>LR738710.1:493625356-493639079 GCA_902687465.1 Secale cereale
TCTTCACTCGGGATGAATGTTTGTAACTTAGGCGATTCCAAGCTACCTTGTATTTGTGGCGGAGCTCGGAAGACAGAGCCACATTATACTTATGACGCAGCTCGGAGTACCACAGCTAAGCCCCCGAGTGATAGGGTTGCCCTTCGCTCGGAGTGAATGTTTGTAACTTAGGGGATTCCAAGCTACGTTGTATTTGTGGCGGAGCTCGGAAGACATAGCCACATTATACTTATGACGTAGCTCGGAGGACCGCAGCTAAGCCCCCGAGTGAGAGGGTTGCTCTTCACTCGGAGTGAATGTTTGTAACTTAGGCGAGTCACGGGGTCGCAGCTAAGCCCCCGAGTGAGAGGATTGCTCTTCACTCGTGGTGGTTTTTGTAACTTAGGCGATTCCAAGCTACGTTGTATTTGTGGCGGAGCTCGGAAGACAGAGCCACATTATACTTATGACGCAGCTCAGAGGACCGCAACTAAGTCCCCGAGTAAGAGGGTTGCTCTTCACTCGGAGTGAATGTTTTTAACTTAGGCGAGCCACGGGGTCGCAGGTAAGCCCCCGAATGAGGGGATTGCTCTTCACTCGGAGTGCTTTTTGTAACTTAGGCGATTCCACGCTATGTTGTATTTGTGGCGGAGCTCGGAAGACAGAGCCACATTATACTTATGACGCAGCTTGGAGGACCACAGCTAAGTCCCCGAGTGAGAGGGTTGCTCTTCACTCGGAGTGAATGTTTGTAACTTAGGCGAGTCACGGGGTCGCAACTAAGCCCCCGAGTGAGAGGATTGCTCTTCACTCGCAGTGCTTTTTGTAACTTAGGCGATTCCAAGCTACGTTGTATTTGTGGCGGAGCTCGGAAGGCAGAGCCACATTATACATATGACGCAGCTTGGAGGACCACAGCTAAGCCTCCGAGTGAGAGGGTTGTTCTTCACTCGTAGTAGTTTTCGAAACTTAGGCGAATAGGGTTCGCGACTAAGCCCCCGAGTGAGAGGATCGCTCTTCACTCGAAGTAGTTTTTGAAACTTAGGCGAATCGGGTTCACGGCTAAGCACCCACTAGGGGATTTTGAAGACCAGCATCTTAGAAAACAACAATCATTAAAGGATCGCTATAAACTTGTCTTTGAAATATATCGGAAAATCTTTATTACAACTCGACTGTTCGAGTGTTTCAAGTGTAGAAGCGGCGGAGCAGGTCCCCGTTCCACGAACGACGTTCGTCTTTCTTCTTGGCGACATTGTAACGGTGATATGCTCCATTGTGCAGTACCTTGGTGATGATGAAGGGGCCTTCCCAGGCCGGGGCGAGCTTGTGTGGTCATTTCTGATGCACTCGAAGAACCAGGTCTCCTTCCTGAAATGCTCGGCTTCGGACGTTGCGAGCATGGAATCGACATAGGTCTTGCTGGTAGATGGTCGACCGGATCAAGGCCATCTCTCGTTCCTCTTCCAAGAGGTCGACTGCATCCTGACGAGCTTGCTCTGCCTCGGCTTCGGACAAGAGTTCCACTCGGGGGGCATTATGTAACAATCACTTGGCAGCACGGCTTCAGTCCCATAGACCATGAAGAAAGCGGTACGGCCAGTCGACCGGTTTGGAGTTGTCCTCAGACCCCATAAGACAGACGGTAGTTCGGTTACCCAAGCCCCAGCGGCATGCTTAAGGTCATGCATGAGCCGTGGCTTCAGGCCTTGGAGAATCAAACCGTTTGCTCTTTCTGCCTGTCCATTCGACTGCAGATGCGCCACGGAGGCATAGTCGACTCGTGTTCCTTGAGAAGCACAGAAAGCTCTGAATTCATCTGAGTCAAAGTTGGAGCCGTTATCAGTGATGATGCTGTGGGGGACTCCATATCTGAATATCAATTCCCTCATGAAGCTGATGGCGGTGCTCGACTCGAGGTTCTTGATGGGCTTGGCCTCAATCCATTTGGTGAACTTGTCGACTGCCACGAGCAGGTGAGTGAATCCGCTTCTGCCCATTTTGAAGGGGCCGACCATATCCAAGCCCAGACGGCAAAGGGCCAGACTAGTGGAATGGTCTTCAGAGCAAACGCCGACTTGTGGGACATGTTGGAGTAGAACTGGCAGCCTGCGCACTTGTCCACAATATCTTTGGCCATCTCATTGGCCCGGGGCCAATAAAACCCGGCTCGGTACACTTTGGCCACTATAGTCCGAGAGGAAGCGTGGTGGCCACAAATTCCCGAGTGAATCTCATCCAGGATTAGTCGACCTTCCTCTGGGGTGATGCAGCGCTGAGCGACTCCGGTGACGCTTTCCCTGTAGAGTTGACCCTGAATGACAGTGAACGCCTTGGATCGACGGACGATTTGGCGCGCTTCTTCTTCATCTTCCGGGAGTTCTTGCCTGAGCAGATATGACATGTATGGCACAGTCTAGTCGGGCGTAATCACTAAAACCTCCATGATCAGGTCGACCATCGCAGGCACTTCGACTTCAGTCGGATCTGACGCACTGACTGGCTGCGGGGGTTCTTCCGTGAAGGGGTCTTCTTTGATAGAAGGGGTGTGCAGATGCTCCAGAAACGCATTCTTGGGTATAGGCTTCCGAGTCGACCCAATTTTCGCGAGGTCATCGGCAAGCTGATTCTTGGCTCTGGGCACGTGATGGAGCTCTAAACCTTCAAACTTCTTTTCAAGCTTCCGCACTGCACTGCAATAACATGTCATTGTCGGGCTCCTGACATCCCATTCCTTCATCACTTGGTTCACCACTAAGTCTGAGTCGCCGTAGACCATCAGGCGATGAATGCCGAGTGAGATGGCCATGCGCAAATCGTACAAAAGTGCTTCGTACTCAGCTTCGTTGTTCGATGAGTCAAAGTGGATTTGAAGGACGTAACTGAGCTTGTTGCCCCTGGGAGATACCAGGACCACGCCTACGCCGGATCTGTTCAACATCTTGCATACATCAAAGAACATGGTCCAGTGATCCGACTGAACTTGAGTCGGCAGCTCTTGTTCTATCCACTCGGCCACAAAATCTGCTATAGCGTGAGCCTTGATGGCTTTCTTCGCTTCAAACTTGATATCTAACGGAAGAAGTTCAATCGCCCATTTTGCCACTTGACCGGTCGCGTCTCGGTTGTTCAGGATCTCTGACAGCGGCGCGTCGCTGACGACTGAGGTTGTATGGTCAGAGAAGTAATGGGCAACCTTTTTGGCAGTCAAGTAAATCCCATGCACGAGCTTCTGGTAATGCGGGTACCTTTGATGGGAGGGAGTCAAAACTTTGTATATGTAGTATATTGGGCGCTGGACCTTGTAGACCTTGCCCTCTTCTTCCCGCTCGACCGTGAGTACAGTGCTGACAACTTGTCCGGTGGCTGCAATGTATAGTAGGAGAGGCTCTTTGCTGACTGGGGCAGCAAGCACCGGTTGGGTGGACAGTAGGGCTTTGAGCTCTTCAAATGCTGCTTCGGCTTCGGAATTCCAGACGAACTTGTTTGATTTCTTCATGAGTCAGTAGAGAGGCAATGCCTTCTCACCGAGACGAGAAATGAATCGACTCAATGCGGCCAAGCAACCAGTAAGCTTCTGGACATCGTGTATACGCTCGGGGTGTTTCATTCGGAGGATGGTGCTGACCTTCTCTAGGTTGGCGTCGATTCCCCGTTCGGAAACGAGAAAACCGAGTAACTTGCCGCCAGGAACTCCAAATGTACACTTCGACGGATTGAGCTTGATATCATAGCTTCTTAAGTTTACGAATGTCTCAGCGAGGTCGGTCAGCAGGTCGGAACCTTTCCGTGACTTGACCACAATGTCATCCATGTATGCTTCGATGTTCCGACTGATTTGCCTTATCAGGCACTTCTGGATCATGCGCATGAAGGTAGCGCAGACATTTTTTAGACCGAAAGGCATGGTGACAGAACAGAAACACCCGAAGGGGGTGATGAAAGTTGTCTTGATTTCGTCGGGTCCGAACAGATGGATCTGATGGTACCCGGAATACACGTCCAGAAAGGACAAACGCTCGAATCCTGCAGTTGAGTCAACTATCTGATCGATGCGAGGGAGAGGAAAATGATCCTTCGGGCAGGCCCGATTGATGTGCTTGAAATCGATGCACATGCGGAGAGACTTCTCCTTCTTGGGGACCATGACAACTTTGGCGAGCCACTCGGAGTGGTAGATCTCGTGGATAAACTCAGCTGCCAGGAGCCGATCCACTTCCTCGCCAATTGCCTTTCTCTTCTCCGCAGCGGAGCGACGAAGATGTTCCTTCACAGGCTTCACCTTTGGGTCGACTCACAAATGGTGCTCAGCCAATCCCCTGGGTACACCCGGCATGTCTGATGGTTTCCATGCGAAGATGTCCCAGTTCTCACGGAGGAACTGGATGAGCGCTTCTTCCTATTTGTTGTCGAGTGTAGTGGAAATGTGGGTCGGTGCTGCATTGGGGTCAGTGGGGTGGATGTGTATGGGTTTCTTCTCCCCGGCCGACTGGAAAGCTGACTCGGAAGCCGGCTTCTTTGCCCTCAGCAGATCACTCTGATCCACGCTTTTCTGGTACTCCTCCATCTCTACTGCTGCCATCTGCTCATCAGCGATCTTCGAGCCTTTCTGGAAGCACTCTTCTCCTTTCTGGTGGTTCCCAGTGATGGTTATAACGCCATTGGGTCCCGGCATCTACAGCTTGAGGTATACATAACACGGCCGAGCCATATATCTGGCGTAGGCGGGCCTACCCAGAATGGCATGGTAAGCGCTATTGAAGTCCACCACTTCAAACGTCAGCTTCTCTTTGCGATAATTCTTTGAGTCGCCAAAGACTACGTCGAGTGTGATTTGGCCAAGTGAGTCGGCCTTCTTCCCGGGGATGACCCCGTGGAACCTCATGTTGCTTTCACTCAGCTTGGACATTGGGATGCCCATATCCCGGAGGGTTGCTGCATACAGAATATTCAAACCACTACCTCCATCCATCAGGACTCTGGTCAGACGTGTGCCCGCGACCACTGGGTCGACCACCAGTGCCTGCCGCCCGAGGGTGGCAATTTGCGCAGGATGATCAGACTGGTCGAATGTGATGGGGGTCTTGCACCACTTTAGAAACATGGTCGTTGCCGGGGAAACCATGTTGACTTCTCTGTTGATGACTTTCAGTCGACTTTTGCTCTCGACGTCTGCGAAGATCACCAAAGTGGAGTTGATCTGGGGGTATCCTCCATCCCCTTCCTTGTCCTCGGACTCCTCTGATTCCTTTCCCTTCTCAGTTGACTGATCTTTCTGGAAGTTCTAAATCAGGAGCCGGCACTGTCGAGTGGTGTGCTTGGGATATACCAAGTTTCCCTCTTCATCTTTCTTCGTGTGAATGGGACACAGCTAGTCGCGTACATCATTCCCAGCTTGATACTTCACTTTTTTAGGAGCCCAGGGCCCCTTCGGCTTCCCTTTGCCCTTTCCTTGGTTGACCACTGCAGCTTCGCCCTGAGCAGCTGGCTCGGCCTTGCACTTGTTCTTCCGATTGGAATTTTGATCATCCTATCCGACTAGTTTCTTGCCGCTACGGAGCCGATCGGCCTCTTCGCTGTTAGCGTACCGACTCGTAATCTCCATCATCCCAGACAGGGACATATCGCATGTTCGACCAAACTTCAGATTCAGCTCTCGGTTACGCACGCCCTCCTTGAAGGCGCAAACTGCCTGGTGCTCAGACACATTTTCAACCGTGTGATGCAAGGTGGTCCATCGCTGGATGTAATCCCTCAAGGTTTCATTCGACTTCTGCGCGCAATGCTGAAGCTCTACGAGGCCAGCAGGCCGCTTGCAGGTGCCCTCGAAGGTCCGAATGAACACTCGAGCCAGCTCCTCCCAGCTGTAAATACTCCCGGGTGCCAACTGATTGAGCCACGCCCGAGCCGAACCGCCCAGCATCGGAGGAAGGTGCTTCACGGCTAGGTCGTCGCTGGCGCCTCCGATCTGCACGGCCACTCGGTAGTCTTCTAGCCAGGTGTCTGGTTTTGACTCGTCGGTGAACTTATTTACCCCCGCCGCCAACCTGAAGTTTGGGGGGGATCTCTGCAGCTCTGATGGCACTGCAGAAACGCTCGGGTCCAAAGAGAGGTGCTAGGCTTCCACTCGGATGATCTCTGCCTTGCTCTTCTCTGCATGCCCTGTTCCGGTCGACCCGTCCCTGCACAAGGATAGACCTTTCATCGATGCCCGGTCTCTGGGGATCTGGGGGAACCCTCCGCTCGTCGTCGTGCAGGCGCCTGCCCTCGTGTCGCCGGGGCGAGAACGATCTGCTTCCCGGAGGAGGCGTAGGCACTCGACGGCGGTCATGATGGCCGGGTCGACGGTCGTATTGCTCGTCATTCCGATCCAGATGCCGGTCTTGCCGCGGGCCACGTTCCTCACGCCTTGGGGGCGATCTTGGACTGTGGGCTGACCAAACGGTGTCTGCAGCCACCGATATGCTGTGAATCCTGTTGCACGACTGAGAAACAGCCGCGTTTTGTTCTTCAGCCATTCGGAGCAAAGCTCAGATCTGCTGAAGGCCCCTCCCAGCCTCCGACTAAGATGGTTCAATCGACTCCGTGGTGCGAGCCGCCGCTTCGAGGTTCTGGACTGGTGTGCGGAACACCCGAGTCTCGCGCGGGTGCGATTGCCGCGGTCGTCGACTGGACTCGGGGGGGCCAGTCGGCGGGCCTATTCGTCGAGTGTGCGCTGGATATTTTCCAAGCGCGCGCGCTCAGCCACGGTGGCCAAGCGTGTGGCTTCCAGGGTCAGAGCCTTCGGAGAATCTCCCACGATGGGAGTGAAGAGCACGTATTCATTGCAGCGACAGAGCTCGTCCCTCTTCTTGGCGGTGAGGGGTTGAGGAATGTATCCGTGGTTGTCGTATGAGCGGCCGCCACCCCTGCCGCCGTCGCCACCACGAGGAAAACCTGTCGGGCTGCAGCATGAGTCGACCATGAGGACTTCCGCTGCGGGATCGCTGCTCCCGCACTCGGAAGCTGAATCTACGAGCTCGACCGATGGATCGGTCGGCCCGTAGAGGTAACCGTCGGGCTCAATGGCCGCGACCTGAGGGGTGGCCGCCTGGCGGGCCACCGCGTATTTCACCCATCGCTGGAGCCGTGAGCGACCGGATCGTTTGCGACGGCGTCCGGCGGGGATGGGGGATGATGTAGGGATCGACAGGTACTGAGTCGATGGCTGCCGAAGGAGGACGCCGCAGGCGCTGGCGCGGAAGTGCGCAGCCCCGCGGACGGGTAGAGCCTCGACGTCGAGGGGGGCTTCCTGGAGCCATGCGGAGTCGTTGGCGACGAAGACGAGCGCGCCGAGTTGGATCTCGCGGCCCAACACCAGACCACCGCCGGAAACCATGATGAAGGAGGTCGGAGAAAAGATTGCAACCTCACCAGAAGTCGCTAAGACGCCTTGCCCCACGGTGGGCGCCAACTGTCGTGGTTCTAAGCGTCACAGTACGATTAGGGGGTACGAATGAGGAGGCAAGGCCCTAGCTATGGTGGAGTTGTACACAAGGTGTTTTACGAGTTCGGGCCCTTCTCGGAGGAAGTAACAGCCCTACGTCTCGGTGCCCGGAGGCGGTCGACTGATATGTGTATATGTGTGAGTCACGAGGATGTGAACCCTTGTACAGGAGGAGGGGGTGGCTTATATAGTGCGCCAGGACCCCAGCCATGCTCCATGTTACTAAGGGTTCAATGTACATTAAGGCAGACGTTACTGATAACGTCTGTAGTAAAGAGTAATAAAGGCATTCACTACGGCGAGTAAATACCAGACTGTTATTGTCCTAAGGGACCTTTGACCTTTGGAGGTCGAGTGCCTTGGATTGGTCGAGTGGAGTTGAGTCGTCTTGCAGGTGACGTCTAGTCGAGTGGGATGTCCTCTTGGCCCGTCTCAGTCGACTGTCTTTACCATCGTAGGTTTTGTCTTTTGATCTTCTGGGGTAGTGACCTTGGGTGGGGTACCTTGGCCAGGCCTGTGACCCTACCCTAGGTCTGTAACCTCGTCAGGAGTGTCGCTCCATATTAGGTAGGTTGAGGGTCCTCTCCAGTGCTATCGGCTTCACCAGCAGTCGCGTCGCCATTGTTGGTGGTAGCATTGTTGTAGCTTGGTTCCCCGTTGGTGGCTCTTTGGCGTCTACGCCGGCGTCTTGATGGGGAGTTGGTGGTGTCGACCATATATACATTGTAGCTAAATGTTGTGGTCCACTTGCATGTGTGCTCTACAAGCAAAGTGTTTCCCCGAGGCCATCGACATCTTCATCCATGTGTGTAGCCACGCCGTAGCATCGGTTAAGTCATCGACCATGACGACTAGGTGGGTGGTGGGTGAGATGTAAATTTCCCGGTCGTCGGCTTTAAGTCCGATCTTGTCGTAGATTGAGATCTTGTCGTTCGAGATTGTCATTCTCTGGATAAGATCTAGTATCTCATTTATACGAGATAGCGCTTCAAGATCAGTGGCCTGGCTGTAGGCGGGGCTGACTTGAAGTACACCCGACTTATGGATCCGTATGTTTTCGGTGTCGAGGGGATTCGAGGGCGATTCCGGATCCTGCGTCGTTGTCAATTATATATCCGACGTAGCTTCAAAGATAGGGACCGAACTAGCATCCAGGCCGATGGTCGAGGCGAGATCGCCTCGAGTTGTTGCATCGGGGCGCTCTGGCGATGCTGAGGAGTTTGACCTGACATCCTCAAAGGAGATTGGATCCGGAGTTGAACCTCCAATGTCCATCGAACCCTCAATCCGCCCGGGCATCTAGTCCGACAGGATGAGCTCGCCGCGGGTATCCGTGATGTTCTCTAAGTCTACAAAGGTCAAGATCTAGCCTAGGGCGTAGTTCTCGACGAAGGCCAGATAGCCAACCAAGTAGGCGCAAGGGATCATGCTACCGAACATGAAATGTTGACCGGGGGCGTAAACGTTCCCGTTGCCATTGATGCAATTGATATGCAGATTAGCCATCGATCCTTTTATCGATAAGACATCAAACCTCTCAATGAAAGCACGAGTGTCGGTGTAAAAACTGACAGACCTCGGGGTAGGGGGTCCCGAGTTGTGGATCTCGGACAAATGGTAACAGGAACAAAGGGACAGTGTTTTACGTAGGTTCGAGCCCTCTTGATGGAGGTTAAACCCTACATCCTGCTCTTGTTTATATTGATGAAAGTGTATCAAGTACATACTTGATCTACCTCAAGATCTTGAGATGTGTTCTAACTCTAGGGCTAGGTGGATGAAATTGCATTTATGTCCCCTCTACGGGCTAAACCCCCGGCTTATATACATGTCGGGTAGGGTATCTAGTGTTACAAGGTCGGTATCCAGGCGACGGGGCGGCAGGAGAAATATTGGGGTGTACGACAAGTCTTCGACATATGTCGTTCTAATCATGCCCTATCGTGCAGCTTCCGGTGTCTATCTTGACAAGAATAGAGGCCCGTCGGCCCATCCGAGGAACCTAGGCCGGATAGGTTGGTACCACCTAGTCCATGACACCATCACTTAATAAGCGCAAACTTCTCCTATATAGTATGGCAAATTTTTATAAAAAAACTTTATTATGGATTTTTTTTCATATTTGTAAAGAGTAGTATCATACCTTTCAATCAAAGAAGCAATTTCATAGGCACCCTTAATGGAAACAAATTTTTCAATTTGTTCAATATCATAGTAATTATAAACACCTTTTGCATACGAAGATAAGATTACATTATCCTTAAATTCACATTGGAAGGGAAGGTGTTTTTTAGGGTCTCTAGAACAACAAGTAAATTCATGTATTTCGCATAAATTCCAAGCATAACAATGCAAACAATTAATTTGATGTGATAAAAATTTCCCTTTTTGAGACAAGCGGTATCGCACAAAATAAGCATGCTCATCTAATGATTTTCCCTCAAATAAGTTAGTTCGGTTTTCAGCACAAGTACAAATGGATCGAAGATGGTCCAAGTAAAAAAGCTTCGGCAGTATGGTAGATGTTGGGTGGTTCCTCGACCACTGGGTTAGCAAGTATAAAATCTTTTTGGTGTTTTTGTTTTCCTACCCATAACTAAAGATAGGACACAAGAGCAAAAAATAAAATATACTTAGTTATAAAGCCAACAAGCGCACACAAGAGTATTCACTCCACGCTATTGCTCCCCAGCAACGGCGCCAGAGAAAGGTTTTGATAGCCCACAAGTATAGGGGATCGTTTGTAGACTTTTTGATTAGTAAGAGTGTCGAACCCAATGAGTAGTTAATGGTAGAATTAATATTCTCTCAAGTTCTATGGATCACCGATACAACTCTACACACACTTGAAATTCACTTTACCTAGAACAAGAATAAAAACTACTTTGTAGGTGTAATAGGATAGTTTGCAAGAATAAAGCTAGACGTACTTAGATAGAACAAAAGTAGAAGTAATTTGCAATATAATAAAAGTTAGTTGTTTAGTAGAACGATGAGAAAGATTGTCCGTAGGAAATTCAATATGACATGTCCGATACTTATTATATGCAATGAGGAAGAGGTATACACTAACATACTTTCCGTACTTGGATCATATGAACTTATGATTGGAACTAGCAAGCATTCGCAACTACTAAATATCATTAAGATAAAACCCAACCATAGCATTAAGTATAAAGTCCTCTCTACTCCCATACGCAACAACCCGCTTACCTGAGTTCATGTTTCCGTCACCTAAGCAACCCTGACAGTAAGAATATTATGAACATATTGCAACACCCTACAGTGGTAATCCCGAACACTTGCGTGACATGGAGGGAACCATAGGACAACATCATATCAACATACAACTCATATCAATCACACCATACCGCAATTAACATGTAGGACAAAAGAAATATATTCAAACATCATAGGATTGCCACACATCATTGGATAATAATAATAATAATATATAGCATTAAGCACCATGTTCAAGTAGAGAAATACAATGGGAATAAAGAGGTTACACCGCTGCATAGAGGGGGAGAGAGTTGGTATTGACGGCGCTAAAATTGTTGGTGTAGATTGCTGTCACGATTATTCCTCTGGCGGTGCTCCAAGGCCACCAAAAGAGAGGGGGAGAGAGCCCCCCTTCTTCTTCTTCCTTGGCATCCCCCTAGATGAGAGGAGGGTTTCGCCTCTGGTCCTTGGCCGCCATGGCTCCCGGAGGGCAGGAGCTCTGAGATTGGACCTCTCTCTCTATTTATCTTTTGTTGCGCGTCTGTTTTAAGACCCCTTCACCATTTATTATACTCCTAGAGATCCGTAACTCTAGTTGGGCTGAAATTTTGAGGGGATTTTTCTCTAGAAATTATATTTCTTCCAGCGAAGGAAGGGCTCCAACTGACTTACGAGGGAGTCACAAGGAAACACGACGCACTCTACCCCCTAAGGCACGCCCTGTTGCCTTATGGCGCCCTTGGGGTACCGTGTTGCATAGATTCTTCTTCCCAATAATAACATATATTCCAAAATAAATCTCCATAAAAATTTATCGTGTTTGGACATAGTTTGATTTGGATTTTCTACAAAACAAAAAAACATGCACAAAACAGGAACTGGCAACCGGGCACTAGATCAATATGTTAGTCCCAAAAGTAATAGAAAATATTGCCAAAAATATGTGAAAATTGTATAATATTGGTAGGAAACAATAAAAAATTATAGACACGATGGAGACGTATCAATCTACTACTACTACTCCACCAATCAACGGTTATCCAACATGCATTTATGGAATTAAGTTCACGACAAACAGAGTAACGTCTTAAGCAAGATGACATGATATAGACAAAGTAAACTCATGCAATATGATGAAACCCCGTCGTTTTACACTTAATGGCAACAATACAAAGAACCTCTCCCACTGAAGATAAATCAATCTAGTTGGCCAAACCAAATTGATAGATCGGATAGAAATACAAAGCTATAAAAATTATGCATGATAAAGTTTGGAAAAGACTCAATTACCTTCAATCATAATCTGATCATAAAACCGGAATTCATTGGATCCCAACAAACACACTGCAAAAGAAGATCACATCAGATACTACTCCAAGAACATCGAGGAGAACAATGTATTGAAGATCAAAGAGATAGAAGAAGCCATCTAGCTACGAGCTATGGACCCGTAGGTCTATGGTGAACTACTCACACATCATCGGAATGGCACCAAGGTTCATGTAGAAGCCTTAGTGAGCGAATCCCCCCTACAGAGTACCGGAGAGGCCTCTTGATGGGACCACGGAAGAATGGAAGGCTGTGGCAACGAAAAAAGTGTTTCGATTGTCTCCCTAGTGGTTTGGGAATTTTATGTGAATTTATAGGGATGGAATTAGGTCAAGCCCAGTCACATGGGGCCCATGAGTTCAGTGGGCATGTCCTACCCCCAGGGCGCACCCTGTGAGCTTGTGGCTCTCTCGTAGCACATCTGGTCTTCTCCCGAAGCTTCTAATGTCCCTTTTGGTGCCAAAAAATCACCGTAAAGTTTCATTGTGTTTCGACTTTGTTTGGTATTGACTTTGTGGAAATCCAAAAATAGGTAGAAAACAACATTTACCACTGGGTTAATAGGTTAGTTCCCAAAAATTATATAAAATAGCATATAAAGTATCCAAGATTGATAATATAGTAGCATGAAACAATCAAAAATTATAGATACGTTAGAGATGTATCATGGTAGATAGATAAAACACAAAACAAAATAAAAGATAATAAATTGCAATAAGGTATTTTGGTTTTGATAATATGATTAAAGTAGAACTATGGGCCATAGTTTTCACTAGAGGCTTCTCTCCGAAAACAATATCATACAGTGGGTAAACAAATTACTATTGGGAAATTGATAGAAAAGCGGATAGTTATGATGTTATTCATGGAAATGATCACACATATAGGCATCATGTCCGTGACAAGTAGATCAACTCCTGCCTGCATGTACTACTATTACTCCACCAATCGACCGCTAGTTCATGACAAACAGAGTAACACCTTAAGCAAGATGGCATGATGTAGACAAAGTAAGCTCAATCAATATGAATAAACCCCATCTTTTTACACTTAATGAGATCAACACACATACGTACCTCGCTACCTTTTCTGTCACTAGGTGAGGACACCGCATGATTGAACCCATTACGAAGCACCACTCCCACTGAAGATAAATCAATCTACTTGGCCAAATCAAATAGATAGATCAAAGAGAAATACAAGGCTATCATAATCCATCATAATATAGTTTAGAAAAGACGTAATTACTTTCGATGAATAACATGATGATAAACTCACAATTCATTGGATTCCAACAAACACACTGCAAAATAAGACTAAATTGGATAGAACTCCAAGATGACCGAGAAGAACATGTTATTGAAGACCAAAGAGAGAGAAGAAGCCATCTAGCTACTAGTTATGGACCCGTAGGTCTGTGGTGAACTACTCATACATCATCAGAAGGCAGCAAGGATGACGTAGAAGCCCTGCATGATTGATTGCCCCTCCGACAGAGTACCAGAAAAGGCCTGCGGATGGGATCGCGTAAGAACAAAAGCTTGCAGCTACGGAAGTGTTCCGGGTGGATCTTTGTTGGTTTGGGAATGTATGTGAATTTATAGAGTAGGAACAAGGTTAAACGGAGCTGCATTGGACCCAGGAGCTCAGGGGTGTGCCCTACCCTCGAGGGCGCGCCCTGTGAGCTCGTGGCTCTCCTATAGGTCT
>LR738710.1:493639152-493681506 GCA_902687465.1 Secale cereale
CCCCCCCCCCCCCCCCCGAACCTTCTAGGGTCCCTTTTGGTCCAGTAAAACTCAGCGTAAAGTTTTATCGTGTTTGCACTTTATTTGGTATTGACTTTCTGAAAAGCCAGAAACAAGCAAAAAACAAGAAATGTCACTAGGCACTGGATTAATAGGTTAGTCCCCAAAAATGATATAAATTATCATAAAAATGCACATAAACCATCCAAGATTGATAATATGATAGAATGAAATAATAATAAAATGTTGGAGACATATCAGAGGACACAAAGAAGTTGATGACAATGAATGGGGCAAGAGGATGGTCGGGCTTGCTTGGGAGTGTAGATTACATGCATTCGAGGTGCAAGAACATGCCCTATGGCTTGGCACGGGCAATACATCGACCATTATCGTGATCCTATTATTGTACTCGAAGTCGTCGCTATGCTAGACTTATGATTTGGCATTGCTTATTTGGTTTGCCGGGTTCTCATTGATATCAATGTATTGCGGAGATCACATCTTCTTGCTCGGCTTGCTAGTGGAGATGCATTAGCTTGCAACTACACTGTCAAGGGACATGACTATACCATGGGGTAGTATCTTGATAATGTTATCTATCCTTTGTGGTCGGCATTTGCGAAGACCATCATTAATAAACAAACTATTTTCCCCCAAACACAAGAAGCGTGTCGAAAGGATATTGAGAGGGCATTTGGTGTGTTGCAAGCTCGGCTTGCCATTGTTCGAGGTCCTTCTTGCTTCTGGGATAAGAAATCCCGCTCGAATATTATGACTGCATGTATAATTCTATACAACATGATAGTCGAGGATGAGAGGGATTTAAAATTAGAGTTTTCCTATGATGATATTTGTAGCCGTGTTAAGCCTAGAAGGAACCCAGACCGGATCAATGCATTTCTTGAGATGTACCAGCAGATTCAGGAAAAGGACGTAATGCATTTCTTGAGACCTACCAGCAGATTGAGGAAAAGGACACACATATTCAGCTATGTGATGATCTCATCGAGCACGACTGACAGCTGTATGGGAAGCAAAATCTCATTTTTATTCATTTGATCACTACTACAGGATGCTGCTAACACGACACTACGATCAAAGACCCTTCGACAAAACTATGTGCGATGCAATAATTGCAAAAGGTGGTGTAAAAAACCGTCAAAAAGGTGCAAAACGTTTGCGATGATAGATGCATCAAACACGGTTCAGATTTTAGTTGCGTGTGCGATGCGGGGCATACGGTTTAGGTCAATTAATTGTTTGCGATGAGGCAACACAAAAGAAACGGGCAGCCAGATGAAGGTGTGTGTGATATACAGTATACAGTTCACTCGGATGAACTGTTTGTGATTAGGCAACACAAAAGAAACGGTCAGCCAGATCAAGGTGTCTACGATATACGGCATGCGGTTCACTCGGCCTTGTCGTTAGTGTGTGACCTCTGTGGTAACCGTTCGCTCCCCACTAGCCTCATCTTGTACCGTGGCAACCGTCCACCGCCTCTTCGCCTTTCCCTCTTCATTTGGAACTGATGTCGCACGCTCTCGCTACCTCCATTTGCCTTCACACTTCCTTCTGCCATTGTTCGATCGTCTTCTCCATGGAGGGAACAGGCCGGAAACGCGTTATTCTTGCCCCAATCTGAAAGATGACGTGGTGGAGGAATTCATTGATCGGTGCGACGTCATCACCTCGGCTAGCATGGCAGGTTCATACAAGACCATTCTCGACTCAATAAATAGGATCATTACAAAGAACCCAAGGGTTCAAGAGCAGTTTGATCTCCCCTATCTTCTTCTCCATGACCCTGCTCGTTGTCGCGAGGACGATGGAAGCCTTGCCTTCTGCAAGTTGATGCCGCTTGATAATGATACGTGTGATGTTAAGATGCCGTCTCTTAAGGGTCAGGCATGGGCAGGTGCAAATGGATATTGGGTTGTTTATATTGGGAACAACTGCGAGTGGGAACTTCTGAATGTGTACACTCGTCAACGGGTTCCACTTCCAAAAATCTCAGACTGCCATGAGGTTCAGCACACAGATAGTCCAAGTACGTTCAGATACGATCGTCATGATTATCGACTACAGAAGATAGTAATTTCTCGAGTTCCCAATCGCTCTTGGGATTACAAGAACTATGATGTTGTTGCTATCTTCAACAAGCTTGTTGTCGTCTCTGCTTCCACGAATGGATGGATATTGCTCAAAAATCAATTTCCATACACGAATGAGTACTGTGATGCAATTCAATACGAGCGTCTTGTGTTTCCTGACACCACTCGTGGCACTGTTTTTGCATGGGATTCTTATTGTCGGTACGTTTGTCTTCCACCGTAATTAGAATTGTTTCATCCACATGCATGCTAGTTAGTATCATCGTACTAATTAACCTTCTTGTGTTTCCAAGGTCCTGTGAACATTCCACCACCTATACTTGAAAAAGTTTATAACCAAGGGGGAGATGACGATGATGATGATCACGAGCATGAGGACGAGCAAGACCCATATAATCAGTGGAGCCTGGCAACTTATTCCGATGGATCACCTCTTCTTGTATGTATATAGGGCACTGCTGATGTTACTAACGAAGCAGGTGTTGTCTCCCATGGTCGCACTATCCGGACCTATTCCAACATCTGTTGCAGTGTATTCGTGATGGATACTAGTGTACTAGCGCCAGCACCTTCTGAATGGTTCCATATTAAAAGTCTTGGAAGAAACTTGCTCTTCCTTGGACAAAACTATCCAATGATGGTGAAAAGCGATCCAGCTGCTGTTGACACAACGTTACTACCATTTATGAGAAACAACTGTATCTATATCTTGGACATTGCTATGGTTGCCTACCCTGGCTATCACAATATGCGTCCTAATATAGATCGCTTCAGCCTGGATGATCAATCCTATGCTGGTCTCGAGATTGACAATAGTTGGCCCTTCCCAGAGAATCAGTTATTGTTCAAAGCAAGCATTTCCAACACCGAGGATTGGTTGAGCTTAAGTTCATTTCATTGCTTTGTTATTTGTTGTGTGAGAAAAACTTTACTTTACTAGAATGCTTTGTAGGAAATAATCTATAATCCAACATGTTTCCTCATTGTTGTTGTGCGTTGAGGACTTGTTGTATGTAATGAATGGTACATTTGCATATGCGTCCCATCAACTCATGTCTGCTCGCATGTCACACGAGTCGCGTGGCGGTACGTATATTATTTTTCTATTTGGATGACAAAAAAAGTACAATGCCACTTTGTATTGGTGTCCATATGAACAGTACTAGTAATTTTAGTTGCAAAAATTAGATAGTGCTAGTGATTTTTAGCAGCATATTTTGACAAATCGCTGTGTTACAAGGTAGACAAATGGTAATGTTACTAGATAAACAAATGTCAATCTTTCCAATTTGACAAATGGAAACATACCCAATATGACAGGTGCAAATCTTACCCAATTGTTTCTCCGTGGTTGCACATGGGTCATCCAAGACAACCGTTTGGGTTGAAGGGATTCACAAGTCCTGCACTGCGAATTTTCCATAGATCTCAATTTGCATGCGGGTGTTCTATCTAAAATGTTTGCGATCAAGAGCTGCACAAATCCTGCTCGGCACATTTTCCCTTGGCTTTCTGGAGAAGCTGTCAGTTTGCATATGGGTGTTCTAACTAAAATGTTTGCGATGAGTGTTTTATATTTAAAAACCATTGACGTTTTTTTCAAAAGAAAATCGTTTGATAAGTCTATACATTAAGAGAGAAAAACACAAGTTCATTCAAACCATATCTTTCATTTAGTCACACTGCAAATTTATACTCATATGATCGAGAATTCGAGATACAGTTTTAAACCCCAAAAAAACTATTTCCAACGGCGACGGAGGTGGCATGCCGCGCCCTCGTTGTCGTTGTCGTCCTCTAGGACACCATTGTTGAAGTCTTCAAGGAAGCACAAAATGTTCTTCACTTGCAAATCATACATCATGTCGTCGTGCGACCGACGGGCGGGGCGCGGGAGGACGGCAACTGGCGCCGCTGAGAGGTAGCGGTCAACGGCAACGTCCCATGCCGCTGAGGGGGGTGCGCTCTGGCACGGGTGCGGCGAGTGCAGCCAAACGCATGGGGACCGGTGCCGCGGTGGGTGGAGGACCACGCACATGCAGGGGCACGGGCACGGCGGGTGCAGCCAAACGCACGGGGGCCGGCGCCATGGTGGGTGGAGGGGCGCGCACGGGAACGGGCACGGGCGTTGGGGCTGGCATGTGCACGAGCTCGCGTGGGTCCGCGGAGACCTCACTGACTCCCGCGGCTTCCAGCTCTGCGATAGTGCTCGGTGACTAGCCCGCAATACTACGGGGATGGTCGCTGGCGCGAGCGCGGGGATGGGAGCTGGGACGGGAGCGGGGGCAGCAACCGCCGCGGCCAGCTCGTTCTGGGCCATGATGATGAGGTCCCATTTCTCCTTATTTTCTATCTCCTCCGGCCTGGAGTCGACTTCACCAAACTTGAAGAGTAGTGGCAGATGATCATTCTATGCCATGGCGTTGGTGGAGGTGTGCGGAAGGGAGGGGAATGGGAGGCGACCAGTAAGGTCGCCCATACTAAATAGCGGCTCGGGCGCCATTAATGAAGAGGAAGGCGGGCGGCCATAGAAGTTGAAGGGCTTGCTTCCCAGCGAGCCTGTGCAGCATACAGCTCGCACGTTTCCTGGTGAGCCTACGCATTGGAGAACAGCTTGCACGCCTCTCGGTGAGCCTGCGCACCGGACCCCGCTCGCACGCCTCCCGTTCAGTCAAGGTCAAGCAGCTGTCCACACGACACCTCCTATAGCCATTAAAACAAAGACACGTGGCATCACGTGAATGGTTAATAGAACGCACACGATTTGAATTATACAAACGACTGAGATATTAAAGTGGCAGCTATATTTTCAAAATGCCTTTATTGGCTGTTATTCGAGTGCGCCATCCCTCAAAATGGACACGAAAAATACCACAACATGTTGGGTGCCATTCCATGATAGCATGCCAAGTTTCATGAATTTCAGACGAGTTTTCGATTTACAAGAATTTGAAAACAAAGTATCTCAACGTTTTGCCGGCAATCAATGGTGCTCTGGTGTTTGAAATTCATTCCCATTTCTTGCATGGGACCTAAGCATGCAACCAAGGACACATATTTGATTTTTCAACCAATTTATATGCATTAGAGCATGTGCATGTAGTTCAAATTTGAATTATGCACATAAATGCATTGAACACTCACTTAATGCATAAAAATGTCCAAACGAACCCCGAAAAATCCCAAAAATTGACACAACGCTCCTGTTGTTCTACGTTGACACTAGGAAAAAAATTGAAATCTAGAAGAGGCAATGGATATCGTTTCGTCCAGAAAGGTGAAACGTTCCCTACCGAAACCATCAGGCTTGTTGTGAGAAGCTCTGGTTTGTGAGAAGCATATCCCCAAACCCGCCTGTGACGCCCCCAATTTGACCGTACACTAATCATGCACGCAAATGTGGACGACCAAGATTAGGGACTCACTGGAAGATATCACAACATAACTCTAGACACAAATTAAATTAATACAAGCTTTATATTACAAGCCAGGGCCTCGTGGGCTCGAATACATAAGCTCGAATACACAAGAGTCAACGGAAGCAATAATATCTAAGTACAGACATAAGTTAAACAAGTTGCCATAAGATGGCTAGCACAAAAGTAGCAACGATCGAAAAGGCAAGGCCTCCTGCCTAGGACCTCCTAACTACTCCTCGAAGCCGAACTCCATGTAGAAACATCCACGGGATCCTCTGGCTCCTGGACTCCATCATCTGGTTGCATCATCCGAGAAGAAAGGAAAAGGGGGAAGCAAGGCAATCGTGAGTACTCATCCAAAGTACTCGCAAGCAAGGATCTACACTACATATGCAATGGTATGTGTAAAGGGGGTAATATCAATGGGCTAAATTGCAGAATGCCAGAATAAGAGGGGGATAGCTAGTCCTATCGAAGACTACTCTTCTGGCAGTCTCCATCTTGCATAAGTAGATGAGATTAGCTGGAAAGTAACAAGTATCCTCGCTTCTGGCAGCCTCCGTCTTGCAGCAGTAGAATAGAGTAGATGGTAAGTTCACCAAGTAACATCGTATAGCATAGTCCAACCTAGTGATCCTCCCCTCGTCGCCATGTGGGAAAGCGATCACCGGGTTGTATCTGGCACTTGTATGGGTGTGTTTTATTAGGTATTCGGTTCTAGTTGTCATGAGGTCGGTGTACAACTCTGGGTCGTCCTTTTACCGAGGGACAAGGCTATTCGAATAGATTAACTTCCATGTAGGGGTGCACCAGATTACCCATCACGCTCGATCCCATTTGGCCGGACACACTTTCCTGGGTCATGCCCGAACTCGGAAGATCAACACGTCATAGCCCTACCTAAGCACATCAGAGAGGTCAGCACGCTGGTCTAAGTCCTAAGCACGCAGGGGTCTCGGCCCATCGCCCATTGCACACCTGCACGTGGCGAGGGCGGCCAATAAGCAGACCTAGCCGCTCCTAATACCAGAGCGGTGTTCCAGTCCAATCCGGCACGTGCCGCTCAGCCGCTGGCGGCAAGAAGGCTTCGGCTGATACCACGACGTCGAGTGCCCATAAATATTCCCACGTAGCTGGTTACTGTGTATAGGCCAATGGCTAGACTCATATCAAATACCAAGATCTCGTTAAGCGTGTTATTTTGAAGTAACCGCGGATGCCGACCAGGGACCAGGCCCACCTTTCTCCTAGGTGGTCTCTACCCGCCCTGTCGCTCCACCATAAAGTAACCATCAGGGGGTTGTCGGGAACCCAGGCCCACCACTAACTGTGTGGAACCACCTGCCCCTTCAGCCCCCATCTCCGAATCACCAACATAAGTATGTAATAGTTTAGCATACACCCGTGATCACCTCCCGAGTGATCACGACCCAGTATTATAGCATGGCAGACGGACAAGAGTGTAGGGCCACTGATGGAATACTAGCATCCTATACTAAGCATTTAGGATAGCAGGTAAAGGTATCAACAGTGGTAGCAACAATGACAGGCTATGCAACAGAATAGGAGTTATCGAATCATCAACAGTAGCAAACCTAATGCAAGAATAAGAGAGAAGAGAATGGGCAATATCTGGTGATCAGGGGGGCTTGCCTGGTTGTTCTGGCAAGGAGGGGTCGTCGGTGATGTAGTCGTACTCAATGGCATCAACGCCGGTCTCGGAGTCTACCGGAGAAGAGGGGGAAGAAACAGTAAATAGAGAGCAAACAAAGCATCCCAAAATATAGCATGGCAAAACGCGGTGCCAGGGGTGAGCTAACGCAAGGATAGGTGATACCGGCGAAGGGGGGAAACATCCGGGAAAGTTTCCCGGTGTCACACGTTTCCGGGCAGATGAAACGGAGAAGGATTGTTGCATGTTCGCTATGCTAGATACGTGTAGCGGACAAACGGACTGCGTATTCGGATTCGCCTCGTCGTTCTGAACAACTTTCATGTATAAAATATTTTCATCCGAGTTACGGATTATTTTATATGAATTTTTAAAGATTTTAGATCCTTATTCGAGTTAACAGCATAGTTTAATTCAAAAATCATTTATTGCATCAGCATGATGTCAACAGTCAGATGACTGGGTCAAACTGACGCGTGGGTCCCGGTTGTCATAGAATAGGTTAATTATGTATAGTTAATTAGCTTAACTACGTGATTAGGTTAATTAAGCCGACTTAATTAAGTTAATTAATTGTCTGATTTGAAGGCACATGATTTGAGGCATTACTTTTGGGATGACCCACATCTTTATAAAGAAGGAGTAGATGGTATTATTAGACGTTGTGTACCTGAGCATGAACAGGAACAGATCCGACGCAAGTGCCACTCCGAAGCTTATGGAGGACACCATGCGGGAGATAGAATTGCACACAAGGTATTGCAATCCGGTTTTTATTGGCCTACTCTCTTCAAGGATGCCCGTAAGTTTGTCTTATCTTGTGATGAATGTCAAAGAATTGGTAATATTAGTAGACGTCAAGAAATGCCTATGAATTATTCACTCGTTATTGAACCATTTGATGTTTGGGGTTTTGATTATATGGGACCTTTTCCGGCCTCTAATGGGTACACACATATTTTAGTTGCTGTTGATTATGTTACTAAGTGGGTAGAAGTTATTCCAACTAGTAGTGCTGATCATAACACCTCTATTAAGATGCTTAAAGAAGTTATATTTCCGAGGTTTGGAGTCCCTAGATATCTAATGACTGATGGTGGTTCACACTTTATTCATGGTGTTTTCCGTAAGATGCTTGCTAAGTATGATGTCAACCATAGAATTGCATCACCTTATCACCCACAGACTAGTGGTCAAGTAGAACTTAGTAATAGGGAGTTGAAATTAATCTTGCAAAAGACAGTTAATAGGTCTAGGAAGAATTGGTCCAAGAAACTTGATGATGCATTATGGGCATATAGAACTGCATACAAAAAACCTATGGGTATGTCTCCATATAAGATGGTATATGGAAAAGCATGTCACTTACCTCTTGAGCTAGAACATAAGGCATATTGGGCTATTAAAGAGCTCAATTATGATTTCAAACTTGCCGGTGAAAAGAGGTTATTTGACATTAGCTGCCTTAATGAGTGGAGAACCCAAGCCTACGAGAATGCCAAACTATTTAAATAAAAAGTTAAAAGATGGCATGACAAAAGAATACAAAAGCGTGAGTTTAACGTAGGTGATTATGTCTTGCTATTCAACTCTCGTTTAAGATTTTTTGCGGGAAAACTTCTCTCCAAGTGGGAAGAACCTTATATTATCGAGGAGGTCTATTGTTCCGGTGCCATAAAAATCAACAACTTCGAAGGCACAAATCCGAAGGTGGTGAATGGTCAAAGAATCAAACATTATATCTCAGGTAATCGTATAAATGTTGAAACCAATGTTATTGAAACCGAAACCCCGGAGGAATACATAAGGGACACTTTCCAGGACGATTCAGCCTCCAAAAAGGAAGAGGTGTGTGATACAGTAAGTAAACCGACTCCAAAACAGTTCTAAAGGCAATTTTTCTCCATTTTCGAATATTTAGAAAAATAGAAAAATAAACCGTAGTCCGGAAGAGACACGAGGCATCCTCGAGGGTGGAGGGCGCGCCCCGTGCCTCGACGACACCCCGTGTGTCCCCTAGACTCCGTTTTCTTGTGGGTTACTCCTTTTGTTCGGGAAAAATTCATTATATATACTCCCGAAGGGTTTGACCTCTGTATCACGCAAATATCCTCTGTTCTCGTTCCGAGCTGTTTTCTGTCAAGGTTTGCGAAGGCAGGCATCATGTCATGTCCCTCCTCCAACAACGAAGGCAACGATGCTTGGCTAATGAAGATAGATCGGAAGAGGGAAGGACCCGAGGAGATTCAAAGGGATAAGAAGATCAAGATGGAGGTGGAAGATCCGGCTCCGGCAGCGGGAGAAGAAGACACCTCTAAATCCCTTCCTAATCTCTTTACCTCAACTGAGCTAGAAGCTTTCAGGATGATTGAGTTAGCTCAGATTCGCAACAAGCATCTCACAAGTGAAAATCTTTTGTTGAAGGATTACATAGCTGCTCTCAAAGGTATTATCCGCAAGCTGGAAGATCTCCTACGCTTGATATATGAGGATCCCCGGTCACTACTTGCAACTCCATCATCACCAACCCCGAAGAAGGAGACATAATCATATGGGTATGTGCACTCCCCTTGGCAACTGCCAAGCTTGGGGGAGTGACCCCGGTATCGTATCACCATCACTCCTATCTTTACCGTTTTACTTAGTTCGATCCTTTTGGTAGTATCTTGATCTATTAGAATAAAGTTAGCATGATCTAGTTGTGAGCTTTTGCTTTGTGAGCTTTATCCTTTGTAATCGAGTCCATGAGCTATATAATAAAGATTAGTGTTGAGGCAAGGGCTTGATTTCCTCACTTGGGTCATGATAAAAAGAAAGAAAACATAAAGAGTATCAAAGAGATCATATCGATCTTATGGGAAGTAATGACTTCACATACAAGAGTATGATAAATAAAAGTTGTTGGGAGGTGACAAATATAGTTTTGGTCATCATTGCAATTAATAGGAAGTAATAAAAGAAGAGAGGCTTCACATACAAATATACTATCTTGGACATCTTTTATAATTGTGAGCACTCATTAAAGTATGACATGCTAAAGAGTTGATGTTGGACAAGGAAGACAACATAATGGGATATGTCTTCTTATATACGAAATAAAGTATATTGTCATGGATCATCCAACATGTTGAGCTTGCCTTTCTCCCTCATGCTAGCCAAAACTCCTCGCACTAAGTAGAGATACTACTTGTGCTTCCATATACCCTTAAACCCAGTTTTGCCATGAGAGTCCAACATACCTACCTATGGATTGAGAAAGATCCTTCCAAGTAAGTTGTCATGTTGCAAATCCGCTAAAATATGTATGATTTATTAGTGTGGGAGAAATTAGCTTTATACGATCTTGTGATATGGAAGTAATAAAAGCGACGGACTGCATAATAAAGGTCCTTATCACAGGTGGCAATATAAAGCGAAGTTCTTCTATGCTAAGACTTTGTGCATCCAACCATAAAAACACATGACAACCTCTGCTTCCCTCTGCGAAGGGCCTATCTTTTATTCTTATCTTATAAGTGTCAAGGTGAAACCACCTTTCCTTTTTACATTTTATCCTTTGGCAAGCACATTGTGTTGGAAAGATCCTGACATATATACCCACTTGGATGTAAGTTTTCATGATTTATTACTATTGACATTACCCTTGAGGTAAAAGGTTGGGAGGCAACATCATAAGCCCCTATCTTTCTCTGTGTCCGATTAAAACTCCATAAACATAAGTATTGTGTGAGTGTGAGCAATTGTGAAAGACTATATGATGGTTGAGTATGTAGGCTTGATGAAAAGCTCTTATATTGACTCTTTCTGTTGTTACGATAAATTGCAATTGCTTCAATGACCGAGACCAAAGTTTGTTAGTTTCCAATGAAGTTTATGATGCATACTTGATATTGTGGACGAATTGTTACTTTAGCATAAGAATCATATGAATATATTTATATAAGTTGCTGTTATGAGAATGATCATGATGCCCTCATGTCCGTATTCTGTTTTTATCGACACCTCTATCTCCAAACATGTGGACATATTTTTCGATATCGGCTTTCGCTTGAGGACAAGCGAGGTCTAAGCTTGCGGGAGTTGATACGTCCATTTTGCATCTTGCTTATAAGTTGATATTTATTGCATTATGGGTTGTTCATACATGTTTCTTCACAATACTTATGCCTTTTCTCTCTTATTTTGCAAGGTTTACATGAAGAGGGAGAATGCCGGCAGCTAGAATTCTGGGCTGGAAAAGGAGCAAACTATGGAAACCTACTCTGCACAACTCCAAAAGCCCTGAAACTCCACAGAACATCGTTTCGGAAAATATAAAAAATATCTGGCGAAAGAAACCCACGAGAGAGGCCACCGGCTGGCCTCGAGGGGGGGCGCACCCCGTTCCCAGGGCGCGCCCCCCTGCCTCGTAGGCCAGCCGGCAGGCCCCCGGTGCCCATCTTCTCCTATATGAAGTGTTTTGACCTGGAAAAAAATCATAAGGAGGCTTTTGGGACCAGACACAGCCGTCTCAAGGCGGAACCGAGGCGGAAACCAATCTAGGGCTCCGGCAGAGCTGTTCTGCCGAGGATACCTCCCTCCGGGAGGGGGAAATCGTCACCGCCGTCATCACCAACAACTCTCCCATCTTGGGGAGGGCTATCTTCATCAACATCTTCACCAGCACCATCTCCTCTCAAACCCTAGTTCATCTCTTGTATCCAATCTTTGTACCCAAACCTCAGATTGGTACCTGTGGGTTGCTAGTAGTGTTGATTACTCCTTGTAGTTGATGCTAGTTGGTTTATTTGGTGGAAGATCATATGTTCAGATCCATTATGCATATTAATACCCCTCTGATCATGAACAATATTATGTCTTGTGAGTAGTTACTTTTGTTCCTGAGGACATGGGAGAAGTCTTGCTATCAGTAGTCATGTGAATTTGGTCTTCGTTCGATATTTTGATGAGATGTATGTTGTCTCTCCTCTAGTGGTGTCATGTGAACGTCGACTACATGACACTTCACCATTATTTGGGCCTAGAGGAAGGCATTGGGAAGTAATAAGTAGATGATGGGTTGCTAGAGTGACAGAAGCTTAAACCCTAGTTTATGCGTTGCTTCGTAAGGGGCTGATTTGGATCCATATGTTTTAGACTATGGTTAGGTTTACCTTAATACTTCTTTTGTAGTTGCGGATGCTTGCATTAGAGGTTAATCATAAGTGGGAGGCTTTTCGAAGTAAGGGCAGCACCCAAGCACCGGTCCACCCACATACCAAATTATCAAAGTATCGACCGCGAATCAGACGATCGTGATGAAAACTAGCTTGACGATAATTCCCATGTGTCCTCGGGAGCGCTTTCTTTTATATAAGAGTTTGTCCAGGCATGTCCTTTGCTACAAAAAGGATTGGGCCACCTTGCTGCACCTTATTTACTTTTACCGTTTGTCACTTGCTACCAATTACCTTATCACAAAACTATCTGTTACCTATAATTTCAGTGCTTGCAGAAAATACCTTACTGAAAACTGCCTATCATTTCCTGCTGCTCCTCGTTAGGTTCGACACTCTTACTTATCGAAAGGACTACGATAGATCCCCTACACTTGTAGGTCATCAAGACTCTTTTCTGGCGCCGTTGCCGGGGAGTGAAGCGCCTTTGGTAAGGAAAAATTTATACAGTGTGCTGAAATTTATTGTCCCTTGTTACTATGGCTCAAAATCCTTTGAGGGGCTTGTTCGGGGTATCTTCACCCCTAGCAAAAGAGCAAAGAGTTGCTCCTCAACCTACTACACCTATTGAAAATGTTTGCTTTGAGATTCCTTCGGGTATGATAGAGAAAATGCTTGAAAATCCCTTCATAGGAGACGGAACACTGCATCCCCGTTTACATTTAATCTATGTGGATGAAGTTTGTGGATTGTTTAAGCTTGCAGGTATGCCCGAGGATGTTATCAAGAAGAAGGTCTTCCCTTTATCTTTGAAGTGAGATCCATTGACATGGTTTAGGCTATGCGATGATATGGGATCATGGAACTATAATCGTCTGAAGTTGGAATTTCATCAGAAGTTCTACCCTATGCACCAGGTTCATCGTGATCGTAATTATATTTATAATTTCTGGCCTCGCGAAGGAGAAAGCATCGCTCAAGCTTGGGGGAGGCTTATGTCAATGTTATATTCATGCCCCAATCATGAGTTCTCAAGAGAAATGATCATCCAAATTTTTTATGCTCGGCTTTCTCTCAATAATTGCACCATGCTCGATACTTCTTGTTCTGGCTCTTATATGATGAAGACTATTGACTTCAAATGGGATTTATTGGAAAGAATTAAATGCAACTCTGAAGATTGGGATCTCGACGAAGGTAAGGAGTCAGGTATGATCCCTAAGTTTGATTGTGTTAAAGCTTTTATGGATATCGATCTTTTCCGTGAGTTTAGCACTAAGTATGGACTTGACTCTGAAATAGTAGCTTCTTTCTGTGAATCCTTTGCTACTCATGTTGATCTCCCCAAGGAGAAGTGGTTTAAATACCATCCCCCTATTGAAGTAAAAGTAGTCGAACCTATTAAAGTTGAAGAAAAGACTATCACTTATAATGTTGATCCTGTTATACCTACCGCTTATATTGAGAAACCACCTTTCCCTATTAGGATAAAGGATCATACTCAAGCTTCAACTGTAGTTCGTAAGAGTAACACTAGAACACCTACACCCTCTGAGCAAATTAAAGTTGAACCTAGTGTTGCTATGGTTAAAGATCTCTTGGTAGAAGATTTAGATGGACATGTTATTTATCTCCAAGAAGAGTCTGCTAGAATAGCCAAACCCGATGCTAGGAATAGACATAAACCTGTTGTAGGCTTGCCTGTTATCTCTATCAAGATAGGAGATCATTGCTATCATGGTTTATGCGACGTAGGTGCTAGTGCGAGTATTATCCCTCTTGATTTATATAACGAAATTATGCATGGTATTGCACCTGTTGAGTTAGAAGGGATTGATGTTACTATTAAGCTCGCTAATAGAGATACTATTTCACCGGTTGGGATTGTTACAGATGTTGAAGTTTTGTGTGGGAAGGTTAAATACCCTGCTGATTTTCTTGTTCTTAGTTCCCCACAAGATGCATTATGTCCCATTATATTTGGCAGACCCTTCTTGAATACTGTTAATGCCAAGATAGACTGTGTGAAAGATATTGTCACTGTTGGATTAGGGGATATGTCTCATGATTTTAACTTTGCTAAATTCTGTAGACAACCCCTTGAAAAGGCACCACCCAGTAAGGATGAACTTATTGGTCTCGCTTCTATTGCCGTGCCACCTAACGATCCTTTAGAAAAATACTTTATAGACCATGAAAATGATATGCATATAAATGAGAGAAGGGAAATAGATGAAATATTCTTTAAACAGGGACCCGTATTGAAAAACAACTTGCCTGTTGAAATCCTAGGGGATCCCCCTCCACCCAAGAGTGATCCCGTGTTTGAACTTAAACATTTGCCTGATAATCTTAAGTATGTTTATCTTGATGAAAAGAAGATATATCATGTTATTATAAGTGCTAACCTTTCAGAGCAGGAAGAAGAAAAAATATTGAAAACTCTGAAGAAGCACCGAGCTGCTATTGGATATACTCTGGATGATCTTAAGGGCATTAGTCCAACTATATGCCAACACAAGATAAAATTGGAAGAAAATGCTAAACTAGTTATTGATCATCAGCGATGGTTAAATCCTAATATGAAAGAAGTGGTAAGGAAGGAAATACTAAAGCTCCTAGAAGCAGGTATTATCTATCCAGTTGCTGACAGCCAGTGGGTAAGTCGTGTACATTGTGTTCCTAATAAAGGAGGTATGACTGTCGTTCCTAATGATAAAGATGAATTTACTCTGCAAAGGATAGTTACAGGTTATAGGATGGTAATTGATTTCCATAAGTTAAATAATGCTACTAAGAAAGATCATTACCCCTTGCCATTCATTGATCAAATGCTAGAAAGGTTATCCAAACATACTCATTTCTGCTTTCTAGATGGTTATTCTGGTTTCTCTCAAATACCTGTGTCAAAAGGGAATCAAGAAAAGACCACTTTTACTTGTCCTTTCAGTACCTTTGCTTATAGACGTATGCCTTTCGGTTTATGTAATGCACCTGCTACCTTTCAGAGATGCATGATGGCTATATTCTCTGATTTTTGTGAGAAGATTGTTGAGGTTTTCATGGATGATTTCTCCGTTTACGGAACATCTTTTGATGATTGCTTAAGCAACCTTGATCGAGTTTTGCAGAGATGTGAAGATACTAACCTTGTCTTGAATTGGGAGAAGTGCCACTTTATAGTTAATGAAGGCATTGTCTTAGGACATAAAATTTCTGAAAGAGGTATTGAAGTTGACAAAGCTAAAGTTGATGCTATTGAAAAGATGACATACCCTAAGGATATCAAAGGTATGAGAAGTTTCCTTGGTCATGCCGGGTTTTATAGGAGGTTCATAAAAGACTTCTCCAAAATCTCCAGGCCTCTGACTAATCTCTTACAAAAAGATATTCCTTTTGTCTTTGATGATGATTGTCTAGAAGCATTTGAAATACTTAAGAAAGCATTGATCTATGCACCCATTGTCCAGCCCCTTGACTGGAATTTACCCTTTGAGATTATGTGCAATGCTAGTGATTATGCTTTAGGAGCTGTTTTAGGGCAAATAGTTGATAAGAAATTGAATGTTATCCAGTATGCTAGTAAAACTCTAGATAGTTCCCAAAGAAATTATGCTACCACTGAGAAAGAATTTTTAGCAGTTGTGTTTGCTTGTGATAAGTTTAGACCCTACATCGTTGATTCTAAAGTAACTATTCACACTGATCATGCTGCTATCAAATACCTTATGGAAAAGAAAGATGCTAAACCTAGACTTATCAGATGGGTTCTCTTGCTGCAAGAATTTGACTTGCATATTATTGATAGAAAGGGAGCTGAGAACCCTGTTGCAGATAACTTGTCTAGGTTAGAAAATATGCTTGATGACCCACAACCTATTGATGATAGCTTTCCTGATGAACTACTAGCTGTCATAAGTACTTCTCGTACTGCTCCATGGTATGCTGATTATATTAATTATATTGTTGCTAAGTTTATACCACCTAGCTTCACATACCAGCAAACGAAAAAATTCTTCTATGATTTGAGGCATTAATTTTGGGATGACCCACATCTTTATAAAGAAGGAGTAGATGGTATTATTAGATGTTGTGTACCTGAGCATGAATAGGAACAGATCCTACGCAAGTGCCACTCCGAAGCTTATGGAGGACACCATGCGGGAGATAGAACTGCACACAAGGTATTGCAATCCGGTTTTTATTGGCCTACTCTCTTCAAGGATGCCCGTAAGTTTGTCTTATCTTGTGATGAATGTCAAAGAATTGGTAATATTAGTAGACGTCAAGAAATGCCTATGAATTATTCACTCGTTATTGAAGCATTCGATGTTTGGGGTTTTGATTATATGGGATCTTTTCCTGCCTCTAATGGGTACACACATATTTTAGTTGATGTTGATTACGTTACTAAGTGGGTGGAAGCTATTCCAACTAGTAGTGATGATCATAACACCTCTATTAAGATGCTTAAAGAAGTTATATTTCCGAGGTTTGGAGTCCCTAGATATCTAATGACTGATGAAGTTACTAATGACTTTATTTAGTGATGAATCCACTATTTTGGAAGAGGTTCCAATTGATTATGAGAACAAAGTTGCTATCTATGATGATTATTGTGATGACTTGTATTCTATTAAGAATAATGATAACCATGAAACTTGTCATCATGATTTTAGTTTTCAATTGGATTATGCTTCACATGATAGTTATTTTGTTGAGTTTGCTCCCACTACTATTATAAGAATAAATTTTCTTATGCGGAGAGTAGTAAAATTTATATGCAAGTAGATCATGAAAAGAATGCTTTATTTGCTGGTTATATTGTTGAATTCATTCATGATGCTACTGAAAATTATTATGAGAGAGGATCATATGCTTGTAGGAATTGCAAAAATATCAAGTTTCCTCTCTATGTGCTTAACGTTTTGAAGCTATGCTTGTTTTCCCTTCCTATGATAGTTGATTATTGTTCCCATAAGTTGTTTGCTCACAAAATCCCTATGCATAGGAAGTGGGTTAGGCTTAAATGTGCTAGTCATATTCTTCATGATGCTCCCATTATGTTTCAATTCCTATCTTTTATGTGAGCATCATTATGCCTTGCTAGGGGCGTTAAACGATAGCGCTTGTTGGGAGGCAACCCAACTTTATTTTAGTTTATTTGTTTTTATTTCTGTTTAGGAATAAATATCTCATATAGCTTCTTGTTAGATGTGGTTTTGTGTTTTAATTAGTGTTTGTGCCAAGTAGAACCTTTGGGAAGACTTGTGTGAAGTTTATATGATCTTGCTGTGAAAAACAGAATCGTTAGCGCTCGCTAGAATGGTCACCAGATTTTACTGGAGCGTGCTATTTAGTTGATTTATTTTGCAGATGATTAATAGAAAAATTCCTCACGTTTACCAATTTAGTTTGAATTTTTTGGAGTTACAGAAGTATGGGAAACCTGCAGATTACTACAGACTGTTCTGTTTTTGACAGATTCTGTTTTTCGTGTGTTGTTCGCTTATTTCAATGCATCTATGAGTAGTATTGGGAAGTATGAACCATAGAGAAGTTGGAATAAAGTAGGTTTAACACCAATATAAACAAAGAATGAATTCATTGCAGTACCTTTGAGTAGTGGTTTGCTTTCTTATACTAACGGAGCTCACGAGATTTTTGTCTAAGTTTTGTGTTGTGAAGTTTTCAAGTTTTGAGTATTGCTTTGATGGACTATGGAACAAAGAGTGGCAAGAGCCTAAGATTGGGGATGCCCATGGCACCCCAAGGTAAAATTCAAGGACAACCAAAAGGCTAAGATTGGGGATGCCCCGGGAAGGTATCCCCTCTTTCGTCTTCATCCATCGGTAACTATACTTGGAGCTATATTTTTATTCACCACATGATATGTGTTTTGCTTGGAGCGTCAATTTAGTTTATTTTGTTTTGCTTGCTGTTTGAATAATATCCCAAGATCTGAAGTTCTTAAATGTTAGAGAGTCTTCACATAGTTACATAATTATTCAACTACTCATTGATCTTCACTTATATCTTTCGGAGTAGTTTGTTGTTTGCTCTAGTGCTTCACTTATATCTGTTAGAGCACGGCGGTGGTTTTATTTTGAAGAAATAGATGAACTCTCGTGCTTCACTTATATTCATTTGATAGTCTATTAAAACAGCATGGTAATGTGTTAAGGCTATTAAACTAGTCTTCACATGATAGACATCCAATATCAATGTAGTAAAAACTTTCACACTAAGTGCATTGAATATGATGAGAAGTTGGATGCTTGATAAATGTTTTGAGATATGAGGATAGTGATATTAGAGTCATGCTAGTGAAGTTATTATGAAATTGAGAAATGCTTGTGTTAAGGTTAGTGATTCCCGTAGCATGCACATATGGTGAACCGCTATGTGACGAAGTTAGAGCATGAGGTATTTGTAAAGTGTCAACCTTTGTGTGGAGGTAGGGGGGGCGCGATGGTTAACTCCTACCAACCTCCCCCCTAGAAGCATGCGTTGATTGCTTTGTTTTGATGACTCGTAGATTTTTGCAATAAGTATATGAGTTATTATGACTAATGTTGAGTCCATGGATTATACGCACTCTCACCCTTCCACCATTGGTACCATAAACCCACTATATATCCTTCCTCAAAACAGCCACCATATTATTCCTCAAAACAGCCACCATACCTACCTATCATGGCATTTCCATAGCCATTCCTGGATACATTGCCATGCAACTTTCCACCGTTCCGTTCATATGACACGCTTCATATTGTCATATTGCCATGCATGATCATGTAGTTGACATCGTATTTATGGCAAAGCCACCATGCATAACTTTTCATACATGTCACTCTTGTTTCATTGCACATATCGGTACACCGTCGGAGGCATTCATATAGAGTCATACTTTGTTGTAGTATCGAGTTGTAATATCGAGTTGTAATAAAAGTGTGATGATCATCATTATTAGAGCATTGTCCCATGGGAGGAAAGGCTAAATCTATAAAGCCCCTCCGCAAAAAAAGGAAAAAAAGAAAGGCCAAAGAAAAAAGAAAGGCCCAAAAAAAAGATTAAAAAAGGGACAATTGCTACTATCCTTTTCCACACTTGTGCTTCAAAGTAGCACCATGTTCTTCATGATAGAGAGTCTCATGTTTAGTCACTTTCATATACTAGTGGGAATTTTCATTATAGAACTTGGCTTGTATATGCCAACAACAGGCTTCCTCAAATGCCCTAGGTCTTCATGAGCAAGCAAGTTGGATGCACACCCACTTAGTTTCTTTTGTTGAGCTTTCATACATTTTTAGCTCTAGTGCATCTGTTGCATGGCAATCCCTACTCACTCACATTGATATCTATTGATGGGCATCTCCATAGCCTATTGATACGCCTAGTCGATGTGAGACTATCTTCCTCCTTTTTGTCTTCTCCACAACCACGTCTCTATTCCACCCATAGTGCTATGTCCATGGCTCACGCTCATGTATTGCGTGAAAGTTGAAAGGTTTGAAAGAATAGAGTATGAAAACAAGTGCTTGGCTGAAACCGGGGTTCTGCATGATATGAATATTTTCTGTGATGAAGAGGGAGCATAGCCAGACTTTATGATTTTGTAGGGATAACTTTCTTTAGCCATAGTATTTTGAGAAGACATGATTGCTTTGTTAGTATGCTTGAAGTAATTTTTTTTATGTCAATATAGAATTTTGTCTTGAATCTTTCAGATCTGAACATTCATGCCACAATTAAGAGTATTACATTGAAAAACTATGTTGGTTAGCATTCCACATCAATTTTTTTGTTTTTATCATTTACCTACTCGAGGACGAGCAGGAATTAAGCTTGGGGATGCTTGATATGTCTCCAATGTATCTATAATTTTTGATTGTTCCATGCTATTATTTATGATGTTTTGGATGATTAATGGGCTTTGTTATACACTTTTATATTATTTTTGGGACTAACCTACTAATCCAATGGAACCCTCACCGGTGGCTATCTTCATCATCCCGGTGCTCTCCATGACGATGAGGGAGTAGTCCACCCTCTAGGCTGAAGGTATGTACCATTAGCTATGTGTTTGATCTCTCTCTCTCTCTCTCGTGTTCTTGAGATGGCACGATCTTGATGTATCGCGAGCTTTGCTATTCTAGTTGGATCTTATAATGCTTCTCCCCCTCTACTCTCTTGTAACGGATTGAGTTTTCCCTTTGAAGTTATCTTATCGGATTGAGTCTTTAAGGATTTGAGAACACTTGATGTATGTCTTGCACGTGTTTATCTGTGGTGACAATGGGGTATCATGTGATCCACTTGATGTATGTTTTGGTGATCAACTTGCGGGTTCCGTGACCTTGGGAATCTAGGCATAGGGGTTGGCACACATTTTCGTCTTGACTCTCCGGTAGAAACTTTGGGGCACTCTTTAAAGTACTTTGTGTTGGTTGAATAGATGAATCTGAGGTTGTGTGATGCATATCGTATAATCATGCCCACGGATACTTGAGGTGACAATGGAGTATCTAGGTGACATTAGGGTTTTGGTTGATTTGTGTCTTAAGGTGTTATTCTAGTATGAACTCTATGATAGATTGAACCTTACTACGGACTCTTGAATAGATCGATCAGAAAGAATAGCTTTGAGGTGGTTTCGTACCCTACCATAATCTCTTCATTTGTTCTCCACTATTAGTGACTTTGGAGTGACAATTTGTTGCATGTTGAGGGATAGTAATATGATCCAACTATGTTATCCTTGTTGAGAGAACTTGCACTAGTGAAAGTATGAACCCTAGGCCTTGCCTACTATCATTGCAATACCGTTTATGCCCACGTTTACCACTTGCTACCTTGCTGTTTTTATATTTTCCTTCTACAAAAACCAATATCTACCATCCATATTACACTTGTATCACCATCTCTTCGCCGAACTAGTGCACCTATACAATTTACCATTGTATTGGGTGTGTTGGGGACACAAGAGACTCTTTGTTATTTGGTTGCAGGGTTGTTTGAAAGAGACCATCTTCATCCTACGCCTCCCGCGGATTGATAAACCTTAGGTCATCCATTGGAGGGAAATTTGCTACTGTCCTACAAACCTCTGCACTTTGAGGCCCAACAACGTCTACAAGAAGAAGGTTGTGTAGTAGACATCACGCACACGCACACACAGGTTCATAGAATAGGAAAATCGTGTGAGTGCGAAGCCACATGAATTGAGATACAAATGGAGTACGTACAAGAAGAGAAGAGGTGACGAATATTCCATCTAACCTGGACTGAGGAGTAGTACTCCCTCCGTCTAGGTGTTAAGTCATCCTATGGAAATCATATATTCCCAAAATGTTTAGGCGTCGTCCATTAACTTTGCATCTCAATCCCCTCCTGGCCTCGTTTCTAGCGAGTGTTGTTACTTAGGGAGCGTTTGGATCCTTAGCAAGAACAGCTTATAGCATAGCCAGGCAAGGTTAGGCATTTGGAACTGTTAAAATATTTTAGCTTTTGTGGGCCAGCTAGCTTGGGTGGGCTAGAAAAACCTTGCTAGCTCAGGAGAGCCAGATCGGCTCGCTTCCGATGGCAAACTTCGCGTAGTAGTAACATAGACTAGTAACATATGCATGTTGTACTAGTCCAAGTTACTCACCACTATGACCAGCCTAAGCAATGTAACCAAACGCTCCTTACTCTGCCTTGTTATCTCCCCCGAAACCCAATGCATGGAGCGCAACTACGCATTGATCAGTCAAGAAATCAAAGTCGGCTTGCATGCGAGTTAATATGTGGCCCTGCATGGTAGCTAAAACGGCATCTCTTAGTTGTTTGGATTAATTGTTGCGTTCAGAGACAGAAAGCAGGGCTTTGATTGGAGAAATGACCGGTCAAGTTTCTCCTTCTCCTCCAATCTGCTTGCATCTTGGTCCAGCTGCACCTTCTAACGTGACTTATTACACCTAAACGGAGGGAGTCGTACGAGATACGGTGGCACACTAACTAAGGTTGAATACAGGTGCCCAAAATTGTATGCATGTTATCATAAGGATTCACTTAAAATAGTACGTGAGCGAACAGAGGGATCAATTGGACAATGTTCCCGAGCAGTAGCGAGATGTGTGAGGTAAGATACACCGCTAGCGCTTTTAATTTTTCCTATTAATTTGTTTGTGTCACCCACTAACTGGTGGGACCCAACGTACTACATGGAGAGAGGTAACGTGACTAAGGCTACATTATTTCTGCACCACTATGGATAGTCTTACCACCAAAGCCACATGACACGATTATGATTTAAATCCCAATGATTCCCACACACAAAAAATATGGCATGCTTGTCACACAAATGTAGGAATGTATAAAAGGTTATTTTCCTCTCGTTGAACATAATGGGAGGGTTGTGTAGCTGGTTAGCCTGTTCGCTCATCAAACTTGAGGTCTCGGGTTTGATAACTACACTTGAGCATAATTCGTGCCTTGAGGATTCTTTGACTGGTCAAAATGGATGGATACGGAGCAATACGATCTCGTAGTGACTGTATAATCACCTCATCACGTATAAGCTGCAGCCTCGGCGCTTGTTTTCTAGGGTTTGCACTCTTCACACTCTCTCCAGTATATATATACACACTGGAGCCTCAGCGCTTGTAGTTGTTCTCTTCACACTCTCTCACCCTCTCCAGATCTAAACAAGACTTTATTGGCCCCTCTCTCTGTCCCCTCACTGTTGGTCTACTTTTAGTTGCTCTCTTCACACTCTCTTACCCTCTCCAGATCTAAACAAGACTTCGTTAGCCTCTCTCTCCCCCCTCACTGCTGGTCAAAGAGCCGGCAGGATCCGTCCACCGGGAAGGGAAGGAGGCTTAACGTTGTCGCCGTCGGCGAGGGAGGGAATCCACTACCGGCGTAGCTGTTCACTTTCACCCAGCGGCGGCGCGGGAGAGCCTCCGACCCCTTCTTCCTCGCCGTCGTACATAGTGTGGGTCGAACGGCCTCCGGTCGCCCACTGAACCACACCCCAAGGACCTTAAGGCATAATTTACTTATTCCACATGCACTGCTCTAGCTGCATGTGGGCTTTTTCCGCTTCTGCACTCGAATCTAGGTGTTGGATCAAACAAAAAAGTAGTGGGAAAGTTGTATACCATGAATCTAGGATGTGGTTCAAAGAGGAAAGGAATGGGGGAAAGTAGTGGGAAAAGTTGTATAGCATGAATCTAGGACGTGGTTCAAAAAGGAAAGGAAGGGGGAAAGTAGTGGGGAAAGTTGTATCGCATGAATCTAAGACGTGGTTCAAAGAGGACAGGAATGGGGGAAATAAGTGGGGAAAGTTGTATAGCATAAATCTAGGACGTGGTTCATTGAGGAAAGGAAGTGGGGAAGTACTAGTACAGACTGGCTATCCATCACCTACGTTGGTCGAAAAGGGAAAACAATGACAAACGCAGTACGCACATCTGTAATGAACTGATCTTTTGTTTGGGGGACAAGGCTGTAGAGTTTGAGCAGGACTAGATTTGCTGCGCTCACATAGGGAAAGGTGTCTAAAGATAACAAAACTGGGACCAACACAAATATGCTCCTTGGTTGTTTGTTCTTTGTTGCAACAGACTGTGCATCACCCCAGTACATCGGTAGATGCACATGGTGCTGGTGCGTCCACTGTCCCGTGCAACTCTTTAGTTGTTGTTAATCTAAGGCCCTGTTTGGTTAAAAACTCCCTAGTCCCTACCTTCTTGGTTCCATGGACTAAACATGGACTAGAGGTTATTAAATAACATGCTAAAAGACCATGTTACCCCTAGTAATAAACTAATAGATACAAGGTGCGATGCATAGCAGGGGCAACTGTTGGAAAAATTCCCAAAAAGACTCTCCCTCGGGGTCTTCTTTCTTTAGTCCCAAATGCCCACTTTTAGTCCCTAAAAGTCCCTCTTGTTTGGTTTACATGGGACTGACACAGAGTTTTTTAGTCCCTCCACCCAAATGTCCCTGTAAACAAGCACCCTCTAATAATGTTGTTGGAAAATTGATGCAATGCCACGGTTAAAAGCAAATTACATGTTTAACGAATTTTATTGTTAATATAATCTCTCTGTTAATATTAATCAATGCCACTGTTTGAGAAATGCTACTATCTTTCTTTCTTTCTCATTTAGATAAGGTAGATGCCTCTTTTTGTTGGCTTTTGTGTCATCCACCGTTATTGACCACTAGTTGTTTCCTTTGCACCTCTGTGTAAACAGGGTTATCTACTTCACCTCGTTGCCATTGTGACCTTTTGTTGCACTACACAAAACACTTTTGTTTTAAGAGTGTTTTGTGCAGTTCACCAAAATGTCACACCGACAACGTTGCTTGATTGCTTGATCTTAGTGGAACTGCACAAGAGGAGATCTTACTTCCTATCCATGTTGGCAAATTTGGTTCAGATCTTCTTCTTGTGAGTTGTTTGAATTCCGCGTCATGAGAGGTCAATACTAGCCTTCTTTCACATGATTCTGCAGTGTGCTTTTATATGTTGTGCTACTTGTACGGTAATGTTGCTTGATTTTAGTGAACTGCACAAATGGAGACAAGACTTCCAATCTGTATGTGCACCGCAATATCCCATTGAGGTAAGATAAGAATATTTCACAACTGTTGGCCTGTATTTTGCTACTTTCATCAAAAAATTAATGTCATTGTTTAGTGCTATACTTGTGCAACCTAATTGACATGCCAAATCTTACATTGAAGGCGAAGCTTGTCTGTTATTGAACCAAGTGATGAAGGGGATGAACGAGCGGAAGAAAAACAAAAATCAACTCCTAGTGCTGTAAAGAAGCACTGGAAATGTGATGACACAAGTAATGATATAGTTTTGCATCTTAATTTATTTCTATGGCTGGAATGAGCAATTGTTTTGCCACTGATTTGATGCCACTCTTAATGTAATACGTAATTATCTCTACTTGTGCTAACAGGGATCTTCATTGAAGATACCATATATTTCAGTGGAACTGCATAAGAAGATGTTGGAAACATTAATCTAATCGAGGAGTATATAGTAAGCATGGCCACCACAGTAGATAGCAACAGATGGTTCTGGAGAAGTGCTTCATCTGTATGCTCTACATAATAAGCCTCCTAACAAACGTTGGTACTCGCCCACTGATTTCATCCATATGATTGGGCTTTGTCATCTCTATTGGTGTTGTTCTACTGTTTAGATACTGTCATCAAAAAGTGGTATTGTCCTTGAGAAGTGCTTCATCTGTGTTATTTTAAATATTTCCTTTCCTTTTTTCGAGCAAACAGGGGTGCTAGCATTTAATTATCCTCTTGTCTTTGCACAACAGGATCATCCTCCTCTGAAGAAGAATATGGAGTACGTGAAGTGACTAGTTCCGATTATGCCAGGATGAAGAAGCCATTTCTATCTTCTCATCAGAAGGAGCAACTGAAGGATGGTTACATTACGCCCCACAAGACCAAACTAACTTCAGCTCAGAAGGTCTGACAAATCTCCATTTTCTTGACGTGATGCGCGAGTACAATGTTGTTCTAGGATTCTTTCCGGTGAGTTCCATTTTTCTAAAAGTGTGCTCTACATGGACCATGTAGGTGTCTGTTTAAACTGTCAATTCATAGTACATTTTGCTTTATACTAATCACTTTTTTGTATTTTTGCAAATAGGGGTGCTCAGTTCAATGGGAACCGCACAAAATGTTCATGAATACATCGAATCATTCATTTCCACCACAAGAAAGGAGGTGCCAATAAGTTCAAGGCGTTGCAACATATAAGGGCAAAATCATACAAGCTACGCGTGAATTTGGTTGATTTTGGTGGAATATCACAAAAAGAACAGCTGGTTTATTTAGAACGAGGTGCCATGTCAATGTGTGAACTGATGGCAAACCCTGCCCATTCCACAATCGTAGGCATTTGATATTTTGGAATGGGAAAACCTTGTCAAATTTTGCTCAATGATTTTAGCAAGAAGACATGTGTTTGATATTTTCGAATGGGACGCCCTTTGCTGTCAGCAGCGTCGATCCATTTTTTCTTTATTCTTTAGTTGTGAAGTAAATATTGGCTCTGACATGTGAATTGCTGAGATGCATAATCATCGATTGTTTTGAATGTTCTCTATGAATTGTCAGGCCTGTGTGTTTGATTGCAATGTACAGGAACGCTAAAAAGCTGCTCAAACTCTTTGTACTCCTTCTGTTCCTTTTTACTTCGCACATTGTGAAAGTGCATACTTTTTTCTATAAGATTGGTCAAAGTAGAGATACTTTGACTACAGACAAAACTTGTATGCAGACTAGAAAGGACCGGAGGGAGTACATGTGAAACTGCTGCAAACGAGGTGATCATCCTCGGAATAATGCTAGTACGTATTGTTTTGCATGTTCATCAAATGTCAGTGATACAAGAATTCAAACTAATCGAAATAAATTCATTCATACACAGTCGGATTTCATATAAACATGTCGGATTTCATTACATTTCATACATTCTTCAACTGAAAAGGGGTGCGCTGGAGGTATAATTAATTAACCGAAGCTACCCACCTGTGTCCGGCTGAGCCAAACAGAAGCTTCAGTGACTTAACTGCAGGTGCAGTTGCGTAACTGACATGTGGCCCAGATACCTATTGGGCCCATGTGTCAGTCAGCCAACTGCACCAGCAGTTAAGTAGAAGCAGCGTCCTTCTCCAACATAGCTCTCCGACTCCACGTCACTGCCAAAAAGCTAACCGGCCGTCAGTGGTCAACCGGCCTAGCTTGTCATAGCGATTAGGGCAACTAGGAGCCCAATGATCAGGATCCCCACACGACAAACACATTTCTTCTTGTCATTCTTCTTCTTGAAGTTCGTGTGTTGCACAACTTTGTTCTTCCAATCAAACTTTGCTTTACCATCAAACTTGCCCTTGTTCTTGAACTTGTGGGGCTGGAAGTTCTTCTTCTGTACCAGATCGGCACTAGATCCTCCCTCAATTCCTCGAGCACGTGTGTCCTTTTCTCTCGCATTTTCTTCCACATCAAGAGTGCCAATAAGATCCACGAAGGAGGAAGCTTAGTGATGATACCTCCGGCAACAAACTTGTCTGGTAGCATACAACTGAAGTGCTCAAGTTCTCTAGCAAATGACTGTATCTCATGAGCTTGCTCAACCATGGAGCGCTCTTCAATCATCCTGTAATCATAGAATTGCTCCATGATGTACAGCTCAGTGCCAGCAACCGGAGGGTAGCAGCGGTGGCCTTACTTGGACCCAAGCGGCGGCGACCTACCGTGTTCTACTCTTCCTCGTTTTCTGTGTGGCACGGCCTCGTTGGCAGCGGGGCGGGGCCTCGGCGGAGCCGGCGATGTCCTCTTTCTCGTTGCCGGCGGGCGGCGCCTCGGCGGAGCGGAGGAAATCTTCCCCATCGTTGCCGGCAGGGTGGGGCCTCGGCGGAGCCGGCGGTGTCCTCTGCCTCATTGTTGGCGTCGCGGGGCCTCGGCGGAGCAGGGCCTTGTCGACGCCAGCGGAGCGGGGACTCGTCGGAGCCAGCATTGTCCTCTGCCTCGTCCTCGGTCTCGCCAAACAGTGCCTCGCCCGCTTCATCGCCCTCTTTGTAGGCGGCTGCAGCCTCCGCCACCCGCATGCGGTACCGTCAGCGCTCGAGGCGGCCCTCACGGGCGGAGCGGTACGAGTCGAGCAGTGCCTCCTGCTCCGCCCGCTCAGCGGCGATCTGCTCCTTCGCCTGCAGGTGCTCCTGAAGGAGATGGTGGTTGTAGGCGGCGTCGGCATGCGCCTCCCGGAACTGCTCCTCACGCTTCTGCCTCACCGTGTCCATATATTGGGCACGGGCCTCGCCGATGGTCATGGTGTAATGCACCGGCGAGGATGGCGCGGAGGAGGGGGTTGGCGCCGGATCGTCGACTACCATGTTCTCCATTGGGAAGTTGTCGTCCTCCGGCTGCATGTCGGCTAGCCAGTCAGCAGCAATGGCTGCCATCTCCTTGTGGTTCTTCGTCCGCCCGTCCCGAAGAGCGCTGGAGCGCGAGGAAGCCGTGGTGTGCAATAATGGTGTGGACAGGAGAATCGGAACGGATGTGAATGACTGCGGCTATGGACGGCGCATCAGTTTATATAGCAATGGTAGGCGGCGGAGGGACGGACGTGTGGAGCCGGAGTAGCCGCCTCGGCAACGGCGTGTCATTAATGTGGGCGGCAGAAGGATGGATGGACGGCACTTGTGTTGTTTGAAGGCGGAGCAATCGCATGCACCAGGAAGTGGGGCCGGCGGCGCTGACCGTTTAGGCGGAAACCGCGCGCGGGAGAGGGAGGCGGTCTGGGTGGGCCATGGCAATCAGACTCATGCTTGTGAGCGGGTCGGTCCACCTGCCGGACATGCTGGCTCGCTAGCTACCTCGCCGAGCTGAGCGACGACAATCAGACAATGGACGTAGCTTCCGACCAGGAGCCGGCGCCACTGTCCAAGCTGGTTCATGTCGAGTTCACCATAAAGCAGGTGCGGCCGCACTTCAACACCCTAATGGCGGAAGAGCTACCAGCGTAGGAGAACCTGTGCTGCAACCACCTTCTCCTCAGCGAGCACCGGTGAACAAGCGAACGACAATGTCGTCGCGTACATGTGGCCTTATGATCCTGGCTTTCTGAATGAGCAGCGGGCACTGTATCAGACCATCCGTAGGGCCCGCGAGGCCCTCTCCATCGTCCTTCGAGTAGTTGCGCTCGTCGTGGCGCCGCCGTCTCGTGTTGTCAACATGGTCAACGGACATGAGGATGAGGAGATGACTTTACTTGGAGAGGATGACAGTGGGGACCCACCAGGGCCATAGTCGCACGTACGCAAGTGCCTCCTTATTAGTATATAAAACTATAAAAAAATTGCTTCCTCCTGGTTTCCTGACATCACGGTCTCACACCATTGTCAACCTATGTAGTCAATAAATGAGAGAATTGCACAAGAATCGGCCGACAGCTGGGACCAAGCAGCTCGAGCAGTATTTGTGTTTTTGAGGTGTGAGCACTGCAGAGTTTTTCTTGAGCGATGTTTAGCCCAGACATTATTCTTTCTCCTCTGAACAATAACGAAAACATAGCTGCAGCTATTAACTGGGCGGGCTGTGGCCTGTCTAGCCCAGGCCAGATATCCAGCCCAGATATTATTATTTTTCAAGCTGAAAATGGCTAGCCCAGCTATACTTTTTTAGGAATACCCGGGCAAGGTCAAGTTGTTATTCTTCGCCCCACTGGGCTGCAAATCTTTCCTAGGAGGGATGCATTAGGCTTAACAAGAAAATGGGCTTTAAGAAATAATAAATGGGATGTAATTATAAAAACTGGGCAGTAACTATAAAAAATGCACCAAACACGTAATTACTTTATAAAATATTATTTTTGGATATTGAAAATTTTAATTTCATTAATTGTTGCAAGCGCAATGTTTCGTTGGATTTTTACGTAATATAAATTTATATTGAAATTGTATTTAATCTGACTAGAAATTTCGGGATAAAAATATTACAGATCCCATCAAAATGTGGGAATTTTTATTGAATTATGTTTTGAACGGTTGGTTGAAATGGGTTGTACTTTTAAAAAACTATAAATGGGATGTAGTAAATTCCATTAGAATTCAAAAATTGGCTGCACGTTCTTACAAATCTCAAATGGGCTATAAGTTCTCTGCCACACACTTGTGGCCTTACTAGGTTGACGCTTCCCCTAAAAAAAGAGACTTGACGCGTATGCAAGGCTTTGTCAGCTTATAGTCAACACACGGTTCTAGCAGTAGTGGCCGTTGGATGTCCATCCAACGGATGTCGTGCTTCTTCTTCAATCTCGGATATTCTAGCTTCACCCGCCCAAAAAATGATTCCTCCCCCTGACATCTGGGGCGCACCATTTCGGAAGCTGACCTATGGGCCTATTAAGTTGACGCGTACCAAGGGTGTTTTCAACTTAGTCAATATAAACGATTCTAGCTGCAATGACTGTACGATGTCCATCCAACGGCCGTCGTGCTTCTTCAACCTCTCGCCTTCTTTCTCTAGCCGCCCAAAGCAGCACCGGTCGTGCCGCCTGCTCCTGCCTCCCGTGGCCGGCTGTGCTGCCGCGCAGGCCTCACCGCCCCCTACTACTCCCACCGCTGGCCAGGCCATCCCTCTACTCACCCACACCCCCTGTTATTCCGCGACGACGTTAGCCTCACACTGCAGTTGAACCAGTGAACCCTCGTACTCCTCTCCGCGCGGGCTTCCACAGTTGCGTCTTCCCCGGCTCCGCATCGTCCCCTTCCTAGGCCTCGCCGTCGTCCACCGCCCTGGTGCTCTCAGCGCGGCGTGGTCAACATGGTCAAGGAACGGCTTCCATCAGACGTGGACTGTACGTGGATAGGCTGACAGCTGCGTCCACGACGGTAGCAAGGAAGTGCCTCCTTATTACGCAGAAAATAATAATTCCTCCACCTGACAGCAGGGACCCACCGGACGGGCCACCGTATTTTGTGAAAAAATGTTTCCCCTAACTGCTGGGAAACACCGAATGGGTCACCGTATTGCGTGAAAAAAACATTCCCCCCGCTGTCAGCTCGGACCCACCGGAAGTGACTCCTTATTACGCACAAAAAATGAATACTCCCCCTGCTGGTTGGTACCCACCTTGGTGGGAGGCTGACTTGTGGGCCTACTAAGTTGACGGGGACGGAGTGCTTTGTCAACTTAGTCAATATGAACGATTCTAGCTCCAGTAACTGCACGATGTCCATCCAACGGCCATAGTGCTTCTTCAACCTCTGGTCTTGTTGCTCCAGCCGCCCAAAGCAGCGTCGGTCGTGCCACATGCTCCTGCCTCCCGTGGCCGGCTATGCTGCCGCGGAGGCCTCACCGTCCCCTACTATTCCCACCGCTGGCCAGGCCATCCCTCTACTCACCCACACCCCCTGTTATTCTGCGGCGACGGCGGCCTCACACCGCAGCGAACCAGTGAACCCTCATACTCCTCTACGCGTGGGCATCCATTGTCGCGTCTTGCCCGGCTCCACGTCGTCCCCTTCCTAGGCCTCACCGTCGTCCACCACCCTGGTGCTCTCGACGGAGCGTGGTCAACATGGTCAAGGAACGGCTTCCATCGGACGTGGATTGTACGTGGAGAGGCTGACAGCTGGGTCCATGGCCGCAACAAGGAAGTGCCTCTTTATTACACACAAAATAATTATTCCTCCACCTGACAGCGGGGACCCACCGGACGGGCCACCGTATTTTGTGAAAAAAACGTTTCCCCCTAACTGTTGGGACCCACCAGCTACATCTTCGCACGCAAGGAAGTGCGTCCGGGCAAAAAAACGATTCGCCCCCTCACTGCTAGGACCCAGCAGCTACATCTTCGCACGCAAGGAAGTGCCTGGCAGTCGGGACCCACCTGGTTGAAGCATACGTAGCGTTGTCATTCTGGCCGCGAACGTGTACGTACATACTGGTCGATGTAGAGGCGCGCACGTGTCGTAGTAGAGGTGCGCACATAGCATGGACACATACGTACAGCGGCCAGTGTGCAAGAAAGAAAATACGACCACGTACGTACATACGGGCAGGGTCTCGAACGCCTACTCGTGCATACGTACGGCCAGGGCTCGTATACATGGCTGGGTCGGAACGGAGAAACTACGTCATCGTCGTGTTCATGGGGAGCCAACCTGCTGGGTCGAAACGGAATGCGTCGTCGTGTTCATCGGGAGGGCTTGGACGGAACAGCCGATGGAAACGAGGCCTGTCGTACCGTAGAACGGAGGAAGCGGCCTTGTGTTCGACCTGCGACTGTTCATCCACGGGCTCCTGTTCATCCAGCCTCCACCGCGCGCTACTCCACCGACTACTGTTCAACCAGCCCTCTCCACGGGCTCCTGTTCAACCACCCCTCCACAGGCTACTGTTCATCCAGCCATCCATCGTCTACTGTTCATCCTGCCCTCCACGGGGTGGTCCTGTTCATCCAGCCCTCCACGGGGTCCTGTTCATCCAGCCCCAACCGACTCGATCGATCGGGGTCCTGTTCATCCAGAGGCAACACCACGGGGTCCTGTTCATCCACCCCCACCGGGAACTGTTCATCCGAACCCCCCCAGCAACGCTCACTGTTCATCTAGAGGCAGCATCGATCGGCTTCAGTTAGCAGCAGTAGCGAAGGAATCGATCGACCGGGTTCAGTTAAAAGCCATCGATCGATCGCTCGGGTTCAGTAACGCGTAGCCGGCAGTGCAATCGCTCGGGTTCAGTTAGAGCCCAACGCCTCGCTCGGGTTCAGTTAGAGCCCAACGCCTCGCACCCATGCACGTGCGTGTACGAGAGAAACGCGCATCGCTCGGCCTCGATCACCCACCGTAACTGGGAACACCCCGATATTTTCCTCTCCCTTGCTTCTACCATGGTTTTTTCCATCATGGACGGCCCAAAGAATGTCATGCAGCCGCGTCTCCGGCCCACCCAGGATGAAAAGCCCATTTTCTGTCATTATTTTTTGTCATAGAAGTAGGACCCCACCACATCTATGATGATACCGGGTTGTGTCACAATTATCATCATAGAAGTTTCATAAGTATGACAGAAAAAAATCGTTCGGCCCAAAATGTCATGGATGTGTCTTTTTTTGTAGTGAGAGGCCAGCGGCGCGAGCGCCGGCGAAGGGCGGCAGTGCAGCTACAGCAGGGGGGCGGACGTGGTCGGCGCAACCAGTGGGTTGAGTGACGAGGGAGTAGCGAGGGGAGGGACAACGCGTAGCCGCGGTGGTGGTGGAAGGCAGGGGCGCGGCGGAGCAGCGGGCACCCGCAGCGGCTGTAACGGCGCGGGCTGGAGCAACAAGTGGTGGGCGAACCTGGCCAAGGGCCCGTGGTGAAGTGCTCGAGCGCGGACGACGCGGTCAATGGGGCGAGCTGGGACGGGAGGAGAGGAGGGGGTGCTCATGGCAGGTCGTAGGGGAGTGGCAGCGGGCTCAGGGAGGACTCGAGGAGGTCCGGTGAGCCGGCACCGACGGCGGGGACAGGCTGGAAGCAGCCGGACCCGTCTGGGATGGCAAGGGGCGGCAAAGAACGGCCGGTCTTGGTCGTTCGGGCGTCGGTGGTCGAGGCAGAAGGACGAGGATGGAGGGAGAACTTGTGGGCGGCGGCGAGGCGGTGACGTCGGGCACGACGTCGATGGTGAGCGATGGCGGCGCCCGTGTCCAGATCGGGAAAGGGAGGTGGGGGCGCAAGGGGGGAGGCGGGGATCGGGATTTAGGGTTTGCGGGGAGGGCGGGGGATATAGGCCAGGGGGAGCTGGGTCGGTCTGCAAGCTGGGCCGAGCCCCGGGGGGCAGCGAGTTTCCTTTTTTTGTAACTTTTGTTTTCCCTTTTAATTCTATTTTCTTTTTGTGTTTTAATTTAGTTCTCTTTTACTTTAGTTTTATAATTTATAAAAGTAGCCCATAAGCTAGTGTTAATAAATATGCTACTGCCTCAAACATTTTGACACCTTAATTAAAGTATTTCGTATTTATTCATTATTTTATATGCATGTTAATTAATTGTTTTATCGCTGTTATAATTAATATAGTGCATTTAACCATTATATATATAGATGATTTCTCCACCAATAGTACTTATGATTCATTTGCCACATTTCGAACACCTTAGTTTTGACATTTGAAAACTTCAATTATTTGACTTGATTTTGAAAAATGAATTTGAATCGGTTTAAATTAGCGTGAGATGAACAACAGTAATCGAGATGACATGGCATCATTAGCGGAGGTTCACTATAGCTTGATTACCCGGGTGTCACACCGCCCCAAATGGGACAATTTTTTTACCATGGCATGTTGATGCCGCTCCATGACAGCATGCCAAGTTTCATGAATTTCAGACGAGCTTTGGATTTACTAGAATTAAAAAAGCAGGTATCTCAATGTTTGCGGCCAAGTGACCGTGGCAGGGTGTTTGACATTCATCCCCATTTCTTGCATGGGATCTAAGCATGCAACCAAGGACATGGATATGAATTTTCAACCAATTTATATGCATTAGAGCATGTGCATGTACTTCAACTTTGAATTATGCACATAAATGCATAGAAAACTCGGTTAATGCATAAAAATGTCCAAGCGAAACCCGAAAGATCCCAAAAATTGACACAACACTCCTGTTGTTCTATGTTGGTACTAGGAAAAAAATTGAAATTGAGAAGAGGCAATGGATATCGTTTCGTATAGAAAGGTGAAACGTACCCTACAGAAACCATCAGGCTTGTAGTGAGAATCTCTGGTTTGTGAGAAGCATATCCCCAAACATGCCCCAAATGGGACAAAATTTTTACCATGGCATGCTAATGCCACTCCATGACAGCATGCCAAGCTTCATGAATTTCAGACGAGCTTTGGATTTACTAGAATAAAAAAACCAGGTATCTCAATGTTTGCGGCCGAGTGACCGTGGCAGGGTGTTTGACATTCATTCTCATTTCTTGCATGGGACCTAAGCATGCAACCAAGGACACGGATTTTAATTTTGAACCAATTTATATGCATTAGAGCATGTGCATGTAGTTCAAATTTGAATTATGCACTAAATGCATAGAAAACTCAGTTAATGTATAAAAATATCCAAGCGAACCCCAAAAAATCCCAAAAATTGACACAACGCTCCTGTTGTTCTATATTGACACTATGAAAAAATTGAAATCGAGAAGAGGCAATGGATATCGTTTCGTCCAGAAAGATGAAATGTTCCCTACCGAAACCATCAGGCTTGTTATGAGAAGCTCTGGTTTGTGAGAAGCATATCCCCAAACCTGCCCCAAATGGGATAAAAAATTACCACGACATGTTGATGCCGCTCCATGACAGCATGCCAAGTTTCATGAATTTCAGACGAGCTTTGGATTTACTAGAATTAAAAAACCAGGTATCTCAATGTTTGCGGTCGAGTGACCATGGCAGGGTGTTTGACATTCATTCCCATTTCTTGCATGGGACCTAAGCATGGAACCAAGGACACATATTTGAATTTTCAACTAATTTATATGCATTAGAGCATGCACATGTACTTCAAATTTGTATTATGCACATAAATGCATAGAAAACTCAGTTAATGTATAAAAATATCCAAGCAAACCCCAAAAAATCCCAATAACTGACACAACGCTCATGTCGTACTATGTTGACACTAGGAAAAAAATTGAAATCGAGAATAGGCAACGGATATCGTTTCGTCCAGAAAGGTGAAACTTTCCCTACCGAAACCATCATACTTGTTGTGATAAACTCTGGTTTATGAGAAGCTTATACCCAAACCTACCCCGAATGGGACAAAAAATTACCACGGCATGTTGATGCTGCTCCATGATAGCATGCCAAGTTTCATGAATTTCACACAAATTTTGGATTTCCTAGAATTACAAAAGCAAGTACGTCGACATTTGCCGGAGAGCCACGGTGTCGAGGTGTTCGAATTTCATCCCCATTTGTTGCATGGGACATAAGCATAAGCCCATGGACACATATATGATTTTACAACCCATGTTGGTGCACCGGAGCATGTGCATGTAGTTTAATTTTGAATTGTGCACCTAAAATGGCTAGAAAAACCAATTTAATGTATAAAATGTTCAAACGAACCCTGAATAATTCCAATTATTTTACGACACACATATAGTTGCAAGTTCAATGCAGATAAAAGGTCTAGCAATTCAAACACCGTCCATTGCCGCTGTGACCCCATTATGTAATTCAAATCAAGATGAAAAATCAAGTAGATCGCAGACAGTTTATTATCACCAACAGTGTGAGATGTAGTACAAAATATCCTAGCACCGTCGGTGTATAGTACGCCTATGGCTTACGCGAGAAGGTGCGTCGGCTACAATCCACATCTGGCGTCTCAAGCACACTAGCTCGTTCCCCAAATATCATTTCACTGTTCAATCATCGCCGGTGAAAGATGGGCCCGTGGACCCGCGTCGTGCGGGCAACTTCGCTGGTCCACTCCGGCGAGAGCGCAGCCGCAGCCGCCATGCGCGTGCTAACAAGCTTCGCGAGCGCGGCCACAATCTGCGGTCGGGCGGCCAAGGCAGCCCAAACGGCCGCTGTTGCTTCTCAAGCGGCGACAGCAACATCTGCCTCGGGGATAGCAACTGGCGAGAGTGGCACAACAGCTGTTCATTCTGCAGCGGCTGCCATAGCCCTGATGGAGGCCGCCCACGACCATGCCGAGGCCGTCCACGCCTAGCTCGTGGCGGTCACCACACAAATGGAACGAAGCTTCTCCGACAACGATCGACAACCCACAACCGACGAGTTAGCAATCGCCGAAAGCGTTCAAGCAGCCGTCTGTTCCTGCACGGCATACCTTGCCACGACGGAGCCCGCCAAAGCATAGATCGCAGCCGCCCACGCCCAGCTCGTGGCAGCCTATTCCAAAGATATGGCGGACGCGGATAGCAAGATGCTTGCCGAGTATGGTGCGATTGATGCCATTGAGCCCCTTCCCCAGGAGACCGTCGGGCGCGAGCTGGACATGGAGACGGCGTCGGAGATCGACGAGCACCGGCCATAGTAGTACTCTTTGTTTTGTTTAATTAAGAGCATCGGTCTTTAATTTGTTAGAGTGATGTTTAGGTCAGCTAGCTCTGTTTAATTGCTGAACTTGCTCGATTAAGAAGTGTGGGTGTGCTATAGCCTCCTTTGTGTACCCAAATTATGCAATGACGTGGATGACCACTGTAACCATGGAAATTCAAACCAAAATTTTTGACGTTCAAACTCATCACACATGGGTTAAGCTATCTGAATCGTTCGTGATGTTCAGATATCATACACAGTTCTGAATAAGCTATCGTGTCTGATGACACTTTGTGTGCCAGTTTTTTCGCTGAAGCGATTCCAAATTTCCGGCTGCCGCGGAAATATATACCTCCCCGCCCCTCACCCTTACCAAAATCCACATTTCCCCTGTTTTCGCCTTCCTTTCCAAGTTGAGACCTTCACTCCTTGCTTACAGCACCGCCTCCTCGTCGGCGATCCTCCTTCACACTGTTCGGCCTCGTCTATCCAGGCAGGTAATCCACACCCAACCCCCATCGTCCTCCTCCTTCCACATCCCACATGCCCCGACCGCCGGCGGGAGCGCGACACCTTCCACCCAAATCACCAACCCCTCCACCAAATAAGCACCGCCCTAAGCCATGGTGCACGTAGTATAGCCAGGATCTCAAGGAGCATTTGGCAGCGAAGAAGCAAATCACGGTCGCACGCGCGAATGAGGTTGCGATGGCTGCCATTCGTGCCGAACCCCAGATCTTGGAGGAGCACCTCGCCGTCGAGGCCACTGTCGATGCCTTGCGCACCGACTCCGCGACGCGGTTGGCTACTTTAAACGACAGTTCGTGGCATTTTCTCGAGGCCACATCGGTGCCTTCGACGAAGACTACGAGGTGTTTTCTCAGCGTGCACGTGCTTACCTCATCTCAACAGCCAACATGTTGGTGCCCGGAGCGGCTCAGGCAACTCACCACTACGACGAGGGCACCCATGAAGCGGATGCCTCGCCCTCTTCCATGTCCAAGGAGCCAATCAGCATCGATATCTCTGACAATGAGGAGTAGCTTGTATTATTAGCTCACTATAAGGACCCGTGTTCAGTTTGCTAGCTACTGTCTTTCCTTAACAAATTCTAGTGAATTGTGCGATCTACTTTTACCATGCAACCTTCTGCTCTAGAGTATATGTTCTATATGTCGTGCAATGTGGTGTTCAGTTAACTGTTTGGTTCAATTCTGCAAATGTGATGCCAATTCTTCAGGGTGCAATTTTCCAAGTTGTCAAGCATGCTTGGTTTGGTTAACTGTCCGATCTTCTATTAGGAGTATGTTAAATTGTGCAATGTGGTGCTCAGTTAACGTTTGGTTCATTTGTTATGGTGTTTAGTTAACTGTTTGGTTCAATTCTGCAATGCGATGTTCAATTGTTGTGGGTGCATTCTGTTATTGTATACCATGTGAGAAATAAATCAAATTTGGTTGTACTAAATACATGAGAAACAAATACAATTGCTATACTTCCAAGTTTTTAAGCATGCTTGCTTTGGTTAAATGTCTGATCTTCTATTAGGAGTATGTTATATTGTGCAATGTGGTGCTCAGTTAACGTTTGCTTCATTTGTTGTGGTGCTTAGTTAACTGTTTTGTTCAATTCTGCAATGCGATGTTCAATTGTTGTGGCTGCATTCTGTTATTGTATACCATGTGAGAAATAAATCGAATTTGGTTGTCCTAAGTACATGAGAAACAAATACAATTGCTATATTTCCAAGTTGTTAAGCATGCTTGTTTGGTTAACTGTCTGATCTTCTATTAGGAGTATGTTATATTGTGCAATGTGGTGCTCAGTTAACATTTGGTTCATTTGTTGTGGTGTTTACTTAACTGGATGGTTTAATTCTACAATGCGATGTTCAATTGTTTTGGCTGCATTCTGTTATTGTATACCATGTGAGAAATAAATCGAATTTGGTTATACTAATACATGAGAAACAAATACAATTGCTATATTTCCAAGTTGTTAAGCATGCTTGGTTTGGTTAACTATCTGATCTTCTATTAGGAGTATGTTATAGTGTGCAATGTGGTGCTCAGTTAACATTTGGTTCATTTGTTGTGGTGTTTACTTAACTGCATGGTTCAATTCTGCAATGCGATGTTCAATTGTTCTGGCTGCATTCTGTTATTGTATACCATGTGATAAATAAATCGAATTTGGATGTACTAAATACATGAGAAACAAATACAATTGCTATATTTCCAAGTTGTTAAGCATGCTTGGTCTGGTTAACTGTTTGATCTTCTATTAGGAGTATGTTATATTGTACAATGTGGTGCTCTGTTAATGTTTGGTTCATTTGTGTTGGTGTTTAGTTAACTGCACGTGCATGGTCCATTGTCTAATAGCACATTATTGTGCAATTGTAGGAACCATTTTAATATTTAGGTTTTTAACAATTAGGTCTTGCACATGTAGGTCCTACTGTCAGAGGTTTTGACCCACTGTGAAGAAGACATCAATTTACTATAAGATGGTACTAACTATTATACCTTGCCTTTTTTCCTTTGCCCCATTTCCAATATAGAGAAGATATTTATGCACATCCTTGTTTTCAGGCCTTTCTAAAGCAGTTCACTGATGATTACCACTCAAACCACCTATATGGTCAGCAGGCGACGAAGGTTTTCATACAACACCCATGGTTCAATACTGAAGTGTTTCTGAACAGGATGAAGACGGATGATCAATCATCCACAGGCACCGGCCTAAAGTTGCAAAGACCTTCAACATGAATGAAGGATGAATATTCGCCTTCCGCTTCAGCATTTTCCCAGATGAGATGCATCTGTCTATATACCATCTATGACGCTAATTTTGAAAGGTTCTACATGTTGCGTGTGAAACTTGGTGATGGTGAAGTTGTGTAATGGGGTAGCTGAGTCCTGAAGCTATATCATGTTGTACTCTGATGTATTTCAATTATGAATCCTTGCTTCCCTGATATGGAAATAATATATATTATGTGCTTAATATGAATGTCAATTAGATTAATAAATAGATTATTAATAATAGGGAAATTAGCCTGCTAATTGGATTTTGATATTGAAAACGGTTATTGAGAAAATACCGTGGGCGATGAGCACAGGCAACGCACACAGTTTCTAGGAATAAACCGTGTTGGATCAATGAACAATCACACACGACCTTCTCTTGAAAACTTTTTGTGTTAGGCCACCTTGCGCAAACGTTTACCACATAATAAATGTATGTTATGGACAGCCTTTGCCACACAGTTTCTTCTGCGCACCATGTGTGATGCATTCAATAACGCAAACGATAGAATTGTTAATATCGTGTGTAATGGCAACGCTATCACAAACTATTTAACGGGAAAAATTGTGTGTGATGTACCTATGAACGGAAACGTTTTCCTTGGAGCGACTATGTGGGATGTACATACGAATGAAAACGTTTAGTGGGGACTAACTGTGTGGGATGAACTTGCGACTGATAACAATTTCGCATGTATAATTGTTTTTTAGCTCTATTGTACGTATTTCCGTATTTGAGCGCTCGTCGGATGGTTTCTAGGTCGTGTGGAAAGGACCCCCCCTATCTCCATCACTCACTAGGCGGCGGTTCCAAATGTTGTCGTGGAAAGGGGCTAAAACCGTTTGTATATCACCGACGCGTACCAGTGGATGTTGTTTGTATCCATGTGTGGTTTGAACTATTCTTTCCATTCCAGACCATTCGTGATTGGTTTAGTCATTCGGGTTTGAACATTTGTTGTAATTGAGATGATTACTTTATAATTGTATAGTGCTAAAACATTAATAAGTTTGATTTATATTGTTGTTATATTACGATTATGTATTCAAAATTATGATTTTTTAAACCCCGAACAACTGGTTTGCGGTACCGCGTAGCCTCGAACGAAACACATGCCCTAAATCAGTTATTGGGTACCCAAAATTGTTTAGTGGGATCGTGTTTGTTCAGGATTTGATAGAGATGCTCTTAGGAGTAGTAGGGGCATGTTCCGAACCTCTCCAACTCGAAGCTTCACAAACTCCAAAGTGAAAATGCAGCCGAACACATTTGCTAGATGAAGTTGGCTTCCGGAAGTTGTCTTGGGCCATAGTGCAATTTTGAGAAGCAGAGAAAACCAATCTTGGAGATTTAATAGAATATGGAGTTCCGCCCATCTATAATAGTTTGCCACCGTCCAGCAATATGATTCGCTCTTCCCCTCGCTTGTGCACAGAACCAACCTAGATCAAATCATCTTCCCTCCGCCCCTCTCTCGTTCGTGTAGAGCTCACCATATCGAACACTCACCGGCGCCGCTAGTCGCACCGCCACATTCAGATCCTCCCCTCCGAGTACAAATCCGACCATCCTGGCCTCGTTCCTGCTAGGGGGGGCGATCTCATGGCAACGACGACCTTAACGGACACCATTGACGACTGAGATAGCTACCGGAGCCAGGAGTAGAAGCCCGAGTCATCACTAGGTTTTTTTTTTTGAAAAGGAGGAGGATCCCCGGCCTATGTATCTGGATGATGCATGCAACTACTTTATTAATTATTCACACAAGACCTTGCAAAGTCATACAACAGTAAGATTAAAGCCACCGTCTGGGCAACATCTGCCGCTACTCCTATCCAGTTGATGAAGGGATGCTGATAGTCTGGCCTAATACCAAATAGACCTCGCAACCAAACCTAACATCTGAGACTTGAGGTCCCAACCAGGACGCCTGCCGAGTATGGGGCACCAACCAGTTCAGCACACTACTCAACTAGGACGCATGCCGGGTATGAGGCCGCCGCAGCCACCTACCACCAATCCATCTTCAGTACATACTGCTGCATCTACCTTGCCCGGTCTAGTTGTCGTCGACGCCACCATGACGCCAGATAGCGCCACCTCCCTACGCGCGTCCATTGTCACGCATCTGTCAGTGAGACCCCGCTACGCCAAGCCGCCGAGACCAGTCATCGATGACGCGATAAATACTATGCCGCTCCACCACCTGTCCACCCCATCCCCTCCGCATGCAGTTCCTCTAACCGAGAACCCAAACGGCCTAGGCGGCGCCTCCAAGAAGGGTACGACACGCGCAGTGCCGCCGCCGCCCAATCTAAGGAGATTTCGGGTTTTCACCCAGGCATGGGGTCGGGGTGGAGGGCAGGGACCTCGACGGCGCCTGCAAGGAGGAGAATGACAACCCTGGTCGTCGCCACCTTCGGGATGAACAAGTCATCCAGAGTTTCCTCCAGTCCAATGTCACCTCTACTAGCCCCCGCCAATGTACCGAGGCCGACGACCGCAATCATAAGCCACCAAGTGCAGCGGGAGAGAGCCTTCAACACAAAGGAGATCCCCCGGCAACTCACCGCCCATGCGGTCAAGAC
>LR738710.1:493681677-493702899 GCA_902687465.1 Secale cereale
CAAACACCGCCAACCGAGGGCGCCATCGCCATGCCTAACGGGGCCACCGCCTCAGGTCCAGGTTTGTCCACAATGGCCGGAGTGGCGATATCCGCCATGAGCAACGAGATCGAGCACCGCACGGCTGATGCCATCGCCCAAGCCCGCCATTGACTGATCTCGCCGCTTCCAGGAGCCCGCACGCTGCTGAGAAACCCAAACCCTTGGATCTGAGCGCTCGTACACCGTCGCGAGCCCGCTGCCTCTAGGATCCGCCACACCGTCGGGAGGCCTGCACCCTGTGGATCAGGACGCTCGTGCCGCCGCGGATCCGGGAGAGGGATGAGAGACCCTCCGCCGCCGCCATCGCACGCACGGGCTTTGCGCGGTGCCGACATCAGTAGCGGCGGAGGGGGAGAAAGGCGTTGGAGGGTTACTAGGCGGCGGCGGCTGAGCCCTCCCGAGCTGCCCGCGGGGGAGGTGACGCGAGAGGAGTCATCACTAGGTACGAGCCAACCTTTTTTTCCTCGACTCTTTACAGCCAGCTGATACATCTCCAACGTATCTATAATTTTTTTTATTCCATTCTATTATATTATCGGTTTTGGATGTTGATACATCCAAAACGTATCTATAATTTCTGCTTGCTCCATGCTTCTTTTGCGTGATATTGCTATGATATTTATGCACTTCCATACACTTTTGATCGTATTTGGACTAACCTATTAACTCAGTGCACCACAGTGCCAGTTCCTGTTTTCTGCTGTTTTTCTATTTCAGGTTTCCCCCATATTAAAAGCGCTCCAAAAATTCCGGGAAAAATACAGGAAAAATCAGCGTACAGGAAGCTTCGAGAAGAACCAAAGCGGGGCCAGAGGGGAGCCAGGGGTGGCCCAGGCGGCCACCTGGCGCGGCCCCACCCCTGGCCGCGCCAGGGGGGCGCCTGGGGCCCCGGTTCCGCCTCTGGTGACCCCCCTTCGCATATATATTCCTCGCGTCCCAAAACCCTCGAGGATGGAACCCTTTTTCGCGATCTCGCCTCTGTTCCGCCGCCACCGCGCTTCCAAGATCGGGAGCATCAGGAGAACTCTTCCCGGCACCCTGCCGGAGGGGAGAACCACCACCGGGAGCTTCTCCACCACCATGGACGCTTCCCGGATGAGTCGTGAGTAGTCCACCTTGGACCATGGGTCCATGATCAGTAGCTATGTGATGTTCTCCTCCCCTCTTTGTTCTTCATGGTTTAGACCTCGTGAGCTGCCCTACATGATCGAGGCACATATGTAATCTTTATGCTGTTGCTCTGCTGAGTTTGCTGGGATCCGATGGATTATGAGATTATGTTCAGATTGTGTGTGAGTAATATATTTGATTCACCTCTTTTATATTTATGTTCTTGAGTAATTCTTGCATGTTCTCCGTTGCTGTTTATTGCTTTGGCCAAGTAGTAGGTAGTAACTCCAAGAGGGAGCGTTATGCTTGATTGTGGGTTCATGCCCCCTGATGACTAGCTTGAGTGACAGAAACATGAGTCTAGGGGATGTGCTGTTGCCACAAGGGGGAAAACAACGGTGCTTGTACTTGCGGGTGCAAGGATTGTTTACTTTACGCAAAGTTCTTTTAATGCAGTTGTCTGTTGCTTTGAGTTTACACTTTGGGTGGGATTCGCAACTTAATACCAGCGAGATGTTCTGGATAGATATCTCAAGGTGGATGATTAGTAGTAGATGCAGATGGATTTCGGTCTACTTGCCTTGGCGTACCGCCCATGCTTTTGAGCCTCTACCTTTCTTTGCAGCATAGTTAGCATTGGTTTGCGCACATAATCCTGTCAATTGCCCAGCTGTAATTTGTTTACCTCGCTTTGCTGTTTTATCGTCTTTTGGGAGAGATACATCACTAGTGAACATCATGGGGCCCCGGCCCATATTACCACCACTGATCACACCTTCTATTTACTTCCTGTTCTTATTTCCTAGTTGCAGTCATTCCTATCATTATTATCTCTTGTGTTTGATCCTTTGTAAACGACAAGGCCGGAGGGATTGACAACCTCTCTGTACTCGTTGGGAGCAAAGTTATTTGTATCTGTGTGGAGGTCCTGTCAACCGCTAAGTTTCTGGCGCCGTTGACACCTTCTTGTCGACCCTCGGAGTCTCACGGGATTCGATCCTTGGTATCTTTGCCAAGGGAAAATTGCTGCTACGCTACATCTCAAACCTTCCACTTGGGGTAACCAACGAGGGGCGAGAAGCCATCAGATGTTTTATATGCATTAATATACTATTTTATATTATTTTTGGGACTAACCTATTAACCTAGAGCCAAGTGCGAGTTTCTGTTTTTTCCTTGTTTTTGAGTTTCGCAGAAAAGAATATCAAACGGGGTCCAAACGGAACGAAACTTTATGAAGATTTTTCTTGGACCAGAAGACATCCAGAGGACTTGGAGTGCATGTCAGGGGAGCCACAAGGCAGCCATGAGGACGGAGGGCGCGCCCTGGGGGTAGGGTGCGCCCCCCACCCTTGTGGGCCCCCGTGACTCCACCAACCTATTTCTTCCGCCTATATATTCACATATATTCCAGAAACCCTGGAAGAGGCATCGAAACCAATTTTCCACCGTTGTAACTTTCTCTATCCACGAGATCCCATCTGAAGGCTTTTTTCGGTACTCTGCCGGTGGGGGATTCAACCATGGAGGGCATCTACATCAACACCATTGCCCTTCCGATGAAGCGTGAGTAGTTTACCACAGACCTACGGGTCCACAGCTAGTAGCTAGATGGCTTCTTCTCCCTCTTTGATTCTCAATACCATGTTCTCCTCGATGTCTTTCCAATGTAATCTTCTTTAGCGATGTGTTTGCCAAGATCCGATGCATTGTGGATTTATGATTAGCTTATCTATGAATATTATTTGAGTCTTCTCTGAATTCTTATATGCATGATTTGATATCTTAGTAATTCTCTTCGAACTATCGGTTTGGTTGGGCCAACTAGATTGATTTTTCTTGCAATGGGAGAAGTGCTTTGCTTTGGGTTCAATCTTGCGGTGCTCAATCCCAATGACACAAAGGGACATGACACGTATTGTATTGTCGCCATCGAGGATAACAAGATGGGGTTTTCATCATATTGCTTGAGTTAATTCCGCTACATCATGTCATCTTACTTAATGCATTACTCTGTTCTTTACGGACTTAATACTCTAGATGCATAATCGTTTTGGTCGATGTGTGGAGTAATAGTAGTAGATGTAGGCCGGAGTCGGTCTAATTGACACGGACATGATGCCTATATTCATGATCATTGCCTTAGATATTGTCATAATTATGCACTCTTCTATCAATTGCTTGGCAGTAATTTGTTTACCCATCATAATATGTGCTATTTGAGAGAAGCCTATAGTGAAAAATATGGCCCCCGGGTCTATTTTTTATATTATTAATTTCCGATCTATTATTTTGCAATCTTTTACTTTCCAATCTATAAACCAAAAATACCAAAAATATTTACTTTACTGTTTATCTATCTCTATCAGATCTCACTTTTGCAAATAACGGTGAAGGGATTGACAACCCCTTTATCGCGTTGGGTGCAAGTTGTTTATTGTTTATGCAGGTATTTTTGCGACTTGCGTGTTGTCTCCTATTGGATTGATACCTTGGCTCTCAAACTGAGGGAAATACTTACTCTCCTTTTGTAATGCCCAGGATGGGACTATATCTCCTACGTGTTGAGACACGACTTAAAGATATAAGCCCATTCTGTAATGGTCGCAAGTTTGGTACCTTTGCCCATCTCATGTAAAAATAGGGATGGAAAACTGAAAATATAGTTGGCTTACACTCGCCACTTCACACAATACATTACATAAGCAAATCATCATACAAAACATCACAACCCGACTACGGGCGAAGATCCAAAGAAAGATACCAAAAACAACATAAAACCACAGGTCCGAATCGCCCCTAGTAGAAACCACTACTGATCGTCGTAAACGTCACAAGCATACGGCCACTCTCTTCTTCGAGCTCCCAGTGAAGTACTGAACCAGCTCCTGCTTCATACTCGGCTGAACCTGCATCTAGTGTTGTAGTATCTGTGAGCCACGAGGACTCAACAATCCCATAACCATGGGTATCAAGACTAGCAAAGCTTTATGGGTAGGAAGAGGTAAAGTGGTGAGGTTGCAGCAGCGGCTAAGCAATATATGGTGGCTAACTTACGAGTACAAGAATAAGATGAGCATCTACGCAAACGGTCGCCACTAGTAGTGGTCGCTAAAGATCTTGGACTACCTACGAGTCAAAACATAACCCCACCGTGTTCTCTTCTCAAAGTGAAAAGGGACAGTCACGGTTACTCACACAGTTGTGTGTTTTATTTCGGATCCTCTGTCAAGTTTTCTACAACCGGACATTAACAAATTCCAATCTGCCACATAACCGTAGGCACGGCTTTCGAAAGATCATAACCCTGCAGGGGTGTCCCAACTTAGCCCATCACAAGCTCTCACGATTAGCTGAAGTGATAAATATAATATCATCACCCCTTATCTTAGGGAAATCCGATCAGGCTCGGCATCCCGGTGCACAAGACATTTCGACAATGGTAAAACAAGTCCAGCAAGACCTCCCGGTGTGCCGACACCCTGATAGTAGCCACGCGTATCTCGTCTCAGGCCACGACCGGATGGGACAAGCTACAGGTAAAACCAATCCTCGAGTTTCCCTGTGGTGGCCCCGCAGGTTGCCCGTTTGGGACCAACACCATCAGCACTAGCCCCCCCTGCTATGTAGAAAAGAATCCCCGGGGACGCGACCCCCTATGCAAATTTAATTAATTAATTAAGTTGTTATTATGAGGCAAAATAAAACCAATGTTGGGCCTTGCTGGAGGAGTTTTATTCCAAGTCGAACTGTCAAGGGGTCCCCATCCACCCATCATGTAAGGAACGCAAAATAAAGGAACATAATGCCGGTTTATCGGCGCCTAAGGTGGCATGAGTGGAACAAAACACCGAGCAAAAGGCCAAGCCTTCCACCCATGCCCAGTATATAGGTGTGTTAATAATAATTATAGATATTGTGATATTCCAACAACAAGTTCCCTCCTGGAACGATCTTCATCTTCACCTGCAACTAACAACGCTATAAGAGGGGCTGAGCAAGCGGGTAACATAGCCAAACAGTGGTTTGCTAGGAAGGTGTCAAAAGGTTAGAGGTTTCATGGCAACAAGGAGAGGCTGACATATAAGATGGGTAGCGCGACATGTAACGATAGCATCGAGACAACTAAGCATGGCAATGGTAGTAAAGGTATCCAAGGGTATGATCATCTTGCCTGGGATTCCGCAAAGGAGAAGAATGGGTCCAAGAAGAAGACGGAGCAACAGTCGAGCGAATCCTCACAACTCCGGAACGAACACGAAGCTAACGAGGGAAGCAAACCGGAAAGAAGCAAACAACACGGTAAACACACAAGCATAAAACATGGCATACGATGCACATCCAAGTATGATGGATGTCCGGTTTAAATATGCATGGCATGGCAAAGTGCACAAACAAGTACTACAAGTTAAGTGGAGCTCAATATGCAACGAGTTGCATATTGACGAAACACCACATTTTAATTATTTAGTTGACTCTCGTTACTTACAAGACAAGATTAAAAGTTTTTAACATAGCAAGAGGTGAATCAAAAGTAAACTACCTATCTAGGCAATTTAAATGAGGCCGGAAGATAACAACAACAATTCCGGGAAAAACCCCATATGCATGTTTAGTAGTTTTAAGCAAACAACAATTCACACCTATAATGTTGTTAACATGATGCGGATGACATGATCAAGTTTATGCAACTTAGTTAAACATTAACATGAAGAGATATGAAAATGATAAGGAGTATTGTCACCGTGGTGGAAGGAAAAGGTGCCACGGCAACGATCCGAAAAATGATGCAACGCAACATCTCGGTTCTGGTAACTCGTCGAGAGACCGGTGCAAAAGATGAAGGGCGGCGTGAATGAGCCGAACAAGATGAAGGTGGGATGATCCCGTCACCGGGTTCCCACGGGTCGGCGACATGGCAACCGAGGAGCACGACAAAATATGAAACGGGCACGGAGCACAAGCGAAACATTTCATACAACACATCAAGCATTCGTCCACGGGTCATTGTCTCGGGGTTATACCTTCGAAGCGTTCGTTCTCGGAGGGGTTCGAGTCGCCGAGGGACGTAGTGGAAGTAGTCGTTCTCGAGGCGGTCGGGGTACACGTTCGTAGAGGGAAGTAGTCGTACACGGGGCGACGGTAGTTGTACACGTTGGAGTTTCCGTTTCCGAAGAGGTACTTGTCGCGTCGTCTTGTGTCGTCGTTCTCGTATCGTAGATGTTCACGTCACGTGTAGAGGTACTTGACGCATCGCCGTGTAGTCGTACTCAGGGCCCTTGAGGCATCGGTGCTAGTTGGACTTGCCAGTCTTGACGGTTCAAAGCAAAGCAGCAGCAAGGACGGCCATGGCGGTCACGAGGCTGCCGAAGAAGTTGGCGGTGGCGTTCGCCGGCTTGAAGGTGAGCGACAGCTCCATCCGCAGGGGACTCGGCGACTCGCGCGAGGTTGATCCCGTTTCCGAGCAGAACGAGGAGTAGGCGGCAGCGTAGGCGCTGTCGCGGTGGCTCGTGCTTGCCGACGCGGAGGAAGACAGCAGGAGGCGGTCGGGCTTGATGAAGAGCAGAGGCAGGGACGGCGCGGGGTCGCGCAGGGAGCTGCTCTCCCTGGAGCGAGGAGGAGAGGCCGGGGCGTCGGCTGCTGAAGATGGAGGCGCGTTGGGGCCACTGGAGGGAGGATGGCCGCGGTCGTGGAGGCGCTCGCCGGGGCTTGGGGCGGCCGGGAGGAGCAGCGGTGGCCATGCGGTGGCTCAACGAAGGAGCCACGGGGCGGGCTCCGGTGGCCTCGGTGATGCGGTGGCTCTGGTCGGCCGGAGGGAGGCGCCATGGCAGGCGGACGGGGCGCGCCGGGCTCGGTGCTGGAGAGGAGGAGGTCGGCGCAGGGCCTCGGGAGGAAGAGGCGACCGAGGGGAGGCGCAGGGGGATCGATGGGGATCGAGTGCGTGCGCTGCGAGGGAGGAGAGGGACCGAGCGAGAGGAGATGGAGCGAGGGGAACGGGCGCTGGGGCGAGCGATGCTGGCAACGCGATGGGGAGAGATCGAGAGGAAAGGGACGAGGGGATCGGGTGCTGGCTCGGGCTAGGGTTTAGTTAGGCAAGGGCGGCTGGGCCTAACTAGCTGGGCCTAGCTGTTGGTTGGGCCGGGCGGCTTGGAGCTATAAGGCCCAAGTGGGCTGGAATCTCTCTCTCCCTCTCTTCTAAAATAAAAAACAACATAGAGAAGAAAAGAGAGAGGAAAACAGAAAGGGGCACTTAGGGAAGGAATTCGCACAAGAGGTTAAATTCCTTGGACTTGCAAAAATGGGTATGTTCACAGAAAAATAGAAGTGGCAAGATTGCAGGAATTAAATTCAAACTCGTTGAATATAATTCAAATGAGTGTGAGAAACAAATGGATGTTTGGTAGGTCCAAATAATGTTGAGGATTTTTGGTGGAGCTCCGGAAAGTGATGAAATAAATATGGGCAAGTTGGAGGGCAAGAATTGAGATAACAAAGGCATGGAATATTTTGCAACTGTGTAATGGTTAATTCCACATCAATGGAATATTTAATATAGCTCCCTAGGTATTGGGAGGATATGTTATAAAGAGAAGTCATCCTTCCCTCGATTTAAATGGACCGAAGGTCCACACGATTTATTTAGGTTGAGATGCAAAAGAAATATGACATGATGGCATGACGACATGATGCAATGCAAAATAAATAACACAAGCACAAAAGAAACACACGGGAGAACCCGGAACATCTGGAATCTTCTGGAATCTTCTGGGACGTCGGTCTTCGGGCGTCACACCTTTGCTGCATCACCCTTTCCTCTTCAAGGGAAAAACCAACGCAAGCTCAAGACTGGCAGGAAGAATTTCTGGCGCCGTTGTCGGGGAGATCTACGCCAAGTCAAGAGTCAAGATTTGTCATCTGTCAACTCGCCAATCTCTGGTGCCGTTGATATCTATGTCAAGTCAAGACATACCAAGTACCCTTCATGAAACTCTAATCTCTTGCATTTACATTATTTGTGAGTCGCCTCTCGTTTTCTCTCCCCCACTTCTAAAACAATTTTCAAAAAGATTTGCCTTTTTCTTCGCCCTTTTTCTGTTCGTCTTGTTTGCTTGCTCTTCGCGTACTCGTGTGTTGGATTACTTGCTTTGACACTATGGCTCAACCAAAAAACTTTGATCCTCGCCTTAGGAGGTTGGAAGAAATTGAAAACAATGTGAGGACCTTCATGTCTTTGCAATTTGAGCACAATAGTTTATTTAGAAACGAACTCAAGGAGCAGAAAAGTTTCATGGAATATATGAATAAAGAGCCCGATGATATGTCCAAGGAATTTTATGGTTTGAAATCTCAATTTACGCATCTTGAAATTTTAGTTGGCCAAATCTCGGATAAGCAAGCCACCTTAGTAAATAAGATGGCCGCTAAACCAGAATCTGAAAATAATGATGAAGATCTTAAAGTGATTTATGTGACTCCTATTGAATCTTTGTTTTCAGTATAAATCTTGATAAATATGGGACTGGAGATGAGTCAACTTTAGCTAGAAGGCGTCCCAATGATTTAGAGTTTATAGATCTTGATGCAAAAATTGATAAAAGTGGGATTGGGGAGGTCAAAACTTTAAGTAGCACTGAACCCGCTATTTTGGTTTTCAAGGAATTTAATTATGATAATTTTTCTTTAATAGATTGTATTTGCTTGTTGCAATCCATGTTGAATTCTCCTCATTCTTATAATCAAAATAAAGCTTTTACTAAACATATCGTTGATGCTATGATGCAATCTTTTGAAGAAAAGCTTGAATTGGAAGTTTCTATTCCTAGAAAACTTTATGATGAGTGGGAACCTACTATTAAGATCAAAATTAAATATTATGAGTGCCATGCTTTGTGTGATTTGGGTGCTAGCGTTTCTATGATTCCAAAAACTTTATGTGATGTGCTAGGTTTCCGTGAATTTGATGAGTGTTCTTTAAATTTACATCTTGCGGATTCAACTATTAAGAAACCTATGGGAAGGATTAATGATGTTCTTATTGTTGCAAATAGGAATTATGTGCCTGTAGATTTCATTGTTCTTGATATAGATTGTAATCCTACATGTCCTATTATTCTTGGTAGACCTTTCCTTAAAACGATTGGTGCAATTATTGATATGAAAGAAGGAAACATTAGATTTCAATTTCCATTAAGGCAGGGCATGGAACACTTTCCAAGAAAGAAAATTAAATTGCCTTATGAATCTATTATGAGAGCTGCCTATGGATTGCATACGAAAGATGACAATACCTAGATCTATTCGTGTTTTATGTCTAGCTAAGGGCGTTAAACAATAGCGTTTGTTGGGAGGAAACCCAATTTTATTTTTGCTTTTTGCTTTTTGGTTCTGTTTTTAAATTTTCACACATTATTACTTATGTAGTAATTATGTTTTGATATTTGAATTAGTGTTTGAGCCAAGTAATACCTTTGGGATGGCTTACGGTGATCGTTGATTTGATTTTGCTGAAAAACAGAAACTTTTGCGCCCAATGCAGAAAATTCAATAATTCGCTAGAACGTGAAAACCTTCTAAAAATTTTACACAAAATTGATATACAAATTCCCCACGTCATCCTAAGTTTTTAGAATTTTTAGAGTTACATAAGTATGCGAAGTTTCCATATTGCTACAGACTGTTCTGTTTTGGACAAATTTTGTTTTCTATGTGTTGTTTGCCTGTTTTGATGAATCTATGGCTAGTATCGGGGGGTATCAACCATGGAAAAGGTGGAATATAGTAGATATTATAACAATATAAAATGAGAATAAGATCACAACAGTATCTTGAGTGGTTATTTCCTTTGTTTTACTAACGGAGCTCACGAGTTTTCTGTTGAGTTTTGTGTTGTGAAGTTTTCAATTTTTGGGTAAGGATTTGATGGACTATGGAATAAGGAGTGGCAAGATCCCAAGCTTGGGGATTCCCAAGGCACCCAAGGTAATATTCAAGGATGACCAAGAGTCTAAGCTTGGGGATGCCCCCGGAAGGCACCCCCTTCTTTCGTCTTCATCTATCAGTAACTTTACTTGAGGCTATATTTTCATTCACTACATGATATGTGTTTTGCTTGGAGCGTCTTGTATGATTTGAGTCTTTACTTTTTAGTTTGCCACAAACATCCTTGCTATACACACCTTTTATGAGAGACACGCTTGAATCATGATTTATTAGAATACTCTATGTGCTTCACTTATATCTTTTGAGCTAGGCAGTTTTGCTCTAGTGCTTCACTTATATCTTTTTAGAGCACGGCAGTGGTTTTATTTTATAGAAATTGTTGAACTCTCTTGCTTCACTTATATTATTTTGAGAGTCTCTAAACAACATGGTAATTTGATTGGGTTATGAATTTAGTCCTAATATGATAGGCATCCAAAGGAGATATAATAAAAACTTCCATATAGAAGTATGGTTGTTTTGAGATATGAAGATGGTAATATTAGAATCATGCTAGTAGTAAATTGTGGGACTGAGGAAATAATTGTGTTAAGGTTCATGATTCTCGTAGCATGCATGTATGGTCTCCTAACTATGTAACTAAATTGAAGCACTTCTGTCTTGATTTTTTACCTTTGCGTGAAGGTCAGGGGCGCACGATGGTTAACTCCTACCAACCTCACCCCTAGGAGCATGCGTAGTAGTACTTTCCTTCGAGGGATAATAAACCTTTTTACAATAAATATGTGAGTTCTTTATGACTAATGTTGTGTCCATGGATTATACGCACTCTCACCCTTCCACCTTGCTAGCCACTCTAGTACTGCACAACTTTCGTCGGAGCATCAAACCACCTTATACCCATACTCAAAAACATCCACCATACCTACCTATTATGTCATTTCCATACACTACAAAAAAATACACATCCGTGACATTCTGGGCCGAACGGAACTTTTTTCTGTCATACTTATGACACTTCTATGACAATAATTGTGACAAAACATGCTATCATCATAGATGTGGTGGGGGTCCTACTTCTATGACAAAAAATCAGGACAGAAAATGGGCTTTTCGTCCTAGGCGGGCCGGAGACGCAGCTGCATGACATTCTTTGGGCCGTCCATGACGGAAAAAACCGTGGTAGAAGCGAGGGTGAGGAAAATATCGAGGTGTTCCCGGTTACGGTGGGTGGTCGGGGCCGAGCAATGCGCGTTTCTCTCGTACACGCACGCGCGTGGGTGCGAGGCGTTGGGCTCTAGCGGAACCCAAAGCGAGGCGTTGGGCTCTAACTGAACCCGAGCGATTGCACTGCAGGCTACGCTTTACTGAACCCGAGCGATCGATCGATGGCTGTTAACTGGACCCGATCGAGCGATACCTTTGCTACTGATGCTAACTGAAGCCGATCGATGCTGCCTCTGCATGAACAGTGAGCGTTTCTGGGGGGTTTGGATGAACAGTTCCCGGTGGGGGTGGATGAACAGGACCCCGTGGTGTTGAACAGGACCTCGATCAATCGAGCCGGTTGGGGTTGCATGAACAGGACCCCGTGGAGGGCTGGATGAACAGGACCACCCCGTGGAGGGCTGAATGAACAGTAGATGGTGGAGGGCTGGATGAATAGTAGCCCGTTGAGGGGTGGTTGAATAGGAGCCCGTGGAGAGGGCTGGTTGAACAGTAGCAGGTGGAGTAGCGCGCGGTGGAGGTTGAACAGTCGCAGGTGGAGGCAGGAGGAGGTCGACGGTGGATGAACAGTAGCCCGTGGAGGCTGGAGGGGGTCGACGGTGGAGATGAACACTATCCAATGGAGTCCCATTTTGCGGTACGCCACACCCCTCCCGATGAACAGGACCCCCGTTTCGACTGTAGCACTCTAACACAAGTCTGTTTCCTCCGTTTTGCGGTATGCCACACCCCTCCCGATCAACAGGACCCCCGTTTCGACCGTAGGAGGTCCGTTTCCTCTGTTTTGCGGTACGCTAGACCCCTCCCAGTGAACAGGATCCCGTTTCGACCGTGGCTGGTCGAACACAAGGCCGTTTCCTCCATTCTGCGGTACGCCAGGCCTCGTTCCCATCGGTTGTTCCGTCCAAGCCGGTTGGCTCCCACGCATTCCGTTGCCTCCCGATGAACACGACGCATTCGGTTGCCTCCCCATGACACGACGATGACGCAGTTTCTTCGTTCCGACCCAGCCATGTACACGAGCCCTGGCCATACGTATGCGCGAGTAGGCGTTCGAGAACCTACCCGTATGTACGTACGTGGTCGTATTTTCGTTCTTGCACACTAGCCGCTGTACGTACGTGTACATGCTACATGCGCGCCTCAGCTACGACACGTGCACGCCTCTACATCGACCAGTATGTACGTACACGTTCACGACCAGAATGATGCCGCTACGTACGCTTCGACCAGGTGGGTCCCGACTGTCAGGCACTTCCTTGTGTGCGAAGATGTAGCTGGTGGGTCCCAGCAGTCAGGGGGGCGAATCATTTTTTTACCCGGACGCACTTCCTTGCGTGCGAAGATGTAGCTGGTGGGTCCCAGCAATCAGGGGGAAACATTTTTTCGCAAAATACGGTGGCCCGTCTGGTGGGTCCCCAAAGTCAGGTGGAGGAATAATTATTTTGCGCGTAATAATGAGGCAGTTCGTTGCTGCGGCCATGGACCCAGCTGTCAGCCTCTCCACGTACAGTATTCTTCTGATGGAAGTGGTTCCTTGACCATGTTGACCACGCCGCGCCGAGAGCACCAGGGCGGTGGACGACGGTGAGGCCTAGGAAGGGGACAACGCAGAGCCGGGGAAGACGCGACAGTGGAAGCCCGCGCGGAGAGGAGTACGAGGGTTCACTGGTTCGGCTGCGGTGTGAGGTTGTTGTCGCCACAAGGCCTGGCCAGCGGTGGGAATAGTAGGGGGCGGTGAGGCCTCCGCGGCAGAACAGCCGGCCACGGGAGGCAGGAGCATGCTGCACGACCGGCGCTACTTTGGGTGGCTGGAGCAAGAAGACCAGAGGTTGAAGAAGCACTACGGCCGTTGGATGGACATCATACGGTCACTGGAGCTAGAATCGTTCATATTGACTAAGTTTACAAAGCACTCCGTCCCCGTCAACTTAGTAGGCCCACAAGTCAGCCACCCACCAAGGTGGGTCCCAACTAGTAGGGGGAGTATTCATTTTTTTGTGCGTAATAAGGCGGCACTTCCGGTGGGTCCGAGCTGACACCGAGGGAACATTTTTTCGCGAAATACGGTGGCCCGTCCGGTGGGTCCCAACAGTCAGGGGGGAAACGTTTTTTTGCCAAATACGGTGGCCCGTCCGGTGGGTCCCTGCTGTCAGGTGGAGGAATAATTATTTTCCGTGCAATAAGGAGGCACTTCCTTGCGGCTGCCGTGGACCCAGCTGTCGGCCTTTCCACATACAGTACTCTTCCGATGGAAGTCGTTCCTTGACCATGCCACGCCGAGAGCACCAGGGTGGTGGACGACGGTGAGGCCTAGGAAGGGGGCGACACGGAGCCAGGGAAGACATGGTAGTGGATGCCCATGCGTAGAGGAGTATGAGGGTTCGCTGGTTCGCTGCGGTGTGAGGCTGCCGTCGCCGCAGAATAACAGGGGGTGTGGGTGAGTAGAGGGATGGCCTAGCCAACGGTGGGAGTAGTAGGGGGCGGTGAGGCCTCCGCCACATCGCAGCCGGCCACAGGAGGCAGGAGCATGAGGCACGACCGGCGGTGGTTTGGGCAGCTAGAGCAAGAAGACCAGAGGTTGAAGAAGCACTACGGTCATTGGATGGACATCGTACGGTCACTGGAGCTAGAATCATGCATATTGACTAAGTTGACAAAGCCCTCCGTCCCCGTCAACTTAGTAGGCCCACAAGTCAGCCTACCACTATACTAGGTCCCAGCTAGTAGGGGGAGTATTCATATTTTTGTGCGTAATAAGGAGGCACTTCCTTGTGTGCGAAGATATAGCTAGTGGGTCCAAGCTGTCAGCAGCGGTGACGTTTTTTCTTTTGCGAAATACAGTGGCCCTTTCGATGGGTCCCAGATGTCAGGTGGATGAATCATTATTTTGCGCGTAATAAGGAGGCATTTCCTTGCGTGTGGCCGTGGACCCAGCTGTCAGCCTCTCCACGTACAGTCCACGTCAGATGCATGTCGGTCGTTGACCATGTTGACCAGGCCGCTGCGAGAGCACCAGGGCGGTGGACGACGACGAGGCCTAGGAAGGGAACGACAGAGAGGCAGGGAAGAGTCGGCAGTTGTTTCCCACGCGGAGGGGAGTACGACTGTACGAGGGTTCACCGGTTCTTCTGCCGTCGCCGGAGAATAACAGCAGGTGTGGGTGAGTAGAGGGATGGCTAGGCCAGCGATGGGAGTATGGTGGGGCGGTGAGGCCTGCGCGGCAGCACAGCCGACCGCGGGGAGGAGGGAGCAGGCAGTCCCGCCGACGCTTATTTGAGCGGCTGGAGTAGGAAGAGCAGAGATTGAAGAAGCACGACGGCCATTGGATGGACATCCAACAGTCACTGCTTGTGCTTCAACCTTTTTTTAGGAAAGCCTCAAATCTATGGAAAACATCATACAGCCCATCTGCCATTATTTCTAATAATTTACACCCCATTTGCTAATTCTTAAGGTTTTTTTGGAGCCCATATTCTTTTTGTTAGCATTACAGCCCATATTGTGGCCACAGTTAAAAAAATTATACTAAATTTTGCATATTTCGGTGCGGTCCGAACTGTTTTTAATCCCGAAATTTCCAGTCACATTCAAACTGATTTTAAAAATAAATGTATATCAATATAAAATCTAACAAATTATCCACGCATAAAAATCAATGCAATTTAAAATCTCGAAATGAAAAAAAAAGAAATTTGAAACTAATTGCCCGTTTGATGTGTTTTAAAAATGTACAACCCATTTCTCATTATTGATAGGCCATTTTCTCGGCCAGCCAAATGAATCTCTCCTCGTCTTGAAAGATTTGCAGCCCAACAGGCCTGACAAAGCGACTTACTTGGCAAATCACAAAAAACCTGGGCTGTGGCCATGGACCCAGCTGTCAGCCTCTCCACGTACAGTACTCTTCCGATGGAAGTCGGTCATTGACCACATTGACCACGCCGCGTCGAGAGCACCAAGGCGGTGGACGACGAGGCCTAGGAAGGGGACGATGCGGAGCCGGGGAAGACACGGCAGTGGATGCCCACGCGGAGAGGAGTATGAGGGTTCACTGGTTCTGCTGCAGTGTGAGGTTGCCGTCGCCGCAGAATAACAGTGGGTGTGGGTGAGTGATACGTCTCCAACGTATCAATAATTTTTTATTGTTCCATGCTATTATTTATGATGTTTTGGATGTTTAATGGGCTTTGTTATACACTTTTATATTATTTTTGGGACTAACCTACTAACCCAAAGGCACAGTCCACTGTTTTTTTTTCCTATTTCAGGGTTTTACAGAAAAGGAATATCAAACGGAGTCCAAACGGAATGAAACCTTCGCGAGAGATATTTTCGGAGCAAAATACACACAGGAGACTTGAGAACCACATAATAGGGCTGACGTGGCATCCACGAGGGTGGGGCCCCCCCCTATAGGGCGCGCCCTGCCTCGTGGGCACCCCATGTGGTCTCCGGTGCCTTCCTTCCTCCTATAAATACCTACGTACCCCGAAACTATCAGAACAACAGAGAAAATCCTAGTTCCACCGCCGCAACCTTCTGTTCCCGTGAGATCCCATCTTGGGGCCTGTTCTGGAGCTCCGCCGGAGGGGGGGATCTTCCACGGAGTGCTTCTACATCATCATCATTGCCTCACCATGAGTTGTGAGTAGTTTACCATAGACCTTCGGGTCCATAGCTAGTATCTATATGGCTTCTTCTCTCTCTTTGGATCTCAATACCAAGTTCTCATCGGTCTTCGAGGAGATCTATTCAATGTAATCTCTTTTTGCGGTGTGTTTGTCGAGATCCGATGAATTGTGGGTTTATGATCAAGATTATCTATGAGAAATATTTGGTTCTTCTCTGAACTCTTTATGTATGATTATAATATCCTTGCAAGTCTCTTCAAATTATTGGTTTGGTTTGGCCTACTAGATCTATAGTTCTTGCAATGGGAGAAGTGCTTGGCTTTGGGTTCAATCTTGCGGTGTCCTTTCCCAGTGACAGTAGGGGCCGTAAGGCATGTATTGTATTGTTTCCATATAGGATAAAAGTATGGGGTTTATATCACTATGTTTGAATTTAACCCTCTACATCATGTCATCTTGCTTAAGGCGTTACTCCGTTCTTATGAACTTAATACTCTAGATGCATGTTGGATAGCGGTCGATGTGTGGAGTAATAGTAGTAGATGCAGAATCGTTTCGGTCTACTTGTCTCGGACGTGATGCCTATATATAATGATCATGCCTAGATAGTCTCGTAATTATTCGCTTTTCTATCAATTGCTCGACAGTAATTTGTTTACCCGCCGTAGAATATCGCTATGATGAGAGAAGCCACTAGAGAACACTATGGCCCTCGGGTCTATTCTCAACATATCAATCTACAATCTACTTACTTTTTCGCTTTTACTTTCTGTTCTTATATCCAAAAATATCAAAAATATCTAACTATCATCTCTATCAGATCTCACTTTCGTAAGTGACCGTAAAGGGATTGACAATCCCTTATCGTGTTGGCTGTGAAGTTCTTATTTGTTTGTGCAGGTGCGAGGGACTCGCGTGTGGTCTCCTACTGGATTGATACCTTGCTTCTCAAAAACTGAGGGAAATACTTACGCTACTATGCTGCATCTCCCTTTCCTCTTCGAGGAAATACGACGCAAGCTCGAGAAGTAGCAAGAAGAATTTCTGGCGCGTTGCCGGGGAGCCTTACGCAAAAGTCATATAGCAAGTACCTATCACAAACCCTTATCCTTCGCATTACATTTTTTTGCCTCTCGTTTTCCTCTCCCCCACTTCACCCTTGCCGTTTTATTTTCCCTTCTTCTGTCGTGTGTTTATCGTTCGCTTGCTTCTTTCTTTCTTGTGTTTTGCTTGCTTGCTTGTCATCATGTCTAGCACACCTATCATTATCAATACTCCCGAGAGTGAGGTTCTCAATTTTAAACAAAGGGAGGATGAAAACTTAAAAGATGCTTGGTATAGAATTTGCAATGCTCAAAATAGATCTAGTAGGAAGCTTTCCACTTCCGTGCTTCTTCGCAATTTTTATGTTGGCATAACCCCGTGGAATACATTTATGTTAGATACCATTATCGGAGGGAATTTCTTGGGTAGCCATACTTTTGATTCTTGTAATGCAATGACTGAATTATTTGGCTCACCACCTCTTATGGTTAATGGGACCGTTTTAACTTTGAAGCATGTTTTGCAAAGATTAGAAATGATTGAAAACAAAGTTGCTACGGTAGAGTTGGTAGAGAACTTGGATAGAAAAATCTATAATGAAATTACCCAATATGGATCCAAGGTAGGAGTTGTTCTGAAAACCCTTTAGGAAAAGGAACCCATAGTTAAAGAAAAATTAGATCAAGATTCTACTAGAATCAATAAACTTGAGGATATTATTACTAATGTGGGTTATGCTCTTTCGGCTATAAAGATTACTCCAAATTCTTCTACCACTAAATTATCTAAGTTCATGTATGTTCCTAAAGACAAGGGTGAAACATCCAGTAAAGGAAACGCGGATCTTAAATCCATTAGTGTTCATCCTAATTTTCTTACTTTTGCAAGGGAACCTTTTGACACAATTGAATTTCTTGATTTCTTGCCCAAAAGTTTGATTATCAATAGGGATAAAGAAGATCCTAAGAATCTCAAGTGCTTAATTAAAGAATTGCCTTCCAAAGATGGCAATACCTAGATCTATACATGTATCGTGCCTAGCTAGGGGCGTAAAATGATAGCGCTTGTTGGGAGGCAACCCAATTTTATAGTTTTTGTTTTTGCTTCTGTTTAGGAATAAATATTGCATCTAGCTTCTGTTTAGATGTGGTTTTGTGTTTTCATTAGTGTTTGTGCCAAGTAGAACCTTTGGGAAGACTTGTGTGAAGTTTATATGATCTTGCTGTGAAAAACGGAATCGTTAGCGCTCGCTAGAATGGTCACCAGATTTTACTCGAGCGTGCTATTTAGTTCATTCTTTTTGCAGATGATTAATACACAAATTCCTCACGTTTACCAATTTATTTCAATTTTTGGAGTTACAGAAGTATGCGAAAGCTATAGATTACTACAGACTATTCTGTTTTTGACAGATTCTGTTTTTCGTGTGTTGTTTGCTTATTTCGATGCATCTATGAGTAGTATTGGGAAGTATGAATCATAGAGAAGTTAGAATACAGTAGGTTTAACACCAATATAAACAAAGAATGAATTCATTGCAGTACCTTTGAGTAATGGTTTGTTTTCTTATACTAACGGAGCTCACGAGATTTTTGTCTAAGTTTTGTGTTGTGAAGTTTTCAAGTTTTGAGTATTGCTTTGATGGACTATGGAACAAAGAGTCGCAAGAGACTAAGATTTGGGATGCCCAAGGCACCCCAAGGTAAAATTCAAGGACAACCAAGAGCCTAAGCTTTGGGATGCCCCGGGAAGGCATCCCCTCTTTCCTCTTCATCTATCCGTAACTATACTTGGAGCTATATTTTTATTCACCACATGATATGTGTTTTACTTGGAGCGCTTGTATAATTAGAGTCTTTGCCTGTTAGTTTGCCACAATTATGCTTGCTGGACACAACTATTTGAGAGAGTTAAATATGGCCTAGGAATTGATAGAACACTCTATGTGCTTCACTTATATCCTTTGAGTTGAATAGTTTTTGCTCTAGTGCTTCACTTATAGAGCACGGTGGTGATTATATTTTGTAGAAATTGTTGATCTCTCATGCTTCACTTATATCCATTTGAGAGACTATTAAAACAGCATGGTAATGTGCTTTGGCTATAAAACTAGCCTTCACATGATAGACATCTAATATCAATGTAGTAAAAACTTTCACACTAGTGCATTGAATATGATGAGAAGTTGGATGCTTGATAATTGTTTTGAGATATGAGGATAGTGGTATTAGAGTCATGCTAGTGGAGTTATTATGAAATTAAGAAATGTTGTGTTAAGGTTAGTGATTCCCGTAGCATGCACGTATGGTGAACCGCTATGTGACGAAGTTAGAGCATGAGGTATTTGTAGAGTGTCCTCCTTTGTGTGGAGGTCGGGGCGCGCGATGGTTAACTCCTACCAACCTCCCCCCTAGGAGCATGCGTTGATTGCTTTGTTTTGATGACTCGTAAATTTTTCTAATAAGTATATGAGTTCTTATGACTAATGTTGAGTCCATGGATATCACGCACTCTCACCCTTCCACCATTGCTAGCCTCTCTTGTACCGCGCAACTTTCGCCGGTACCATACACCCACTATATATCCTTCCTCAAAACAGCCACCATATACCTTCCTCAAAACAGCCACCATACCTACCTATCATGGCATTTCCATAGCCATTCCGAGATATATTGCCATGCAACTTTCCATCGTTCCGTTCATATGACACGCTTCATATTGTCATATTGCCATGCATGATCATGTAGTTGACATCGTATTTGTGGCTAGGCCACCATGCATATTTTTTCATACATGTCACTCTTGATTCATTGCACATCCTGGTACACCGCCGGAGGCATTCATATAGGTCATACTTTGTTCTAGTATCGAGTTGTAATATCGAGTTGTAATTCAATGGAAGTGTGATGATCATCATTATTAGAGCATTGTCCCATGTGAGGAAAGGCAAAATCAAGAAAGCCCCTCCAAAAAAAGGGAAAAAGGAAGAAAAAAGAAAGGCCTAAAAGAAAAAAAAAAGAAAAAAAGGCCCAAAAAGGGGACAATTGCTACCATCTTTTTCCACACTTGTGCTTCAAAGTAGCACCATGTTCTTCATGATAGAGAGTCTCATGATTAGTAACTTTCATATACTAGTGGGAATTTTCATTATAGAACTTGGCTTGTATATTCCAACGATGGGCTTCCTCAAATGCCCTAGGTCTTCGTGAGCAAGCAAGTTGGATACACACCCACTTAGTTTCTTTTGTTGAGCTTTCATACATTTTTAGCTCTAGTGCATCCGTTGCGTGGCAATCCCTACTCACTCACATTGATATCTATTGATGAGCATCTCCATAGCCCGTTGATACGCCTTCTTGATGTGAGACTATCTCCCTCCTTTTGTCTTCTCCACAACCACCTCTCTATTCCATAGTGTTATGTCCATGGCTCACGCTCATGTATTGCGTGAAAGTTGAAAGGTTTGAAATAATAGAGTATGAAAACAAGTGATTGGCTGAAGCCGGGGTTGTGCATGATATGAATATTTTGTGTGATGAAGAGGGAGCATAGCCAGACTATATGATTTTGTAGGTATAACTTTCTTTAGCCATAGTATTCTGACAAGACATGATTGCTTTGTTATTATGCTTGAAGTATTATTATTTCTTATGTCAATATAGACTTTTGTCTTGAATCTTTCAGATCTGAACATTCATGCCACAATTAAGAGAATTACATTGAAAAACTATGTTGGTTAGCATTCCACATCAAAAAATTTGTTTTTATCATTTACCTACTCGAGGACGAGCAGGAATTAAGCTTGGGGATGCTTGATACGTCTCCAACGTATCTATAATTTTTTATTGTTCCATGCTATTATTTATGATGTTTTGAATGTTTAATGGGCTTTGTTATACACTTTTATACTCCCTCCGTCCTAAAATTCTTGTCTTTGATTTGTCTAAATACGGATGTATCTAGTCATGTTTTAGTGTTAGATACTTCTCTATCTAGACAAATCTAAGACAAGAATTATGGGACAGAGGGAGTATTATTTTTGGGACTAACCTACTAACCCAAAGGCCTAGTCCAGATTGCTGTTTTTTTACTATTTCAGGGCTTTACAGAAAAGGAATATCAAACGGAGTCCAAATGGAATGAAACCTTCGGGTGAGATATTTTTGGAGCAAAATACGCACGAGAGACTTGAGAACCACATAATAGGGCTGACATGGCATCCACG
>LR738710.1:493702967-493733966 GCA_902687465.1 Secale cereale
GGGGGGGCCCCCCCCCCCCCCCCTATAGGGCGCGCCCCCTGCCTCGTGGGCACCCCGTTTGGCCCCCGGTGCCTTCCTTCCTCCTATATATACCTACGTACCCCAAAACTATCAAAACAACAGAGAAAACCCTAGATCCACCACCGCAACCTTCTGTTCCCGTGAGATCCCATCTTGGGGCCTGTTCCGGAGCTCCGCCGAAGGGGGGATCTTCCACGGAGTGCTTCTACATCATCATCATCGCCTCACCATGAGTTGTGAGTAGTTTACCACAGACCTTCAGGTCCATAGCTAGTATCTAGATGGCTTCTTCTCTCTCTTTGGATCTCAATACCAAGTTCTCGTTGGTCTTCGAGGAGATCTATTCGATGTAATCTCTTTTTGTGTTGTGTTTGTCGAGATCCGATGAATTGTGGGTTTATGATCAAGATTATCTATGAGAAATTTTTGGTTCTTCTCTGAACTCTTTATGTATGATTATAATATCCTTGGAAGTCTCTTCGAATTATTTGTTTGGTTTGTCCTACTAGATCTATAGTTCTTGCAATGGGAGAAGTGCTTGGCTTTGGGTTCAATCTTGCGGTGTCATTTCCCAGTGACAGTAGGGGCATCAAGGCACGTATTGTATTGTTGCCATCGAGGATAAAAACATGGGGTTTATATCACTATGTTTGAGTTTATCCCTCTACATCATGTCATCTTGCTTAAGGCGTTACTCCGTTCTTATGAACTTAATACTCTAGATGCATGCTGGATAGCGGTCGATGTGTGGAGTAATAGTAGTAGATGCAGAATCGTTTCGGTCTATTTGTCTCAGACGTGTGCCTATATATAATGATCATGCCTAGATAGTCTCATAATTATTCGCTTTTCTATCAATTGCTCGACAGTAATTTGTTTACCCGCCGTAGAAAATCGCTATCATGAGAGAAGCCACTAGAGAACACTATGGCCCCGGGGTCTATTCTCAACATATCAATCTACAATCTACTTTACTTTTCCGCTTTTACTTTCTGTTCTTATATCCAAAAGTATCAAACTATCATCTCTATCAGATCTCACTTTCGTAAGTGACCGTAAAGGGATTGACAACCCCTTATCGCGTTGGCTGCGAAGTTCTTATTTGTTTGTGCAAGTGCGAGGGACTCGCGCGTGGTCTCCTACTGGATTGATACCTTGGTTCTCAAAAACTGAGGGAAATACTTACGCCACTGTGATGCATCTCTCTTTCCTCTTCGAGGGAGTACAACGCAAGCTCGAGAAGTAGCAGTGAGTGGAGTGATGGCCTGGCCAGTGGTGGGAATAGTATGGGGGTGGTGAGGCCTTCGCGGCAGCACAGCCGGCCACGAGAGGTAGGAGCAGGCGGCACGACCGGCGCTGCTTTAGGCGGCTGGAGCAAGAAGACCAGAGGTTGAAGAAGCACTAAGGTCGTTGGATGGACATCGTACGGTCACTGGAGCTAGAATCGTTCATATTGACTAAGTTGAGAAAGCCCTCCGTCCCCGTCAACTTAGTAGGCCCACAAGTCAGCCTCCCACAGTGGTGGGTCCCAGTTGGCAGGGGGGTATTCATTTTTTTGTGCGCAATAAGGAGGCACTTCCTTGCATGCAAAGATATAGTTGGTGGGTCCGACCTGTTAGCGGAGGGAACGTTTTTTCGCGAAATACAGAGGCCCTTCCGGCGGGTCCCAGATGTCAGGTGGAGGAATCATTATTTTGCGCGTAATAAGGAGGCATTTCCTTGTGTGGAGCCGTGGACCCAGCTGTCAGTCTCTCCACGTACAGTCCACTTCCGATGGATGTCGTTCGTTGACCACGCCATGCCGAGAGCACCAGGGCGGTGGACGACAGTGAGGACTACGAAGGGAACAACACGGAGCCGGGGAAGACACGGCTGTGGCTGCTCACGCGATGGAGAGTACGAGGGTTGACTGGTTCGGCTACCGTCGCCGGAAAATAACAGGAGGTGTGGGTAAGTAGAGGGATAGACAGGCCATGGATGGGAGTATATGATGGGGCCGTGAGGCCTGCCCGGCAGCACAGCCGGCCACGGGAGGCGGGAGCAGGCGGTTCTGACGGCGCTGGTTTGGGCGGCTGGGGCAGGAAGATCAGAGACTGAAGAGGCATGATTGCCGTTAGATTGACATTTAATAGTCTGACGCTGGTAGAGTCGATTGTTGACTAAGTTTATTTTTTGATAAACCTTGTGTACGCATGAACTTAGTAGGCCCACAAGTCAGCCTCCAAATCTGTGGCAGACAACATAGAGCCCATTTGCTATTTTTTAATAATTTGCAGCCCATTTGCTAATTATTAAGTAATTTATTACAACCCATTTTCTGCCCAGGACCATGGTCAAAAAGTTCAACCTTATTTTGCATATTTTAGTGGAGTCCGAACTTTTGTAATCCTGAAATGATAAACATTTTTTTAAGAACTTATTGATTTGCCAAAAAATCGTTTTGTTTTTGTAAGAAAATAAGACGTGGGACAATTGAGTTGGTTTAAGGGAAAACCAGTGGTAAAAAAATCAGCGCTGGAAGGGAAAACAACAACAAAAATAAGGATGTAAATATGAAAAGTGAATTTTATGTATTTTCAATATAATGATACGTGTATATGAACTAGTGAAACTATCGGTAGAGATTAGAAAACGGATGTAGGACATGTGTTTCAAGAGGAAAATAGAACTAGGCTGTGTGTTTGATTCAGTAAAAAAAGTCCCAGTGGATGTTGTAAGACAAAATATAACTAACGCTGGCGGGCCAGAGGCCAGTAGATACCTGCTGGATCTTTGTGCCCCGTTGTTGTCATGGGCTAGGCCTGTTAAAAACAAAACCAAGCCTGGGCAGTCTACAGCCCAGTTGAAGCTTGCTCGACCTGAAAAAACAATATACGTGCTCAATAAACTAGAGAATTCTGCAAGTACAAACTAATAACTTGGATGCAGCAGGGATATTGTTTTTTCATCGTGATAATAAGAGCATGCACTTGTTTCGAAAAATTTGGAGAACTGGGAATTCGAACGGCAGGTGCTTATGCTACCCAACAAATAAAAATCAGGTGCCTGAAAATTCGTTTCAAAACAAATGATTAGCTTTATATCCACGTCGACCCTCGGCATGATGGTTGGAAGCAAATGCCAAGTTCATACCAAAAGATCGTTAACAACAATACCAACTTACGAATGACAAGGTAGTACAAGTACCAATACCAAACTAACTTATAATCTTTTTACTCCTGGCCATAGTGTTCGTCTGGTACAAAATCTTGCAGAGGACCAGCTCCCGCTCCTTCTCTTGCTCCAGGTCCCCGAGGTGGTACTGGTGCATCACCCAGTTGGTCCTCTGCTGGTCGAAGTTCTTGTTGGTGTGCAGCACCAGAACCTTTTTGTTGCCCGTCTGCCGGCCGTTGACCATCACCGGCAAGGTGTTGCCGGTGTTGTGCCACATCGCGTGCATGCCGCACTCCAAATGTATATTGCCACGCGTCCACATGCCCCTTTTGAATGCCCTGGAATTGCGCTGGAAGAAATGCTTGCTTAGGCCACTCAGTGTGATACCTGTAGTATTGTTGAATATAGGTTTTAGTGTACGTAGTTGGCATTTTCATAACATCTTTGGCATGTTGCAGTCACTTGTTTCACTTTTTATTAACTGTCAAATTGTAATTTCTTCACCAGGTCTGCATCTAAAAAGAAAAGTAGAGCTATAAACAAAGGAATCTGTTTGTGCAAGTAGACGGTCGATCGGTGTCTTACCTGGAAGTTTCTCAGGATGGGTGTAGCATATGTCGTGCTCGCTGTCGATGGAGTGTATGAACAAATCGATCAGAGGGTGAGATCTCGCGCTGTCAGCACTCACTTTGGCCTCAAGGTGCTCGATCAGCTCCTGATCCGTGGGATCGAACTTGACGCCAGCCGGCAGCACCGTCCCATCCTTCTTCGACTTGGATGGGTTAATTCCAGTTATATGGTACTCAATGTATGATCAATTGACTGTTTTAAGTGAATGATGAAAGATTTCGATAGATAAGTGGTACTCCAAATCTGAAGTCCAGAATACCCGAACACGCCGCTGGGAATCTTCTGTCACCTCACATGCAGCGTGTTGTCACGTCAATTCAATGTGTGGACATGATGAATAATTTGATCGACGTATACTACTACTACTACTGTACTACTTACTAGTCGTATTTAGTGTCACATTTTAACCATAGGTTTAACTAACAAGTACGCACTTGAAGCCTAAGTGATATATATATATATATATACTGCACAGCATCTCCATCATCATTATCAGTACATCCTGCGCAGGTGAGTTAGGATGCACTTGATCCCAGAAAGGTATCTATCCTTCAAACCAGAGGAGTGCTTCAAACTAACAACAGTACATAATATCCAACAAAAGAGGGTCGTGCTACAGCAGCAGAATACATGGCTTAGTCTACATATCAATACGAATCAAATTGTGCATATTTGTTGTTGGCATGAACCACATCGCCGCATGTCGGGTTTGCAAAAGCCATCCATCGCATGGAAGCTTGATGCCTTTCACACACTGAAGATTATCTGGCAACAAGCTGTGTCGACGAATCTCTAGATATCGTGATTCATGAAACCCATGGTATGATGTGTAAACACAGCCCCCTGGCGAATGGAAATTGCATAGCACGGTAATCATCACCGGTGATATGATCAATGATTGGTTGGATGATCAGATAATTGAGCCCAAGGAACATGGAGTGGTTGCCGAGGTTGTAAACCCGCCTCCAGTTGAATATGTCTGGCCCAACGGAGTTGGGATCTTTCTCGAACACGAAGCAGCCATAGCCATCAATGTCACGAATGCCCCAAGCATTGTACTGCATGCGGTTTGATGAAATGGTTTGGTCAATTTGGTACGTGCAAATGAGCATCAAATGACCACCGTCAGCTGAACGAGCGATAAACCACCACCCATCGGCTGGTATGATTCCAGGTCCTGGAATCATGAAGGCCAGCGCATTTGCTTCTGCTACAACAATTTGAATTGGAGACCAAAAGGACAAAAATAAACAATCATGTTCAGAGTATGTGTGGAATTAAGATTATTATAACAGTGACACATATCATAGACAGAGAATTGCAATGTCGTGGTCATAACCATACCCCAGGTTAAAAAAATAAGCCAATGGCTTTCATATTCTAGCAATATATCATGGTTCAAACATCATGTAACAATGAGAGGAAAACAGATATGACAGTGCCTACTCATATTCTACCATAGCACTCACTACAGTTATCATATCAACTCCAAGCAATAACATGCGTTGTTATAAAAATCCATGAAATGAGAGTAACATATAGCAATCATGAGGTTATACTCATAATATCTATTCTAACAATCATTAGATACCAATTGTTCTCATATCAACTCATAATATCTACAGTTATCATATTAATAATTCTATGTCAGAATGGCGCCCCACCCACCCACCCACCCCTAAACCCTAGCCCACCGGCGATCTTCTTTCTAAACCACTAATCTGGTGTTTTGATCCAATCATCTTCTTCGGCATCTCGAGATCTATCTGATTATGTCTTCAGTGATGGATTCTTCTTCGGGATCTACCCTTGATCTGGATTTCTCCAGGGGTAGAGTTTTTGCAGATGAGATCTACAAGGCATCGGGCCTCACCGTCCACCCTATGGATGGGAGAGGGGCTTTCACCCTGGTTGCCTCATTTAGCAGGCATGATTTTAGGCTCAATGAGGATTCTGTGGTCACTGCTCTTGAATCGACGATTGGAGGATCTGCCATTGATCTTTGGGTCTCATATATTTCTGACAAGGTATTTAGCTTCAGTGTTTCATGCAAGGATGTGGGTTTTCATATCGTTGACACTAGATCATACTCTTGCCCTTAATTCAAATGTTATTTTCATTTGTGGGGAAATGGGGGTCCAAATTGGTATCGGGAATTCAAACTTTGGAAGAAAGAGTGTGACGCTGAGTGGATTTTGGTCAGCCCTTCTAAATGTAGGGCAGCTTTGGGTCTTCTTGCAATGCATAACCCTCCATCCAAATCAGCCTTTAAATCTAGGTCTTCTATTCAGAAAAAGTTGTCTTTTGCTATGTTTCAAAACTATGATGCGTGCAAAGGGTACAAATATCAAGCTACGACTGAGTGCATTGCGGCTACTCAATGTGCTGGCTATGAGATCTCTGAGAGGGAGCGTGAGGTCATTCCTCCACCTTAACCGGCTGTTCTTTATTGGACCGTTGCTTCACCGCCAATCGTTTTTGGCACGGTGAACCCATCGGAGATTCAACAATGTATCGCTTTGAGGGGTCTTGCCTCGGATCATGTGCCAGCAGGCGCGGCCGGGATTTCTAGCGATCCAAATCTGTCTCTTTTGGGCCCAACCAAGACTGGCACATCTAGCTCCATAGCCATGCCAAGCCCATCAGAGGCTGAAGCTTCCTTTGATCAAATGATTAATGATATGGTTGATGAAATTGTTACGTGCCAGACTTGTTTTAAGCGAGGTCATTTCTCTTCTTCTTGCATGTCAACTTTAAAGTGCTTGGGTTGTTCTCGGGTGGGCCATAGTAGGCGCGATTGCGTTCGTTTTGCAAAGCGCTTGGGTTTGGCTTAGAAACCAAAACCCGCTAACGATTCAGTTTCCGAGACTGAAGCTACAGGGCACGAGAATATCTCTCTGTCAGGATTTGTACCAAACTTGGACCCTTTGGCTTTGATTGCACCGACCATATGGCCCAATTGTGTTCTTCCTGGTCCTAGGACTCCTTCTGGTTCTCCTCTAGCTCCACCGCCGCCTTCTCCTGAGCCACCTTTGCCGCCGCTGGTCATGGCCAACTTCCCCTTAAACCCAATGCAGTACGTCCCTGCTAGACACCACATCATTGATGCAAGGGATGCAAGATGGTCGCGCACATATGTCACGCGCATGTCCCCACTGTGCATCGTCATGAAGATTACATGCTTGCTGAGGTTATGCTTGTGCCTGCTGACAATGAGGTTGGTGCTGCCCGTGAAGAGGTTGCTGAATGGCTGGAAGCTCATGGGTATCAGGCTCGTTCTGCTCATCCTTGGATCGATGCTATCGGGCTGTTTTGAGTTAGAGATCTAGCAGTGTGTTTTTCTCTTCTCCAACTTCCTCCACAACACCTTGGAAATGATCGGTTCGTCCGCTTTATGAAGCATGATGATGGGGAGGGTTTTCGTGGGGCTCAGGGCTTTCGTCAGGGTCTGATTATGTTGCTGGGCATCCCTCTCGACCTTCGCAATACTGACAATATTCGAGCGGCAGTTAACACCTTTGGCATATTCCATCAATGGAACAGCGAAGATCCGTATCTTGTTAGATCATTAGTGTTTGCCTCTTTTCCTGAAGACGCCCTGGTTCCTCGTGATGTTGTTTTCAATGACTATGCTGCATGGGGAGGGGCAAGAGTGTCATGGATAGTGCCTATTTACATCCTTGGGGCTAATTTTGCAGAGCAGATGCCACAAGATGAGGACTGGATGCCAATTAATGGAAACTCACACCCTCTTCCTGGGGTGCCTTTTCCTGAACTTCCACAGTTTTTCTTACCCCCATACCCTGCTTTAGGTTGGAATGATGTGCCACCACCACCTCCAGAGCAGCCTGACATGGAGGATAACAATTGGGGCAATGCAGCTTGGGGTGAAGATGAGGATGTGCAGAATGAAGTGGAAGTGGAGCAGGAATCTATGGAGCTTGACATCTCTAAAGACCTTTATGTGTCAGTGGATCAGCACATTCAACCAAATTTTGTGCTTGTTTTCGATGTGGAGCAGCCCGATGCTACTGAAGGTGGGCAAGAACAACCAATCAATGTAGAGCAAGCTAATGTTCCAGTATATAATCCTGATGATTGGGCATTAGTGGTTTATCAACCACTTGCATCCGCTTCTGAAAATGGCCCTTCCCTACATGGCAATGATGCTCCTTTTTTACTTGCCCCAGATGTCTTTGAGGCCAGGGTTGTTCTTGGGCCTGAGCTGCCCCCAGAGATGGCTCTCAAAAGGAATTTTGAGGCCATTTTGCAGTCTCATATTGGTTATGAAATCTCTAAGCCGATACAGGTGTTACCTTTTCAGGCTGATTTACTGACCAAAAGAAGCTGGGACTTGGCCTTTGAGGTGGGAAGGCTGACTTATCATAGCACTGAATTGGAGCACAGGCCTGTGGCAAGGGCCATGTTTCCAGCAGTTCATGAGACAGAACAGTTTTCTGAGCCAGCTGCACAGACTGAAGTGATTCCTGTAAGCGAACAGAGAAAGGTTAGAAGGCCCAGGAAAACCATGGCTCCCACCCCAGTTGTTGAAACTTCAGTAAGAAGGTGCACTTGTGGATCCTTGCAGAGAGATGGCTTCAAGCCAACTTTCGAGGATCTTCCAATGCAGTCAAAGAGGAGGAAGCCAAAGGCCAAGACTTTTGTGGATACAGTGTCTCAGAACATGCAGGAAGAGACAAGTGAAGACATTCCACCTCCAACCCCTATTGCAGAGCTACAACAGATTGGTCAGGAGCTGGGCATTGCTGATGATATGATTTCTATGGAGAAGCTTATGGTTGATCCTTCTACTCCTACAACTACTGGTGCAAATGTTTAGTGGTCAATTGGCTTGTTGGAGGTGGCATGTCTTTTATTGTGTTCTTCAGTTGTCAGGGCTTTTGCCTTTTGCTATTATCTGTAATAACTTAATTGTACTGTGCTGGACATGGGTGCTTATTGTGAGTGGTGGTATTAAGTGTCACCATAATGTTCTTCTTGCTCATAATAGTTTTAATGAATAGTGCATGCAAGAATTGGAGTGTTCTATGCTGGAATGTTAGGGGTTTAAACTCTGATGCTAGACAAGGAGCTGTCAGGCAAAAACTGGATGAGAGTCAGTGTGCTGTTGCCTGTTTTCAAGAAACCAAATGTGCTTCCTTCGATTTCAGGTCTATTAGATCTTTCTGCCCTAAAAGATTTGATAGTTTTGCTTTTTCTCCTTCTGAGGGTGCCTCTGGGGGCATTTTAATAGTGTGGAATTCATCTGTTTTTTGGGGCACTGTCATTGAAATTCAGCGGTTTGCTATTGTAGTTCAGTTCATCTCAAAGCAGAATAATGAACAATGGTCTCTTGTTTCTGTGTATGGTCCATGCCAAGGAGAAGCTAAAGATAGATTTGTCAGCTGGTTATATAACCTGCATATGCCAGTAGGTGAGAACTGGCTTGTGGTGGGTGACTTTAATCTCATGAGATCTCTGGAAAATAGAAATTTGCCAGGGGTGACCTGAATGATATTTTTATTTTCAATGAGATAATTGCTCACCTTGGTCTACTCGAACTACCTCTTAAGGGGAGATCCTATACATGGTCCAATATGCAGGACAACCCTTTGTTAGAGCAACTAGATTGGTTCTTCACATCCGCGGATTGGATCTCTTCATATCCCATGACTGAAGTTTTACCCCTGGCTAGAACTGCTTCAGATCATGTGCCATGTGCGGTCACAATTAAGACCTCCATTCCTAAATCTTCTATATTTAGGTTTGAGAATTTTTGGGTTGAGCTGGAGGGGTTTATGGAGTGTGTAAAACATGTGTGGCAGAAACCATCTCACAAATCTCACATAACAGCTAGAATTGCAGATAAGTTTAAGAACTTGAGGGGGGGCTTAAGAGATGGCAGATGAGTATATCTAAGCTAAAAGTGTTGATATCCAGGTGTAATGAGGTAATTTTGTGTCTTGATGGCCTTGAGGAGGTCAGGCCTTTGTATAGACCTGAATTTAACTTCAGGAAGGTGGTAAAAATGCATGTGGAGAAACTGTTACATCTTCAGTTTGTATATTGGAAGAAGAGATGTATAGTCAGGTATATTAAAGTTGGTGGGGAGAACACCAAATTTTTTCATGCTATGGCCACTGAGAGACATAGAAGGAATTACATTGCTTCTCTAAAAGATGCTGATGGGTCTGTGGTTTCTAATCACTCTCAGATGGAGGGGATCATATGGAATTGTTTCAAAAATAGGATGGGAGTTTCTGCTGGAAAAGTTATGGGCTTTGACTTGACTATTTTGCTCCAACCAATTGATGGGTTAGATTTCCTAATAGAACCTTTTACAAAGGAGGAAATGGATGATATTGTCAAGCATATGCCCATAGATAAAGCCCCTGGACCAGATGGTTTTAATGGGTTATTTTTCAAGAAGTGCTGGCACATTATTTGCCAAGATTTCTATGATCCGGCTGAAGCTTTTCACAATGGCACTGCTAACTTGGCAAATATAAATGGTTCCTATATCACACTCATACCCAAGAAGTTGGCTCCTGAAGGTGTTGGAGACTATAGGCCAATCTCCTTGACTGGGATGGGTCTCAAATTCCTGTCCAAGATGGCTGCCAACAGGTTTCAGAAAATCATTATGAAATGTATTCATAAGACCCAGTATGGTTTCATTAAAAGCAGGACCATTCAAGACTGTATTGGTTGATCACTGGAATATCTGCATCAATGTCATCAGTCAAAGAGACCTACAGTTATTCTAAAATTGGATTTTGAGAAGGCCTTTGATTCTATTGAGCATGAAGCTATTCTACTAATTCTGAAGCACGAGGGGTTCAATCAGAAATGGATCTCTTGGGTAAAGCAGCTACTTTCAACTGGAACATCTTCTGTCCTTTTGAATGGAGTTCCTGGCAGACAGTTCCTCTGTAAAAAGGGAGTTAGATAAGGAGACTGTCTTTCACCATTACTTTTTGTGATTGATGCTGACTTATTGCAATCAATAGTAAATGATATGTTCAAGAGGGGAATTCTAAAGTTGCCTATTCCATGCCATGATCAAGATTACCCTATAGTGCAGTATGCTGATGATACCCTTATCATCTTACCAGCAGAAAAAGCTCAACTTTTGGCCCTCAAGGACATGCTCGAAGTGTTCTCCACCTCTACTGGTTTAGTGGTGAATTACCACAAATCTTCCATGATACCCATTAATGTGGATGACAATACTATCATTAGCTTGGCTGCTGCTTTTGGATGTCAGGTTGGCAAACTGCCTTTCACATACCTTGGTCTACTGGTTGGTACTACCAGACCCAAAATGGTGGATTTTATGCCACTTGTTGACTGCATGGAGAGGAGAATGTCAGCTAGTTCTTCTTTCTTGAATCAGGGGGAAAGGCTTCAATTTTTGAATTCTGCTATGTCTTCCATGCCTATCTTCTATCTTAGCAGCCTGCTTGTTCCAGCTGGGATTTTAAAGCAATTGGAGCGTATCCAAAGACAATGCTTATGGAGAAAGCATAGAGATGAGCCTTCACCCTCACTGGCAGCCTGGGACCTCATTTGTATGCCCAAAAATAAAGGTGGACTAGGCATCCTAAACGTAGGAGTGCAGAACATGGCTCTTTTGCATAAACATTTGCATAAATTCTTAAATAGGTTGGATACACCATGGGTGTCACTTATTTGGGATACATATTACTACTCTTCTGCACCCCAGGGGACTAATAGTTGTGGTTCTTTTTGGTGGAAAGATATCTGCAAATTGCTGGATCATTTTAGGAGCACAACTTGGGTTCAGATTAACTCTGGGAGTTCAGCTCTGTTTTGGCCTGATAAGTGGAAACTGGATGACTCAGTGATCCCATTGCAAGCAAGATTTCCAAGGCTCTTCTCATATGTCAAAGATCCCTGGATTACAGTCTCTGAGGCTTTTCAATCACAGAATTTTACTCAGTTGCTTCACTTACCTCTATCTCCACAGGCCTACCAGGAGTATACAACTGTGCAAAATCTGATGGGCAATTGTAATAGGGAAGTGGAAGCAAATGACGTCTAGTTCTCGCAGGGGAGCTGCAACCCTTTTAAGCCCAAGCTGTTTTACTCTTTCATGCACTCTGCCATGACTTTCAATCCTCTCCTTCTGTGGATATGGCGGTCTTCCTGCACAATGAAAATCAAAAGTATTTGCTTGGATGCTAATCATGGACAGGCCGAACACTAAAGATATGGTTCAAAGAAGGCATTGGCATTTGGAGGATGGAGTTAATTGTGTGATGTGTGCCTTGGCAACATGTGAGACCAGGGATCATCTATTTTTTTAATGTAATTTTAGTGTGAGAATATGGAATTACCTACAAATTTCATGGCCACCTAGAGATGATATGTCCACTATTGTCATACAAGCCAAGCAAGAGTTTGCAAAACCTTTCTTTACTGAGGTTGTCTTTGTTGCTTGCTGGAACATTTGGATAATGAGAAATGCAAGAGTTTTCAGACATGAGAGACTTAGTTTTAATAGATGGAGGAGTGCTTTCATCCATGATATTACACTCATGCAGCATAGAGTCAAGCAAAGGTACAAGGAGGAGCTGCTTAGATGGGTTTCTTTTCTACCTCCATGAGTTTTTGTTTCATTTAGCTTCCTATCTTCCTAGTTTAGTTTTCTTTCTTTTCTTTGTCTGGTTACTCCTTGTAATCCTTGTACACTCTTGTCCTTTTTATTAATAAATTTTGAATTGTTGTGGGGGGTTTTCCCTACAGTTACCAGTCAAAAAAACTCTAACAATAACATGTGTGGTCATAAAAATCTAGGGAATGAGAGGAACATATAGCAATGATGTGGTTATAGACATACTATATATTCTAAATTTGTAACAATGAACATGCATTTGTATTCTTAAGGTGAAGATGAGATGAGATAGAATAATTACATGATGATAGATTCCACCAGTATAGGCAGCCAACCTGTGCGTCAACCGCATAAACGATGCCATCGTGCACTATAGCATCAGACAGAAGTGTTAGGTAAAGAGGATCGACGATGAGCCATAACCATGTATTGCGACCGGATTCTAGATAGACTAATCCGATGTTGAACATGGCAATGAGCTTGTAATCCATGTAGTCTTCTGATGGTGTGGGCACTTCGCAGATTACAACCTTCAGCAAACAGAGGTCGAGCCAAAAGCTCGACGCGTCTCATGCGTAGTAGGCACGAGTGTCCGGCGGGCCGCGAGGCTCGATGGTGGCGGTATCCAAAGATGGAAGGGTGATCTCTCGCTGGGTGTAGATATCCACGAGACGCCACGGACTATCGGATTGGTGGATGAGGACGATCTAGTTGGCCTTCATGCCCGCCCAGTAGTGGCCGCGCATGAAGGACAGGTGGACAGGTAGTGGTAGCATGTCGAGGGGCACCACGGCAACCTCCGTAGGATCGTCAAGTCGGTGGCTGGGCCACCTGTGAGGATCGGGCATTAGCAAGCAAGGTGTCTTGAAAAGAGTCGGCCGGTTGCAGACGAGTAGATGGTACAAAGACACCGAGCATCCGGACAGACGGATGGTGCTGAGTAGGTCCATACAATTACATATCTGCTCCAAGAGAACATCGGGGAGGGAATTCCAATCGCGGCTCTGCGTGTCAGTCGGTTCTGCCATTGGGGTTTTCGGTTCCTGCGAGCCAGCGGGGAAGTGGATTCGGGCGGGCGAGCGAAGAAGCTTCACCTCGTGTGGCCGAGCAGTGAGCGAGGGGATATGGTACGTGCGAGCTACCAAGGAAGATAGCGCAGGCGGGCGAGCAGAGAGCGGGGGGGAATGGTGTGCGGCCGACGATGGGGAAGAGAGGAGGAAGAAGAAGAGAGGAGGAAGATGAGCGGAAGACGGGGAAGAAAGTGCATTAAATCTCAATTCTACTACTACTACCAGTATCCAAAGATGGAAGGGTGATCTCTCGCTGGGTGTAGATATCCACGAGACGCCACGGACTATCGGATTGGTGGATGAGGACGATCCAGTTGGCCTTCATGCCCGCCCAATAGTGGCCGCGCATGAAGGACAGGTGGACAGGTAGTGGTAGCATGTCGAGGGGCACCACGGCAACCTCTGTAGGATCGTCAAGTCGGTGTCTGGGCCACCTGTGAGGATCGGGCATTAGCAAGCAGGGTGTCTTGAAAAGAGTCGGCCGGTTGCAGACGAGTAGATGGTACAAAGACACTGAGCATCCAGCCAGACGGACAGTGCTGAGTAGGTCCATACAATTACAGATCTGCTCCAAGAGAACATCGGGGAGGGAATTCCAATCGCGGCTCTGCGTGTCAGTCGGTTCTGCCATTGGGGTTTTCGGTTCCTGCGAGCCAGCGGGGAAGTGGATTTGGGCGGGCGAGCGAAGAAGCTTCACCTCGTGTGGCCGAGCAGTGAGCGAAGGGATATGGTAAGTGCGAGCTACCAAGGAAGATAGCGCGGGTGGGCGAGCAGAGTGCGGGGGGGAATGGTGTGCGGCCGACGATGGGGAAGAGAGGAGGAAGAAGAAGAGAGGAGGAAGATGAGCGGAAGCCGGGGAAGAAAGTGCATTAAATCTCAATTCTACTACTACTACCAGGATATACCGTCCTTCGGAGTGTAAATAGTTACACCGATGACATATGTGTCTACCACAAGAGTGCCCATATGTCAGTTAATGGAGGACAGAAGCATGCTCTACTGGCAAACATGATGGCAGTACTGGGTAAGGCTGATTTAGTAACACCAACACGCTGGTTCAGCTTCTTAATTAAGTGTCCCATCTGCTGCAGCGTGTATTGTCACTTCACTGCGAAGACTAGTTGAATAGTTCTCTCTGAACGAGATGGGGAATAATGGATTGCGAAGACTTCCTTTCTACATTATCCCTATGCCTCTACGCTCACTTCACTCATTTTGCTCCGTACGTAGTCACTTGTTGAAATCTCTGGAAAGACAAATACTCCGTATTTGGGAACACAGGGAGGATTTTACTCCGTATTTGGGAACAGATGGAGGATTTTACTCCATATTTGGGAACAGAGGGAGTTTCACCATATGGAGGGAACAGAGGAAGCTTGAAATATGAACATGTCAATGGGAGGGAGTAAGCCACATGCATGCATGCATGCATGCAACATGCAACACTCACGCGTACACATGGACGCACGCAACACTCACGCACCCATGCGGCACATAGCACACGACGCAACACACACGCTCACGCTCAAGTGCTCAACCTACTCCCTACGTCCATGAAAGACTGTACATTTAGAGATTTACACATTGACTAGGGCATAATTAACGCCCAAAAGTAGCAGACTTATGTGTGGATGTGACCATTGAGAGAAGAAGATTAAATGAAGGTCGTTGCATGATGTAATTAAGGATAGACATGTAGCCTATACCTAGAGCACAAGTTGGTGCATTAGTCAATCAATATCGATTTAGATTAAAGGCTAAATGCATTGGAAGTGTAGATGTACTACACTCTTTGTCTTTTTTAGCTGATTTCTTTGCTCTGCCAACTGACAAGTAGGACCCAGAAACCAGGTGACAATTTAACCAGTCAACAAAGTGCCACGTCGACTATGTGGCCGGTCAGTAGGGTGCAATGCGGTGTTCTACGATGAGCTAGTGATCGTATAATCACCGCAAAACTATATATAGTGATCGTAAAGAGCGTATTGTTACATACGTTGACCGCCAGTGTATTTTTCTCGTTTCAAATTAAGCCATATTAACCGGAAAGGACGCAGTATGGACTAGTACTAGTACTGCTTTGATGTGTCCCGTCAACTCGCCGAACAAGGAGAAGCTTGCTTACTACGCCTCTCCCTCGCCCACGCGCGCAGTGGTTCGCAGGACGAGGAGAGGGTTTTGACTACAGCGCCCTCTCCCTCTCCCTTGCCCTTGCCCTCGCGGTGGACGTGCAGCAGTTCAATCGGTGTCAGATTGCCAGAAGCATAATGTGTACTGTAGTATCATCATTGTTGGACCTTCCGAAGAGGCGAAGAGCCAAGTGCAAGGTTCACACGAGTACGAACTGTTGAACCTCCCGAAGAGGCAAAGAGCCAAGCGCAAGGTTTTATAGGAGTTGTCGTCCTAGTAGATGCGCACTACACGAAGTACAACTATAACGAACAATGCTACTGTATGATGCCGCCACGTCATGTACATCCAAAGTTGTGCCACCTTTTTTTCTCAAAGAACGTGTTGGAGCCCGTGCAACAACCACACAAGTTGCACGTACACATAACACATTTACTAGTAATAAATTCTAAAGGAAAAATGCCAGTATGCCACACAAGTTCATCTCTAATTCATGTGATAAATTTGTGCACGACTAGTCTACATATATTCACAGTGCTATCGTTCACAATTTACCGTACTCCACTTACACGTTATAGATGGGCTACATGTCCACCTCCAGGTTCCAGTCCTAGGTGTTCTTCATGGATGGCACGATCCATAGCGGTGGGAAACGGGAATCATTGTCGCAACTTTCTAGTCCGGTTCCACACGATGGAGACTCATCCAAGCTGAAGCGGCATAAATCAGGGATAGCGTGTCCCAGCATGTCGTTCATTCGGTGGTGCGCACTGAAGACACAACCATGCTTCATGAATGGCACGCCTTCCGTGTCGTGCACGGAAGGTGACATCCGCTTCACAATGGGGTAGCTGTCCCCAATGAAAAGCGAGTACTCTCGAAGAGTGTTCCTCGGCACCCACGTAGCATCACGGGGGTCGAACTCGGCGCTGTTCATCTGGTACATGCGGCATCTCAGATCTGGACACATGGTGACATACTTAGTCAAGGTCCATGCATAATAATGTTGTGCTCAAACATGGCGGTCAGTAATACTGTGCAGCAAATAGTACTACTCCGGTATAGAGGAAGTAAAATAACCGGCTTATTATATATAGCCACTCTTAGCTACATGGATGAGATAGTAAGACATGGAAAAACAAAAATGGTGGCAGCTAGTGGGTTCAAGTCTTCAAGGGCCTAGCTAGCTATACGCGTCCTCCATGGTAAAAAGTACTCCTACTAGTACGTAAGTAGAGTACTAGTACAACAATGAAAGAGAAGGCGAGAGGGTTAAAAATGGAATACCTGGGTAGAAGGTGAAGGTCCGATCGTGGTAGATTGTGTGACCATGTTGCACATCAGCGGTAGCATGGGTAACGACTACTAAGATAGTTGATCCCAATATGCCATAGTTAGCTACAAGGTTCCAGGTTAGACCGAATCGCGGATGCAAATGCACATCCAGGACCGGCAATCTTATTTTGATCGCGGGATGACTGGTCCCTGCAAAATAATGGAGTACCGTTAGGGATGCAAATGATGGTTTGTGCAAGATGTTTGTAATCTCCCGTACCGTAGGATGGTAACCGGATGAAACAAGTCCCATGGCTTGTCACCGCGAAGATGCGGCCTAGATGGCGCACTGCGGCTTCGAACTTGTAGGGGTACAAATCTGCCGCCGCCAACATGCGCCAGCCTCTGCCGTTAGTGCCTCTTGCATTGATGGCAATCCTTATGTCGAACACTACGATGAGATAGTAATCATCGTAGCCGCGCCGCTTTGTCGGCGGGTTCGCAATTGATATCTTCTTCAATCTCATGTAGGCATCATCATATGTATTCAAGCACAGCCAGTCCGGAAGGCCGATCCCAATGGTGGAGAAGGGGTCTACCGGAACGGCCGCACTGTTGTGGATGTTGTGCAAAATGATGGTGGTATCCGACCGAAGGTATGCAAGCCAATCTTCGTTGGCACCGATCCAGACCTATATATAATACGGTGGGCAGCGCAGAAATTATGGGATGGAAATTGAATAACTAAGTACCACATGATCAAACTTCATTACTGACCTGCTCATCGGACAAAATCCGACTACCTCTCAACATCGGCAACTCTAGCAGAGTCAACGTGCAACCATGGCCAGGGAGCGGTGGACTGTTCGAAGGACTATCCCATAGAAGAACCTTCTCCTCGAGGACGCATGGAAGACCAAGAAGCATGGCCTTTTCCCAAGCCATTTTAAGCACCGTCTTGAAAAAGTTGGTGCAGGAAGTACCGAGTCTTGCGATGGTGAGGACGTCGGAGCGGCATGCGATTTCTCCCAGAGGATCGTCGTCCAAGGTCTCCCAGCTACGAACTGTCTTCTTGTAGGGGGGAGGGGAACTGGCGAGGAGGATATAAGAGCGTAGTAACCACAGGGCCTCGTCCCTTCCAACTGTAGCGAAGGGGTGAGGCTATTATTTACTACTAGTACTAGCATTATGGGACGTTATGGGATTGCATTATACTATAAATAATAGTACTAGTAAGAAATTTTTGGCACTAGCTAGTAGTTTTTGGCGTGGATTAAGAAATTTTGGGTATGTTTTTGCTATTTTTTGTACACGCCAACTAGTGTCAAAAAAAAGTCTTACATTATGTGACGTAGGAGTACGTACTCGTACTGTAGCAGTACTAGTACTACTTTCTCAACTAGTAGTGCGAGGGTACTACTAGTGCTATGTACTGTACAGTATAGTGCACTAGTTTTGAACTCTTGAATCTTAGGGCCAAGGAGCTACAGTTGGAAGTGGAGGGTACTACTGTTCTCTAGAACCATCACTGTACTATCAATGCAGGGAAAGTACACCTACGTAGTGGCCTAGTGGGTACTCACGAAGCTCTATTCAGTCGCTCCTCTCACGTAGTTGGCCTACTCAGGCCCTCCACTATGTAGGCCAGAACCTGTGCCAAATTCACTTTTTTAACATTTGGCACCGGTGTCCTACATTCCCCAGCCGATGCCATATAAAAATTTCAGGGCATCGATGCTTCTACTTGCTCCGACGCCATATTTCGTTGAGGCAATAAACCAAGTAGCCATTGTACTTTTGCATGCGAAGCACCACCAGCACCACTAGCGAGACACTGATTTGACCTGATATATTACTAGTTTATAGCTAGGTGGGCCAGAAGTGGATGGATGCCAAATCCTTCACGTTGTGGTGCCGGTGCTAAATATTTTTCATTTGGCATCGAAGTGTATGTGGCAAACTTTTTAGATTTCTGGCACCGAACACATAGTGGAGGGCCTCAGCCGCTCCACTCATGCACACACTAGCAGTCTGTTTATCAGCGACGATTACTGCGGGGGCAGAACATTTGAGTTATTTGATAAAGCAAGACTAGGCTTTTAGCTTCCATTTGTGGAGGTGTAATGGATCTCGTCGAACTTTGTTAGTAGTTCCTTCTTTATGAATGAGATGAACCAAAGCTTTTGCCTTCGTTTAAAAAAAACACGTCAAGAGGAATTTCTTTTATAGTAGAGCCGATAATGGAGTGAAGTCCATGCGTGCAACGCCACAAGCTACAGAGCAGTAGTAGAGCACTTTACATACAGTCATATTGCACAATTCCCAATGCCCTGCCAGGCTTTTCCGACTCCTCGGGCTTAATTGGGAGGCGCTAGTTTAAATATGCTACTAGCTGATGAGGAAGCTGCAAGCGAGGTGCGGCTAGGGCGAGCACGCGAGCCACGAGATGCTGGGAAGGAAAACCCGTTCACGTGGCTAGGCTATCCAGTGCACCCACATTGTGGTGCCGCACGTCTGTTTGACTTCAAAACTCAAACTACCCGTGTAAAATATTGGCTCGCAGCAAAGTTACTATTTAAAAAAAAGGTCGCCGTGCGTTCGGCCAGGATCGAACCCACAAAACGACGTATACACTCCCGCGACCACTAGTAGTACTCGTTGGAGTACAACGCAACCTAGAATCGCCTTTTGTCGCTAGTAGTACATTGTTCCTTACAAGAAACCCCTAATAATGCAAGAAACCACTAATAATGCCAAGAAACAACTACCACTTGCATATGTGGCAGACTTAAGATAAGACTATCTTATCAACCATTGTACATGCTCTTACCAACCAGCCCTGCCAAGAAATGACTACTCTACAAAGTGCCGTTATAGGCACGTTTCAACCCATGGCCCTGTTTGGATACATTTGTTATCAATCTAACCCTGCCATCCAAACACCACTTTGGTTAGAGTTAGTTCAGGGTTAGAATCTAACCTCTGACATACAGTATCCAAACAGGGCCCACGTCGCCCATTAAGTCAACGCCTTCTATTCGACCGGGCGTTATGACTTGTGGGACCTACTCCCTCCGTTTCTTTTTAGTCTGCACATAAGATTTGGTCAAAGTCAAATGTTGTAAAGTTTGACCAACTTTATAGGAAAAAATATCAACTTCTACAATACTAAAGTTGTATAGTATGAAAATTAAGTTCATGATGCATCTAACAATATTGATTTCATATCATGATTCTTGGTATATTATTCTATAAACTTAGTCAAAGTTAACAAAGTTTGACTTTGACCAAATCTTATATGCGGACTAAAAAGAAATGGAGGGAGTACATGTCAGTCTGCACAAAAATCCCCGAGTGACCTCCTACCTCCGGCCCATCCACCTAGTCATCCCCGGCCATGGGACGCAGCTACCGCCGCCGGCAGAAGGCGAGGTCTAAACCGGTGCAGAGCCCATCTTGCGGCAGCCCGGGTGCCAGCTCCGTCCGGCACTCCCCGCCGCTAGCTAGCCAAGATACCTCCGTACAGCTGCTTGTCTGCAAGGTTTGCTAGCTAGATTGGCACGGCGGCACGGCGGCTTGCTCGCACGCGCCACGCTACGGCCAGCCATCTGGCTCGAGCGAAGGCCAGCGCGGCGGCTTGCTCGCTCGTGAGTCACGCTCGGCCAACCTGCAAACCTGTGCGGAGGCCCGCGCGGCGTCCGGCCCATCCGGCGGAGCGGCGGCCAACTCGCTCATCACCGGCGCCACCGACGAACACGCATCAGTACCGTTTGAAGTAATGTTCAGGAAAAATAATGATTTGAGGGGGAATAACATAATAGAAGGTCAGATGTGGGTCCCTCGTGTCAACGATCAAACAAAATGTGTTGGTTTAAGTTGCCTCGTCAGCACAGACGTGTGGGCCAACCCTGTCATAAATGGGTTTAAACTAACCAAATCGGTAAGTAGTAGTTTATGGCGTGGATTAAGAAATTTTGGGTATGTTTTTGCTATTTTTTGTACAATAGATTCTTCCTAGGGATGGTTGAAAGTGGTAGTTTTTTTAAATACCCTAGATATTGTAAGTAGGAGTGAAAGTTAAGCTTTGGAACCCAATAAGCAAGGCTAGTTACATAGTGCATATGTGTACATGATTGAAAGTAAATATCAACCATGAGTGACTAATATCTTGATGGAAAACTCGAAACTAGGGAATACTAGGGAAAAAATTGCATGGTTGGAAATACTAGCAATGTTCATGTGTGTCGCAACGAATCATAATTAGAATAATACTTATTCACAAACTTGATACAAAACACTCTAATTTTGATATACATATATCACTAGAGATATATTATGTTTCAATTAGAATATATTCCTTGGGCTGTTTTGGTGAGGTCAGGGAGGGATGTGGTTGGTTTTAAGATACTAATTATGGGTTTTTCTGCAAATTAGTAGACAAGTGGGATGTTTGTGAGAAAAGGCAACAACTTACCTCACAGACGTTAGATGTAGATCTAATGGTCACAAACGACGGATGGCAGACACACCATCATCACCAACTTAGTCTTCTTTAGGAGTACTAGCAAGATCCGTGCATTGCACGGAACATCAAGATGCATTTTTTTATAAAAACACTCGTTGTGATTGACCCATGCGGGAGTAATCCCATGTGTAAAAACTAATGATATCTTGAGAACTAGGAGATAAGGTGAAGAGGAGTGGGGCATGGTGGTGATTGGTAGTCGGACTGAGCGGAGGCATGGGGATTGACGACGCCAGCAGCGGCACCAGGCCAGTTTGTTCCAGAGGCTTCCATTCTTAATTGCTCAACAATGAGGTTGTTGGAGACAAGGATGAACGAGGGAAGGCCTTGTCTGCGAATGTGGAGAGGGGTGCGGGTATCTTTTAGTTTAATTTCCATCAGTCAGATATAGATCGGACGGTCTATATTGCAAGATGGCACGCGTACCATCATCACCAACTCGGTTTTTTATAAGAGAAGAAATATAAGTATGGAGATACAAACATATTATTGATACTTGTTTCCGTAAACTAGCATCTACATTCTATTCAACGCCTCTGTCGGCGTACTGGGAACCAGGGTACCCAGACTTGCATGTCTACGGGCCGCGACGCGCTCCTACCACGGCCTGACATGGCCCAGTTGATCAACCAGTTGCCCAAGACCCTCGTGAGGGGGCCAAGCCTCATGAGGAGAACAACGTCAAGACCTCCTCAGGAGCAGCCTCGACAAGGTGCTCCGGAGGGGCGGAAAATCCAAGGCCAAGCCTGCCTCAGGAGGAGGAAGTGATGTCAGAAGTGACGCACCGCGCCAGCGGGTGCCAGCGTCTGCCAGCGGCGCAGTTGCAATTTCGGTGCAAAGGAGACAGCACGGCCGTTGGTTCCCAAGGAGCGGGGAAAAGGTTTCCTCTTTGGTGCAACAAGACTGAAGACCGCAAGGACGATAAGGAGGATGTCACCATCGAGCCCACCACCGTGTCAACGCCTGATCCTTTTGCAGGCGAAGACCGCTTTTGTCAGGATACAAACGTCCTTGTGTTCCCGCTCAAAAATGGCCGTTGTGGGATCCCTTCCCGCCTAAACATTTTGGGGGAAGAGGACACTGGCCGCCTATATAAGTAGCTAGGACTCCCACTGCAAAGGGAGAGACGGACACACTTGGCCACTACACAAGGAGTAAGAACACTAGCGTCCTGACCCTCCTGAGCTCGCCTCCTGAGCCCAGGAACCGTTGTACCAGCTCATATTCTAGCTCGCCCGGAGCCAATCCACAGAAGCAGGAAGTAGGGTCTTACACCACACGGTGGCCCGAACCTGGATAAACTCTTGTGTGTTTGTTCGTTGTTTGCTTGAATCCTTCCATCGAGACGAGAGCGAGGCACTAGGTAGACGTGAGTGGGAGAGATCTTCGTTCACGCCCCTGTGTTCGAACTTAATGGGTTTTGCGGAGCCCTGAATCCGACATTTGGCACGCCAGGTAGGGGGCGTGTCAAAATCTCGTCTCTCCGACGACCTCGCTTCCCCTCTCCGGCTCGGCGCCTCTACGATGGATGCGGCCAGCCACAGCCGCGCTGGGGCTGGCTTCCTCCCCGCCGACCGAGCAGCATCGGCGAACCGCGCCACCCATGGGCGCCCCTCCTCCTTCCTCTATGACGCTCCTGCCAGCCAGGCCACTGGAGGACGGCCTGCACCACCACTCCCACCTCCTGTGGCCTCGCCGGTCGCGCTCTTAGTAGGGCGGCGGCAGCCCAGCATCGGCCGCCCGCCGAGACCCGCGCCACGCGGACGGCCCGCAGCTGCGAGCTGTGGGGCGTCGGCTGCGGGGAGCGGCCTTGCCGCGGGGTCGCCTGCATTCTTGGTGGGTCCCAAGCACCAGCATCTGCACGGCACGCCAAGTCGCACTTTCGGCAAGTTGGAGCTGCCGCCCAGCCACGGGAGGCCTTGCGGGCGCAGAATGGGCTGGGGCCCCCAATCACCTTCAGCCCCGGCGACCTCGCCTCCGAAGCGGCCGGCACTGGCGCTCTCCCCATGGTATGCACGCCCACCATCTGCGGGGTGACCGTGACAAGAACTCTCATCGACGGCGGTGCCGGCCTCAACATCCTCTCTCCTGAAGCCTTTGGTCATCTGCCTATGTCCTACAAGCAGCTCCTTCCCACCAAGCCCTTCTCGGGGGTCGCGGGCTAGGCCGTCCCGCTCAGCCAGATCCGCCTCCCGGTCACCTTTGGCATGTCGGCTAACTACCGGACTGAGCTCATCGATTTTGACGTTGCACCCATCCACCTTCCGTACAACGCCGTCCTCGGCTTCTCGGCCTTGGCAAAGTTCATGGCGGCGACCCACCCGGGCTACAACACCGTCAAGATACCCGGGAGCAGCGGCGTCATCACCATCAAAGGGGACCCTAAGGCCGCCCTTCAGGTCCTTGGGCGCGCTTACAAGGCCGCCGCTGCCGCAGCTCACCCAAGGGTGAAGGGGGCTCCGGAACCTTCGGAGGCCGCGCCTATCAAGAAGAAGCAGCTCTTTTCTCAGGACCCCGCCGAGACGAAGCAAGTGCCCGTCGATGAAGAAGGCTCAGGAGCCACCTTCACCATCGGCACGGGCACGGATCCAGAGCAAGAGGCGGTGCTGGTCAGCTTCCTCAGGGCCAACAAGGATGTGTTCGCCTGGAAGGCCGCAGATTTGGTCGGGGTGCCAAGGCATGTCATTGAGCATCACCTCACGGTGTGCCCCAATGAGTGCCCTATCAAGCAGAAGGCGCGTAGACAAGCCCCGGAGAAGCAGGCATTCATCGTCCAAGAGGTTAGGAAGCTGGAGGAAGCTGGTTTCGTACGGGAGGTACGGCACCCGGAGTGGCTGGCCAATCCCGTCATTGTCCTGAAGAAAGGAGGCAAGGAACGCATGTGCGTCGACTTCACGAGCCTCAACAAGTTCTGCCCTCAGGACCCCTTCCCTCTTCCGCGCATTGACCAAATCGTGGATTCGATGGCTGAGTGCGACCTACTCTGCTTCCTTGACGCATTCTCGGGCTACCACCAAATCAAGATGGCGGTAGAAGACGTGGAGAAGACGGCGTTCCTGACCCCATGCGGGGTCTACTGCTACACCTGCATGCCTTTCGGGATGAGGAACGTGGGTGCTAACTTCCAGCGCCTGATGCACATCACCCTCGGCCCTCAGCTCGGGAGGAATGCAGAGGCCTACGTCGACGACATAGTGGTTAAGACCAAAGAGGCCGCGACCCTCATCCAGGAATTAGAAGAAACATTCGCCAAATTGCGCCAGGTGAAGTTGTGCCCCAACCCGGAGAAGTGCGTGTTCGGCGTACCCTCCGGCAAGTTGCTAGGGTTCCTGGTCTCCCACCGAGGCATTGAGGCCAACCGGGAGAAGATCAAGGCCATCGAGAAAATGAGGCCGCCCAAAAACCTGAAGGAAATGCAGAAGCTCGCCGGGTGTGTGACATCCCTGGGGTGCTTCATCTCTAAGCTCGGGGAATGCGCCCTCCTGTTCTTCAAGCTCATGAAGAAGAAGGGGCCCTTTGAGTGGACTCTGGATGCCGACGCTGCTTTCCGGGACCTCAAGAAGTACCTCACCAGCTCGCCGGTCATGGTAGCACCATGACCCTTGGAGCCCATGACGCTCTACCTCGCCGCAACGCCTCCTTCTGACAGCGCGGCACTGGTTGTGGAGCGCGAGGAAAGGCTCCGGATCCCAAAGCAACCGGGCGGCTCGACACCCTCAGGGCCCGCGCCACCCCCTAACATGGCCTCAGAGGCGGATTCGACCACGGGCACCGATGGCCCCGCCGCTTAGCAAGAGGCTCCTGAGGATCCTGAGGCGCCAACGGACCCTGCTGCGCCGACCCTCATGGAGCACCCGGTGTACTTCATCAGAACAGTATTGCGCGACGCGTGTTTGCGCTACCTGATGCCCCAGAAGCTACTTCTAGCGCTCCTCGTCGCCTCCAGGAAACTGCGCCACTACTTCCAAGGCCACCCCATCAAGGTCGTTTCGTCGTATCCCCTCGAGAAGGTGTTGCGGGGCCTGAATGTCATCGGGAGGGTCGCCGAGTGGAACATCGAGCTTCAAGCGTTCCAGCTAGAATTCAGCACCACGCGGGTGATCAAGGGAGCAGCACTAGCAGACTTCGTGGCGGAATGGACTGATGCGCCCGAGCCGGGGGCCAACAAAGACCGTTCGCTGTCCCCCGGCGACGAGGCCCCAGACGGATAGGTGGTGTACTTCGACGGCGCCTTTTCACGCCTCGGTGTGAGGGCTAGCGCCGTGTTGGTATCTCCCACTCAGGATAAGTTGTACTACGCTGTGCAGCTCTGCTTCCAGCAGGGCGAGAAGGTCTCCAACAACATTGCCGAGTACGAGGGCCTGATTGCCGGGCTCAAGGCCGCCGCTGCGCTGGGGGTCAAGCGTCTCACCATTAGGGGCTATTCGCAACTCCTCGTCGACTTCTCCAACAAGAAGTACAAGCCCAAGGATGAGCACATGGACGCATACCTGGAGGAGGTGCGCAGGATGGAGAAGCGATTCCAAGGGTTGGAGGTGCAGCACGTGCCGAGAGGCACCAACAAAGAAGCGGACGACATCGCCAAGCGAGCCTCCAGACAGGAGTCCTAAAGTCCAGGCGTCTTCGAGGAGCGACTACTCAAGCCGTCAGCAGCACCATCAGCCCCCGAGCCGGCCTCCCCTCGGCAGGGGTTACCGACGGCGCCCCCGGACGGTGCCCCTCCCTGCGGCCCACCTTCTGGAGCCCGCCTGTTGCTCGCTGCGGAGCCCGAGGAGGGGTGCTGGACCCAAGAACTCAAGATGTACCTACAACACGATGCCCTACCAGACAAGGAAGAAGACGCAGAGCGCGTGGTCCGACAGGCCTCAGCTTACTGCATCCAAGACGGTGAACTCTATAGGAGGCGCCCCAACGACGTCTCGCTAAAGTGCATCACAAGGAAACAAGGGCGCGAGCTGCTAGCTGATATCCATGGTGGAGACTGTGGTCATCACTCATCGTCCCGCACCCTCGTGGGCAAGGCCTTCCGTAGCGGCTTCTATTGGCCCACGGCGCTCAACGACGCCACGGAGCTCGTGCGAGCCTGCGAGGCATGCCAGTTTCACGCCAAGCAGATCCACCAGCCGGCGCAAGGCCTCCAGACGATTCCGCTTTCCTGGCCCTTCGCGGTCTGGGGATCGGACATCCTAGGTCCATTCCCTCGGGCATCAGGGGGCTACCGCTTCCTGTACGTCGCCATCGACAAATTCACCAAGTGGGCGGAAGTGGAGCATGTTCGCGCGATCCCAGTCGTGTCAGCTGTCAAGTTCATCCAGGGCCTCGTGAGGCGATTCGGGGTCCCCAACCGCATCATCATGGATAACGGCTCGCAGTTCACAAGCAATCTCTTCAGGTCATATTGTGCTAACCTTGGAACACAGATCTGCTACGCTTCGGTGGCCCACCCTAGGAGCAACGGCTAGGCCGAGCGTGCCAACGCGGAAATATTGCGTGGCCTCAAGACGCGCAGCTTCAAGAAGAAGCTTGAGGCTTGTGGCAGGGGCTGGATCGACGAACTCCAGTCCGTGCTATGGTCAATCCGAACCACTGCCACGAAACCTATGGGGGAGACTCCCTTCTTTCCCGTTTATGGGGCGGAGGCGGTCATCCCTCACGAGGTCAAGCATCGCTCCCCACAGGTCTTAGCCTTGAATGACGAATGCCAGGAAGCCGCCTGGTGGATGGACCTCGTGCTCGGCGAGGAAGGCCGCCGCTGGGCTGCCCTCAGGGCGGCGCGTTACCAGCAGGCGCTGTGGCGGTACCACTGTCGCGGCGTCCGCGCAAGAACACTTGAAGTTGGTGATTTGGTCCTGAGGCGGGTCCTCTCCCGTGAGGGGCTAAACAAGCTCTCGCCCATGTGGGAGGGCCCGTTCAGAATCGCCCGTGTCTCTAGGCCTGGTGTTGTGCGCCTGGAGACACAAGATGGGATACCTATCCAGAATTCCTGGAACATCGAACACCTCAGGAGGTTCTATCCATAATCAAGGCTCCGTGCCCGTGAAGGTCTCCGCCCGTGACACTCTCACGTAATAATGAGTTGGGGATGTACACGCCTCGGAGTCTCCTGTGCGTTGCCTACGGGCCCTCAAACGGGGCTCACACCCACGCCCCAGTGGCAGTCCTTAGCTTCGCACTGGGAGACGTAGTGTAGGGGTCGAACGCGACCTTTTTCCTTTTTTGCTTGGTGTTTGGCTGTCAGCCTTATCTACTTCCTTGGCTATCAGCCCTTCCTCTACCCCATGCTATGAAGTTCTCATGTTTCTCGCGCTTTTCTTGCATTTCGTCGAGAGTTTTGTGTTTTGGATCTTTCTCGCCGGCTTTAAGTTCAGCTATGCCACTCGCTCTCCTTCACGCGCCTCGCGCATGGGGGCTTGGGCAGGGTCGGTCACCGGCCCTCACCTGTCGTCGCCCCATGACCTCGCCTGACCAAGCCTACTCAGGCTCTGACGCCGGGCTGCTCAGTCCGCGCAACCTATCTACCAAGCCACTCAGGCTTTGGTGCTCTAACCCGCGCTCGGCACTCTCAGCAGATCTCAACGATTGACCCCCGCTCGGGGCTGTACGAGCCCATCAGACTCGGCCACCTCCTCACGACCCGATGGGGCTCATGATGCCGGAGTCAAAAGGACTCCGCCTCAGGACGGCAGGATGCATAAAAGCTAAGTGATTTCATTCAAGCGGCAAAAGCATGATGGCGTGTTCCCGCTTCTTACATACATCACAACCCATTACACGCCTCCTCAAGGCAACTTGAAATTTTGATGCAGAAAGACATGAAGGAAAAGAAAGGAGAAGAAGAAGAAGGCGCTCCCGCTCAGTCGGAATCCTCCGGTTCCTTTGGCTTCACCGAGCCGCAGCGGCGCGGCGATCCCCTCCCCTCGCCGTACCGAGCTCGGCGGCGTGATGGTTCGTCACGGCCGCCACTGCTGGAGGAGCTGCTGCTACCACAGAGGGGGGCCCCATGGCGCCCCCTAGGACTGAAGTAGTCTCCAGAGGAGGAGCCGCTCCTCCGGACGTCTTTGTCCTCCTCGTCGTCAGTCTCGGGACAGCACCCAAGGCGCCTCCCTTCCTCCGTGAAGACCCTGACGAACATCGTGGAGACGCCATCGTACCTGAAGTGGAGCGCACACCTCCCCTGCAGTCGGCGTGTGCGGGCAAACGACTGCCAGCCACGCTCCAAGAACACATCGCTCGAGGGAGCCACCTCAACCTCCACCCAAGATGCACCACTGCAGCAACCGTCAGCATGCATCCATATACCTCCAAGGCCACCGGACGGTAGCATGTCGCCGCACGAGCGGGGAAGCCTGAGCCACGGGCCACTGGGCTTCTCCGCCCACACCATGAACTCCAACGAGACGTCGAAGGAATGGAACTGTGGGCGTGGAGGGCATGCGACCAGCAGGCACCATTGCGCGCCCCCTCTTCCTCCGCGGCCGCAACCACCTTCTCCACGGGAGGATGCTCTGCGCCGCCCACCGGCGAACGCGGCGGAGATCAAAAGGCCGCGCCCGCCTCCCCGAGAAGCTACTACGGGCGTAGCGGCATACTTGCGGGGATGACCGCGACCCCTCTTCGGCGGTAATGGGACTGGATCCTTCGGGGTTTTTCCCTTCTCCGCGGCGGATGGCTTCCTCAGCGGTGCCATGGAGATCTTGTGACAGAAGAGAGAGCGAAGGACAAGCAAGGAGAAGACGGTGTTGGCTTGGAAACGGCCTGGGGGCTCCCCCCCTAGTCCCATTTATAGGGCGGAGGAGCCCAACCTCGAGCCAATGGTGTCGCAGCCATTACTCCCTCGTCCCGCGCCAAGGAGTTGTCAAGTCGCACGATCACCAAGGCTGTGTGGGGAGCGGAGCCGCCACGTCCCGTCCAACAATCGCATGCCGGCCTGGCCCGCGGCCTTTTAGGGCCCGCGGCGCTTCGTCCTCGACTAAGGCTTCGCCCCGAAGCCGACTCCGCGTGCGCCTTGGGCCCGGGGGCTACTGTCGGCGTACTGAGAACCAGGGTACCCAGACTTGCCTGTCTGCGGGCTGCGACGCGCTCCTACCATGGCCTGACACGGGCCAGTTGATCAACCAGTTGCCCAAGACCCTCGCGAGGGGGCCAAGCCTCACGAGGAGAACAACGTCAAGACCTCCTCAGGAGCAGCCTCGACAAGGTGCTCCGGAGGGGCGGAAAATCCAAGGCCAAGACTGCCTCAGGAGGAGGCAGTGATGTCAGCAATGACGCACCGTGCCAGCGTCCGCCAGCGGCGCAGTTGCCATTTCGGTGCAAAGGAGACAGCGCAGCCGTTGGTTCCCAAGGAGCGGGGTAAAGGTTTCCTCTTTGGTGCAACAAGACCGAAGACCGCAAGGACGATAAGGAGGATGTCACCGTCGAGCCCACCACCGTGTCACCGCCTGATCCTTTTGCAGGCGAAGACCGCTTTTGTCAGGATAAGAACGTCCTTGTGTTCCCGCTCAAAACTGGCCGTTGTGGGATCCCTTCCTGCCTAAACATTTTGGGGGAAGAGGACCGTGGCCGCCTATATAAGTAGCTAGGACTCCCACTGCAAAGGGAAAGACGAACACACTTGGCCACTACACAAGGAGCAAGAACACTAGCCTCCTGACCCTCCTGAGCTCGCCTCCTGGGCCCAGGAACCGTTGTACCTCATATTCTAGCTCGCCCGGAGCCAATCCACAAAAACAGGAAGTAGGGTCTTACACCACACGGTGGCCCGAACCTGGATAAACTCTTGTGTGTTTGTTCGTTGTTTGCTTGAATCCTTCCACCGAGACAAGAGCGAGGCGCTAGGTAGACGTGAGTGGGAGAGATCTTCGTTCACGCCCCTGTGCTCGAACTTAACGGGTTTTGCGGAGCCCCGAATCTGACAGCCTCAACATGTGAGGCCTTAGCACAATGACTTCTCGACTGCGTAAAACAAAGGTTTTCCCGTTGTCGATAAGGAGGGGGTGATGGTGGCGTGCTTTTTGGCTTGCTCTAGTCCTAGTAGTCATACTAGGTGGTCTAAGCACGTGTATATTTATTCTTTTTCACGTCTCGTGTTCGCCGTACTGCCATGACTATTGATGAATAGACGGTAAGTTATTCACGGGGAAACCCTTGTTGAGCGTTTGCGAGAGAGAGACAGTGTGCGTGTGTGATATGTCTAGAGACTGAGGCAATGATAACAGATTCTTTGTGTCTATGTGTGTGGAGGATAGAGAGACATGTACATGGGGCTTTGTGTTGTGTAATGTGGAGACACATATACATAATTAGAGAGTGAGTGTGCGAGATACACATGCGGACATGGGGAGAGATGAGGATCCAGATTAATGGGTGGTGTGCGTGTCTGTGTGTGTTTGTGCACGCATTTGTGTGTGAGAGGGAGTGTGTGTATGTGGAGTAGAGAGACTACTAATGATGTAAACCTAGTATAAGGGAAGGGGGAATGGTGTGACATGTGTAGTAGCAGGATAGCAAGGGTGCGGGCGGGGGGAGCAGACTATTTGGAAGAGACATCGATTGTCTGT
>LR738710.1:493739195-493763891 GCA_902687465.1 Secale cereale
TCTTCCTGTTCCCCTGCCCTCGTGGCCATGCCCGATGGCCGACACGGCCGCGGCCATCGCCGTGGCAGCCATCCGCCGGCTCCCCGGGCCTATAAGGTTGGCGCCCCTCACCGACGCAAACCCTAGCTACCCATTCCCCTCCTCCTAATCTCCCTCGCTCAGATCCGCCCGCGACGCCGCGCCCGTGGACGCCTGCAGCTCACCGTGGTCGTCGTATCGCCGTTCGTCCTCGCCTCCCCGTCGCCGTCGTCGTCCACGACAACCTCCCCGACCGGCCTCGTCAAGCCTCGACGACCCCCTTCTCGTCAACGGTTGTGAGCGTCGCCCCCCTTTTCCCTACCGTTTTCACCGCCGGTTGCCGTCGCGCCCTCGACTGCCCGCAGCTCGCCGCTCCGCCCACGGCCTCGCTCCGGTGCCGCCCCTCCCCACCTACGCCTGAGCCCCGCCCCGCCTCCTCCAACTGCACGGCGTCGCTCACCGCGCCACCGCAATCCTGGCCGCCCTCGCGGCCTACCAACCTAGGATGCCGGTGCCGCGCCGGTTCCGGCCACTCGCCGTGACCCCCATGTCCTGGCCGAGCCCGCTGGTGCCTGGCCGCGTCGGCGCCCCCTGCTGCTCCGCGGCCTCGTTGCCCTCCCCGCCCCGCGGCCCGGGCTCCCTCGGCTCACCGTCGGCAGCTGCGGCGGCTCCGGCCGTCGGCGCTCGCCGGCGCTGGCCGCCCATCCGCACCGGCCGAAGCCCAACGCCCCGCCGCGCCTTGCCTCGTGCCCGGGCGTAGTGCCCCTCGGGCACGGGTGCCCTACGCCCGCTAACCCGCCCCGCTGGCCTAGGGCCACTGCCAGCGGGCCCTACTGCCCAGCCCCCCCTTTTTAAAAAAAGGAATAAAAAAAGATAAAAAAATAATAATAATATAATTTTAAAATAATTAATTAATAACATAATTAACTAATTAACTTAAATAAAATGTTTTAGTTAAAATAATTAACTAGTTAAACTAACTAATCTCTAATTAGTCTAAGCAGTCAATGACAGGGGGGCCCACCCCGTGTTGACCAGTCAAACGTTGACTGGTCAACTGGGACCCCCTGGCCCACCTGTCAGCCTCTGGTACACTTCTGTGTACACAGAGCTGGGTACCCGTAGCAATTTATTATTTAATTTCGAATTAATAATAATTTCAGAATATTAGTAAATTTTGAAAAATCATATAAAATAATCCGTAACTCGGATGAAAAAGATTTATATATGAAAGTTGCTCAGAATTTCGAGACGAACCCGAATACGCGGTCCGTTCGTCCACCACACATCCCTAGCATACCGAACATGGAACAATCCCCTTCGTTTCGTTTGTCCGGAAATGCCTAACGTCGGGAATGCTTTCCCGGGTGTTTTCCCCCTTCGCCGGTATCGTGTAGTACTGCGTTAGAACACGCCTAGTACCGCTTATTGTCATGTCATGCAACTGTGTGCTATGTATTTATTGTTTCTCCCCCCCCCCCTCTTCTCTCCGGTAGACCCCGAGACCGCTGCTGATGCACCTGTGATCGTCTACGTCGACGACGACCCTACTTCCGTTTCAACAGAGCTTCCAGGCAAGCCCCCCCTTTGATCATCCCGATATCGCCCATTCCATTCTCTCTTATGCTTGCATTAGAATTTTGCTACTGTTATTGTTTGATCTTATTCTGATGCATAGCCTGCTTTTGTACCTGCTATTGTTACCTACATGCTATGCTAAACTGCTTAGTATAGGTTCGCTAGTGATCCATCAGTGACCCCACCTTGTCCTTGTTGCCCCTGCTTCATCATCGGCTACTCGAGCAACGCGATCAAAGACCGAAGCCCGACTGTCCTTGTTACCCCTGCTTCATCATCGATGACTCGAGCAACGTGATCGAAGATCGGAGGCCGACACTTCACATCACATCACACCCCCTTTGTTGCTCGACTCTGCAGAGGTACTATCGGGTGCCGAGGGTGAAGCCTCGTAACGCACTCATCATGATAACTCTGTAGTGTAGCTATTCGGTCGTGGTCATCGAGGGTGATTCCTCTTTCTCCATTCCCGATACGACTCTATCGTGCAACCCCTCAAGTGTGAACCTCGGGGGTGATTCCTCATAGTTCGCCTTGACGGACACATCGAGTGGAATTCCCCGAGGGTGATTCCTCGGGTTTTCCACCTTGATGTTTTGGACACACAGTTACATGGACTTCACTTGATACCTTTGTGAAAGGCGGGCGGGCCCGGAGAGCACCCGCGGGAGTTCTTACGGTGGCGGCTGGCTGTTTAGCGGTATCACCCAGGAGGGGTGATAGCTCCGGACTTGTCCCGACAGCCGTCACTTCTGTCAATAATGCACTAACAGATTTGGGTATTTGTTCTGAGTTGGCCTCTGGCCTTTACGCACTAACCGCCACGCGAGAATAGTTATGGGCCTCGGCGTCGTGGTATCAGCCGAAGCTTTGTCAGACATCCAGTTCAGCATTGCGGCATGGTCGGATCGTGCTGGCCATCCGAGGCGGTACTGGTATTCACCCTGCGCGCAATGACCCGGAGTGCAATGGGCGATGGCCCATGACCCCGGAGCGCTTAGGATGTAGACCGGCGGGGACCTCTCTGCTGAGCCTAGGTAGGGCTGCGACGTGTTGATCTTCCGAGGCCGGACATTGACCCAGAAAGGTGTGTCCGGCCAGAGATGATCGAGCGTGAGGGTAACGTGGTGCACCCCTGCAGGGAAGTTATCTATTCGAATAGCCGTGTCCACGGTAACGGACGTTCAGTCTTATATCCTGATCTATTATAACTAGAAATGGATACTTGATATATGTGATGGATATGTGGCTGCGAGATTACTTTCTCGCAGGGAGTCGAGGAAGGATCTCTAGGCCGTTAATACTACAACATGCTTGTTAATTATAAACTGCTATTCTGTATTTCCTTCTACTGCTGCAAGATGCTGCTTCCCAGAAGATGCTTGAAGAAGCTAGTCTTCGATAGGCTAGGCTTTCCCCTCCTCTTCTGGCATTCTGCAGTTCAGTCCACATATACAGCTTTTCCTTTGATACTGATGCATACTTAGTATAGATCTGATGCTTGCGAGTACTTTGGATGAGTACTCACGGTTGCTTTGCTCCCCCTTTTCCCCCCTTCTTTCTTCTTTCTGGTTGTTGCAACCAGATGGCGGATCCCAGGAGCCAGATGCCACCCCAGTCGACTACTACTACTACCCCGATGGAGCCTACTACTACGTGGAGACAGCTGACGACCAGGAGTAGTTAGGAGGTCCCAGGCAGGAGGCCTTGCCTCTTCGATCGTTGATGTTTGTGCTAGCCTTCTTAAGGCAAAACTTGTTTAACTTATGTCTGTACTCAGATATTGTTGCTTCCGCTAACTCTGTTGCTTTCAAGCTTCTGTATTCGAGCCCTCGAGGCCCCTGGCTTGTAATATGAAGGTTGTATTATTTTAATTTGTGTCTAGAGTTGTGTTGTGATATCTTCCCATGAGTCCCTGATCTTGGTCGTACAGATTTGCGTGCATGATTAGTGTACGGTCAAATCGGGGGCGTCACAAGTTGGTATCAGAGCCGACTGCCTGTAGGATCCCCTTTCCAACTCCTTGGCCGAAGTTGAGTCTAGTCTTTGGAAAACTATTTTACTAACATGGCTGTGTGGCTTACGGGCCCACGTCGCCAATTGGGTGGTATTAGGATCTTTTACTCCTCGTCTATACTCTCGGATTCTAATCTCTCTTCTATTCGGGTTAAACGAATTTACTAACTCAAACATTAGGATCCCGTGATCGCATTCACCCCAAAGTTGGATAAGCCATAATTTCTCCTTAGAATAGTATTTCAAATAATTCACGCTCTATAATGCTGACTACTATGTGGTACCCGTCATACCTCGTTCATTCTACAAGATATATAGTGAATATTTCTTGTCTTTGCAAATTTATCAAATGCTGAACTACCCCTGTTATATGTTAGCAGGATGGCTAGACCCGCTGGTCGTGGTCGTGGTGGCAATGCCCCACCACCTCCTGAGTACATGGCTGGTATGATCCAACAGCTTGAGCTGAACCGCCAGTTCATGGAAGGAATGATGGCTCAGTTTCCTCGCCCCAACTTGAACCAGCAGCCAGCAACTGTGACCCTGAACGACTTTGCACATCTCAACCCAAGCATCTACCGCAGCTCAACTCAGCCACTTGATGCTGATGACTGGCTCCGTGATATCACTTTCGAGCTAGAGTCTGCTGGTGTAGCCCCTGCCAGCTATGTCACCTTCGCGGCATATTACCTGAAAGGTCCCGCTGCTCAATGGTGGGACAGCCACATGCGTTCACTACCTGCTGGGACAATCATCACTTGGCCGGATTTCCAAGCTGCCTTCCGTGCCCGCTTCATTCCTCAGGGAATTATGGACAGGAAGAAGTGCGAGTTCCGTAACCTCACCCAAGGCAACAAGACTGTAGATGCTTATCAGCGGGAGTTCCTTGACTTGTCCCGCTATGCTGAAGAAGACATTGCCACTGATGCACGTAGACAGGAAAAGTTCCGTGATGGACTTCAAGCCGATATCAAGCTCGCACTCCTTGCACATGACTTTGCCAACTTCGCCACCTTGGTGAACAAGGCCATTCATGTCAAAACTGGTCTGAAGGAACACCAGGGATCTCTCAGACGCAACCGTGACACTGGTTCATCTTCAGGACCTTCATCACAGAAGCGTAGGATCTGGATCCCCAGCAGCATGTACCACCCAACCGCAACTGCACCAAGGCAGTCCCATGCTGCACCTCACCTGCCACCTCCACCACCTGGGCAGCCGAGACTTCAAGATGCACCACCCCAAGCTCCTGCTCCTCATCCAAATGATGGGCTATGCTTCAAGTGTGGCCAACCAGGACATCGTGCTAGAGATTGCTACCAGAATCAGAACCAGCTTGCACTTCCTCCAACTGGTCGTGGTGACAATCAGCCCCGCAACAACAATGCCATGCCTTATGGTCGTGGTCAGGCTAACCACATTAATCTGAATGAAGCTCAAGGCCAGCCTGCTACCGTGTTGGGTACTCTTCTTGTTCACTCAATACCAGCTTCTGTTTTATTCGATTCAGGAGCATCGCATTCTTTCATATCAGAAGATTTTACATTCATGCATGGCATTAAGTTCGAAGATATGGACAATCCGCTAGTGGTACACACCCCCGCGGGCCAATGTCGAACCACCATGGTTAGTCACAACATCATCGTTGAAATTGAAGGGTTGGAATTCCATGTTTCTCCCATTGTCTTGAAGTCATCCAATATTGACCTCATTCTGGGAATGGAATGGTTGAAAACACATACTGCTACTATCATTTGCGCCACTAAGACCGTCCATCTGCTGCATCCTTCAAATGAGATAGTAAGCTACCATGCTCATCTTGTTCAAAATGCCGAAGCACGGATTTAACCCTTGAAGGCGTGCAACGCTTCTCCTTTTGTGAGAATTGAAAACACTACCTCAAAGTCTGAAGAATCTGTCTGGTTCGTGTTTTCGATCAAGCAGAACGTCACACCGACAGAGAGCTATCAAATTTCAAAAAAATTAGTGGTCAAATCCTTATGAAGATGAAGCCACTTGGGAACTCGAGGATCGTCTTCGTGACAAATACCCTGTTTTGTTTCCTTCTACCTCCTATAATCTCGGGACGAGATTTCTTGTAGTGGAGGAGATTTGTAACGCCCGGATAATTAAGCTACAGTAATACTCTACTAATGATGCCATGTCATCGCTTTTACTGTTACTAGAAGTCACTTTGGTTCAAACCGGTTCGAATTCAAATTAAAATAAAGCCAAACAAATAAAGTTTTCAAGGAACAAAACTAAAATGTTCAAAGTGTGGCAAATATTCCATAACCAATTATGGTGCTGACCCAACACTTTTGAAAAGTATTTAAATGCCCTTTCTGTCAATATAACAGTGGCTAAAACATTTGTTTAAATGCTATTTAAATAATGGACAAATATAAACTAAATTATTTTAGTGCCAAAATAATTGTGGCAATGACATAATTGATATTACTAATTTAGGGGCTAGTGTTATATTTTATAAAAGCTAAAACTAAGTTAAAGCAATAAAAGAAAACAGAAATCAAAACATAAAACAAAAAAATAATATAACCTAAAAGGCCTCACCCCTCCCCTGGGCTTTGTCCCAACTAGCCACTAGGCCGGCCCAGCTCCCCATTCCCCCCCCATCTTCCTGTTCCCCTCCCCTCGTGCCCATGCCCGATGGACGACACGGCCGCGGCCATCGCCGTGGCAGCTATCCGCCGGCTCCCCCGGCCTATAAGGTTGGTGCCCCTCACCAACGCAAACCCTAGCTACCCATTCCCCTCCTCCTAATCTCCCTCGCTCAGATCCGCCCGCGACGCCGCGCCCGTGGACGCCTGCAGCTCACCGTGGTCGTCGTATCACCGTTAGTCCTCGCCTCCCCGTCGCCGTCGTCGTCCACGACAACCTCCCCGACCGGCCTCGTCAAGCCTCGACGACCCCCTTCTCGTCAACGGCTGTGAGCGCCGCCCCCCTTTTCCCTACCGTTTTCACGGCCGGTTGCCATCGCGCCCTCGACTGCCCGTAGCTCGCCGCTCCGCCCACGGCCTCGCTCCGGTGCCGCCCCTCCCCACCTGCGCCTGAGCCCCGCCCCGCCTCCTCCTACTGCACGGCGTCGCTCAATGCGCCACCGCACTCCTGGCCGCCCTCGCGGCCTACCAACCTAGGCTGCCGGCGCCGCGCCGGTTCCGGCTACTCGCCGCGACCCCCGTGTCCTGGCCGCGCCCGCTGGTGCCTGGCCGCGTCGGCGCCCCCTGCTGCTCCGCGGCCTCGTTGCCCTCCCCGCCCCGTGGCCCGGGCTCCCTCGGCTTACCGTCGGCAGCTGCGGCCGGCTCCGGCCGTCGGCGCTCGCCGCCCATCCGCACCGGCCGAAGCCCAGCGCCCCGCCGCGCCTTGCCTCGTGCCCGGGCGTACTGCCCCTCGGGCACGGGTGCCCTACGCCCGCTAACCCGCCCCGCTGGCCTAGGGCCACTACCAGCGGGCCCAACTGCCCACCCCCCCTTTTTTTTAAATGGAATAAAAAAAGATAATAATAATAATAATATAATTTTAAAATAATTAATTAATAACATAATTAATTAATTAACTTAATTAAAATGTTTTAGTTAAAATAATTAACTAGTTAAACTAACTAATCTGTAATTAGTCTAAGCAGTCAATGACACGGGGCCCCACCCCCTGTTGACCAGTCAAACGTTGACTGGTCAACTGGGACCCCCTGGCCCACCTGTCAGCCTCTGGTACACTTCTGTGTACACAGAGCTAGGTACCCGTAGCAATTTATTATTTAATTTCGAATTAATAATAATTTCAGAATATTAGTAAAACTTTGAAAAATCATATAAAATAATCCGTAACTCGGATGAAAAAGATTTATATATGAAAGTTGCTCAAAATTTCGAGACGAATCCGAATACGCGGTCCGTTCGTCCACCACACATCCCTAGCATACTAAACACTGAACAATCCCCTCCGTTTCGTTTGTCCGGAAATGCCTAACGCCGGGAATGCTTTCTCGGGTGTTTTCCCCCTTCGCCGGTATCGTGTAGTACTGCGTTAGAACACGCCTAGTACCGCTTATTGTCATGTCATGCAACTGTGTGCTATGTATTTATTGTTTCTTCCCCCCTCTTCTCTCCGATAGACCCCGAGACCGTTGCTGATGCACCTGTGATCATCTACGTCGACGACGACCCTACTTCCGTTTCAACAGAGCTTCCACGCAAGCCCCCCCTTTGATCATACCGATATCGCCCATTCCATTCTCTCTTATGCTTGCATTAGAATTTTGCTAATGTTATTGTTTGATCCTATTCTGATGCATAGCCTGCTTTTGTACCTGCTATTGTTACCTACATGCTATGCTAAACTGCTTAGTATAGGTTGGCTAGTGATCCATCAGTGACCCCACCTTGTCCTTGTTGCCCCTGCTTCATCATCGGCTACTCGAGCAATGTGATCGAAGACCGAAGCCCGACTGTCCTTGTTACCCCTGCTTCATCATCGATGACTCGAGCAACGTGATCGAAGATCGGAGGCCGACACTTCACATCACATCACACCCCCTTTGTTGCTCGACTCTGCAGAGGTACTATCGGGTGCCGAGGGTGAAGCCTCGTAACGCACTCATGATGATAACTCTGTAGTGTAGCTATTCGGTCGTGGTCATCGAGGGTGATTCCTCTTTCTCCATTCCCGATACGACTCTGTCGTGCAACCCCTCAAGTGTGAACCTCGGGGGTGATTCCTCATAGTTCGCCTTGACGGACACATCGAGTGGAATTCGCCGAGGGTGATTCCTCGGGTTTTCCAACTTGATGTTTTGGACACACAGTTACATGGACTTTACTTGATACCTTTATGAAAGGCGGGCGGGCCCGGAGAGCACCCGCGGGAGTTCTTACGGTGGCGGCTGGCTGTTTAGCGGTATCACCCAGGAGGGGTGATAGCTCCGGACTTGTACCGACAGCCGTCACTTCTGTCAATAATGCACTAACAGATTTGGGTATTTGTTCTGAGTTGGCCTCTGGCCTTTACGCACTAACCGCCACGCGAGAATAGTTATGGGCCTCGGCGTTGTGGTATCAGTCGAAGCTTTGTCAGGCGTCCAGTTCAGCATTGCGGCACGGTCGGATCGTGCTGGCCATCCGAGGCGCTACTGGTATTCACCCTGCGCGCAACGACCTGGAGTGCAACGGGCGATGGCCCATGACCCCGGAGCGCTTAGGATGTAGACCGGCGGGGACCTCTCTGCTGAGCCTAGGTAGGGCTGCGACCTGTTGATCTTCCGAGGCCGGGCATTGACCCAGAAAGGTGTGTCCGGCCAGAGATGATCTAGCGTGAGGGTAACGTGGTGCACCCCTGCAGGGAAGTTATCTATTCGAATAGCCGTGTCCACGGTAACGGACGTTCAGTCTTATATCCTGATCTATTATAACTAGAAATGGATACTTAAGATATGTGATGGATATGTGGCTGCGAGATTACTTTCTCGCAGGGAGTCGAGGAAGGATCTCTAGGCCGTTAATACTACAACATGCTTGTTATGTATAAACTGCTATTCTGTATTTCCTTCTACTGCTGCAAGATGGTGCTTCCCAGAAGATGCTTGAAGATGCTAGTCTTCGATAGGCTAGGCTTTCCCCTCCTCTTCTGGCATTCTGCAGTTCAGTCCACATATACAGCTTTTCCTTTGATACTGATGCATACTTAGTATAGATCTGATGCTTGCGAGTACTTTGGATGAGTACTCACGGTTGCTTTGCTCCCCCTTTTCCCCCCTTCTTTCTTCTTTCTGGTTGTTGCAACCAGATGGCGGATCCCAGGAGCCAGATGCCACCCCAGTCGACTACTACTACTACCCCGATGGAGCCTACTACTACGTGGAGACAGCTGACGACCAGGAGTAGTTAGGAGGTCCCAGGCAGGAGGCCTTGCCTCTTCGATCGTTGATGTTTGTGCTAGCCTTCTTAAGGCAAAACATGTTTAACTTATGTCTATACTCAGATATTGTTGCTTCCGCTAACTCTGTTGCTTTCGAGCTTCTGTATTCGAGCCCTCGAGGCCCCTGGCTTGTAATATGAAGCTTGTATTATTTTAATTTTTGTCTAGAGTTGTGTTGTGATATCTTCCCGTGAGTCCCTGATCTTGGTCGTACACATTTGCGTGCATGATTAGTGTACGGTCAAATCGGGGGCGTCACAACCTGTCAGCCCCGTTCATACACCGTGGGCGCGAACCGTGGGCGGCAAAACACCCTCTCCTCGCCCGAAATCGTTACCGGCAAATATTTGGGAGATGCGAGATTACCATCCTATCACCAACCGACGTGATGTCCGAAATTTTAAACGGGCGATAAGTTCGTAACTTTGCCACATTTCAGACAAGTGCGTCCCAAAGTTTGAGATCCCCCCCTCCCCCTCCATTTCCCCATTCATACACCGTCAGCGCCACGACAACCTCCCCACTGCAGCCAGCCTCCTCTGTCCGCCACCCCATCCTCCACCTTGCCGGAGCCGCTACCCCTACCCCGTCATCCACTGCAAGAGATGGACGTCTCTCATCCACGGCGCCGGAACAGGATCCTTTCATTGCTTCGTCTCGCTTCATCGGCGCCGTCGTCCACTTTGTCGTTGTCGCTCCTACGACCGCCTCGTCCACGGCAACATGATTTATCCCCCAACCCGGTCGTCTGCCATCTAAAGTCTTCTTCCCCGCCGCCGACAGCCATCGCACCCGCAGCACCCTCAACGTATCAGCAGGGGCCAACCTGGCGTTGCAAGAGAGGTGGTACTCTTCCATATGTGCTTAAGTTATTGATCTCACCCGGAAAATAGATCTTAAATTGTTTACTGTACTTTTCTTATCCGTACCAAATCATAGTGGCTAGTTGAATGCAAACATTGGTTATGAAGTAGCTTTGTTTGGTTTGCACCTTCAGATCTGCCATGTCACAGTCACTATACTCGTAAAGCTTATGGTTTCCCCCCTTTATATTCACTACCATCATTGTAGGTGCTTCACTGCTTCGTGTCGTGCTAGCACTGCTCCTCAAGACCTCAACCCATCAAGCGAAACAACATGCCACTCATAATTCCAAAGCTTACGTGTTGAAATACGAATCTGATATGATGCTCATATTACTAAAACAGAGAACGTTTAATTGGTCACCTAATGTTCCTATATTCGTTTCAAAAAGCATGTGCGCTACCCACTGGTCCAGCTAGTTCCACTTTCCTGATTTTACTCTTGATGCTTAGGGTTTTCCCCTTTTTTCTACTCTACTATGATCTGCGTAGGTGCTTTCTGTCATACTAGCATTACTCCACCCTTCAAGCTAAACAACACAACACTCAAAATTCCAAAGCTTAGTTGTTCAAATATGATTGTTATATGATACTGATAGTAGTTAACAGACACATTTAATTGGTTAGCTAAAGGTCCCACTTGAGTTTCCAAATGCATGTCGCGACATATAGAGAGACAGCAGAATTGCATTTCTTTGTCACTTGTTGACTGTACTTTCTTGTCCATACCAAATCTTAGTTGTTATTTCAAAGCAAATATCGGTTGCTAACTACCCTTTGCGCGGTTTGCAGCTTCAGATCTGCCATCCCACTGCCACGGTCAACACTATACTCATCATGCTTAAAGTTTCCCCATTTTATAATGACCACGATCAACCTACGTGGTTCGTGTCATAATAGCACTGCTCCACCCATCGAGCTAAACAAGCTTAGTTGTACAAATTCAAATATGATATTATGCTGATATTAGTAAAACTGGGAGATGTTTAATCTGTCAGCTAAATGTTCCTACTTTAGTTTCGAAATGCATGTGAGCCACATATGGAGAGACCGGAAGGAATAGTATTTCTCTATGCGCTCCGGTTCATCATGGGTGGCCAACCGACATTGTATAGAAAGACTTGTAATATCTTCAATCTTCTTGCTCTTCTGCTCTTCTTTAAGATGATCCTCTTCTCTTGCGGTCGACTGGTCAGGTCGAGTTATTCTCCCTTAGTATATTTTGAATCTGTCAGGTCAGGTCGACTTGTTCTTCTTTACTATATGATGAAGTTGTCATCTGCGAAGTATCATCACTTATGGAGCTCTCATATTTTGAGTAGTAGGCCACATTATATTAATGCACGCACCAAATTACAGCATGCATGGCACCTCTTAGAAGAATTGCAGAGATAACACAAAGGGGTTTACAGGGAGGAAGTATTGGAGTAGAATCACTTCTGCATTACAAAGATAATCTCACTTGTTTTTATGTTTTCATGCATGTCAGGTATTGAACATTATCAAAATGAATGTGAGAATGGGCGCACGAGAGGAATATTGCGAAACAATCCACTGGCTAACAAACTTGGCATGGTGGAGGATGGCCTATCTTATTCACCCATCAAGGTGCATGCTCTAACTTGGTGTTATGCCCAGGATGCGACTATATCTCCTACGTGTCGAGGCATGCCTCGACTTAGAGACATAAGCGCATTCTAGAATGATCGCAAGTGTGGTATCATTGCACAACTCATGTAAAAGTTCAGGGATGAAAGAGTAAAATAGTTGGCTTACACTCGCCACATCACACAATGAATACAACAGCATACATTCATCCAAATAACACAGGGCCGACTACAGACGAAATCCAAACGAGAAAAGATACCACAAACCCAAGTCCTGATCGCCCCTAGTAGGAACCACTACTGATCATCGGGATACTTAACATAGAAACGACCACGCTCTTCATCGAACTTCCAGTGAAGTTCTGATCCATCTCCTGCATCGTACTCGGATGTACCTGCATCTGGTGTGTGTTGTAATATGTGAGCCACAAGGACTCAACAATCCCATTCCCGGGTATCAAAACTAACAAAGCCAATAGGTGTGGAGAGGTAATAAAGTGTTTGTAGCAAGCACTAAGCAACTAGCTTACGAGTTCAGAGCGAGATGAGAATATGTGCCAACGGTTGCCAAGTTGATCAAGAAGTGATCCTAGCTACTCACGTTCATACATAACCCCACCGTGTTCACTTCTCGAAGCCCTTCGAAAAGAGACCATCACGGTTACTCACACAGGTAGTGTATTCTTAAGGATATGGTGTCAAGTTATCTACAGCCGGATATTAACAAATTCCCATCTGCCACATAACCACGGGCACGGCTTTCGAAAGTTCAAAACCCTGCAGGGGTGTCCCAACTTAGCCCATCACAAGCTCATGATCTGCGGAGTCGCAACTCCAAATTGGGAAGACCCGAGTATTCTCGGAATCCCGTGCTAAAGATATTTCGACAAAGGTAAAACTAATCCAGCAAGACCTCCCGGCGTGCCGACACCCTGATAGTAGCCACGCGTATCTCGTCTCAGGCCATGACCGGATGGGTGATGCTACAGGTATATACCATCCCTCGGGTTTCCCCTAGGTGGCCCCGCAGGACCCCCAGTTTGGACCAACACTCATGAGGAGCACTGGCCCGGGTTGTTGATTAAGAACTCGGGTTCGCAACTCCCTATGCAAGTTTTAGTTGTTAGGCAAATGTAAAACCAATGTTGGGCCTTGATGGAAAAGCTTTAAGCAGAGCGAATTATCAAGGGGGGCCCATAAACTCCAATCGTGTTTGGAACGCAAAATCAAGGAACATAACACCGGTTTATCGGGTCCTAAGGTGGCATGAGTGGAACAAAACACCAAGCAGAAGGCCAAGCCTTCCACCCGTTACCAATATATGTGGGCATTAATTTAATTAAGATATATATTGTATTATCCCAAAAACAAGTCCGAACATGGAGCAATCTTCAAACTTCACCTGCAAATAACAACGCTATAAGAGGGGCTGAGCAAAAGCGTACTTAGCCAATCAACGGTTTGCTAAGAAGGCGGTTAGAGTGTTTCATGGCAACATAGGAGGCTGACAAAACAGGAATAGGCATCAAGGCATAGCTAAAGAGCAAGATAACTAGCAAGGCAAAGATAGAGGTGATATAGGGGAACGGTCATCTTGCCTGGTAAGTCGTCGGTGGGATGGTAAGACGGCACCTCAAACTCAGTCTCAACAAGATCCTCGAACTCGGTATCGGCTCCCGGCTCTACCCAACACAAGAGCACAACAACGGCACAAGATCAATCACGGTGCAATGCGCAATCATCATGATGCAAGACATGACATGGGATGCGAGTATGGTGTGCGTATGCATGAGGATGCTCTTGAGCCTAAGGAGAAGATGATGGAAATGGCTTCATCTTGGGTAACCAAGCAAGCCACTGGATAGAGGGGAAGATATCGGTCGAAATCGATATAAAGATCATGGAAAACGGATGCACAGTTTGCAAATGACAAGCAAAACTCTACACGATGCAATCTGTCAAAAACAGTAAGTTGTCCACTAAGTGACCAAGTTTAAGTATGATACAGCACTCCAACAAGCAAGCGAAAAGGCATGGCATTAACATACATAACATGCTCTTCAAGAATAACCACATGGATACTTCTACAGCATACTAGAACATGTCACAAACAGCATGGCAAAAGTGCAAAAGTTTATACAGACTTAGTGAAATTTGGGCATGGCAGCAACAACGACAAGTCGGCATGTTTGCAAGCTTGTGCAACTCATCTCAGAGCATAGCATGGCATGTGAATATAACCAACATCAGAATACATGTTTGTGAAGCTACTCATGGCAAGAACATGGTCATACGATGCATAGAACACTAGCTATTCACATGGCAAAATTGAACTTGCTGATAACAGGCTGATAGAAACATTTTATAGCAACTTGAAAGCATGAAAACAACAACCCACAGCAAGGCATCATGGAAACAAGAGCATGGATAGCTAGAGCATAACATATACATCAAGGAACACCCACTGTACAACTCTAACCATGCACAACAATGACGGTGGCATCATGGAAACATGGCATGAAAATTAATAGATTCAGCCTTAGCAGAAACTTAACATCACGATGGCATGTTAACAAGCTTGTTGCACTCATATCAACACATATCATGGCATTAAAATAAATCTATCATGTAGAGCACATTCCAATGATCAAAACTCATGTTGACACCTAGCTCATATGACCCATGGATTAATACACACGAACAAAACAAAACATCATCTCATAACAAGTTCAGAAACTTATCAGCCACATGAACTTTTGCAACAAGGTTAAACATGGAATAATGCAACCTAACATGTATGCAAATTCATCCATCTTGAAGAGCATCACAAGGCGAACATTTTGACATATCATACACTCCATTTGGACCAACGTGCACCAAGTTGTGACCTCACGAACATGCCAACAAATTGTTAACAGACAACTAGTGCTGAAACAGTAACATCACGAAGCACTCTTGCAACGAATATTAATACATCTAGATGAACCATAACATGCTTGAAACTGATGCTAACATGTAGAGCACTTCGAGACAAACATTTTGATATATCATATGCGCAAAATGGAGCTACGAGCACAAAGTTGTGACATGTCAGAGAGGGCATAAAAATTAACAGATCCGGGACTTAGTGAAATATACCCCTCTGAAAAGTCAACGGGACGAGGAGATGCGGGATGGAGAGATCCGGACTGCGAGGCGCGTTTGGATCGTGGGACGGGTGGATCTCATCCACCCGCCCAGATCCGGATCGGGGCGGGTCCGGCGGCGGCTCGCCGGAGTTGGCTGCGGCGGCGATGGCGCGGGGCGGCGGTGGAGCTTGCGGCGACCGGCGGTGAGGGCGCGGGATGGTGCCGGCGACGAGGTGGCGGGGCGGTCGGGAGCCCGAGGCGACGGCGCGGTGCTGGTGCGCGGCGGCGGAGGGTGGCGGCGCCGGCGGCCGGAGGGTGCGGCGGCCCGGCGAGGTCGGGGCCGAGCCGGCGGCCGGGCGCGCGGACGCGAGGCGTGGGCCGGGCGGCGGAGGGAGACAGGCCGGAGGGGGGCGGCTACGGGCCCTGGCGGGCCCGCGCGGTGTGGCGGCGGATCTGGCTGGCGCGAGCGTGTCCGGCACGGACGGACACAACCGCCTTGCACGGATTTCGAGGCGACAGAGGGAGAAGAAGGAGGCTAGGGTTTTCCTTAGAAATTTTGGACGGGGGAGACGTTTTTATAGCTAGAAGGGGCTAGGAGGGTCCAAATGAGGAGCGGTTTTGGCCCACACGATCACGATACAACGACCGATAGGATGGACGTGGTTGGGATGGGCATGTGGGCTGTTGTGGAGGGGTGCTGGGCCAAAAAAGATAGGGGGTTTTTAGCCCACGTGGTTAACCGTTGGAGTATCAAACGACCTCCAAACGAGATGAAACTTGACAGGCAGTCTACCGGTGATATACCAAGACCACTTGACAACTCGCGGCCCATTCCGAGGATGTTTTTAACCCACTCACGAAACAAAGGCTTGAGAGGTGCGATGGGCACGTGTGTGAGTGTCGGAACTCGAAACGGACAACGGAGAGAACAGAGACGATGCAATTACACACGGATGCAAGTGAGACTATGCCAATGCAATGCAAATAATAATATTGACATGGTGGCATGCAACACATGCACAAGGCAAAAACTAAGAAACCCGAAATGAAGGAAGAGCCCATAATGGAATTGATTAAGTCAACGATGCTTATATTGCCATATAAGGAAGTTTTACATCCGGGGTGTTACAAACTCTCCTCTACTACAAAAAGATCTCGTCCCGAGATCTAGGACTGAAAGAAAAGCGGGATACTCGGAATGGAGATGATCTTCTCGTTCCCATGTAGCTTCTCGGTTGGTATGATGTGACCACTTCACTTTCAAGAATTTGATGGACTTGTTGCGGGTCTTGCGCTCAGTTTCTTCAAGGATAGCAACGGGCTGCTCATGATAAGACAAGTCTTGCTGAAGATGAATCTCTTCAAAAGGAATGGTGCATTCAGATGTCTTGAAGCACTTGCGGTGTTGTGACACGTGAAACACATCGTGCACATTTGCAAAGTTGGAGGGAAGCTCGAGTTGGTAGGCTAGATCGCCTCTCTTGCCAAGAATCTTGAAAGGTCCCACGTATCTTGGAGCAAGCTTGCCCTTGATACCGAACCTCTGAGTGCCCTTCATAGGAGAAACACGAAGATAGACATGATCTCCAATGTCGAAAGCCAAGTCACGATGCTTGCCGTCATAGTAGCTATTTTGGCGCGATTGCGCGGCTTTGAGATTCTCACGTATGACTTTGAACATTTCTTCATCCTTTGAGATCAAATCATTTCCAAGGAGTTGACGTTCACCAGTCTCAGACCAGTTGAGAGGGGTACGGCACTTTCTGTCATAGAGAATTTCAAATGGTGCTTTGCCTGCACTTGCTTGTAAGCTGTTGTTGTAGGAGAATTCGGCAAATGGAAGGCAATCTTCCCGTTTCATACCGAAGGAGATTACACAAGCTCTGAGCATATCTTCAAGAATTTGGTTCACTCTCTCGACTTGACCACTAGTCTGAGGGTGAAAAGCTATGCTGAAGCGAATCTTGGTACCCATAGCTCACTGAAAGGAATCCCAGAACTTGGAAGTGAACAAGCTTCCATGATTTGAGGAGATTACTTGAGGGATACCATGCAAAGAGACAATTCTAGAGGTGTATAGCTCTGCCAGTTGAGATGCGTTGATGGATTCTTTGACTCGAAGAAAATGAGCCACTTTAGTGAGCTTGTCAATCACCACAAAGATGATTGTCCAAAAGGAAGGGGGTGATTGCAGATCCTCAAGGAGAACAAACTAGGTATTTGGAAAAGGTAGTGATACCTATTAAATCAGATAGATCAGCAGCCACAGAAAACACAGGCCCAACTGTAACAGACTTTACCCCTACTCCAGTGGCCAAACCCCTATTAGAACTGCTGACAGCCCAGCGTCGGGTACTGTCTATGATATCAATTCAAAATTTGAACTCCTAAATTTCTGCATGTGCCTTACCTTCTCTCTTGTATGAAAACTAATTTCAGATGAATCTCCTTGCTCAAAGGATCATAGGATCTCACGAGAATACTGGGCTCTGCATTGCTCTTGTCAGTACCTCTTGCCCTTTGTCAGCATACTTACACTCATTGTTGTTTGATTATGTAGCATCACTGTAAACGTTCGCTTCTTTATCCTCCCTTTGCTTGAAATTATAAGATCTATATTTACTCTTAGATAAATGTAGAATTAACACAATGGTTATGAAGTTTTGGATTGCTCATGTAAGTACCTGTTGTCATGTACTCCCTTTGTATCGAATTAATTGTTGATCAATTCGATGTATTTAGAAGTTAATAGTGCTAGATACATCCATTTGAGTGACAACTAATAACGGACGGTGGTATTACTGTACATGCATCGCGAGATAGTTGATTGTCTAGCAGTACTCTCCATCTTATCTGCCCTGCCCTCCACTTTCTCCAAATTATCATATCTACATTTACTCTTACCAAAAAGTTGAATAAAGCCAATGCCACTGCACACGTTGATGTCTGCATTCCTCTTGTTAGTACCTTTTGCCTTCTAATGCTGTACTTAATTAATTTCTATTTGATTATGTATCATCAGTCTGCACCTGAGCTTCATTATCCTCTATTTCTTCCAATATTATTTGATATATATTTACTCTTTGCAAAATGTAGAATAATGGCAACGCTTATAAAGAATTTTCTTTGGGAAATTATTTGAAATGTCTTTCCATCAACATGGAGAAGGGCTTTGTCCAGCCCGTGTTAACATGTAATGTAAGTTCATCCTTCTCAAGCCTTCAAACTTTGTTCTAGTATAGATTTGGATAGGCATCATTTCCTCCACTGCTGTTTACATCTGATTGGATGTTTGAACAACTACTAGTTTTAAATTGTAGTTGTAAAAACATGTTCCTTATGCGGAACAGATACATTTATTTGCTTATATAATTGTGAAACCTGTTACATGTCTCCTTGTTTCTCTTTCAGAGTCGTATCTCTTATGCCAGGCGGAGCTTTAGGAAAGATAGTGAGCCAAACCATCTTGAGGACAGCGAGATGACCCCAAGGTCCTGTCTTGATGAAGAAAGTGAGTTGAAGCTACTCACCAGCAGGTGTGAGACAACCTCTGTGCAGTCACTGCCTCAATCAGTTCGACTTCTTCAGTCTCAACTTAAAGCGGAAAGGCTTGCTTCAGCTCAACTCCGACTTGAAGTCAAAGATGTAATGAAGATGTCAGGGGACTACCTTGCGCACTATGGTGCCATGCAGCTAGGGATGAAGCATCTATCGTTGAAACAACTGAGGTCTCATCGGCTTGTTCGGATGCTTGCGGGGCCCGAGCTTGCTAGGTCTAGTGCCTTCTGAAGTGCTCTTAGTTTTTTATATTCTTTTGTCGCGCGTTTATATGCACTCGTGGCGACCTTTGATGCCCAGTGTATGTAATCCGCGGTCATGTTGCGCTTTATTATCACTGGTGGCGAACTTTGATTCCCGGTGGATGTAATATGTCGTAATTTCTTTGTTGTATAGTCTAGGTTTATTCTTTGGTCGGTATGCTGTAATTTAGGTCGGAAGGTTCAGTGGATCTCAGTGTTGTCAGTCTTCAGGCCGGCCCGTTACTCATATGGGCCAAAACGTGGGCCTATAATCATCTTGGGCCATTAGCAGGTCTAAACCTATAGTAGTTTCCCGCCTTTAACAGGCCATGGGCTACATATTTACTGTAGTGACATTGGGCTTTCTACGGGCCGTAGAAACAATGGGCCTTGTACGGTCCGTAGAAACAATGGGCCTTCTACGGGCCGTAGAAACAATGGGCCTTCTACGGGTCGTAGAAACAATGGGCCTTAGACGGGTCGTATCTTCAATGGGCCTTAGACGGGCCGTATGATCGATTGGCCAAACATGGGCCAAAAACAGACCGCATTATGACCGTAAACGGGCTAGAGTTGGAGTCATCCGTTCATGGGCCGACCACAACAGGCCGTCGATAATAGGCCGTATTTGATGACGCTATGAAAACGGCCCAACGTATTAACGAGCCGACTGTAACCACGGGCTGAATTTGGCCCACAAGCAGAAAATGGCAGTAATGGGCCGTAAGTAACCGAATGCTGGAAATGAGCCCAAAAATAAATGGACCCTGAGAAGGCCGAAAGATAACATGGGCTGCAAACGGCCGAATGGATTATTGGGCCGTTAATGGGTATAAAGTGATACATTGTTCATTACGGGCCAGTTTCACCACGGGTCGTTAACGGGCCAAGAATAAATGGGCCCTGAGAAGCCGAAAGATAACATGGGCTGCAAACGGCCCAATGGGTTAATGGGTCGTTAATGGGTATAAAGTGATAAATTGTTCATTACGGGCCAGTTTCACCACGGGCCGTTAATGGGCCAAGTGTTACAAAGGGCCTCATATGGGCCGAAAGACGTCATGGGCCATACATGGGCCGGAACTTAAAATGGGTTGGAATCATATTGGACGGCCCAGATGACGTTACTGGGCCTAATTTGGATAGGTCGTAACGGGCCCTGGGTTAGCGGGTTGTAAATGGGCTATATGCGAACAGGCCGTTAACATGCTTTTCGTGGGCCGGCCCGCCACCTTTTGACCAAGTCAAACAGGCCGGCCTTTTCACAAGAATGGGCCTCTGTTGGGCCGTGCCACGTGTCGACGTATCATAGGCGCTTTGGGTCCAATGAGAGGATGACATCTGTCCGAACGGTGAGCCGACACGTGTTTCCTCCAGCCAATGATGATTTTACACGTGGAAAATCCCCATTGGTCGGGGCTGTTAACGGGTTATCGGATCCAAAACTGGACTTGATAGCTTAACGGCGTTCCGTTACAGTGGATGCCACGTGTCGGTCACCCTTGACGAAAGCACTTCTGTGACACACGATTTATCCTCATGGAAGTGGACACTTCCGTGATGATAATTTTGGTAATGTCATGGAACACTTCTACGACAGCACAGGTATGACTATCTTGATTCTGTCATAAATTTGTCATGGATGTACATGCCTGACAGAAAACGTGACCTACTGTGACAAACATGTATCATCACAGAAGTGTATTTTTTTGTAGTGATAGCCATTCCGAGATATATTGCCATGTAACTCCACCATTCCGTTTATTATGACATGCATCATCATTGTCATATTGCTTTGCATGATCATGTAGTTCACATAGTATTTGTGGCAAAGCCACCATTCATATTTCTTATACATGTCACTCTTGATCATTGCACATCCCGGTACACCGCCGCACGCATTTTCATATAGAGTCATATCTTTGTTCTAGTATCAAGTTGTAATATCAAGTTGTAAGTAAATAAAAGTGTGATGATCATCATTATTAGAACATTGTCCCATGTGAGATTATCAAAAATAAAAGAGGCCAATGAAGCCCAAATAAATAGAAGAGGCCAAAAATGCCCACAAAAAAAGAGAGACCAAAGAGCCCCAAAAAGGAAAACATGAGAGAAAAAGAGAGAAGGGACAATGTTACTATCTTTTTGTACACTTGTGCTTCAAAATAGCACCATGTTCTTCATGATAGAGAGTCTCCTATGTTGTCACTTTCATGTACCAGTGGGAATTTTTGTTATAGAACTTGGCTTGTATATTCCAACGATGGGCCTCCTCAAATGCCCTAGGTCTTCATGAGCAAGCAAGTTGATGCACACCCACTAGTTTTTTTAGCTTTCATACACTTATAGCTCTAGTTCATCCGTTACATGGCAATCCCTACTCACTCACATTGATATCAATTGATGGACATCTCCATAGTCCATTGATTTGCCTAGTTGATGTGAGACTTTCTCCCCTCTTTTGTCTATTACCACCTTCTATTCCACCCATAGTGCTATATCCATGGCTCATGCTCATATATTGCATGAAAAGTTGAAAAGGTTGAAGCGCGCTAAAAAGTATGAAACAATTGCTTGGCTCACACCGGGTGGGTGATACGCTACTTTTCCAAACACTTTTGCCCTTGTTTTGGACTCTAACTTGCATTATTTGAATGGAACTAACCCAGACTGACGCTGTTTTCAGCAGGATTGCCATGGTGTTATTTTTGTGCAGAAATACAAGTTCCCGGAATGACCTAAAAATCCACGGAGAATATTTTTGGAATTTGTAAAGAATACTGGCGAAAAAATCAAGACCAGGGGGGCCACACCCTGTCCACGAGGGTGGGGGCGCAACTGCCCCCTGGGCGCGCCCCCTGTCTCGTGGGGCCCCTAAGGCTCCACCGACCTCGACTCCAACTCCATATATTCACTTTTGGGGAGAAAAAAAATCTGAGAGAAGGATCCATCGCGTTTTACGATATGGAGCCGCCGCCAAGCCTTAATCTCTCTCGGGAGGACTGATCTGGAGTCCGTTCGGGGCTCCGGAGAGGGGAATTTGTCGCCATCATCATCAACCTTCCTCCATCACCAATTCCATGATGCTCAATGCCGTGTGTGAGTAATTCCATCGTAGGCTTGCTGGACGGTGATGGGTTGGATGAGATTCACCATGTAATCGAGTTAGGTTTGTTAGGGTTTGATCCCCAGTATCCATTATGTTCTAAGATTGATGTTGCTATGACTTTGCCATGCTTAATGCTTGTCACTAGGGCCCGAGTGCCATGATTTTAGATCTGAACCTATTATGTTTTCATGAATATATGTGACTTCTTGATCCTATCTTGCAAGTCAATAGTCACCTACTATGTGTTATGATCCGGCAACCCCGAAGTGACAACAATCGGGGCCACTCCCAGTGATGGCCGTAGTTTGAGGAGTTCATGTATTCACTAAGTGTTAATGCTTTGGTCCGGTACTCTATTAAAAGGAGGCCTTAATCTCTACTCCTAATAGAGCAGTTGGTAGTCTCGCTTCTAGATTTTTTTTGTCCCACCTCCCATGGTTTGTTTTGGTACCTCCTCCCACCTCACACTAAGCCGCCCTGAACAGAAAAATCTCCTAGCGAGGCCCCACCCAGTCCACGCGCAAACCTCCCTCGCACCAGAGAAAAACGACCGAAAAAACATACAAAAAAACCAGCGAAAAAAACCCAGAGAAAGAATGGCACGAGCGAGACCTCCTACCCTCGAGCGACCAGTCGCACACACGACTCTCACACCAGATCCCTTCGCTGCCGCCCTCCATCCTTCACCACCGCAGATCCATCCCTCTGCCGCCGCCGCTCCATCCCTCTCTTCCCTCCAAGCTTGTCATCGGCGACGAAGCGTATGGCGCTCCATCCCTTCACCTCCAGGAATTTACCACGCGCGCTGAGGCAAGGGCCTCATGGATGCCGTCCGTCGCCGCTTGGCCGACGACCCCGCCGCTGGGAAGGAGGAGTGTTCCGCACCATGAGGAACCCGCCACGCGCGTCAAGGCAAGGCGCCTCCTAGGCTCCATCCGTTTCCAGAGCGAGCGCCCGTGAATACCTAGCTAGCCTCCACTGTCGTGACCGTTCCAGCCACCGCCAAGGTAAGGTGCTTTCTCCATCTCAATTTCCTTCCTTCCCCATCAAGGTTAATTTGGATGCGTACTTAAGTGATTTTGGTGTTGCTCATTGGATTTGTATACGTACGTATGTGTGTCTTCGATCTGCTTCGTTTGGATATGTTGTTAAGTAATTTATATCTTCCCCGTCACAATACGTGCATGATCTTGTCTTGTACTCTCAGGTTTATATATCGGATTGCTTAACATCTATCCTACTGCCTGAAATCAGCAGTCAATTTGTTCAGGAAAAGAAATCCACTTATTAGGAAGTAAAGTGAAGCAACCATATCGACCCATCAATTTGTTCATTGTATTTTGTTCATAATAGCACACACAACCTGTCATGTTGTTAGTCAAATATATAAAGGTAAAGTACTCACTTAGGAAAGTTCACATGATGCACTTATTTTCTGAAGCTTCATACAAACATGGTCATGCAAATGTTTTAAGAACCTCATGTGATTCACCGATGTATGCGGGTTTCAGGAACCTCACTTCATACTAACCAACCTTGGAAGTTCAATCGATCTAATTTTTATCCTTATTACCCTCCTAGGAGAGAAGGATCGTCGGACATGAGCGATGGCATCCGGCGCCAGTTCCTAAACCTGGGGCTGTTTGACGGGCACAAACGCACGTATTCGTTGTGCCGCTCGGACCTCTCCAAGATGGACTTTTTTCATCGGACCGCACAAGAGGCAGCCACACATGGCAAGGCGGTGCCAACACTGACGCCCTCCAAGGCATGTGCGCCCAACAGGAGAAGGATCTGCAAGACCGATTTGGCCACGGCAGAGGCGGCAGCACCCAAGATCAATCCGCAAAAAAGCGAGCTGCTCATGAGGCCACCGGAAGTCTCCTACTCCATAAGATCTCCTCGGTGTCTTCATTTCTTGCCCACGGCCTCGGAGAGCAAGGTCATCTTGGCCGATAGCGCGAATCGCATGTTACGCTTCGACACCATCGACGGTTGCAGCTACATTGATACAATGTGTAACATCCCAAATTTACAATTTGGAATGTTATACATTAGATCATCATGCATATCATATTTTCTTGCTTTTGGTGGATCCAAGAAAATCCTAAGCGACTCAAGGACCCTCGGAAAGAGTTGGGGATTTCAATATTTTCATATTTGAGGTTTCTAAAATTTTGAAAGTAGGATCATTTGATTTTATTTATTTTATCTTCAAGTATTTCTATCATGAAAATATGAGAGAGGGAGTAAAATGACTCTCCCAAAAATAAAGAAATACTGAGGATTTAATAAAAAAAATCAAATAAGTTTTCTTTGGAGTTTTATTTGAATTGAAAAATTACATGTTTTCAAAAATGCATTTTAATGCCAAGAAAATGTTCATCTTGTTCTAAATATTCTATTTAGACGGTGAAATTTTGTTTTGGCAATTTTAGATTTTTTTTCTAGATTTCTTTTTCGTAGCGCCGGCGTTAATTAAAAAAATTGGGGGACCCGACCCGACTCGGCCGAAGCCCAGCCGAGCCAGGCCCAGCCGCCCCGCGCCGCCTTCCCCGCCCGCGCGCCGCCGTGGCCGGATCAGACTCCGCCGCCGCCGCCGCCTATTCTTGCCCCCTCCCCCAAGTTTCTAGCCCCCCCCCC
>LR738710.1:493766282-493815279 GCA_902687465.1 Secale cereale
GTCCTTCCCCGACATCATCACTATGCCACTGCACCATTTCTCTTTCGGTTGGGGGAGTACTTCTTGACATTGCCACATGTTTGATCAGGCGAGTACCTCGGGGCAGAGCCCACGCTACCGTGCCTGAGCCCCTACATGCACAGCGAGAACCTGCTCGTCGGTGCCAACTTCGTGTCCGCCGGCGTCGGCATCCTCAACGACACAGGGTTGCAATTCGCAAGCTCCACACGCACGCACGCACACATGCTTGAATCATGTATACGTATCTACAATAATGCAATGGAGATGACAATAATGTTGTACGTGTGCGTGTGTAGGTGAACATCATCAGGATCGTGCAACAGCTGCAGAACTTCCAGGACTACCAGCGGAGGCTGGCGGCGTACATCGGCGAGGACGCGGTGAGGGAGCACGTGAGCCAGTCGCTGGTGCTCATCATGCTCGGAGGCAACGACTTCGTCAACAACTACTTCCTGGTGCCCTTCTCCGCTAGGTCCCAGCAGTTCGAGATCCACGACTACTTCCCCTTCATCATCTCCGAGTACAAGAAAGTCCTCACGGTAATAATAATTAACCTCTTCTCTTACTTACCACTAATCAATTCCCAAACATGCATAATTTCTGCTCCAAAACATAATTGCATTTGTAAAACATGATTAGCATTCAAGGTGAAAAATTGCCAGGACATTTTTTGTCTTCTATTTTGTCAGTATGGTGCACAAGAGTGGTAGGCCTAAAATTCCCAAAATTAGACAGGGAAACGAAATGCTTGCTCCATGCCGGCTAGAACAAGGTAATGTTTGAACAAATTATCGATGCTTGGTGCACAAGAGTGTCTAATGTAGACTTCTGATAGACTCATATTCTAATAGTCATCGATAACTGGGCTAAGCCCCTAATAACGATAAGATAACTGGGCCAGGCCTCTAATTGCCTGGGCTGTAATATAGCCGGTCATAACACCTTCCCGTCTCCACCCGTATCATTAATATTCTGCTTAGTGCGTGTTTTCGGTAGATCAGGCTACATGTTATTCTATACTTCTTTACCTTTGAAAAGTTCTTACCTTGGTTTTGATACATAATTTAGCATGGGTAAACTAATAAAATAATCTAGTTTAGATGATGTAATCAGCTGGAGAAGGATAGCTTCCACAGAGTTTTTAGTAGAAGATGGTGTAAATTGTGGTATTAGCCGCAATCTGGAAGTTCTTGAGGTGAGTGAAATGATTTAATTTGGAGAGGCACGAGTTAGGATGCAGTCACATATTTTTTAATAGTTTCTTCCTATTCCTTGTGATATTATCAAGATTTTCTAATTGCACTGAAGTTCTATAACCTTCCGGATCCAAATCCTGCTTCAGAAAGTGTATATGAAGCAAAGGTCTACACCTACACGTTATCAGAAGTTAGGTCTTAGACAAGGTAATGTTTTTCTATCTGCTGAACAAGACAAGGTAATGTTCGAACTTGGAAGTGATCAAATCATATGTTTTGGTATGTAAGAGTGTAAACTAACTATTGTATATACATCTTGGCTCTAGATTTTCAGTTTCTGCTTGTCTAATGTAGAAATTGTTGCCCATGAGGCGTGGCTTGAAGGTCAGAAAAATATCATTCCTCCTTATGTTGCAGTAAAATATATATCTTCGTTACAAAAAATCCATTTAGATTTGGGAGCAGTATATGCCGAGTTTCTATACTTACCAGAGTCGATTTTAAGAGGTACTGCTTAAGTTCCGCGTGCAATGTGTCGTAGCCTAATTGGGGATACTCCATGGATATATTGGTCGGATTCCTTTGTTAGTTGCTCTGATAGGAAATCTCATCTCGACAAAGTTCAGTACATCGTGAAGATATTAGAGTTTGACTAATTCTCTTGAAAAATGAATCACCTCTCACCTCTCACCTTGTGTTGCGGGGCTAACAAAATATAGGTACATGGTGAAGCCAAGTGACACTCTTATTTTTCTTTCATACAGGACTGTTGCGGTGCGTAGAAGAAAGGTGTTACTTTCACTTAGTTCTCTCAGTTCTAAGTTGGGAATGTAAAACTTTGAGGATTTCCCCATGTGTGAGTTGCCTTGATTAGTTTTGGCTTAGTCGGTGAAATGAACTGGAAGTAACTTCTGAATTTGTTTGACTTTGGGCTTGCTAGAGACTTGAAGTTTCTGCTTCTAGCATTTCTCTTCTGTAAGCAACATGGCAAACCCGGTTTCAAAATAAAACCTGAGGAAAATGTAGACTGATCACTGTGATTTCAAGTCCTTCAGGTGATTGATCACTGTGGTAATTCATTGTTTTGTTAGAATTTGATTACAATTGGGGTAGGAGGGAAGCAAAAAAAATCCTATCCTGTAATAGAGGTTTTTGGTGTGTGACTTGATAGTTGTTCAGGTTGATACAAAATTGCATTCATTTGGATTTTTAAGGCATTTGAATTTAACATTATTTTTATGTTTGTCTAAGAGCTGGAGCTGTTAAGACTTGAGACAGATATATACACGGGCCTACAAGATCCAATTCATGTTAGTTACCTATAACTCTATACCTAAATGCATATTTCGTAATGTCATTTCTGTAATTTATAGAAGTAAACAAATTCCTTACAGGTTTGACAGTTCATCAAAATAAACAAGTAGTATTGATGGGTAAAGGTGGGTACTGATTTAGTATGAACAAGTCTGCACATTTTAGAACTTCTGTATTTTTTGAGTTTTCTTTCCTTCATGGATTTTCCGAGCTTATGTATTTTTTGAGTTTTAGCATAGCTGAAAATATGGCGCTTATTCAGAAATGGTGGCATATCAATATCATGTGCTTGCATATGTAGTATCCAGAGAAAAATGATATGCAATGATGAATCCTGACAATCTACACACAAATCACTGTATTTTGTTCACTTGCTTGCTATTTCAGGACTATTATTGATGGAGCAGCAGAAGAGGCTTTTAGTGTTATAATATATGTTCGACTTATAAATTCAATAGATGAACAAAACTTTCAAAAATATTACTTTGATTGACTAAAGTATGGACATATATACCGCATGTTATCGTTTCTTCTTCTTCTTCACTTAACTACATGTGAAGTTGAAGCTGAGCCAATGTTCTTTTCCAGAAGAAGGCTGAGGCACATCAATCAAATTCCAACCCACCTGCTATTGGCACTAAATGAGGAAGGAAAAAGAACATTGTCCCTGAAGGCTCGAGACACACAAACAGGAAACTGAGTTTGGGAAAGGTGGTTGTCTCCTTGACGCACACCATGGTGCCCTTGTCTACTCTTTGTCTTCTTCCTTGGACAAGTATTTTAGTTCAAGCTTTCATAAGTGGTCTGTACTGACAAATGAAATACGTAGAAAAAGATACTTATGTTGTTTTGTTCTTGCAGACACCTTATTTACTGGTAGTAGGTTCTCTCGTAGCGTTTTTCAGTGGAGTTGTACCGGCATCTTTGATTGAAGTTTCTTTCAACTGGTTAGTTATAATCTTCCCATTTCTGAAATTTCAAAATCAAATGATTGGGGAATGCATCACACTATCCATTAGTTTAGTTAAGCTCACATTATTGGCAATGGAGTTAAGTCTTATATTTATATGCCTATATCACTCAAACTTTCTAAAATGAGAGGTGATGTGTTAATTTTTGAAGAGACTGTGATTATGTTACAAGCATATACATCACTGGCAATGCGGAAAAAAACTAATAATACCTTTTCCTGTTATTTTAGCTAAAATAATGGAGCACATTTTATTTTATTTTATTTGCAATCTGAAGCCTTGGTTGTACTTCAGTCTCTAGCAATTGGTTTATTTCTTGTGGTCTTATACTGAGCCATTTGCCATCATGTATATTGGTTGCGATTGGATTTTGGAGTGCCATGGCTTCCAACCTTACTAATCAGTTGTTAGGTGTTTTCGCCAAGAATCTTTTTATTGACAAGGAGGATGAAGATGGGGATTGATCCAAGGTAGCGGGTATGGTCTCCAGGTCGAGACCACGACCCTTAGTGCAGTCGTTGCACACGGTCGTTTCGTCCAGTGCCTCAGACGGGCTTGGGTCTTTCTGGCATGCGTGAGAGAGTAGATGGCAGGGGCACGCGGCCAACTTTCTATGCACTATTGGTGGGCTTGGGGGGCGAGGCATGTATATGTGTAAGGCCCATAGGCAAGAACCTGCTCAACTGCTAATTAGAGGTTTGTCTGACGTGTCTGCAATAGTGATGTGTTGATGCACAGATATCCAGCTATTCACACTGTTTTGGCAGCAACCCAATTGCGACGTCCTCGTCGACTACCCTAGCGTCAGCATCCGCCACCTCAAGTTCTGATGCAAGGCGGATCAGCATCACTGTCAGGCATCCCCCTGCCTAAGTTTGTCCCAGGATAAAGTACAGGTAGAAGTAAGTTCAACTTGTTGCGACCATGACTTGAATAACATCACAATTTGCTGATGATGGATGGCCTGTGTTCCACGATGGTGGTATGTGCCGCAGTATACTCAACGGATGGCAGGTTCATATATGCCATATGGAGATGGAGAACCGGGTGCCTGAGGGACATCAAGCTTTCCCGTGTCTTCTTCCTTCAATTCAACGTTGTTGAGATTTTGAAGATTTTCTGCGAGTTGAACTCACATGACATGGACCCTTTGTAATGGACTCTTGGACTACATCAATCGTTTTGTCGACCAAGTACCTATGCTGGAGCATGATCCCAGGAGTGGGTCACTACATGCTATCCTGACACGACTAGGTAAGTGACCTTATTGTAGCATTTCAGGCATTTGTCGATGAATCGTGGCAGCTGTAGTTCAGTCATGTGGTCTTGCCATGCTCAACTATGTTTGTTGTGCAACAACGGCCATCAATGATAAGGATTAATATGTTGAGTAAATATTATGATGTGCAACGCCAACCCATTGGAGGGATTTAACGCTTCCAATTATGCATTGTATATATTCAGATTATTGCGCATGTGTATGTCCGCGACCACCTACTTTAGATTATTGCACACGTGATGTTTCCTGTTAATAGTCACATAATTAGTTGGTTGTCCATTGTGTATGTGCGTTGTTATTTTTGCACACCTCTTATATCAACTTGATCTGATGCTTATCTTCTGCAATAGCCATGTCAAGTATACAATGTTTTCAGGTTACAATTTCTGTATATATACTGCAATGTTGATCCAACTTATCAGCCCTCGTTCTCCTATCGTACAAATATTTCGGTGAGAATCTGGGTCCACTTAGCATGGAGGAGCTTGAGTAAATTGAGAACCATTAGAAATATCCCTCAAGTTGTGAAGCATATCAGGTCAAGAATAATCTCAAGTTCATCAGCTTTAGATATTTTTCTGTTATACATGACTTCTCCCATGTAAATTGGGTACATGTCTTTCTACTTGATATTAGTGTAACCTGCCATATCTCTCCCATGTAAATAGACTACCGGATTTACTTCATGTCAGTTGTTACTATCTCTTAGAAATTCTTTCTGCATTCATCATATAAGCAATTAAATTCACTATCAGCGAAGTTCACTGCAAGTTTGTTGCACAATTTTTATTTGATAGATACACATGAGATTATTATTTTTCTTTACGTTTGTTGAATATATGAATAATTCATTTGATAACAGAGACAAAACATGACAAGAAAGGGGAAGAACTAACCTACATGGAGCTTGGTCAAGGTCGCCACTTATGTTTGATGGCATTGTTTCTGGTTCCACCGACGTTGTCGATGCCTGTTACCTATGGCCCCGTTGCTGCTTTCCTCGGTCGGGCGTTGTCCACCAGCCATTGCATGCAGACAATAGAATTTAGGCCAGCAATTGTCGATGATCTACACTATAGATCGACCCATAGACAGGGAAAGGAGGCGATGGCTGGTGGGGAGAGGAGCTGGGGGATGTGTTGTGGCGGGACAAGAGGCGCAGTGGCAGGGAGAGAAGGTGAAGACTACGCCATGTGAGTTGCTGAACTTGTGACTTACGCGGTGGGGATAAGGGATGTGTGATGTGATTGTGTGGTGAGAGGCAAGGAGTGGCTTTTCCTTTTTGTGGGAGGCTGTTCATATTTGTCTATTCTATTTTTATATTCAAGATACATACAATTATTTATCATCATTATAATCGAGATAATAAATATTTATTTATTCAAGTATGTGTTGAGTTATTTTATTTTTGATTTTAATATGCTCTCATGGAATGGTAAAAAATTGGTTCATCCAATTTACAACTTGAGTACTCTATGTTTGCACGTTCTTACATTTTCATGTGAAATCTTCATGCTAACTGTATGAAGTACTCATGCAGGATGGTTAAAAGTCAACGAAGATTTTTTTTTTACTATAATTGCTCAAGCATTGTGCGAAGGAAGCTGAAGACAATATTCCTGATATTTTAGGAGATGCAAGTGAAGTGGAATGATGAAAATACATTGCATCAAGTACATTTTCCGATTGTTACTGTAATTTTTTTCTATACATGTGAAATTGGAAGTGCATTATGCTTATGTATGCAATCAGAAGAAAAAAATAAAAGGCCCGTGGCAATGCACGGGCATTGTACTAATATCCATTAGTTTCCAATAGGACCCCGCTGCCACGAGAGGGTAGGACAAAAGATGTCATGAAAGTTCTTTTCCATAAGCACATATGACTATATTCGGAATACATGCCTACATTACATTGATGAACTGGAGCTAGTTCTGTGTCACCCTATGTTATAACCGTTGCATGAGGAATCGCATCCGACATAATTATCCATCACTGATCCATTTCCTACGAGCTTTTCATATATTGATTTTGCTTAGTTACTTTTCCGCTGCCACTGTTACGATTGCTACAAAACTGCTAGTGTTACTTTTGCCACCGTTACTGTTACTTCCATACTACTTTGCTACTAAATACTTTGCTACAGATATTAAGTCTTTCAGGGGTGGTTGAATTGACAACTCAACTGCTAATACTTGAGAATATTCTTTGGCTCCCCTTGTGTTGAATCAATAAATTTGGGTTGAATACTCTACCCTCGAAAATTGTTGTGATCCCCTATACTTATGGGTTTTCAAGACTATTTTCTAGCGCCGTTGTCGGGGAGCATAGCTATATTCTTTGAGTCACTTGGGATTTATATCTGTTGATCACTATGAATAACTTGATAGATGAAAAAACCAAGATCTTTCCCTCAACTACGAGGAGAGGTAAGGAACTGCCATCTAGCTCTGCATTTGATTCACCTTCTATTATGAGTAAATTTGCGACACCTACACCTGCTATTGAATCTGATATGTCGCATGTTCTTGATGATGCCACTTCTGCTATGCATGATACTTATGATGAAACTACTTCTATGTTTGATAATACTGTGCCACTAGGTGAATTTCTTGATGAACAACTTGCTAGGGCTAGAGAGAATGAAATTATTGAAACTGATAATATTGATGAAAGTGATGATGAAGATTCTCCCCCTAGATATGAATTGCCTGTTGTGCCTGAGGGTTATGTTATGGATGAAGAAACTGCTAGAGATCTTTTAGCTTGCAAAGATAGATATGATCTTAAGAAATTGTTAGCTAAGCTGAAAGAAGAGTCTTTCAATGCTAGAATGAAATATGACCCTGCTTTTGCTACTTCACCTATCTATATTTCCGATAAGGATTATGATTTCTCTGTCGATCCTGAGTTAATTACTTTGGTTGAATCTGATCCTTTCCATGGCTATGAATCTGAAACTGTTGTGGCACATCTTACTAAATTGAATGATATAGCCACCCTATTCACCAATGAGGAAAAATTCATTATTATTATATCCTTAAGCTATTTCCGTTCTCCTTAAAGGGTGATGCTAAAACATGGTTTAATTCTCTTGATCCTGGTTGTGTGCGTAGTCCCCAGGATATGATTTATTACTTCTCTGCTAAATATTTTCCCGCTCATAAGAAATAAGCTGCCTTAAGGGAAATATATAATTTTGTGCAAATTAAAGAAGAGAGTCTGATGACCCACAAGTGTAGGGGATCTATCGTAGTCCTTTCGATAAGTAAGAGTGTCGAACCCAAGAGGAGCAGAAGGAAATGATAGGCAGTTTTCAGTCAGGTATTTTCTGCAAGCACTGAAATTATAGGTAACCGATAGTTTTGTGATAAGGTAATTGGTAGCAAGTGACAAACAGTAAAAGTAAATAAGGTGCAGCAAGGTGGCACAATCCTTTTTGTAGCAAAGGACAAGCCTGGACAAACTCTTATGTAAAGGAAAGAGCTCCCGAGGACACATGGGAATTATCGTCAAGCTAGTTTTCATCACGATCATCTGATTCGTGTTCGGTACTTTGATAATTTGGTATGTGGGTGGACCGGTGCTTGGGTGCTGCCCTTACTTGGACAAGCCTCCCACTTATGATTAACCTCTAATGCAAGCATCCGCAACTACAAAATAAGTATTAAGGTAAACCTAACCATAGCCTGAAACATATGGATCCAAATCAGCCCCTTACGAAGCAACGCATAAACTAGGGTTTAAGTTGTTGTCACTCTAGCAACCCATCATCTACTTATTACTTCCCAATGCCTTCCTCTAGGCCCAAATAATGGTGAAGTGTCATGTAGTCGATGTTCACATGACACCACTAGAGGATAGACAACATACATCTCATCAAAATATCGAACGAAGACCAAACTCACATGACTACTAATAGCAAGACTTCTCCCATGTCCTCAGGGACAAAGGTAACTACTCATGAGACATAAAATTGTTCATGATCAGAGGGGTATTAATATGCATAATGGATCTGAACATATGATCTTCCACCAAATAAACCAACTAGCATCAACTACAAGGAGTAATCAACACTACTAGCAACCCACAGGTACCAATCTGAGGTTTGCGTACAAAGATTGGATACAAGAGATGAACTAGGGTTTGAGAGGAGATGGTGTTGGTGAAGATGTTGATGAAGATAGCCCTCCCCAAGAAGGGAGAGTTGTTGGTGATGACGGCGGTGACGATTTCCCCCTTCCGGAGGGAAGTATCCCCGGCAGAACAGCTCTGCCGGAGCCCTAGATTGGTTTCCGCCTCGAGACGGTGGCGTCTGGTCCCGAAAGCCTCCTTATGATTTTTTTTCTAGGTCAAAACACCTCATATAGGAGAAGATGCGCATCGGGGGCCTTTCGGCTGGCCCACGAGGCAGGGGGGCGCGCCCTGGGAAGGGGGCGCGCCCCCCACCCTCGTGGGCAGCCGGTGGCCCCCCTCGTGGACTTCTTTCGCCAGATATTTTTTTATATTTTCTGAAACGATGTTCTTTTGAGTTTTAGGGCTTTTGGAGTTGTGCAGAATAGGTTTCCAGAGTTTGCTCCTTTTTCAGCCCAGAATTCCAGCTGCCGGCATTCTCCCTCTTCATGTAAACCTTGTAAAATAAGAGAGAAAAGACATAAGTATTGTGACATAACAAGTAATAACAGCCCATAATGCAGTAAATATCAACATAGAAGCATGATGCAAAATGGACGTATCAACTCCCCCAAGCTTAGACCTTGCTTGTCCTCAAGCGAAAGCCAATAACGAAAAATATGTCCACATGTTTAGAGATAGAGGTGTCGATAAAACAAAATACGAACATGAGGGAATCATGACCATTCTCATAACAGCAACTTATATAAATATAGTCATATGATTCTTTATGCTAAAGTAACAATTCATCCACAATATCAAATATGAATCATAAACTTTATTGGAAACTAACCAACTTTGATCTCGGTCACTGAAGCAATTGCAATTTATCGTAATATCGGAAAGAGTCAATATAAGAGCTTTTCAGCAAGCCTACATACTCAACTATCATATAGTCTTTCACAATTTCTCACACTCACGCAATACTTATGTTTATGGAGTTTTAATCGGGCACAGAGAAAGATAGGGGCTTATGGTGTTGCCCCCCAACCTTTTACCTCAAGGGTAATGTCAACAGTAATAGATCATGAAAACTTACATCCAAGTGGGTATATATGTCAGGATCTTTCCAACACAATGTGTTTGCCAAAGGATAAAATGTAAAAAGGAAAGGTGGATTTCACCTTAACACATATAAGACAGGAATAATAGATAGGCCCTTCGCAGAGGGAAGCAGAGTTTGTCATGTGTTTTTATGGTTGGATGCACAAAGTCTTAGCATAGAAGAACTTCACTTTATATTGCCACTTGTGATAAGGACCTTTATTATGCAGTCCGTCGCTTTTATTACTTCCATATCACAAGATCATATAAAGCTAATTTCTCCCACACTAATAAATCATACATATTTTAGGGGATTTGCAACATGACAACTTACTTGGAAGGATCTTTCTCAATCCATGGGTAGGTATGGTGGACTCTCATGGCAAAACTGGGTTTAAGGATATATGGAAGCACAAGTACTATCTCTACTTAGTGCGAGGAGTTTCCGCTAGCATGAGGGAGAAAGGCAAGCTCAACATGTTGGATGATCCATGACAGTATACTTTATTTTGGATATAAGAAGACATAACCCATTATGTTGTCTTCCTTGTCCAACATCAACTTTTGGCATGTCATACTTTAATGAGTGCTCACAATCATAAAAGATGTCCAAGATAGTATATTTGTATGTGAAGCCTCTCTTCTTTTATTACTACCTGTTAATTGCAACGATGACCAAAACTATGTTTGTCACCTCCCAACAACTTTTATTTATCATACTCTTGTATGTGAAGTCATTACTTCCCATAAGATTGATATGATCTCTTTGATACTCTTTATGTTTTCTTTCTTTTTATCATGACCCAAGTGAGGAAATCAAGCCCTTGACTCAACACTAATCTTTATTTTATAGCTCACGGACTCGATTATAAAGGATAAAGCTCACAAAGCAAAAGCTCACAACTAGATCATGCTAACTTTATTCTAATAGATCGAGATACTACCAAAAGGATCGAACTAAGTAAAACGGTAAAGATAGGAGTGATGGTGAAACGATACCGGGGTCACTCCCCCAAGCTTGGCAGTTGCCAAGGGGAGTGCCCATACCCATATGATTATGTCTCCTTTATCGGGGGTGGTGATGATGGAGTTGCAAGTAGGGATGGAGGATCCTCATATATCGAGCGTAGGAGATCCTCCAGCTTGCGGATAATACCTTTGAGAGCAGCTATGTAATCCTTCAACAAAATATTTTCACTTGTGAGATGCTTGTTTCGAATCTGAGCTAACTCAATCATCCTGAAAGCTTCTAGCTTAGTTGAGGTAAAGAGATTAGGAAGGGATTTAGAGGTGTCTTCTTCTCCCGCTGCCAGAGACGGATCTTCCACCTCCATCTTGATCCTCTTCTCCTTGTGGATCTCCTCAGGTCCTTCCCTCTTCAGATCTATCTTCATTAGCCAAGCATCGTTGCCTCCGTTGTTGGAGGAGGGAGACGACATGATGCCTGGCTCCACAAACCCTAACAGAAAACAGCTCTAAACAAGAACAGAGGATTTTTGCGTGATACAGAGGTCAAAACCTTCGGGAGTATATATAATGAATTTTTACCGACCAAAAGGAGTAACCCACAAGAAAACGGAGTCCAGGGGACACACGGGGTGCCCACGAGGCAGGGGGCGCGCCCTGGGAAGGGGGCGCGCCCTCCACCCTCGTGGACGCCTTGTGTCTCTTCTGGAGTGCGGTTTATTTTTCTATTTTTCTAAATATTCCAAAACGGAGAAAAATTGTGTTTCGAACTGTTTTGGAGTCGGTTTACTTACCGTATCACATACCTCTTCCTTTTCGGAGGCTGAATCGTTCTGGAAAGTGTCCCTTATGTATTCCTCTGGGGTTACGGTTTCAATAACATTAGTTTCAACATTTATAGGATTACCTGAGATATAATGTTTGATTCTTTAACCATTCACTACCTTCGGATTTGTGCCTTCGAAGTTGTTGATTTTTATGGCACCGGAATGATAGACCTCCTCGATGACGTAAGGTCCTTCCCACTTGGAGAGAAGTTTTCCTGCAAAAAATCTTAAACGAGAGTAGAATAGCAAAACATAATCACCTACGTTAAACTCATGCTTTTGTATCCTTTTGTCATGCCATCTTTTAACTTTTTCTTTAAACAGCTTGACATTCTCATAGGCCTGGGTTCTCCATTCATCGAGACAGCTAATGTCAAATAACCTCTTTTCACCGGCAAGTTTGAAATCATAGTTGAGCTCTTTAATAGCCCAATATGCCTTATGTTCTAGCTCAAGAGGTAAGTGACATGCTTTTCCATATACCATCTTATATGGAGACATACCCATAGGATTTTTGTATGCAGTTCTATAGGCACATAATGCGTCATCTAGTTTCTTGGACCAATTATTCCTAGACCTATTAACCGTCTTTTTCAAGATTAATTTCAACTCCCTATTACTTAGTTCGACTTGACCACTAGTCTATGGGTGATAGGGGGATGCAATTCTATGGTTGACATCATATTTAGCAAGCATCTTACGGAAAGCACCATGAATAAAGTGTGACCCACCATCAGTCATTAGATATCTAGGGACTCCAAACCTCGGAAATATAACTTCTTTAAGCATCTTAATAGAGGTGTTATGATCAGCACTACTAGTTGGAATAGCTTCTACCCACTTAGTAACGTAATCAACGGCAACTAGAATATGTGTGTACCCATTAGAGGCAGGAAACGGTCCCATATAATCAAAGCCCCATACATCAAATGGTTCAATAACAAGTGAATAATTCATAGTCATTTCTTGACGTCTACTAATATTACCTATTCTTTGACATTCATCACAAGATAAGACAAACTTACGGGCATCCTTGAAGAGAGTAGGCCAATAAAAACCCGATTGCAATACCTTATGTGCAGTTTTATCTCCCGCATGGTGTCCTCCATAAGCTTCGGAGTGGCACTTGCGTAGCATCTGTTCCTGTTCATGCTCAGGTACACAATATCTAATGATATCATCTACTCCTTCTTTATAAAGATGTGGGTCATCCCAGAAGTAATGCCTCAAATCATAGAAGAACTTTTTCTTTTGCTTGTATGTGAAGCTAGGAGGTATAAACTTAGCAACAATATAATTAGCATAATCAGCATACCATGGAGCAGTACGAGAAGTATTTATGACAGCTAATTGTTCATCAGGAAAGCTATCATCAATAGGTTGTGGGTCATCAAGTACATTCTCTAACCTAGACAAGTTGTGTGCAACGGGGTTCCCAGCTCCTTTTCTATCAATAATATGCAAGTCAAATTCTTGCAGCAAGAGAACCCATCTAATAAGTCTAGGTTTAGCATCTTTCTTTTCCACGAGGTACTTGATAGCAGCATGATCAGTGTGAATAGTTACTTTAGAATCAACAATGTAGGGTCTAAACTAATCACAAGCAAACACAACCGCTAAAATTCTCTCTCAGTGGTAGCATAATTTCTTTGGGCACTATCTAGAGTTTTACTAGCATACTGGATAACATTCAATTTCTTATCAACTCTTTGCCCTAAAACAGCTCCTACAGCATAATCACTAGCATCTCACATAATCTCAAAGGGTAAATTCCAGTCAGGAGGCTGGACAATAGGTGCAGAGATCAATGCTTTCTTAAGTATTTCAAATGCTTCTAGACAATCATCATCAAAGACAAAAGGAATATGTTTTTGTAAGAGATTAGTCAGAGGCCTGGAGATTTTGGAGAAGTCCTATATGAACCTCCTATAAAACCTGGCATGACCAAGGAAACTCCGTATACCTTTGATGTCCTTAGGGCATGGCATCTTTTCAATAGCATCAACTTTAGCTTTGTCAACTTCAATACCTCTTTCAAAAAATTTATGTCCCAAGACAATGCGTTCATTAACCATAAAGTGGCACTTCTCCCAATTCAAGACTAGATTAGTGTATTCACATCTCTGCAAAACTCGATCAAGGTTGCTTAAGCAATCATCAAAAGAAGTTCCGTAAATGGAGAAATCATCCATGAAAACCTCAACAATATTTTCACAAAAATCAGAGAATATAGCCATCATGCATCTTTGAAAGGTAGCAGGTGCATTACATAAACCAAAAGGCATACGTCTATAAGCAAAGGTACCGAAAGGACAAGTAAAAATGGTCTTCTCTTGATCCCCTTTTGACACGGGTATTTGAGAGAAACCAGAATAACCATCTAGAAAGCAGAAATGAGTATGTTTGGATAACCTTTCTAGCATTTGATCAATAAATGGCAAGGGGTAATGATATTTCTTAGTAGCTTTATATAACTTATGGAAATCAATTACCATCCTATAACCTATAACTATTCTTTGCGGGATCAATTCATCTTTACCATTAGGGACAACAGTCATACCTCCTTTCTTAGGAACACAATAATGGACAGGACTTACCCACTGGCTATCAGCAACTGGATAGATAATACCTGCCTCTAGAAGCTTTAGTATTTCCTTTCTTACCACTTATTTCATCTTAGGATTTAATCGTCGCTGATGATCAATAACTGGTTTAGCATTTTCTTTCAATTTTATCTTGTGTTGCCATATAGTGGGACTAATGCCCTTAAGATCGTCCAGAGTATATCCAATAGCAGCACGATGCTTCTTCAGAGTTTTCAATAATTTTTCTTCTTCCTGCTCTGAAAGGTTAGCACTAATAATAGCAGGATATATCTTCTTTTCATCAAGATAAACATACTTAAGATTATCAGGCAAAGGTTTAAGTTAAAACACGGGATCACCCTTGGGTGGAGGAGGATCCCCTAGGATCTCAACGGGCAAGTTGTTTTTCAATACAGGTCCCTATGTAAGGAATATTTCATCTATTTCCCTTCTCTCATTCATATGCATATCATTTTCGTGGTCGAGCAGGTATTTTTCTAAAGGATCATTAGGTGGCACGGCAATAGAAGCAAGACCAATAATTTCATCTTTACTGGGTGGTGCCTTTTCAAGGAGTTGTCTACAGAATTTAGCAAAGTTAAAATAATGAGACATATCCCCTAACCCAACAGTAACAATATCTTTCACGCAATCTATCTTGGCATTAACAGTATTCAAGAAGGATCTACCAAATATAATGGGACAAAATTCATCTTGTGGGGAACTAAGAATAAGGAAATCAGCAGGGTATTTAAACTTCCCACACAAGACTTCAACATCTCTAACAATCCCAACTGGTGAAATAGTGTCTCTATTAGCGAGCTTAATAGTAACATCAATCCCTTCTAACTCAACAGGTGCAATATCATGCATAATTTCGTTATACAAATCAAAAGGGAGAATACTCGCACTAGCACCTACGTCGCATAAACCATGATAGCAATGATCTCCTATCTTGAAAGAGATGACATGCAAGCCTACAACCGGTTTATGTCTATTCCTAGCATTGGGTTTGGCTATTCTAGCAGACTCTTCTTGGAGGTAAATAACATGTCCATCTAAATCTTCTACCAAGAGATCTTTAACCATAGCAACACTAGGTTCAACTTTAATTTGCTCAGAGGGTTTAGGTGTTCTAGTATTGCTCTTACGAACTACAGTTGAAACTTGAGCATGATCCTTTATCCTAATGGGGAAAGGTGGTTTCTCAATATAAGCGGTAGGTATAACAGGATAAACATTATAAGTGATAGTCTTTTCTTCAACTTTAATAGGTTCAACTACTTTTACTTCAATAGGGGGGTGGTATTTAAACCATTTCTCCTTAGGGAGATCAACATGAGTAGCAAAATATTCACAGAAAGAAGCTACTATCTCAGAGTCAAGTCCATATTTAGTGCTAGACTCACGAAAAACATCGGTATCCATAAAAGCTTTAACACAATCAAACTTAGGGGTCATACCTGACTCCTTACCTTCGTCGAGATCCCAATCCCCGGAGTTGCATTTAATTCTTTTCAATAAATCCCATTTGAAGACAATAGTCTTCATCATATAAGAGCCAGAGCAAGAAGTATCAAGCATGGAGCGATTATTATGAGAAAGCCGAGCATAAAATTTTTGAATGATCATTTATCTTGAGAGCTCATGATTGGGGCATGAATTTAACATTGACTTAAGCCTCCCCCAAGCTTGAGTGATGCTTTCTCCTTCGCGACGCCAGAAATTATAAATATAATTATGATCACGATGAACCTGGTGCATAGGGTAGAACTTCTGATGAAATTCCAACTTCAGACGAGTATAGTTCCATGATCCCATATCATCGCATAGCCTAAACCATGTCAATGCATCTCCCTTCAAAGATAAAGGGAAGACCTTCTTCTTGATAACATCCTCGGGCATACCTGCAAGCTTAAACAATCCACAAACTTCATCCACATAGATTAGGTGTAAGTCGGGATGCAGTGTTTCGTCTCCTGTAAAGGGATTTTCAAGAAGTTTCTCTATCATACCCGAAGGAATCTCAAAGCAAAAAATTTCAATAGGTGCAGTAGGTTGAGGAGCAACTCTTTGCTCTTCTGATTGGGGTGAAGATACCCCGAACAAGCCCCTCAAAGGATTTTGAGCCATAGTAACAAGTGACAATAAATTTTAGCACACTATATAAAATTTTCCTTACCAAAGGCGCTTCACTCCCCGGCAACGGCGCCAGAAAAGAGTCTTGATGACCCACAAGTGTAGGGGATCTATCTAGTCCTTTCGATAAGTAAGAGTGTCGAACCCAACAAAGAGTAGAAGGACATGATAGGCAGTTTTTAGTAAGGTATTTTCTGCAAGCACTGAAATTATAGGTAACAAATAGTTTTGTGATAAGGTAATTGGTAGCAAGTGACAAACGGTAAAAGTAAATAAGGTACAGCAAGGTGGCCCAATCCTTTTTGTAGCAAAGGACCAGCCTGGACAAACTCTTATGTAAAGGAAAGCACTCCCGAGGACACATGGGAATTATCGTCAAGCTAGTTTTCATCACGATCATCTGATTCGCGTTCGGTACTTTGATAATTTGGTATGTGGGTGGACCGGTGCTTGGGTGCTGCCCTTACTTGGACAAGCCTCCCACTTATGATTAACCTCTAATGCAAGCATCCGCAACTACAAAAGAAGTATTAAGGTAAACCTAATCATAGCCTGAAACATATGGATCCAAATCAGCCCCTTACGAAGCAACGCATAAACTAGGGTTTAAGCTTCTGTCACTCTAGCAACCCATCATCTACTTATTACTTCCCAATGCCTTCCTCTAGGCCCAAATAATGGTGAAGTGTCATGTACTCGACGTTCACATGACACCACTAGAGGATAGACAACATACATCTCATCAAAATATCGAACGAAGACCAAACTCACATGACTACTAATAGCAAAACTTCTCACATGTCCTCAGGAACAAAAGTAACTACTCATGACACATAATATTGTTCATGATCAGAGGGTATTAATATGCATAATGGATATGAACATATGATCTTCCAACAAATAAACCAACTAACATCAACTACAAGGAGTAATCAACACTACTAGCAACCCACAGGTACCAATCTGAGGTTTGGGTACAAATATTGGATACAAGAGATGAACTAGGGTTTGAGAGGAGATGATGTTGGTGAAAATGTTGATGAAGATAGCCCTCCCCAAGAAGGGAGAGTTGTTGGTGATGACGGCGGTGACGATTTTCCCCTCTCGGAGGGAAGTATCCCCGGCAGAATAGCTCTGCCGGAGCCCTAGATTGGTTTCTGCCTCGAGACGGCGGCGTCTGGTCCCGAAAGCCTCCTTATGATTTTTTTCCAGGTCAAAACACCACATATAGGAGAAGATGGGCATCAGGGTCCTTCCGGCTGGCCCACGAGGCAGGGGGCGCGCCCTGGGAAGGGGGGCGCCCCCCACCCTCGTGGGCAGCCGGTGGCCCCCCTCGTGGACTTCTTTCGCCAGATATTTTTTATATTTTCTGAAACGATGTTCTGTTGAGTTTCAGGTCTTTTGGAGTTGTGCAGAATAGCTTTCCAGAGTTTGCTCCTTTTCCAGCCCAGAGTCCAGCTGCCGGCATTCTCCCTCTTCATGTAAACCTTGTAAAATAAGAGAGAAAAGGCATCAGTATTGTGACATAACAAGTAATAACAGCCCATAATGCAGTAAATATCAACATAGAAGCATGATGCAAAATGGACGTATCAGAGTCTCCCACAAGCTTGGGGGAGGCTTCTCCAATTACTTAATGCTTTGCCTGATCATCCTCTTAAGAAAAATGAAATACTTGATATCTTTTATAATGGACTAACTGATGCTTCTAGAGACCACCTGGATAGTTGTGCTGGTTGTGTGTTCACGGAAAGAACTGTTGATCAAGCTGAATTGCTATTAAATAATATGTCGAGTAATGAAAATAATTGGACACTTCCTGAACCAACTCCTAAGCCAACTCCAAAAAAAGGGGTATTCTATTTCTCAGTCCTGAAGATATGCAAGAGGCAAAGAAATCTATGAAAGAAAAATGTATTAAAGCTGAAGATGTTAAGAATTTACCACCTATTGAAGAAATACATGGTCTTGATAACCTGACATAGGTAGTAAAGGTAAATTCTCTCTATAGATTTGATGAAGGTGATATCCCTCGTAATAAGTCTGCTAGCCAATTCTTAGATGAGTTTGACAATTTTATTGTTAAACAAGAAAACTTCAATGCTTATATTGGTAGACAATTGAAACATAATGCTTATATGATTGAACACTTGAGTGATTATATGTCTAGAGTTAAAGGTGAACTTAAACTCATTAGTAAACATGCTTCTATGGTTACCACTCAGGTAGAACACGTACTTAAAGCACAAAATGATTTGCTCAATGAATTAAATAGTAAGAAAAATGATAATGTTGTCAGAGTTATGACTAGAGGGGGTAGAATGACTCAGGAACCTTTGTATCCTGAGGGCCACCCTAAGAGAGTTGAGCAAGATTCTCAGAGAACTAATGTTGATGCACCTAGTCCTTTTAAGAAGAAGAAAAAGAAAAATGATAGGACTTTGCATGCTTCTAGTGAACCTGTTGTTGACACACCTGAGACACCCAATGATATTTCTATTTCTGATGCTGAAACACAATCTGGTAATGAACATGAACCTAGTGATAATGCTAATAATGATGTTCATGATGAAGCTCAACCTAGCAATAACAATGATGTTGATATTGAACCTGTTGTTGGTATTGATAACCCACAATCAAAGAATCAACGTTATGATAAGAGAGACTTCATTGCTAAGAAGCACAGTAAATAAAGAGAACCATGGGTTCAGAAACCCATGCCTTTTCCTCCTAAACCATCCAAGAAAAAGGATGATGAGGATTTTGAGCGCTTTGCTGAAATGATTAGACCTATCTTTTTGCGTATGCGTTTGACTGATATGCTTAAAATGAATCCTTACGCTAAGTATATGAAAGATATTGTTACAAATAAAAGAAAGATATCGGAAGTTGAAATTTCCACCATTCTTGCCAATTATACTTTTAAAGGTGGAATACCAAAGAAACTAGGAGATCCAGGAGTACCAACTATACCATGCTCCATTAAAAGAAACTATGTTAAAACTGCTTTATGTGATCTTGGCACCAGTGTTAGTGTTATGCCTCTCTCTTTATATCGTAGACTTGATTTGAATAAGTTGACACCTACTGAAATATCTTTGTAAATGGCCGATAAGTCAACTGCTATACATGTCGGTATTTGTGAGGATGTGCCTGTTGTGGTTGCAAACGTTACTATTTTAACGGACTTTGTTATTCTTGATATTCCCGAGGACGATAGTATGTCGATTATCCTTGGTAGACCCTTTTTGAATACTGCAGGGGATGTTATTGACTGCAAAAAAGGCAATTTATCTTTTCATGTTAACGGTAATGAGCATACGGTGCATTTTCCGAGGAAACAACCTCAAGTCCATAGTATCAATTCTATTGGAAAATTTTCAACGATTACTATTGGAGGTTTTGAATTCCCTCTTCCTACTGTCAAGAAGAAATATGATATTCTTATTGTTGGGGACATGCATATCCCCATTGAGGTAACCTAGTGTTATTCGAAAATTCTCTGGCTTCATGTTATTCGGAAAGAGTTTGTTAACAAGACTTGATCAACCTTGTTAGTGGATTCCTTTTGATGAGCATGAGATGGATGAAGTTAGAAAGCACAACTCTCTATACCCTCTTTTTACTTTCTGTTATTTAGATTAAATAAAGCAAAAATAGTATTTTCTGTCTGTTTTCTGAATTATCCTTGCAATAAAAATACCCCGAAAATAAAAGTTCTCCAAATGTCCCAAAAAATGGAATATGATTTTTTTGTATAATATTTAAGAATATTTGGCACCGAGAACACACCAGGGGCCACACCACCTGGCCACGAGGGTCCAGGGCGCGCCCCTGCCTCATGGGCCCCACGTGGCCCCCTCCACTTATTCCAGCACCCACACACGTCATCTTCCTCCAGAAAAAAATCCTCCCATAGCTCAAACCCATGTTCTAGCTCATCTTGCTGCCATTTTTGATATCCTTGCTCAAAGCTCCATTCACAAAACTATTTGGGGAGATTGTTCTTTGGTATGTGACTCCTCCAATGGTCCAATTAGTTTTTGTTCTAGTGCCTTATTTATTGTAAATTTTTGCTGCTTAGGTGACCCTGTTCTTGAGCTTGCATGTAAAATTTATGTGGTCCCAAGTAGTTTCAGTGCATGATATAGTCTCTAGGCACTTGTGGGAGTAGTTGCTATCAATCTTGTCGAGTTTGGTTCACTTTTGTTTTGAGTCAATAAAAATTTCAGAAATTTTTCAGAGGAAGAAAATGTTGAGGAGATTGTTGAGAGGATCTTCGAGCCAAAGCTCAGAGGATAAGTAGAATGAGGAGAGTAAAAATCCCAAATACAATCTTCCTCGCACTGCGGAGGTTCGACCGTGTGAATGGCCTTGTGATGAGTTCTTGAGAGCCGCCGGAATTTATGAAGACTTTTACTACTTGGCTGAGAATGCAGGCCTCGCCGAATTCCTCCATGACCCGCGCGAACAGTATCTCTTACTCACTAATATTCTTGTGCAAAATGTTTATTTCCATGCCAAGAAATCACCACCTTCAGTGGAGTTTCACTTATATGATGAGGTTAGGGAGATGTCACTACATGATTTTTGTCAGGTCTGTAAGATACCCTTTGCGGGTAGCATAGAGGAACCACATCGTAATGATGTGGAGGTTTTTTTATACAATTGATGTAGGGGAAACGAGGAAAGTTTCAGATGCAAGAATCACTAGCATACATTTTCCTGTTCTACGTTACTTTGCGATATTTGCTAGTAGATGCTTAATTGGTCGGGGGAACAGTGGAAATCTTAGTGCCTTGATATTTTCATTTTGCGCCATGCTTTGTTTCGCGATACCACTTTTAGCTTAGGCGCTATTGTTACTAAACGATTAACTATGAATCGTACAAAGGGCCCCATCTTCGGAGGCATCTTTGCTTCACGCTTTGCTGAACACTTTAAGATACCTATTAGACATTATGAGAAGGAGGAGAAGTTGTTGCTCCCTGTTTTTCTAGATTATAAGAGTATGGTAGCACATGATTTTATTGTTAAAGATAAGAAGAAGTTGCTTAAGTATAAATTGATATTTCATAAAAAGTATTATGAGATTGTTACCTTGCGTGCACACTCTTTGTTTAACATACTTTCAGGCATGTACCTCATCTTGCTAGAAGCCGTTTATGCGTACTGGAGACTAGCACAATTTCCAAAGCCTGAGCCGGAGCCACCACTTGACCCTTATCGGCAGTCGGTTTATCAGTGGGATCCGGAGGAGATTAATAGCGAGTGGCACTCAAAGGACACTCCTTCATACACCGGAGAGAGTTGCTTTGATCTGTGGCCATAGACCAACTTAGGCCAAAAGCCTAAGCTTGGGGGAGTACGTATTTCTCACCGACATTACATTCATGTTCACACACTCATCCCAGTTGCCGGTGCTCATACTTTTTCATTGTACTATCCATGCTAGTTTATTTTCATTGTACTATCAGAAAAACCTTAAGAAAAACAAAAAAATTAGTTGTAGATTTTAGCTAGCTTACTTTCCATGCCTGTAGTAGTAGTAGTAGTAATTAAAAGAAAACCCAAAAAGATTTTTCATTCTTCTTTTGCTTGTTGGGAGCTTTCCCGTGTAAATAGTTTTATCTCTTTTCTTTGGGGGTCGAGAGGAGAAGACCATGATGAAAATGTTTAGTGGCTCTAATATGCATTATTGTTGATTTAACCAAGAGCCATATTACCTTGTCTTCTCCCTTGTATTAAATGCTTGCAGATTCCAGCTTAGTCCAATGCACGTGCACTATTATTATTATCCACATTGTTCGGTCGTGCGAGTGAAAGGCAATAATGACGATATATGATGGACTGATTGAGATGAGAGAGGCTGGTATGAACTCGACCTATCTTGTTTTTGTAAATATGATTAGTTCATCGTTCCTATTCAGCCTATTATGAACGAAACATCCTTGCAATGACAATTAGAGATTATAGTTGCTCATGACATGTTTAATTAGCTAGGAGTTTATAATGGTTTACCTTGCGTGCCAACATGCTATTAAAATGGTTGTGATGTGGTATGATAGGGTGGTATCCTCCTTTGAACGATTCGAGTGGCTTAACTTGGCACATGTTCACGCATGTAGTTGAAACAAAATCAACATAGCCTCCACGATATTTATCATAGTGATTTATATCCTACTCATGCTTGCACCCATTGTTGATTAATCTCAATTCATGTTCATGACTGTAGTCACTCTCTAGCTGGTCGCTTCCCAGTCTCCTTCTAGCCTTCACCTATACTAAGCGGGAATACCGCTTGTGTATCCACTTCCATAACCCCAAAGTTATTCCATATGAGTCCACCATACCTTCCTATATGTGGTATTTACACGTCGTTCCAAGTAAATTTTTATGTGCCAAACTCTAAACCTTCAAATTAAATTCTGTTTTGTATGCTCGAATAGCTCATGTATCAACTAGGGCTGTCTATATCTTCCATGCTAGGTAGGTTATTCTCGCGATGAGTGGACTCCGCTCATCATTCATGAGAAAATGGCCGGTAACCGGGATGCCCAGTCCCATGCTCAAATCAAATCAAAATAATTGCAAACAAAACTCCCCCAGGACTGTTGTTGGTATGGACAGTACTCGTTGTTTCGGGCCAGCCGTGGAGTGTGCTTGTTGGTGGTGGGGGAGTATAAACTTTACCATTCTGTTTGGGAACCGCCTATAATGTGTGTTGCATGGAAGATATCGAGAACTCTTGGTTTTTATGTTGACAATGAAAGTATGCCACTCAAAATATTATTTATCTCTATTTCAAAACTCGAGCTCTGGCATATAGCTATCACAAAATATATTCTCAACACGATCCACATGCATACGAAGTTGACATTCTTCCAAAATAGTGGGTTGAACATTAACTAAAGTCATGACCTCTCCAAACCCACTTTTATCAAAAAAATCATAAGATTGAACATTCTCCAAATATGTGGGATCTAAAGTTGACACTCTTCCAAACCCACTTTCAATATTATTGCAAACAATATTATCAATCTCAAATATATCATGGGGCTTAAATAAGTTTTCAATATTGTAAGAAGCATCACCCCAATCATGATCATTGCAACAAGTAGTGGGCATAGCAAAATAAGCATCCCCAAGCTTAGGGTTTTGCATATCATTAGCACAACTGACATTAATAAAATTTATAATAACATCATTGCAATCATGATTTTCATTCAAGGAGCTATCGTGAATCACTTTATAATCTTCTTCTTTCAACACTTCATCAAAAATTTCGGACTCATGAATTTCAAGCAAAACCTCATAAAGATAATCTAGTGCACGCAGCTCACTAGCAATTGGTTCATGATGATTGGATCTCTTAAAAAGATTAGCAAGTGGATGAGGATACATAATTTAGCAAGCGAAGATGCAAGCTAATAGAGGGCACATGGCCACACAAGTAAACAAGAAGCAAGCGAAAAGGGGCGAATAGAAAAAGGGCGAATAAAACGGCAAAGGTGAGGTGGGGGAGAGGAAAACGAGAGGCAAATAGAAAATAATGTAATGTGAGGGATAAGAGTTTGTGATGGTTACTTGGTATATAAATTGTGCGTAGATCTCGCCGGCAACGGCGCCAGAAATTCTTCTTGCTGTCTCTTGAGCTTGCATTGTTTTTCCCTTGAAGAGGAAAGGGTGATGTAGCAAAGTAGCGTAAGTATTTCCCTCAGTTTTTGAGAACCAAGGTATCAATCCAGTAGGAGACTACACGCGAGTCCCTCGTACCTACACAAACAAATAAGAACCTTGCAACCAACGTGATAAAGGGGTTGTCAATCCCTTCTCGGCCACTTGCAAAAGTGAGATCTGATAGAGATAATAAGATAAATATTTTGGTATTTATGTTATATAGATTGAAAAGTAAAGATTGCAAAATATAAGTAAAGTAAAGATAGATTGTTGATGAAAGGTTGATATGATGGAAGATAGACCCGGGGGCTATAGGTTTCACTAGTGGCTTCTCTCAAGATAGCAGATTTCTATGGCGGGTGAACAAATTACTGTCGAGCAATTGATAGAAAAGCGCATAGTTATGAGAATATCTAGGCATGATCATTGTATATAGGCGTCACGTCCATGACAAGTAGACCGAAACGATTCTGCATCTACTACTATTACTCCACACACCGACCACTATCCAACATGCATCTAGAGTATTAAGTTCATAAGAACAGAGTAACGCTTTAAGCAAGATGACATATGTAGAGGGATAAACTCATGCAATATGATATAAACCCCATCTTTGTATCCTTGATGGCAACAATACAATATGTGCCGTGCTGCCCCTGTTGTCACTGGAAAAGGACACCGCAAGATTGAACCCAAAGCTAAGCACTTCTCCCATTGCAAGAAAGATCAATCTAGTAGGCCAAACCAAACTGATAATTCAAAGAGACTTGAAAAGATATTTAAATCATGCATAAAAGATTTCAGAGAAGAATCAAATATTGTTCATAGATAATCTTGTCATAAACCCACAATTCATCGGATCTCGACAAACACACCACAAAAAGAATTACATCGAATAGATCTCCAAGAAGATCAAGGAGAACTTTGTATTGAGATCCAAAGATAGAGAAGAAGCCATCTAGCTAATAACTATGGACCCAAAGGTCTGTGGTAAACTACTCACAACTAATCGAAGAGGTTATGGTGTTGATGTAGAAGCCCTCCGTGATCGATTCCCCCTCTGGTGGAGCTCCGGAATAGGCCCCAAGATGGGATCTCACGGGTACAGAAGGTTGCGGTGGTGGAATTAGGGTTTCGTGGTGCTCTCGGATGTTTTTAGGGTATATGAGTATATATATGCTAAAGAGGCATGTCGGTGGAGCTACGGGGGGCCACGAGGGTAGGGGCGCGCCTACCCCCTGGGCGCGCCCCCTGCCTCGTGGCCACCCCGTGGCTTCCTTTATTTGAAAAAGGGGTCTAGAACTACAGTTATCTGATACCTTCTTCCCTTGGTCTGGGCAGGTAGGTATGCCTGGCATGTACTCCAAGTCTTCTGCGTTGCGTTTGCTCCAAAAACGATCCTCCCGAAGGTTTCATTCCATTTGGACCCTGTTTGATATTCCTTTTCTGCGAAACACTGAAATAGGCAAAAAAACAGCAATTTGCAGTGGGACGTGGGTTAGTAGGCTAGTCCCAAATATAATATAAACGTATATAATAAAGCCCATTAAACATCCAAAACAGATAATATAATAGCATGGAACAATCAAAAATTATAGATACGTTGGAGACGTATCAAGCATCCCCAAGCTTAATTCCTGCTCGTCCTCGAGTACGTAAATGATAAAAACAGAATTTTTGATGTGGAATGCTACCCAACATAATTCTCAATGTAATTTTCTTTATTGTGGCATGAATGTTCAGATCCGGAAGATTCAAGACAAAAGTTTAATATTGACATAAGAATAATAACACTTCAAGCATACTAACAAAGCAATTATGTCTTCTCAAAATAACATGGCCAAAGAAAGTTCATCCCTACAAAATCATATAGTTTGGCTATGTTCCATCTTCGTCACATAAAATACTCAAATCATGCACAACCTCGGTTTCAGCCAAGCAATTGTTTCATACTTATTTTTTTTTTCAAACCTTTTAACTTTCACGCAATACATGAGCGTGAGCCATGGATATAGCACTATAGGTGGAATAGAGAGGTGGTTGTGGAGAAGACAAAAGAGGAAGATGGTCTCACATCAACTAGGCGTATCAATGGGCTATGGAGATTCCCATCAATAGATATCAATATGGGTGAGTAGGGATTGCCATGCAATGGATGCACTAGAGCTATAAATGTATGAAAGCTCAACAAAAGAAACTAAGTGGGTGTGCATCCAACTTGCTTGCTCACGAAGACCTAGGGCATTTGAGGAAGCCCATCGTTGGAATATACAAGCCAAGTTCTATAATTAAAATTCCCACTAGTATATGAAAGTGACAAAATAAGAGACGCTCTATCATGAAGATCATGGTGCTACTTTGTAGCACAAGTGTGGGAAAAGATAGTAGCATTGTCCCTTTTTTCTTTTTCTTTTTTCTTCTTTTTTTTGGGGCCTTTTTTCTTTGGCCTTTCTTTCTTTATTTTATTTGGAACAATGCTCTAATAATGATGATCATCACACTTCTATTTATTTACAACTCATAGATTACAACTCGATACTGGAACAAAATATGACTCTATATGAATGCCTCTGGCGGTGTACTGGGATGCGCAATGAATCAAGAGTGACATGTCTAAAAAATTATGCATGGTGGCCTTGCCACAAATACGATGTCAACTACATGATCATGCATGGCATTATGACAATGATGAAGCGTGTCATAGTAAACGGAACGGTGGAAAGTTGCATGGCAATATATCTCGGAATGGCTATGGAAATGCCATAATAGGTAGGTATGGTGGCTGTTTTGAGGAAGGTATATGGTGGGTGTATGGTACCTACGAAAGTTGTGCGGTACAAGAGAGGCTAGCAATGGTGGAAGGGTGAGAGTGTGTATAATCCATGGACTCAACATTAGTCATAAAGAGCTCACATACTTATTGCAAAAATCTACAAGTCATCAAAACAAAGTACTACACGCATGCTCCTAGGGGAAGGGTTGGTAGGATTTAACCATCACGCGATCTTGACCTCCACACAAAGGATGACAATCAATGAAATACCTCATGCTTCAAATTTGTCACACAACGGTTACCATACGTGCATGTTACGGGACTTGCAAACCTCAACACAAGTATTTCTCAGATTCACAACTACTCTACTAGCATGAATCTAATATCACCATCCTCATATCTCAAAACAATCATCAAGTATCAAACTTCTCATAGTATTCAATGCACTTTATATGAAAGTTTTTATTATACCCATCTTGGATGCCTATCATATTAGGACAACATTTATAACCAAAGCAAATTACCATTCTGTTCTAAAGGACTCTCAAAATAATATAAGTGAAGCATGAGAGATCAATAATTTCTATAAAATAAAACCACCACAGTGCTCTAAGAAGATATAAGTGAAGCACTAGAGCAAAACTATCTAGCTCAAAAGATATAAGTGAAGCACATAGAGTATTCTAATAAATTCCGATTCATGTGTATCTCTCTCAAAAGGTGTGTACAACAAGGATGATTGTGGTAAACTAAAAAGCAAATACTCAAATCATACATGACGCTCCAAGCAAAACACATATCATGTGGTGAATAAAAATATAGTCTCAAGTAAAGTTACCGAGAGACGAAGACGAAAGAGGGGATGCCTTCCCGGGGCATCCCCAAGCTTAGGATTTTCATTGTCCTTGAATTTTATCTTGGTGTGCCTTGGTCATCCCCAAGCTTAGGATCTTGCCACTCTTTGTTCCATAGTCCATCAAATCCTTACCCAAAAACTTGAAAATTTCACAACACAAAACTTAACAGAAAATCTCGTGAACTCCGTTAGTATAAGAAAACAAACCACCACTTTAAGGTACTGTAATGAACTCATTATTTATTTATATTGGTGTTAAACCTACTGTATTCCAGCTTCTCTACGATTCATACCCCCCGATACTACTCATAGATTCATCAAAATAAGCAAACAACACACAAAAAACAGAATCTGACAAAAAATAGAACATTCTCTAGCAATCTGTAACTTCCGAATACTTCTATAACTCTAAAAATTCCGGAATAAATTGGTGGACGTGAGGAATTTGTATATTAATCATCTGCAAAAAGAATCAACTTAAAAGCACTCTCTAGTAAAAAAATGGCAGCTAATCTCGTGAGCGCAAAAGTTTCTATTTTTTAAAACAAGATCGCAAAGACTTCACCCAAGTTTTCCCAAAGGTTCTACTTGGCACAAACACTAATTAAAACACAAAACCCTATCCAACCAAAGGCTAGATGAATTATTTATTACTAAACAGAAGCAAAAAGCAAAGAAAAAAAATAAAATTGGGTTGCCTCCCAACAAGCTCTTTCTTTATAGCCACTAGATGACCCGTTGCGCCGATGGCGCAAGGTGCGAGAGAAAGGCAAGTATTGAAAGAGTGAACATAAATATATTTAGGGACAGATTGGAACACATGGATTATTCATGGTAAATAGTGTTCTAAGAAGCTTACAATAGAATATTTACAATGCTATGAGGAAGGAATGTAGTTGGTCTTCAAGTATTAAAAGAGTGAACATAAATATATTTAGGGACAGATTGGAACACATGAATTATTCATGATACATAGTGTTCTAAGAAGCTCATGATAGAATATTTTCAATGCTATTAGGAAGGAAGGTAGTTGGTCTTCAACATTATCTAGTTTGTTGGATACATGAATTGATATTATTGTCTTGAAAGATTTGATGTCCAGTTGATGCTTGAAGGGATAGAACTAAATAGTTGCATCAAAGACCAATTGCTCTTGCCTTCCGTGTTGAGTACACTGCATTTGGGAGCCCTAGCTGCTGCATCATAGCATCGAAAAGCACTTTTGTTGGGATTCTGATGTTTTCCATCATGGTAGGCTGATGACAAATAAGAAGACAGTATGAGTAATCATATATGCATCATGTGAGAAGATAATAAAATGATTCAGGACAGTAGGGGTCTGGTATTGTTGTAAGTGATGTGGTTCATTACTAAGAAGAATTGTTTTTGTCTTTCATGGAGTAGCATTAACACAATCAAATATGGAAGTGGACATGAAGGTAACCATGTTTCTGCCTGATTTTGATGATACAGGTGGCATTCAAAGTCAGAATGAAATCGTTTAGATGATGCAAATAGCACATTGACCTTTCTTTGTCTAAGATGCTTGCGGACATTTGGTAAGAACTTATACCCCTTATATATAAAGGAAATTAAATGCAAATATGTTCTTAAGGTAATAATGCCACAAATTAGATCATCGGTAGCTAGGATCAGACACTTCTGCAATTGGCATTAACAGATCAACAAGGTAGACATTTGCACGAGACGAACGATCTCTTCTTGTTAACAACGAAACAAATATCAATTTCAGCCATGGAAAGTAAGGATTTGAATCTAAGTGCATTAGCAGTGTACTTTGATACACAAACTGATTGGATGTATGATAAAAATATCACCTGTGATTGCAGTGCAGTACCACAACTGATATAGTTTGCCACATGACAGGATAATAAGTAGAACTGATGAAAGATTGTATGCACTGAAGATCAATAGCATGATTAGTCCCTGGCACCATCCACAACCCTGGCTCAGCTGAAAAGAATGATATAAACAATGTGAACATTCAGAAAAATGAGCTCCAAACTCAGTGCATTTACTGAAATCGGATCTGCAAAGACAATAGCAAATACACATAAAAGTCGATGCAAGCTCCAGACCTACCCTCGAAAGAAATCAAGATAGCTAATGAAATTAAGGATCATTATTTAGCACCAGATCAGAAATTTTTATTACTGCTCCTTGAATTCCTAACTCCTAAGCTCGAGAATGCGCAAATGCTTCTATAAAAGCTCCAAACCACCAATAACTAAACCATGTATGTCGGCATTGCTCAAAAAGTGTCAGTAGAATAAGCAATCAAAATCTCAGTTAACCACCTGGTACACAAAACAAAGTACATTTGTATCCCAAAATCTGAAGATATGCTACAGGAGCACAGGTATATTTGATAAAAACTAATGCACATGTATATGCATGATTACTAAAGATGGCAAGCTTTAGTTTAGTTTAGTTCAGAGATATACAAGTGATTTAGCAAGTAGTTTCCTAGGGTGAAGGCTTTGCATTATCTGCAGCTAGCTATGTAAAACAACCTGAACCTGAACCTAATGGCCATTGGATGTCTAAACTGAATTGTTGTGTCCCTAAACCTGGAACTATGGTACAGTTTTAGCTGTCAAGAATCTGCATACCCATGGTCATATGCACTGCCAGTTTATTTAGACAAGCATGCCAACAATGCACTGATAAACAAAGCAAACAAAAATTATAAGTTTTAGGGTAGTTAACAGTAATTTAATTTCAGAGATGTACATTATAGAAATTGTTCAGCCAACTATTCAATTACGTATATATACATGCAACTATGTGTATATATACTAATAAAAAATTCACTTCTTCTCCCTATTTCTAATTTGGAACAAGCGCAATAATTTACCCCATCACTGAAATCTGAAGTCAGTGTGTGCGTGTATGTTCATACACCCAGCCAAAAATCTAGGAAACGCAAAATAAGAATCTGAATGCCCAATGAACATAATGTGGCGGGCAACTCGACTACTCCGAGCTCCCCCAGATTGAGCGCTCGCTGGCCGTCATCTTGTTTTACCTCTTCTGAGCTGTCTAATTTTCACGGTTTGCTTTCATTTCGTGGTTATTTTTTCTCTTCTATGACTGGTCGGCTTATTACTCGGTGGGGTCATGTGTATATTGGCTGGGTGAACCTTTGAGATGTGTGAAAGAGCTTTGGCTAATCCTCTCCTCGCGACCCGCTCCCACCATCCCGCCATGTGCATGCTGCGACCTCCTAGTTGGTCACCAAATCCCACAGCCGCACATGGCCAAGGTGTGGATTGGAAGTTCCCTTCCATTCCTAATTAGCATAATTGCTTATCTTCCGGTGAGTTTAAGTATATGCACTGAAAAGGAAGTAGTGATATCCAAATAAGAACTACACCGAGATCAAGGCACGAAGATGGCGGTACTATGTCTTAAAAATGCCTAACCCTTGAACTCTTTTTTATGTGTTATTGTTGGTTCTCTCTTGTCCCAATAACTTGCAAAAAAACAACACTAATCAACTATTTGAATGATTATTGATTTACCTGGGAGTATAGGTGCCACAAGTATATTCATTATTTGCCCTCGTACAACCTGCAAATTGATATGGAATGAGCTTCTGACGGGAAATAGAAAACAAAAAACACAACAGAACAGAACAGTAAGTACCTGACATAGCTCTAGCGTGGTAAGCTTTTTTTACTGCTTCCAATCATCTTTGGTGGCTGACTCGTATCTGGCCATTGCCCTACTTGTCGAGGTCACCGTTGCACCACCACTCACGGCAAGGCCATTTGCCAAGTATGCTCCAGCTGCCAACAGACAAGTAATGTTGCAGAAACCAATTGAGGCCTTTTCACAAATTAAAGATACAAAACCATTTAGTAAAATCCACTTGAACTATCCAACTACAGGACTGAATCAATGAAACATAACAGCAGTTGAAGACGCCACTCTAGACCTTTTTCACAAACTAAAGGAGGCATTTTAGGTACTAATTAACCCTTGGGCATGTATTACCATTTAGTCAAATAACTGAATCAAAGAAACGAAGAAAAGGAAATCAAGGAAAAGGGAAGGGGAGGAGAACCCACACCTTGGTCCTCTGACTGCTGCAACCCATGTACAAAGCAAGATTTCCAATATACCAAAAAAGCAATGCAAGTAATATGGTTCTACTATCATATAATAATAGATTATATATTAGACTACGATTATAGACCGCACAACGCGATCCCTAAAAAATTATTTATCTCAACTCCTCCAATAACAGAACCATCAGCGACCACTTCTCGAAGGTAAAAATGAAATGGCAATCGACAGTAGGCCGCGACAGCCTCAAAGAGAGGTACATATGATGAACAAAGAATAACCCTGGATGAACAGAAAATAACGAAGAGTGAATAATGCATTGCGTGTTTTACCTTCATGAACCGAACGATAAAAACTGCAGCCAATAGTGCACGAAACAGCAAGGTCATCACCAAAATGGAAGAAACAATCAACAATTAGTATATATATGGTGTATATATATGATCCACTATTGCAGTAACAATCAGTATGTACCAAGCGATATCCTAAACTGAGTTTGCAGGTGTATATATATGATCCACTATTGTAGTACCAATCAGCATTTACCAAGCGATATCCTAAACTGAGTTCCCAAGTGTATATATATGATCCACTATTGCAATAACAATCACAGCATTCCACAACTACAAAACCAAGAAAAATCTTAGTGATCCCTACAGGCATGAATGATTACCATAAAGGGAAAGGGGACTGAGAGATACACACACAGAGTGAGACATCAGATCCTCAAAGTAGGACCACCATGTTCAGCGACCTGCAGCTCCAGCTTGCCGCTCAGCCGACAGACACGACACCGAGCTCTCACAGCATCGGCGTACAGAAGTTAAAACCAGAGACACAAAACAATACATACATAGGAATTGACCATAGCAAGACAGACGAACTAATTTAACAATGCAAGCCTATAAAGGATTCACAAAACATCAACTTATTTAGTCATGGAAGGAAGCATCGCACTTATATACACAACCCAATATGAGAAAACATGCATCCATTTAAGCTATCTATTTTCCAGATTGTATAGGATGTTTTAACTCCTAGCAAAGAATCCTGTGAAATTATACAAAGAGGATATGCTATATCAATGGAGGTAGAAAATTAAGTAAACTGTAGAAGTATACCCATAGTCTCAAACCATGATTTATGATTTATTAGTGCCGAACCCAATAAGGCCTCCTTTGGTTCATAGGATAGGATTATCATAGGAATAGGAAATTTGTAGGAAATGAGATGACATGTATCTCAAATCCTATGAGTAGGAATAGGAAAAGAGATGTCATTTGGTTCACACCAAAGGAATTTTTCCATTGAGTCTAGGCTCATTTTTATTTTCCTATAAAATATGGAGGATAGGAACCAATCCTATGTAGGAATAGGAATCCATTCCTATGAACCAAAGGGCTCTAAAGGAAAAATTCCTATAAGAATCATATCCTATAGAATTCCTATGAAATTCCTCCAAACCAAAGGATGCCTAAATAGCCTAAGAAGATTACATTCAATCTCTACAATTAAACACCATGTATATCAACACGTAAACCTTGAAATAATTTCCTAATCATGATCTAGGATTACAGGTTCACTCTATGCAGAGAAAAGTAAGGGAAAGCTGAAACCATTACAGAACAAAGGGGTAAGGAAAAAGGGCAGGAGTGGGCCTAAGGAAATTAGCAATGACATGTTAGGAAGCCGGTATAGATCATAATCTTGCAAGTTCAAAATATCATGAATATGCAATGAAAAAGGATGCATAACTTCAATGTGTTAGAAACTATCCACAAGAGATATGCAAATGCAGTACTGAAACCATTTGTATTCAATTGATACAGCATCTACGTACCTTAAAGGAGAATAGGAAATCAACTTTATCCATCAAAGGTTAGACCATCTGACAAATATGAAATAACAGGGCATGTCGTCCATGCTACTCCAGTTTATGTTTGGTAACAAGCAAGAGGTTCATGTGTTCAGAATCGATCCAACTCAGCACATAAGATCAGACATGTTAGCATGTTCGTGCATCAAGTTTCTTATAAACGGCCATCCAAAGATTATGGATATATGGAAGGACGCACCTGAAATCAATATCATTACATGGAGATTCAACTTAGATTGGGGCAGCAGTATTTGGGCTGAGAATTTCTTTGGTGCGCTTGACTCGCTTCTTCAACTTAGCCATTGCTTTAGGAGACCGGCGGATGTAATCCCCATTACCAGTCTTCTTATTAAACTGATCCGCGAAGTAGTTTACCAAAAGCATTTCCATTTCGAGGCCTCCAAGTTTGGAGTTTCATCTAACATCCTTAACCTGCTGAGAAATTAGCCAAAATCATTAGCAGTATATTCTACCTTAACCTAGTATATAAAAGGACTTACGTCGACAAAGGCAGCAAGAGACCATGCGCCATGCCAAGCTATCTATTCGAGGTAGCAGGCTAGCAGCTAAAATCCATCTTTCTTTCAGATCTACTATCAGCTAGGCATGTGAAAGCACAAGTAACAATCTTTTCTTCAGAGATCTACAAGAGGCTGTTTTCAAGACTTGAGCCCGTGACCTCATCGTCAGGAGACAACAGCTTTACCACTGCGCCAAGGCTCCCCTTTCAAAATATTCAAATAATTTCAAACGATGACCATTTTTTGAAGGTCACCGAAAATTCCGTTAACCGAGCGGTTACCGAAAATTCTGATCAGAATTCCGGTAACGCAGCAGTCCCCGGTAACATACCTGATTTTTGCCACTTCCAAGAGAACATTGATGTTCCCGTTGGATGGACGCCGACCCCGTCTCCTCCTGTTGAGCACGGAGGCGGTGGGAGAGGCGGCGCAGCAGCAGAGGAGACGAGAGGGAGATCTGTAGGCTCCCCTGTGCCACCTCCTCTTCCTTTTTTCTTCCAGCGGCGACGCAACCCCCAGTGGCTTCTTGGTGGCGAGGGCTCACGATTGAGGAGAAGAAGCGAATTGGGGAGGAGAAGAGGAGGCAGCGGATTGGGGAGGAGGAGAAGAGAAGGCGGAGGATTGGGGAGGAGGAGGAGGAGAGGAGGCGGCGGCGGCGGCGTGCCTGGGAGAATAAGGGGAGGGGCGATGGCGAGACGCGGGGCTCGGGGAGGGAATGGGATTGGGGCTAGGTTTACAAAAGCTGCCGGGATTTATACTCAAAGGTGAAATGACGAAAATACCCCTAGCGGGGCACGGAATTTACGTGCGGTGGCAGCATCGCTGTTCATGGCGATTTAAAGGCGACGTGGCCACCCTGGTTCTGCCTATCGCTTCTTCAGGGTTTATATCTTCAATTAAGATAGGCTTGAGAATTCAATGATGCTCACATGAAAGACAAGACTTGAAGCACAAAAAGAGCATCATATAGCATGTGAAAATCACATCTAAGTCTAACATAATCCCTATGCATAGGCATTTTATAGGAAAACAAATCAAGACAAGCAATATCTAGCATATGCAAGGAAGAAAAAGAAAACAAGATCAACCTCAACATGAAGAGAGGTAATTTAGTAACATGAAGATTTATACAACCATATTTTCCTCTCTCATACTAATTTAATGTAGGATCATATTCAAACTCAACAATATAGTTATCACAAAACATATTCTCAACACGATCCACATGCATACGAAGTTGACATTCTTCCAAAATAGTGGGATCAACATTAACTAAAGTCATGACCTCTCCAAACCCACTTTTATCAAAAAAAAATAAGATTGAACATTCTCCAAATACGTGGGATCTAAAGTTGACACTCTTCCAAACCCACTTTCAATATTATTACAAACATTATTATCAATCTCACATATATCATGGGGCTTAAACAAGTTTTCAAGATTGTAAGAAGCATCACCCCAATCATGATCATTGCAACAAGTAGTGGGCATAGCAAAATAAGCATCCCCAAGCTTAGGGTTTTGCATATCATTAGCACAATTGACATTAATAAAATTTATAATAACATCATTGCAATCATGCTTCTCATTCAAGGAGCTATCATGAATCACTTTATAATATTCTTCTTTCAACACTTCATCGCAATTTTCGGACTCATGAATTTCAAGCAAAACCTCATAAAGATAATCTAGTGCACGCAGCTCACTACCAATTGGGTCATGATAATTGGATCTCTTAAAAAGATTAGCAAGTGGATGAGGATCCATAATTTAGCTAGCGAAGATGCAAGCTAATAGAGGGCACATGGCCACACAAGCAAACAAGAAGCAAGCGAAAAGGGGCGAACGGAAAAAGGGCGAATAAATGGCAAAGGTAAAGTGGGGGAGAGGAAAACGAGAGGCAAATGTCAAATAATGTAATGCGAGGGATAATAGTTTGTGATGGGTACTTGGTATATAACTTGTGCGTAGATTTCCCCGGCAACGTCGCAAGAAATTCTTCTTGCTACCTCTTGAGCTTGCGTTGTTTTTCCCTTGAAGAGGAAAGGGTGATGCAACAAAGTAGCATAAGTATTTCCCTCGGTTTTTGAGAACCAAGGTATCAATCCAGTAGGAGACTACACGCGAGTCCCTCGTACCTACACAAACAAATAAGAACTTTGCAACCAGCGCGATAAAGGGGTTGTCAATCCCTTCTCGTCCACTTGCAAAAGTGAGATCTGATAGAGATAATAAGATAAATATTTTTGGTATTTTTGTTATATAGATTGAAAAGTAAAGATTGCAAAATAAAAGTAAAGTAAAGATAAATAGTTGATGGAAGATTGATATGATGGAAGATTGACCCAGGGGCCATAGGTTTCACTAGTGGCTTCTCTCAAGATAGCAGATTTCTATGGCGGGTGAACAAATTACTGTCGAGCAATTGATAGAAAAGCGCATAGTTATGAGAATATCTAGGCATGATCATTCTATATAGGCATCACGTCCATGACAAGTAGACCGAAATGATTATGCATCTACTACTATTACTCCACACCGACCGCTATCCAGCATGCATCTAGATTATTAAGTTCATAAGAACAGAGTAACGCTTTAAGCAAGATGACATATGTAGAGGGATAAACTCATGCAATATGATATAAACCCCATCTTTTTATCCTCGATGGCAACAATACAATACGTGCCTTGCTGCCCCTGCTGTCACTGGGAAAGGACACCGTAAGATTGGACCCAAAGCTAAGCACTTCTCCCATTGCAAGAAAGATCAATCTAGTAGGCCAAACCAAACTGATAATTCGAAGAGACTTGCAAAGATATTTAAATCGTGCATAAAAGATTTCAGAGAAGAATCAAATATTGTTCATAGATAATCTTGATCATAAACCCACAATTCATTTTCGAAGAGACTTGCAAAGATATTTAAATCGTGCATAAAAGATTTCAGAGAAGAATCAAATATTGTTCATAGATAATCTTGATCATAAACCCACAATTCATCGGATCTCGACAAACACACCGCAAAAATAATTACATCGAATAGATCTGCAAGAAGATCGAGGAGAACTTTGTATTGAGATCCAAAGAGAGAGAATAAGGCATCTAGCTAATAACTATGGACCCGAATGTCTGTCGTAAACTACTCACAACTCATCGAAGAGGCTATGGTGTTGATGTAGAAGCCCTCCGTGATCGATTCCCCCTCCGGTGGAGCTCCGGAACAGGCCCCAAGATGGGATCTCACGGGTACAGAAGGTTGCGGCCGTGGAACTAGGGTTTCGTGGTGCTCTCAGATGTTTTCAGGGTATATGAGTATATATAGGCTAAAGAGGCATGTCGGTGGAGCTACGGGGGGCCCACGAGGGTGGGGGCGCGCCTACCCCCTGGGCACGCCCCCCTGCCTCGTGGCTTCCCTGGCGTGTACTCCAAGTCTTCTGGGTTGCATTCGTTCCAAAAACGATCCTCCCAAAGGTTTCATTCCATTTGGACTCCGTTTGATATTCCTTTTCTGCGACACACTGAAATAGGCAAAAAACAACAATTTGCACTGGGCCTTGGGTTAGTAGGTTACTCCCAAAAATAAAAATAAAAGTGTATAATAAATCCCATTAAACATCCAAAACAGATAATATAATAGCATGGAACAATCAAAAATTATAGATACTTTGGAGACGTATCAGCTGGCTTTACATATTTGCAACACCAAGAGCAAACAGAGTTTGTAAAAGTTTTCTTTATCACTTTTAGTTTGTCAACTGTATTGCTTGAGGACAAGCAAAGGTTTAAGCTTGGGGGAGTTGATACGTCTCCAACGTATCTACTTTTCCAAACACTTTTGCCCTTGTTTTGGACTCTAACTTGCATTATTTGAATGGAACTAACCCGGACTGACGTTGTTTTCAGCATTATTGCCATGGTGTTATTTTTGTGCAGAAATAAAAGTTCTCGGAATGACCTGAAAATCCACGGAGAATATTTTTGGAATTTATAAAAAATACTGGCGAAAGAATCAAGACCAGGGGGCCCACACCCTGTCCACGAGGGTGGGGGCGCGCCTGCCCCCTAGGCGCGCCCCCTGTCTCGTGGGCCCCCTGAGGCTCCACCGACCTCGACTCCAACTCCATATATTCACTTTCGGGGAGAAAAAACCAGAGAGAAGGATTCATCGCGTTTTACGATACGGGAGGCCGCCGCCAAGCCCTAATCTCTCTCAGGAGGGCTGATCTGGAATCCATTCGGGGCTCCGGAGAGGGGAATCCGTCACCATCGTCTTCATCAACCTTCCTCCATCACCAATTCCATGATGCTTACCGCCATGCATGAGTAATTCCATCGTAGGCTTGCTGGACGATGGTGGGTTGGATGAGATTTACCATGTAATCGAGTTAGTTTTGTTAGGGTTTTATCCCTAGTATCCATTATGTTCTAAGATTGATGTTGCTATGACTTTGCCATGCTTAATGCTTGTCACTAGGGCCCGAGTGCCATGATTTCAGATATGAACCTATTATGTTTTCCTGAAAATATGTGAGTTCTTGATCCTATCTTGCAAGTCAATAGTCACCTACTATGTGTTATGATTCGGCAACCCCGAAGTGACAACAATCGGGACCACTCACGATGACGACTGTAGTTTGAGGAGTTCATGTATTCACTAAGTGTTAATGCTTTGGTCCGGTACTCTATTAAAAGGAGGCCTTAATATCCCTTAGTTTCTAGTAGGACCCCGCTGCCACGGGAGGGTAGGACAAAAGATGCCATGCAAATTCTTTTCCATAAGGACGTATGACTATATTCGGAATACATGCCTACATTACATTGATGAACTAGAGCTAGTTCTGTGTCACCCTATGTTATAACCGTTGCATGAGGAATCACATAAGACATAAATATCCATTACTTATCCATTGCCTACGAGCTTTTCATATATTGATCTTTGCTTAGTTACTTTTTCGCTGCCACTGTTACGATTGCTACAAAACTGCTACTATTACTTTTGGCACCGTTACCGTTACTTCCATACTACTTTGCTACTAAATACTTTGCTGCAGATATTAAGTCTTCAGGTGTGGTTGAATTGACAACTCAACTGCTAATACTTGAGAATATTCTTTGGCTCCCCTTGTGTCGAATCAATAAACTTGGGTTGAATACTCTACCCACGAAAACTGTTGCGATCCCCTATACTTGTGGGTTATCAGTGGGCATGATTACCTTATGTTGAGAAGATGGAGCATAATAAGACTATATGATTTTGTAGGGATAACTTTCTTTAGCCGTGTTATTTTTGAAGCTTAATGATTTACTGTCTAGTATGCTTGAAATGTAATTGTTCTCATGTCAATATAAACTTCTGCTTGAAACATACAGATCTGAATATTCATACCACAACAAAGAGATTGCATTGATAAATATGTTAGGTAGCATTCCACATATAAAAAAAATCTATTTCTATCATTTACATCCTCGAGGACGAGCATGAATTAAGCTTGGGGATGCTAGATACGTCTCCAACGTATCTATAATTTTGTATTGTTCCATGTTATTATATTATCTATTTTGGATGTTTTATATGCATTAATATGCTATTTTATATTATTTTCGGGACTAACCAATTAACCTAGAGCCAAGTGCCAGTTTCTGTTTTTTTTTCTTGTTTTTGAATTTCGCAGAAAAGGAATGTCAAACGGAGTCCAAACGGAACGGAACTTTACGATGATTTTTTTGGACCAGAAGACATCCAGAGGACTTAGAGTTCACGTCAGGGGAGCCAAGAGGCGGCAACAAGGACAGAGTGCGCGCCCTGGGGGTAGGGCGCGCCCCCACCCTTGTGCCCCTCCCCCCCCTCCCCCCCGTGACTCCACCGACCTATTTCTTCTGCATATATATTCACATATATTCTATAAACCCTAGAGGAGGCATCGAAACCACTTTTCCACCGTCGTAACTTTCTGTATCCACGAGATCTCATCTGGAGGCCTTTTCCGGTACTCTGTCGGAGGGGGATTCGACCACGGAAGACATCTACATCAACACCATTGCCCTTTCGATGAAGCGTGAGTAGTTTACCATAGACCTACGGGTCCATAGCTAGTAGCTAGATGGCTTCTTCTCTCTCTTTGATTCTCAATACCATGTTCTCCTCGATGTTCTTGGAGATCTATCCGATGTAATCTTCTTTTGCGGTGTGTTTGCCAAGATCCGATGAATTGTGGATTTATGATCAGCTTATCTATGAATATTATTTGAGTCTTCTCTGAATTCTTATATGCATGATTTGATATCTTAGTAATCCTCTTTGAACTATCGGTTTGATTTGGCCAACTAGATAGGTTTTTCTTGCAATGGGAGAAGTGCTTTGCTTTGGGTTCAATCTTGCGGTGCTCAATCCCAGTGACATAAAGGGACATGCCACGTATTGTACTGTTGCCATCGAGGATAACAAGATGGGGTTTTCATCATATTGTTTGAGTTAATTCCACTACATCATGTCATCTTACTTAATGCGTTACTCTGTTCTTTATGGACTTAATACTCTAGATGCAGAATCATTTCGGTCGATGTGTGGAGTAATAGTAGTAGATGCAGACAGGAGTCGGTCTACTTGACACACACATGATGCCTATATTCATGATCATTACCTTTGATATCGTCATAATTATGCGCTCTTCTATCAATTGCTTTGCAGTAATTTATTTACCCATCATAATATTTGCTATCTTGTGAGAAGCCTCAAGTGAAACCTATGGCCCCCAGGTCTATTTTTCATCTTATTACTTTTCGATCTACTATTTTACAATTTTTTACTTTCCAATCCATAAACCAAAAATACTAAAAATATTTAATTTGCAGTTTATATATCTCTGTCGGATCTCACTTTTGCAAATAAACGTGAAGGGATTGACAACCCCTTTATCGCGTTGGATGCAAGTTGTTTATTATTTCTGTATGTATTTTGGCGACTTGCGCGTTGTCTCCTACTGGATTGATACATTGGTTCTCAAACTGAGAGAAATACTTACTCTACTTTGCCGCATCACTCTTTCCTCTTGAAGAGAAAACCAACACAAACTCAAGAGGTAGCAGCAGCTACCGAATTGGGCTGCCTCCCGCTAGTCCAAATGGGAGTTGTTCGCACACGAACACGTCACCGTGTACCTCCAACGTCGAGGGTGATGCACCTCAGTTCAAGTCGAAGGAGACTCGTCCGGAAGCGCGATACGCAAGCAATCCGGCGGGCGCTTTTGAAGACCCGAAACCCCCACACGTCCGGGAGGGACCCCGTCAGGGCGCGCAACGGCTATGGGCTGCCCTAGGTCGGCCTGACCACCCCTAGGGCCTCGATATTCGCCGCCCTGCAACAAGAAGAACAGACGAAGAACGAGGAAGAAGAAGAACTAGGGTTAAGGAGAAAAGGTAAAAGATAAAAAATGGTAGATGAATTGATCGATTGTGTGTTGTTCAATCGGCCGTCACCCCTTAGGTATATAAGAGGCGGCTGGACTTCCCGTGCAAGGAAAAGGCTTGGATTTACGTCCAAAACCCTAGCCAAATTCGGATTGATTTTGTCTGAACTTTTTAAAACTGCTCGGTTTAAACTCGCTGTACTTTGTGGGTAATTTTTGAGGTGGTAAACGACATCAGATGGAAAAGAGACCAAAAGCAATCTTGACCGCTTCGACGAGACGAACAACTTTCATGTTGAACGTTTTTCGATTTGAAGCCATCTTCTAGGCCAAAACGGTCACGCAATACAGGTTGTTATTCGCGCTACCCACCAGACACGTGGCTGGTGGGGCGCGCCACTTATGGCTCTGTGACAGGGCTGTGTTCGGATGGCTGTAACTTTTGCATACGAACTCGGATTGGGACGATTTTTATATCAAAATCGACCGTTTCGACGAGGCTAAGACAATTCGTGTAGAAAGTTTTTCCATATGAGGAAGTCTTGGTGGTCTAATCTTCTGAATACTGCTCTAGATATAAAATCTCAGTGCTTTGAGCATACTTTCGGCACTCGAGATGAGATCGGATGACGATGGCCCAAACTTCAAATATGTTCACCTCGACAATACGAAACTTTTTCACTTTGAGGACTTTTCCATTTGAGTCCATCTTATTTGCTTTTTATGCCGTGCCAAAATCTGGTGTCAACACATGCCCCCCTGTTTTCTGGCAGAGCTTGCGTGCCAGAAAATACTTCATCCAAGCACGATGTCAACACTACATCGGCTGTGCATGCTAAGAACGATAATTTTTATCGGTCATATGCTTAAGCGTGTCGCTTCTTGGGTAGAGCCTCTTGGATAATAGTTGTCTGAGAACAACAATTGGACGTCACAAAGGCCTCCACGTAAGTTTCTTATGTCAATCCGGACCTTGCTTTGTCCAGGCACTCCCTGGGAATATTAGAACCCTTCGACGGTAAGCCGGTTGCTAAACGATTATGACCATGCACCACAAAGGAATATTGTCAACTGTTCGATGACTCAACTCATTATTGATCAAAGTAAACCATCAAGCCTCCGCCGAACAATGTCTCTCTCCTGACTTGGGTCTTGCAAATAACTAACACCAGGGGTCAGAGCTTTTTATGTACTAGACCCTTGATCAATGGCCGACTCAATAATTAAGTCGGCCTTGCCAGTATTGGCAAACACTAAGCATCGGCTATAGGAGTAGGAGATAAACCATGGTGAACACCGTTAGCCAGATGTCGGCTTTGCCAACACAATGAATTATGAGGGCGATATGCAAAGATCGGCCATGCATTCTGATCTCAAAGGTGCTCGGGAATCCGTCCACCAAAGTGTGAATAACCGAAATAAGTCAAATGTTTCGGCCGAGGATAAATTCCATAGCGTTGATTTTGATGATACGATTGAAGAATGTGCATGACACGCCTTCTGAAGTTTCCTATAGTGAGATGAAAATTGTCGTCCTCGCCTACGGGATTTACACTTGTACTCCCTTATTTCTGCTGGCTTCGCAACAGGAGATGTGATGCCGCACTTGTCTCGAGGATTTCCCTTAGGAACCCAGGCCATGTTCCTCTTCTCCAGCTCTTTGGCCCTAAGTTGTTTCAGCTTCTTCTGTTGCGAATATGGTAAGCCGAGAGGGATTCCCGACTGGGATTTTGGTTTATGCGCTGGCAAGTTCTTCCTGGCTTTGGGCACCTCCGGCTTGGCCTGTCCAAACTCGGTGATCGGATCCCTGAGATTTACTTGCTTTACTTTCTTGTCCTTAGCAGCCAACATAGACTCGGCTGGCTTTTTATCATTTGGAGTCGGATCTGAAATAGCACTCTTGCGGCCATCCTTTTCTTTCTTCGCTTTTTTAACACTTGTTGCAATAGAAGGTCGGACATCATTTCTATTTTGACTGCTCCTCTTGGGAACCCATGCCATATTCTTCTTTCTCAACTCATCTGCATTAAGTTTTTGTAATTCCTTCTCTTGCCAATGCGCTAAGCCGAGTGGGCACCTCGGCTGTGATTCAGTTTCAACCAATGCCAACTCTTTTTTGGCCTTGTGCACTCTCAACTTCTTCCCTTCAGATTTGGCACTTGATTAACTTGCCTCGTTGCCTTTTGTAGCCAATGTCAATACTTTAATCGGCTCTTTGTTATTTGAGAACAAATCTGAAGTAGCACACTTACGACCATCTTTCTTGACATGGTACACTTGCTTGACCACCTCTTTCTTGTTCCTTGAGCTTCGGACCGATTCCTTATGATTGAAACGGTCTTTGACGTGTGATTGTTCATCAAATGTTGATCTTTTTGGAGCTGCATAATGTTGGCGAGATGATCTAAAATAAGATGGATAATGTGCCCTTGTATCATACCTGCCCCATGATGGATATGGATTTACATGAGCGTAGGGAGGCATCCACGACATTGGCATTGGCGGCCCAAAAGGAGGATATGAAGTCTGCTTGCTCAACGTCTTCCTTTGCCAATTCCGGTCTTCAGATTTATGCCTTGGGGGTGACTTCGATGCTTTTGCTTCACTCGGCCGATAAGCACTCTTTCCCTCACTTATCTTTTGGTACTTTTCTAATAACTGCGCGAAAGTGACTTTTTGTTTTTTGCTTTTGTGCTTACCATGGCCTTTGCTTTCTTGGGTTGTGCGTGCAACGGTCTTTGAATTCTCTTGTTGCCCCCCAGTGCTAGATGTTACCATTGTAGCTTTGATGGAATTTCCGTCTTCAAGATTGTTCTTGATGCACTTTTTAACAATATCCTTGCTCGAAGACTTGACCCCATCCTCATTGACGTGTACATGTCCACTTTTAGATAAATCGGCTGGAGATAGCCGAGTCAACATTTGATGGCCGTCAAAATGATCCGACTGTCCAAATGATCGTGCCTCAACAAACTCCAATCGTCCTATCTTGTCCGATTGCTTGACTTGATGGATCATGTTGCAATCTTTGACATTGTGCTTGAACGAACATTGCGTTGGCTCTTGTCTTGACGGCTCGACATCGTGATCAATTATAATAATAGGATTAGTCAGCGATGTACCGATGATGTGATCAACTATGCCTGCACTGGACGTACACTCTTGATCCATTAACCGATATTGTGATACCGGCTTTGATACAAAACAACCGAGCGGTGTCAGTTTAACATCATCCGACTCGGCTATGCATTGTTTTTCGTCCTCCTTTCCCGATGCTCTTGAATCGGCTATCCTGGAGAACTTTGAACCTGGCTTTATATTCCTGCAACCAAAATAATTACATAATATACGTCTCATCTGAGACCAAATGTTAGCCAGGCATGAAACAAACAAAGTTGTCCATATGAATATAAAGTTCAGTCGGCATGACGCGAAAAACTTTGGTTGTGATAAGTTGTCACTATTAGCCTCTATGAATGGTGCCATGTGTTGATCAACATGATTAGTAACAAGATAATTCGAAACATATAGATTACTCATCTCGATCGGTCTTTCAAAATTAATTAGAATCTTACTAACGGGTGCATCAACAATATGATTTTGACTGAATCGAAAACTGAGTAAACTCTCGGCTAGGTGTACCTTTGTGAAGTCGTTGGAACGAGAAGATGGTTGCACCACTGGAGCAATACCTTGCTCCACTTCTGAATAATTCTCGAATGCATCTTCCTCTTTTTCTGGATCTCGTGCCTCATCACTCGGATTGCTTGAGTAGATTTCACTTGGAAGCTCTTCATGAGTTGAACTTTGCTCGACTGTATTTTCTTGTTCTTGATGTTCATCGTTAACCAAACTTTGTTCAGCCATATTACTTTGTTCTTGATGCTTATCAATATCTTTTGCACAAAAATCATAGGGTAGCATGTAAGCCTCCTCACATCCAAAAAAATCAAGCACGACCAATTTGTTGCATTTACCGTTCTTTTGCTCGGTGAAGCTTGCATCTTCTATTTTGGTACACGCAGCAATAACTGGCTTGATGCACTCGGCTTTAGTGGCTTTAGCCGGTGATGCACTCGTCTGGAATGATGCACTCGGCTGACAAGATGTACTCGGCTGGCACGATGCACCTGGCTGGCTCGATGCAACGCACCGGCCTTAAACGTCTCAGTGGTCAATTTGGTTTCAATTGAATCCACCATTGTCTTGTCACTAAAGGAACCGTTCAACTCAGCTGTAGACGACTTAGTCATATTTGACTCGGTTTCAACAGAATCAACCGTATTAGCCGAGTGAACCCTTTCTTGCTGATTTGCTTGCAAAACTTCTTTTTTGGCTTGTCTGAACATCACAGAGGATCCATCATGATTGCTGAATGGACGAAGGGACTTGACATATTCTTGCAAATATTCCTCTCCATGCCTCTTGTTGAGTGCTTCATAAGCCTGTCGATATTCTTCTGGTAATTCCTCAAGAGTTGGTGTAGTAAATTCGTTGATGCTATTCCCTGTGAGCTTTGGCTTGATCTTGTTCACTTGGGCCACATATTTTTCCTTAAACTCAGCCCTGCTTTGATCGACTTGCCCCCCGATACTTTTATGATATTTAATTGTATAGGGGGTGTATAACATACTGCAATGATAGGTGAAGCCATGTGAACCGTTGTTGAATATTTGCTCACGCCAATTTGATCAATCGGCAAAATTTCGTCTTCTTTCAAGACCCTAGCTCTTATTGCCTCATACTCAGGAATCAATCCCTTTTCGTGTTGCTCAAGGCAAATAGCACTAATCTTTTTATTTTGGGCTAAACTTTTTATTGCAGCCAGAGCCACCTCATCTCCTGCAATATTAGGCACATTTGCTCCTCTAGAATTTACATTTATTCGGCTATGACCAGAAAGGTGTGAAGCCGAATTATGAACATCTACAGTTGTGTATGGTGCTGAAAAATTATTGTCATGATGTGTAGCATATGATGGTTGAGAGTAACTGGCCGAACAACTAGTAGCAGTATGGCCAATTCTTCTATCCATCGGCAAGGTTGAATTCACATTTTGCAAATTAGTTGCCGATGAATTAAAGGATGAAACACTTTCTTGTATGCCATTGAAAATTTTAACATGGTGTGTTTCAAATTGATTTACCAAACCCATCATGTTGTTCATCGGCATATGGATTTGTGGGGTTGCCGATGCATAAGAGTTTGGATACATAGTTGTACGTTGTTAAGGCTGGTCACAATGGGCAGGAACATAAGGTAGTAACATACACACTTATCTAGACTATGTTACTACCTCCACAGTGGGTAGGAACATGTAGGTAGTGTCATGCAATGATGCATTTATTAGCTTATAGACTCATTGTTTCTTGAAGTGTGTGATGTTCTGGTAACTTAGCTAGTTACCACAAGCACCTCACCCTTCATTAAATATGTGCCACATAAGCAACGTTGTATTAAAATATGTGATGTTACTCCTAAGTTCCACCCCATTGTGACCAGCCTAAAATCATAAGAATTCGAAGCATAAATATTGTTTTGCATCGGCCCTTGTGCATAATTACATGCATGATTAATAAAAATAGGGCTAGCCGATACATTATTCTCAATAGGTGATCTAGCAACAACATATGGATTATTTGCATCTACAAAGGGGAATTGGGTATTCATATTACCTTTGCAAATTGCAGCAACTTGATGACGATCTCTTCGTAGCAAGAACGGGCTGGAGACCGTTCAAAGCTTTTGTCCCCAGCGGAGTCGCCAAAAAGTGTGTTCGCACACGAGCACGTCACCGTGTACCTCCAATGCCGAGGGTGATGCACCGCAGCTCGCGTCGAAGGAGACCCGTCCGGAAGCGCGATACACAAGCAATCCGGCGGGCGCTTTTAAAGACCCGAAACCCCACACGCCCGGGAGGGACCCCGTCAGGGCGCGCGATGGCTATGGGCTGCCCTAGGTCGGCCTGACCGCCCCTAGGGCCTCGGGGTTCGCCGCCCTGCAACAAGAAGAACAAACGAAGAACAAGGAAGAAGAAGAACTAGGGTTAAGGAGAAAAGGTAAAAGATAACAAGTGGTAGATGGATTGATCGATTGTGTGTTGTTCAATCGGCCGTCACCCCTTAGGTATATAAAAGGCGGCTGGACTTCCCGTGCAAGGAAAAGGCTTGGATTCACGTCCAAAACCCTAGCCAAATTTGGATTTGTTTTGTCCGAACTTTCCAAAATGGTTCGGTTTAAACTGGCTGTACCTTGCGTGTAATTTTTGAGATGGTAAACTATCTCGGATGGAAAAGAGCCCAAAAGCAATCTTGAGCGTTTCGACGAGACGAACAACTTTCATGTTGAACGTTTTCCGATTTGAAGCCATCTTCTAGGCCAAAACGGTCACACAATACAGGCTGTTATTCGCGCTACCCATCACACACGTGGCTGGTGGAGCGCGCCATTTATGGCTCTGTGACAGAGCTGTGTTCGGATGGCTGTAACTGTTGCATACGAACTCGGATTAGAACGATTTTTATATTAAAATCAATCGTTTCGACGAGACGAAGATAATTCGTGTAGAAAGATTTTCCATATGAGGCAGTCTTGGTGGTCTAATCTGCCGAATACTGCTCTAGATATAAAATCTCAGTGCTTTGAGCATAGTTTTGGCACTCGAGATGAGATCGGATGACGATGACCCAAACTTCAAAGATGTTCACCTCGACAATACGAAACCTTTTCACTTTGAGCACTTTTCCATTTGAGGCCATCTTATTTGCTTTTTATGCCGTGCCAAAATCTAATGTCAACAGATGCCCGACAAGCTTCTTGCCTCACAACTGGACTGCAGCAGGGGGAGAAGCCACCAGCACTCCCGAACGGTTATTGATCACTGGGTGGAGTGAGAAGCTCGCTCGAGAAGCTGAAGTTGTGGATTTGACAGAGTTGGAGGGGTTCAAAACGCGCCCTAGATAGTTTCAAATACGCCCTAGATAGTTGGGAGAGGTTCAAAACGCGCCCCAGATAGTTTCGGGTACATGTGAAAAATTCAAAAACTGATTTGGTCGTGCTCCGCACTTCTCTACGCGAGCACGACAGCCATGCCACGGGGGCCCCACACGTGGCGTCCGATGCTTCAACCGGTCGAGTTGACCGTCCCCACCTTGCTCACACAGCGCCCAAGGCGAGATCCAATCGGACCCATCGCATCATCCATTGTTCCTTCCTTCCCTCTCGTCTCCCCTTCAAAAAAATTCAAATCTCCCCCCTCCCCCCACCCTCTCTCATCCC
>LR738710.1:493815451-493877578 GCA_902687465.1 Secale cereale
GCTCTTCTCCAGGCAGGCGCGCCACCCCACCACGCCGCCTCCCCCCTTCTCCGGCGGCGAGACCCCGCCGCGCCGCCGCACGCCCAAGGAGAACGTCGACCCTTCCACCCCGGGGCACCATTCCCACTCCGGGGACCACGCCTCCCCCTACCGCTCCCCTTCCTCCGCCGCCAAGCCGCTCCTCACACGGAACCGAAGCCTCCCACCGCGACCCCCGTCGTCGAACCCCCTCAAGCGGAAGCTCGACGTCTCCCCCGCGAGGGCCGCCGTGGGCCCGCCGCCGGAGGCCGCTACCGCGTCGGACTCCGGGGTCCAGGTACGCTCTAGGGTTTTCGGGCTGTTGGGATTTGGCGGGGCGCCAGATCTGGTTTAACGTCGGGGTTTCGCGTTGTTTTGTTGCAGGTTGTGGTGAGGATACGCCCCCCGTGCTCGGTGGAGGGAGAGGAAGCTGGGGAGGATGGGCGGGGCCCCGACGCGTGCGTGCGCAAGATGGCGACCAACTCTGTCGCGATCCAGGGCCAGGACTTCACGTTCGACGCGGTCGCCGACGCAGCCTCTACGCAGGTGTGGTTGCGGTGAAATCTGGGGCTTAGGCGTTGCCTTCTGCCTTGGGAAGATTTTGTTGTCTCTTTTGGATCAGGGGTTAGCTAAATTTGCGGTGACAGATTAGCCCTGACTCTTATGCAAACATGTGCTATACTCTGGGGTTGTGCTGGAAAAGGGTTCCATTTTGTGCCCTCGATGCTTATGAATAAACAGTGAGATTTGAGATAGTTGATAGTACTTGATAGCACAATGATGTAATTGGTTTGGTCATTTCGTTGGTGAATACGAGCCAATTTTTTTTTGGTTATTTGGCGGTTTTAGAATGTCTTTAGCGTGATTTAGCCAGCACATTGATGGTCAGGGTCTCTGTGTGGTTCTAGTGGAAATTACTATGCTATGCTATGCTTACTTGTTATCGCATTAAATAATTTCCATATGCTGTGCTTTCTGTATTGAAGTTACAATTGTGTAAGTTTTTTTTTTATGGGATGCTTTGTCAAATTTAGTTTGTGTACTTTTCTGGATTTTTTTGCTTGGGAGATCACAAGTATTACTGGTTAAGTTGTTGTGTTGTTTTCCTAGTCAATGGTTTGATTACAGCGTTGTTGTTTGGTGCCCTGAAGTTTTTTTCCTGGAATTCATAGGAAGATCTATTCAAGCTTGTTGGGCAGCCGCTCGTCGAGAATTGCTTGTCAGGGTTCAACAGCTCAATATTTGCCTATGGCCAGGTGCCTTTAAAATAAGTTTAACATTTATAAATCTACTTATAACTAGCTATTCGGAACATGCTGAGTAAGCTCTCATTTTCATTTGATCATGGAAAGACTGGGAGTGGAAAGACGTACACAATGTGGGGACCTCTCTCCGCAATTTCAGGAGACTCAATGGGCTGCGAGAGGGGACTGACACCCCGTGTTTTTGAGCAGCTGTTCTCCCGGATTAAAGAAGTAACTCAACGGATTTCCTAGCTGTTTTTTATGTTTCAAAGTTTTCCTACTTGAAGCTTAACTTGCTCTTACATCTGCAGGAACAAGGGAAACACAAAGACAAAGAGCTAATTTACAATTGCACCTGCTCTTTTCTCGAGGCAATTTCTATGCTTAGTACCTATAACATATTTGTAGTTATTTTTGTCCGCGATAGAAAATCTGATCAATATTGATTAATATGTGCAGATCTACAACGAACAGATAACTGATTTGCTAGATCCCATGCAAAAAAATCTTCAGGTGAAAACAAATTGCGAAATATAGTAGCATTTTTTTTCACTTTTTTACTAATACGGCCTATTCATTGGCAGATAAGAGAGGATGTTAAAACTGCTTGTGTTTATGTTGAATCGTTGACAAAGGAGTTCGTTTTCACTATGAAAGATGTAACTCAGCTGTTGGTGAAGGTGTGTGTGCATCACGATATTGATAACTACTTAGTTCCTGATATGCATTTGCTCTCATATATTTGTGATGATCAGTATTTGTCCTAGTCTTGCATCTGGTATTCTGGTTATATACTTTGTTGTGTCAATTACGTGGATAGTTTATTCCGTGCTGGAGGCATGCCTACCATGGTCCCACCCCAAGTTGGGGCTGTTAAGTTAGTCACTCTGAGTAGGACTTAGATCTGTGTCAGATGTTGGCCCTTTGTTGTCTATGTGTGGAATTGTCGACCACTAATTGTCCTGGTCCAAACTCTTGTATCTACTGTTCTTCTCCTCATAATGAAAGTATGTGCAAATGCTTTTTGCCCGTTCTCAAATTTCTTTGATGTGAATAGTGAAGACCGAAGAGGCTTATTACTTGAGTTCTAGTTGTTTTGGAAGACAGGAATACTCTGCTGGAAGATATTTTTCTTGCAAATATTTCATTTACAGATGATGCATTCTCTTGTTGCTGCAAAATCTGATCACAGTACTTATTTCGTCAGATTAATATTTTCCAGTAACCCATGCATATACATCATCATATGCCTTAGTTTGATTTTGAACTTCGTGCAGGGATTGGCGAACCGGAGAACAGGGTCAACAAGTGCGAATGCAGACAGTTCACGCTCTCATTGTGTTTTTACATGTGTCATCAAATCTGAATCAAAGGTAGTTGTTGAAGCTGGCCTTGTGTTACATTATTGTTTCATTGGTTATACCTGTGAGATGCAATTATTTAACCCACAGTAAATATTCCTGACTTTCGATGTTCTGATTGTGTTTTTAAATCTGTGAAAAATCTGAATCGAAGGTAGTCATTGAATTTGGGCTTATTACATTATATTTTCAGTAATCATACCAGTGGGGTGCAATTATTTCACCTGCACTAAATGTTCATGTCTATTCGATGGTGATGCTCTTATCTTCACTTGTGGTGCTTCTATAAGTATAAATTGTTCTGTTTCCGTGTTTCCCGCTCAGCTATGTCCTGGTCTAGATGTTGTTTATTCCATTTCGGCAAATATATGCACCAAATGGTGAAGCCTGTGTGCTCAATGATAGGTTGAAGGCACATTGCACTTTCGTCAATGTTTGCATATACCTTGACATATATTACTGGATCTCCTTTAGGTTTTACAGTTCCTTCTGATGTTTCACATATGGAATACTGAAAGGTTCCTTAAGGCATAACTCTGAAAGGTGTGGAAAGAGAAATCATTCTGCTCAAGCTTGCATTGTGTTCTATTTTATGAATAGGATCAATATTCTTGGGACACACTATATCACAGTTGCTTCCTTTGGCATTTCTTTATCTCCTTTTGGTGCCTGGTGGTTGCTGCTGTTTGCACAATGCAAGATCTAAAGTTTTACAAAATGTGTAAATGGAGGTCTCAGTTCTGGTACAAACATAAGAGTAACGAGGTGGTGATGGACCAACTTATTTAGAAATAGAATGTAAAATGTTTATCCACAAACTAATTCCCAATTATTATTGTCTTCAATCATTGCTAGTATCAGTTTAGATACATCTGTTAATTCATTATTGTTTTGTTATTGTTCTATAGAATCTTGAAGATGGCTCAAACAGCATTAGAGTAAGCAGGATAAATTTAGTAGACCTTGCTGGATCTGAGCGGCAAAAGCTAACCCATGCAGCTGGGGATCGCCTAAAAGAAGCAGGAAATATAAATCGGTCACTTTCAGCGCTTGGGTAAGGTTCTATTTATTTTAATAGCGAAGTTAAATATTTTTTGTCGGATCTTCGCTAGTTGCTTTTTCGTGGCATAATCTATGTTGGTGTTTTTGTGGGACCTTTTTTGGCTAGACTTAAGACTATTTGGTGTACTTTGCACATTCTGATTAATCACTGTACCAAAACAATTACCTTGCACATTTTGTCACGATGTGCTAATAGGCGTGGAATTGAGGTTCTGATCAATATGTTTTTCGTCACTGCAGAAACTTGATTAATATACTAGCAGAAATTTCACAATCTGGAAAACAAAGGCATGTTCCATATCGCGATTCAAAGTTGACATTTCTATTACAAGAATCCCTGGGTGGTAATGCAATGCTTGCAATGATTTGTGCGGTTTCGCCGTCAGAAAGGTATTATCCAAGTTGAACCAGAAGTCTTCTTTTTGTGCTATTCTGATGTTGTTTCCTCACCATATTTTCTGTGTCTCTAAACAGATGTAAGAGTGAAACCTTGAGCACTCTAAGGTTTGCTCAACGCGCTAAAGCTATAAAAAACAATGCAGTTGTCAATGAACAAAAAGAGGATGATGTCAATGCACTGCATGAGCAGATCAGACACCTGAAGGTTCTATTGCGTTAATATTGAAAACACAATTTCTCCATAATGTTTTTCTCTTTGACTCAAGTTTTACCGCTAATGTTTTGTTGCAGGATGAACTCCACAGAATGAAATCTAATGGAGGCTCAGAAGGAGGCAATGGCAGCTTTTCTACTGGTTGGAATGCTAGGCGCAGTCTGCATCTGCTAAAAATGAGCTTGAATCGTCCCACGACATTCCAGGCTATCAAAGAAGACAGCGATGAAGAAATGGAGATAGATGAGAATGATGTTGAGAAGCCCAGTAATAACCATGATAATATGGTAATAGCCCTTGCTGAAGATATTGGATTCAAAAGGCTCCCAGCTTCAGAGGTGACGAATGCTGGTTTTTCACATGTTGATGCATTTGATGGAGATAAAATTTTGATGCCTACCAAAAGGTCTTGTTCTGATGCTAATAAACTTGGAGAAGACAGATGCAACTTGAATCTCGCTGCCAGTATACAGAGAGGACTTCAAGTCATTGAAAGTCACCAAAACAACGGTGCATGGAGGAGAGCCTCAGTTGGGTTAAATGCTAGAATCAGGGATGTTCTGCCTTGCAAGATTGATGTCGCGACTCAGACTGATCCTGAAGAATCTCAAGCAAGAGATAACACTCTGGCTCTAGTTCCTTCTTGTGTAGTTGAGATTTCTTCAAATGAGAGCAAGAATCCTGATGCTTGCAGAGATCTGCAACTGGTACCAGCTGATGGAGCAGTACCATCTGATGACCTAAAGCAGCAGCAGATTCTCAAAGTAAGTTCACACAAAAGTAAGTTCACCAGTTGGTTAAACTAGCCGGAGCTTTATTTTTAAATTATGTCTGTATAGGCTGTGGAGAAGGTCCTTGCTGGATCAATCAGGCGAGAAATGGCACGTGATGAACAGTGCGCAAAGCAAGCTGTAGAAATTCAACAGCTAAATCGTTTGGTGAGTGTTTTTCTTCTCTCTCTTCAGAAACAAGAAACTATTTTCTGGCCCCTAACTATTCTGATATTCTAGGTGCAACAGTACAAGCATGAGCGAGAATGCAATGCTGTAATTGCACAAACAATGGAAGGCAAGATTGCTAGGCTTGAAAGTTTGATGGATGGAACTTTACCGACTGATGAATTTATACACGAGGAGTATCTCTCTCTTATGAATGAGCACAAGGTTGTCTGAAATTTATAGTTCTTGTACTATATAAATAGACAATGCTTTCTTTTTATATCATCATACTTATTACTTGCGAGCTAATATCCTTGATCCGACAAGTGCAGATCCTCCAAAAGAAATATGACAACCATCCTGAAGTCCTACGTGCTGAAATTGAGGTGAAGGCACTCCAGCGGGAATTGGACTTGTGCAGGAATTACATGGATGAGAAAGAGGTTTTACAGGAAGAGATACATCATCTGAAGAGTCAGTTACATTATGTGCTTTCATCTTCTGCATCGCTTCGCAGGCTGTGGCCTCCACTGCAATTGCATCAGAGTGCTAATCCTTCGCCTGGAACAAAAGATGATGATGGTGATAGTAACATTGCGGATGCTGCTGATTATGCTGAAGCTGAGAGTAAATGGATTGCTCTCATGGACGAGCTCAGGGCTGACCTTGAAGCAAACAAATCTCTTGTTGGAAGGTTGCGGTCGGAATTGGAGTCAGAGAAAAAATGCTCAGAGGAATCGAAGGAAGCATTGCAAACAGCAATGCAGGGATATACTAGAATCTTGGAACAATATGCTGACCTTGAAGAGAGGCATATTGGTTTGCATGCAATGCACAGGAAGATCCTTGATGGGGTTGAAGATGTGAAGATGAGGGCTGCAAAAGCTGGTGTCAAAGGAGTCGAACTACGGTTCATCAACTCCCTTGGTGCCGAAATCTCTTTTCTGAGAGCAGAAAATAAAAGCCTTCATGACCAGCGGAAGGATACAGCTGAGGCTGTTCAAGCTGCTGGTGAATTGCTGGTACGACTGAAGGAGGCCGAGGAAGCGACAACAGTTGCCCAGGTATGAATTTCCTGGATTGCTCATATCTTACACCATTTCTGTTGTTGATGGACCATTACGTTAGACATAACAGCAGGAAGCATGGAATGTACTCCCTCCGTTCCTAAATATAAGTCTCTCTAGAGATTTCAATATGGACTGCATACAGAGCAAATTAAGTGAATCTACACTCTAAAATATGTTTATAACTTTATATACATCCGTATCTATTCCATATTGAAATCTTACAAAGACTTATATTTAGGAACGGAGGGAGTACTAGATAGCTGCAGATTTATAATATAGTTCATGAAATCGGGATTTTGGAATTTCACAAAATGTATAGATGGAAACACACATTGCAAGTGCTAATATAGCCGTTTAACTGAGCTGATGGTTACATGTCCGTTGAGTTGGCTAGTGTGCCGTATGTTTTTTCTTTTGCGGAGAATATTATATTGTCTATTGAGAGTACGTTTTTCAGTTGTAGTAAAACAATGTCTGTATTGTAGAACCGAGCCTTGTTAGCAGAGCAGGAGACGGAGAAAGCGTATCAGGAGATTGACAACTTAAAGAAGAACTACGACCATGAAATCGTCGCGCTAAATCAACGACTGACAGAGTACTCCAAGCACAACGACGCTGCACCTCTGCCTGCCGCATCCAGCAATCTCGACTCGGTACCCAGGTATGACACGGTTGGTGGTAGCCCTTGTGATGATGAGCAATGGCGGGGGGAGGTGGACGCCTTACACCAGCACGGATCACTGGAGGTGACCAAGAGCACGGACCTCAACTCGTGGTTCTCCGGGTACGACAGGTGCAACATCTGATGACGCCGTCACTGTTATCTCTCCCTCTGTAGTCTGTACCTCGGGAGGAAAGGGTTAGCGGCAGTAGTATGTTGTACACCTTGTAAGCATCAGGGATCAGAGGGCCAAGGACGCGTTTCTCTTCACCGTCCGTCCGTGTGTGGCGTTGTCATTGCAGATTCTTCAACAATACCATTAATCTCCCTTGTATATTACGATGGACACCGGCGCTCTACATTACAAGAGCCAGAGCGATGCTCTTCTCGTTTGTAGCCGCAATCTTTTACCAATGAGCACTGTAAGCTGTACTCGTTGCAACTCCTGACAAGAGCTTATGCCCTTTTTTTCTTCTCTCTGACGTTGTAATTGTCCCTTGCTTGACTATTCCACGCGGTAGTCTCGTTTTTCTCCACTTAGTTTAGCCTTGGCGTTCACGTTTGGATCATGGTATTTCGCGCCGCCCAGTCCATCCACCTCACTCCTCAGCTATCCTCTCGTCAATATTGAAAAAAAAATACCCTAAGCAGGTACTCCCTCCGTTCCAAATTACTCGTCGTGATTTTAGTTCAAATTTGAACTATAACCACGACGAGTAATTTGGAACGGAGGGAGTAATAGTCTACTGGTTCGGCGTGTTTCGTCGGCCGGGGACAATGTCGATCGAGATGCATGCACGCTGTTGGGCGCGTAGCCGCGCTGTCTGTGAAGCTATAAACCCATTTCCCCTACAATTATTATTGATGTAGTTTTAAATATTATAGGATGAACGGAAGTGTTCTTACTTGGAGTGGGTTGATCAAGAGTGGCCACAGTCTTTGAAAATGTGCCTAGTGAAGCTCTGGAGCATGTATGAGGAAGAGAACAAACGTAGGCTTAGAGAAACTGTTGTCAACGCTGAAGAATATATGAAGATGCGGGATAAAAAGTGGAGGTGGAGAATGAGCTCAGATTTTTTAAATCAGACTTTGCTAAGATGGTGTTGACGAAGGAGGAGGCACTTTCCCAGTTGGCCCGTGCAAAACATGTTCTTACTGAACTGAAAGCAGAGGTGGATAAGACGAGTCTGGATGATCTCGATTAGGAAAATAAATATATTGTTCTTATGAAGTTGAACTAGCTATATGTTGTACTGTGCTGTTTTCATGTAGCTATCGTACTGTGATGTTATAATATATTTATGTGCATAATAGAAAATTGGCAAACAGCTATTCGATATGAAATGTGAATTTGCGTAATACTGGAATTATTAATTGTAAACTAATAAACCTGCTAAATGTGTCATCGAACTTTGTAAAGGGTTCTATCAGTAAAAAACGCTTATGATGGATAGCCCAATGCCACACAGTTTTCTTCATCAAATCATGTGTGATGTAGTTGATAAAAACAAATAGTTAACCAAGGCAGAGCGTGTGTGATAGTTACACCTTCACACACGAGCCTACACATAAAACTATGTGGGATGTACATACGAACGGAAACGTTTTCCCTGGATTGACTGTGTGGGTTGTACATAAGAACGGAAACGTATTCCTTGGATTGACTGTGTGTGATATACATACGAACGGAAACTTTTTCTCTGAATTGACTGTGTGGGATGTACATAAGAACGAAAACATATTCCTTGAATTGACAGTGTCTGATATATATACCTACGGAAATGTTTTTCTGGGATTCACCGTGTGGGATGTACATACCTTCGGAAATGTTTTTCTGGGACTCACAGCGTGGTTTGTACATACCTACGGAAATGATTAGGTTTCGATGCCTCACCCGATCGCACACGAGCTCATTTGGTGTCCCATGAGGGCCTATCCTCGACGATTTCTGGATCGTGTGGGAAGGACCCCCTATCGCCCACACTCACTAGGCGACTGTTCCAAATGCCGTCGCGAAAAGGGGTTAAAAACGTTTGTATAGCACCGACACGTACTATGCAAGAGGTGGCCGCGTTTGGCTGCGCGCTCGCCATCCACCTGCTTCTCCTTCTGGCGGAAGGTTGAAGAAGCGGGCAACGCTGGCTGGGCTAGGCCGGCTCATGTGGGCTGCAGAGGTAAGTGGGCTGTTGCCAGGTTAGTTTCCTTTCTCTCTCACTTTTATTTAATTTTTTGTATTTTCTATTTATTTAACTCTGTTTTGATTTGATTTGCAACCCAAATCATTTTTCGAGATTCTGTAAATTGTTGTATGGACTAGCGTTATTCTTCCAAAGCCCCACAACAATTTCCAAAATTATTGGTCATGTATTTCTTTTATAACATAAATAAATCCAATTCAAAAATATTAATGATTTATATTCAATGGCCAAAATATTCCACAAAAAAGTTCACTATTTGTGGTTTGGACCCAAAGCCTTGCCAAAATTACCAAACATTGATGAAAGAATTTTGGGTTCATTGAAGCTGGACCTATTTGGATTTCAAAGTGCTAGGGTTTGATCACCCCCGTTTCAAGTTTCAAATAAATTTAGAGCCGATGCATGGATGCTTATGCAACTATGTACAATCAAATCTCGGGTTGTGAAAAACGTATATCACATCACGTGTTGACCATATCACATCACAACATGCCGTGCAAAAACAAGTTAGACGTCCTCTACTTTGTTGTTGTAAGTTTTACATGGCTGCTGTGGGCTTCTAGCAAGAACTGTTCTTACCTACGCAAAAACCACAACGACGATTATCAAGTTTGTTGTTTTAAACTTGTTGAAGGACCGTAGTCAAATTCGATTCAACTAAAGTAGGAGAAACAGACACCCTCCAGCCACCTTTATGCAGAACAAGTTGCATGTCTATCAGTGGAACCGGTCTCATGTATGTGGACATGTAAGGTTGGTCCGGGCCTCTTCATCCCACAATACCGCCGAATGAAAATAAGACGTTGGTCGTAAGCAGTATGATCATCATCGACTGATAACCAACAAGTGTAGGGGATCGTTTGTAGCCTTTTTCAATAAGTAAGAGTGTCGAGCCCAACGAGGAGCTAAAGGTAGAACAAATATAACCTCAAGTTATATCGACCACCGATACAACTGTACGCACACTTGACGTTTGCTTTATCTAAAAAAGGATAAAACCAGAAGTACTTAGCGGGAACTTGAAGTAAATTGCAAGACAATAAAAGTAGTGTAGTAGCAAGCTTTTTTGTAACACAAGATAATGATTTGTCCCTACGCAGTCGATAACAAGTATGGGTAATCATTCTTGCAGTTTTATATTGAGGGAGAGGCATGAGCTAACACACTTTCCGTACTTGGATCATATGCACTTATGATTGTAACTCTAGCAAGTATCCGCAACTACTAAAGATCATTAAGGTCGTGGAACCCAACCATAGCATTAAGTATCAAGTCCTCTTTACTCCCATACGCCATAGCCCCCTTACTCAGGTTTAACCTTCTGTCACTCTAGCAACCCACCATAAGAGAACCATGAACATATTGCAATACCCTACAGTGGGGCCCCCCTCACGTTTACACGAGAACTGAGGGCACCGTAGGACAACACCAAAATAAAATATACAATCATAACAACCAAGATCACGATTATTCCACAGGACAAAACAGATCTACTCAAACATCATAGGATAACCACATATCATTGGATAAAAGTATGTAGTGTTGAGCACCATGTTTAAGTAGAGAACTACATCGGGAATAGAGAGGTTACACTACTGCATAGAGGGGGAGAAAGTTGGTGTTGACTATAGCAAGATTGTTGATGTAGATCGTCGTCACGATCCTAGCCCCGGCGGCACTCCGGCGCCACCGGGAGAGAGGGGGAGAGAGCCCCCTCCTTCTTCTTCTTCCTTGGCCTCCACCTAGATGGGAGGAGGGTTCCCCCTCTGGTCCATGGCCTCCATGGCAGCGGAGGGGCGAGAGCCCCTCCGAGATTGGATCTGTCTCTCTGTCCTCTTCTGTTTCGCGTTTCTCAGATCCGGCCCTTCACCTTTTCTTAAAATCCTGGAGATCCGTAACTCCGATTGCACTGAAATTTTAACACATTTTTTACCATAAATTAGCTTTCTTGCACCAGAAGAAGGGCCCCAACCGACGTTTGAGGAGGGCACAAGACACCTGGGCACGCTGGGCACCCCCTGGCACGCCCTGGTGGGTTGTGGGGCTTGTGGGCCCCCGTTTGCGTTGGTTCGAAGTCCCGAAAATCACATATAATCCAAAATAATTCTCTGTAAATTTTTATTGTGTTTGGACTTCGTTTGATATGGATTTTCTACGAAAAAAAACGTGCAACAAACAGGAACTGGCACTGGGCACCAGATCAGTAAGTTAGTCCAAATAAATCATATAACTTGTTGCCAAAAGTATGTAAAAGTTGAATAATATTGGCATTGAACAATAAAAAATTATAGATACGACGTAGACGTATCAGCATCCCCAAGCTTAATTCCCGCTCGTCCTCGAGTAGGTAAATGATAAAAAAGATAATTTTTGATGTGGAATGCTACCTAGTATAAACTTGATCATATGTCTAATCATGGCATGAATATTAAGACATGAGTGATTCAAAGCAATAGTCTAGAATTTGACATAAGGACGTCAATACTCGGGCATCCCAACAAACAATCATGTCTTTCAAAATATCAAACGCTAAAGAATGTTATCCCTACAAAAATCATATAGCCTTGTCATGCTCTGTCTTCATAACACAAAGTATAAATCATGTACTACCTCGGTGTTAGCCAAGCAATTGGTTCATACTTTTTAACACGCTTCAACATTTTTAACTCTCATGCAATACATGAGCGCAAGCCATGGATATAGCAATATAGGTGGAATAGAATGCAGCGGTAGTGGACAAAAGAAGGGAGAAACTCTCACATCAACTAGGCAAACTAATGGACTATGGAGATGTCCATCAATCGATATCAATGCGAGGAGTAGGGATTGCCATGCAATGGATGCACTAAGAGCTATAAGTGTATGAAAGCTCAATATGAAACTAAGTGGGTATGCATCAAACTTTACTACGGAAAATTCCCACTAGCATATGAAAGTGACAACATAGGAGACTCTCTATATGAAAAACATGGTGCTACTATGAAGCACAAGTGTGGAATTGCATGCCCTTCTCTCTTTTTCTCTCATTTTTTCTTTTCTTTTTCTTTTATTTTTTTCTTGGGCTCTTTTTGGCCTCAATTTTTTTATTTGTCCGGAGCCTCATCCCGACTTGTGGGGGAATCATAGTTTCCATCATCCTTTCCTCACTTGGACATGCTCATCACACTTCTATTTACTTATAAATCAAAAGAAGTAAAAATTACAACTCGATACCTAGAACATAGTATAACTCTATATGAATGCCTCTGGCAGTGTACCAGGATGTGCAATGATCTAGCATAACAAAGATATCAAAAAATAGACAAGCCATGTAAATATCGTGCCAGCTATCTTACGATCATGCAAATCAATATGAAAATGAATGCTCAAGTCAACTATATGATGGAAATGCATGGCAATATATCTCGGAATGGCTATGGAAATGACATAATAGGTAGGTATGGTGGCTGTTTTGAGGAAGAGGCTAGCAACAATGGAAGGGTGAGATTGCGTATAATCCATGAACTCACATTAGTCATAAAGAACTCACATACTTATTACAAAAGTTTATTAGCCGTCGAACAAAGTACTACTACTCATGCTCCTAGGGGGGAGGTTGGTAGGAGTTAACCATTGCGCGCCCTCGACCTTCACACAAAGATAGACAATCAAGAATAAATTGTGCTCCAACTTCCCGGCATAACGAGAGACTATACGTGCATGCTTCGGGAATCACAAACCTTAACATCAATATCTTACTAAACATGATCATCCGCTAGTACCTCTCACATATTATCATCCCATATCGCAAAACTATTGCAAGGAATCAAACATATCATATTCAGTGATTCATAAGTTTTATGTTGGATTTTATGACTAACCATGCATTTGACCAATTTCGTTTGACTCTCTAATAGATATAAGTGAAGCATGATAGTTTAATTCTTTCTACAAAATATTATGCTCTAACAAATATAAGTGAAGCAAAAGAGCATTCTACGAACATCGATTTTCTGTGTGAAGAGAAACATGCGATCCAAACTTTAAATGATATAAGTGAAGCACATGAAGAATTCTACAAAGCCATAGTAAAAAGATTTAAGTGGAGTGAATGAGAATTCTATAAATTGGCCAAGGACTCTCTCATACCAGCATGGTGCATGAAAGAAAAGTGAAAAACAAACACAAAAGTCGCTCCAAGAATTTACGCATATCATGTGAACGAAACAAATCCGAAAACATACCGATACTTGTTGAAGAAAGATGGGATGCCTTCCGGGGCATCCCCAAGCTTAGATGCTTGAGTATCCTTGAATATTTACTTGGGGTGCCTTGGGCATCCCCAAGCTTGAGATCTTGCCTGTCCTTCTTCTCATCACATCGAGACCTCCTCGATCTTCGAACACTTCATCCACAGAAAACTTAAATAAACTTTTGGTGGCGGGGTTATTGCATATGATCAATGAAATCCCATCATGTACTACTCTAACATTATTGTATAATTATAATAAAACATTACCCACTGTATTCTGTCACAATTCTATGGCCCCAAGTCAAGGAGGCTTCAAAAAAAATTCAAACATATGCAAATAATGAAGCTATAACAACAATCTGTGAAAATAGGACAGCCAGTACAGATTTGAACATTCACCATACTTCTGTAACTCTAAAGTTTTTGAAAAATTAGGAAACAGTAAGCAATTTGTATATAAAGACTGTTCAAAAAGTTTCAGAAATGTTTGACGTACCAGTAAAATATGAAAAATCATGCACTACAGACAAAGTTTCTGTTTTTGCACCGCACAAAGCAACAAGCAATCTAATCATCCTAAAGGAAACTCTTGGCACATTATTTTTATAATACAATGGATTCGCACAAGGGGTTAATTATTTTTGTTGAGAAGTTTCTGTAATCCAAATTTTTCAAAGTTTCCATGGGCATGAACAAAGTTCAAGGAGCTCCCACACTTCAACAGTGCTCGTCCTTCTTACTTTCACTTTTATTTTTGAAAAGTTTTAGGCTCCCCTCTATATTTTTTTGTTTTTAAACTTTATAAAATCACACAATAGAAATAAATGACTCTCTAAAACTTCCAGGTTGTCTCCCTGGCAACGCTTTCTTTAAAGCCATTAAGCTAGGCATAAAGTGCTCAAGTAATGAATCCACCCGGATCCCATGGTATATCAAAACCAATTTTAATTAGCAATGATTTGGCACTTATTTTTTTCTCGAATACGCATGAGTGTGCGTACTATATATTAAAGAAGAGGATGGGGATTAGAAGACCCCTCCATGTTGGAGCTACAAGTTTTACATAGCTCAACTCCACCGGCAAGGCTAGGCTAACTACTCACGTCATTACCCACCTCAATGGCCGCAAATGTGCTATCCATGTACGATTTAAATAGACCTGCCGCTACCCACGCCCTACCTTCTACGACAATTCGGTTAATTACAAAAGAGGTCGAGGGAGCGTCCCCATCAAAAACCACCATGTTTCTATGCTTCCAGAGCTCCCATAAGACCAACACCAACATGGCCCTTGCATCCTTGCCTCCTCCGGCCCTGCTCGTGTTGCTCAAGCACCATGCTCCCAAGTTCGACGTAGGGGTTGGAGCCCAATCTGGTCTGCCCCAAGCAACGCAGACGCGCACCCACACTTCCCCCGCAAAGACGCATTAGAGTAAGAGATGGTTGATGCTCTCTTCATCCAAATCACAGAACGGGCATGTCTCTTGGTGGTCCAGTCCATGTCTAGCCAATCTGTCAGAAGTCCAGCAACGATCTTGCAGAGCCAGCCAAGCAAAGAAGCGACATCTAAGTGGTGCTTTGGACTTCCAAGTGAATTCCGCCGTTGGCACAGTTTCCTTTGCCCAAAACTTCGCCTTATATGCTAATCTTGTGGAATGGGATCCACCTTCTTCCCAGGCCCACCGGATCGTGTCCATCACATCCGGTTGAAGTTGCACCATGGCAAGTCTATCCCAAAGCCGCAAGTATTCCTGGAGCATTTGTGCATTAACCTCCGGCCCAACGTCCATCACCTAAGCTCCATTTGCAATCCCTTGGCTGACCGTGCGACTGTCGCGAATTCTTTTCCTCACCAAGCCGTATAGCGATGGTGCCAACTCCTCCACCCTGATGCCGTCCAACCAACGGTCTTCCCAGAATAGGGTACCTTCACCATTTCCTAGCAGTACATGGGTGGCTGCCTGGAACAGTTGCAACGATTTTTTCGACACTTCTATTTCAAATTCCTCCCAGGGTCTATCCTGATCCACCCGTTTGAGCCAAGGCCACCTTGCCTGCATGGCAGTGTTAAGCAACTTTAGGTTAGTGATGCCCAGGCCACCTGCCCATCTTGGCGAGCATACCGTCTCCCACGCCACGCGGCACTGTCCTCCATTCGCCTGATCCTTGGCGCACCACAGGAAGCCTCTGCAGATTTTATTCATGGCAACGATCATCTTCATGGGAATATCGAGAGCCATCATCGCATGTATAGGTATCGCACACAAAATGGACTGAACCAAAACCATCCGCCCACTCTTCGGCATATTTGCCGCCTTCCACCCTGGGAGACACCGCGCGAGCTGATCCACCAGAACTTATAGCTGCGCAACCGTCGGCTTCTGAAGAGTGACCGGGAGGCCTAGTTGTTTGCAAGGAAAAGAGCCGGCTGGGCATCCAAGGACTCGGGTCACCTCTGCCATCACGTCCGAGTTGCACCAAATTGGAATAGCCGCGCTCTTATGTAGGTTGGCCTTGAGGCCCGAAGCCTCCCCAAAAAGCCTTAGGATTGAAGGACAAGCATTGAGATCAATGACCTCCGGCTTCAAGAAAATCATGACATCGTCAGCAAACATTGAAACCCTCTTCGAAAGACCTCTATGTGCTAGCGAGGAAAGGGCACCACGCTTCGCCGCGAGCAGAAGCATCCATTGCAAAGGCTCCATGGTGAGGATGAAGATGATTTGGCACTTATTAGTGAGCACAAAGCAACATATATCATGCAATGACGAAGTCTAAATCTCTTCCTATGCATCGGCATGTCATAAAAGAACAATTCATGCACATCAAGTAAATGCCAATGCATAGTATAAGCAGTTTCTAGCAATTTTATCGTGTTGAAAACATAGAGAGGCGGAGATGTAGTTCCTCTTTCATAATAATTGCAAGTAGGAGCAGCAAGCACATGCATATTATACTCATCAAAATCATCATGTGCAACGGTAAAAGGCAACCCATTAATGTAATCCTTAATAAGTGCAAACTTCTCCGATATAGTGTAGTTGAGAAAATTCAAAAAGATAATTGGACTATCATATGTGGGTGCAATAGCAACTATGTCATGTTTAACATAAGGAATTATAGCAAGTTAATCCTGATAAGCATAATTTATATTGTCATCTTGGCCACAAGCATAGGAAGCATCATCCAAAAGGGATATTTCAAACGAATCAATGGGATCATAGCAATCATCATAGCATTCATCCTTCGGTAAACACGAAGGGAAATTAAACAATGTATGAGTTGAGAGGTTACTCTCATCGGGTAGCTAATCTGTTCTTCCTCCTTTTGTTCTTCGCTCTCATCCTCATCTTTTTCATCTTATGAGCTCATAGTGTCATCTTCTTCCATAGATTCCTGCAAAATATTAGTCTCTTCTTGGACAACAGAGTAGTGCTCAATATATGGTTTAATATAAGAATTGGAAGCATAGTTATCATAGCAATATTTAAGTATGTCAAAATTTTCAGATTTGTAAAGAGTAGCATCATACTTTTCAATCAAAGAAGCAATTTCATAAGCACCCTTAAAAGCAACAAATTCTTCAATTTGTTGAACATCATAGTAATTATAAACAACTTTGGCATAAGAAGATACGATTCCATTATCACTATACTCACATTGGTAGGGAAGGTGTTTCTTAGGGTCCTCAGAAAAACAAGTAAAATAATATATTTCACAAAAATTCCAAGCATAGCACTGCAAATGATGAATTTGATCTAGTAAAACTTTTCCTTTTTGAGACAAGCTATGTCGCACATAATAAGCATGCTCATATAATGATTTGCCCTCAACTAAGCTAGTTGGGGTTTCAGCATGAGCACAAATGGATCGAAGATGATCCAAGTAAAAAGCTTCAGGAGTATGACAGATTTTGGGTGGTTCTTCAACCATTGTTTTAGCATGCACCACTATTTTTTTTGGTATTTTGCGTTTCCTACCCATAACTAAAGATAGAAAATAAGAGCACAAAAATAAAATCTACTTAGTGATGAAGCAAACAAGCACACACGAGAATATTCACCCCACACTATTGCTCCCCGGCAACGGCGCCAGAAAAAGGTCTTGATAACCCACTAGTGTAGGGGATCGTTTGTAGCCTTTTTCGATAAGTAAGAGTGTCGAACCCAACGAGGAGCTAAAGGTAGAACAAATATTCCCTCAAGTTCGATCGACCACCGATACAACTCTACGCACACTTGACGTTTGCTTTATCTAAAAAATGATAAAACTAGAAGCACTTAGCGGGAACTTGAAGTAAATTGCAAGACAATAAAAGTAGTGTAGTAGCAAGCTTTTTGTAACACAAGAGAATGATTTTTCCCTAGGCAGTCAATAACAAGTACCGGTAATCATTCTTGCAATTTTATATCGAGGGAGAGTCATGAGCTAACACACTTTCCGTACTTGGATCATATGCACTTATGATTGGAACTCTAGCAAGCATCCACAACTACTAAAGATCATTAAGGTCGTGAAACCCAACCATAGCATTAAGTATCAAGTCCTCTTTACTCCCATACATCATAACCCCCTTACCCGGGTTTAAGCTTCTGTCACTCTAGCCACCCACCATAAGCGAACCATGAACATATTGCAACACCCTACAACGGGGGGCCCTCACGTTTGCGTGAGAATGGAAGGCACCATAGCATAGCACCAAAACAAAATATACAATCATACCAACCAAGATCACGATTATGCCATAGGACAAAACAGATCTACTCAAACATCATAGGATGACCACATATCATTGGATAACAGTATGTAGTGTTGAGCACCATGTTTAAGTAGAGAATTACAGCGGGAATAGAGAGGTTACACCACTGCATAGAGGGGGGGGGGAGTTGGTGTTGACGGTAGCAAGATTGTTGATGTAGACCGCCATCACGATCCTAGCCCTGATGGCACTCCGGCGCCACCGAGAGAGAGGGATAGAGAGCCCCTCCTTCTTCTACTTCCTTGACCTCCCCCCTTAGATGTGTGGAGGGTTCCCCCTCTGGTCCATGGCCTCCATGGCGGCGGAGGGGCAAGAGCCCCTCCGAGATTGGATCTGTCTCTCTGTCCTCTTCTGTTTCGCGTTTCTTAGATCTGGCCCTTCACCGTTTCTTAAATTCCCGGAGATCCGTATCTCCGATTGCGCTGAAATTTTAACACAAATTTCTCTCTCCATAAATTAGCTTTCTTGCGCCAGAAGAAGGGCCCCAACCGACGTTCGAGGAGGGCACAAGACACCTTGGCGCGCCGGGCACCCCCTGGCGCGCCCTGGTGGGCTGTGGGCCCCCGTTTGGGTTGATTCCAAGTCCCGAATATCACATATATTCCAAAATAATTCTCCATAAATTTTTATCGTGTTTGGACTTTGTTTGATATGGATTTTGTGAGAAACAAAAAACATGCAACAAACAGGAACTAGCACTAGGCACTGGATCAGTAAGTTAGTCCAAATAAATCTTATAAATTATTGCCAAAAGTATGTAAAAGTTGAATAATATTGGCATGTAACAATATAAAATTATTGATACGACGGAGACGTATCACCGCCCACAATTCTTTGTGTTGTACACGTGCATATCATCTATGCGTAGACCTGGCTCATTATGCCACTGTTGGGGAACGTTGCATGGAAAACAAAATTTTACTACGCACACGCAAGATCTATCCATGGAGATACATATCAATGAGTGGGGAGAGTGTTTCTACGTACCCTCGTAGACCGTAAGCCAAAGCGTTTATTAACGCGATTGATGTAGTAGAACTTCTTCGTGATCCAACCGATCTAGTATCGAACGTACGGTACCTTCCCGTTCAGCAAACGTTCAGCTCGATGACGTCCTTGCCTTCTTGATCCAACAAGATGGGCGAAATAGTAGATGAGTTCCGGCAGCACGACGGTGTGGTTGAAGGAAATATGCCCTAGAGGCAATAATAAAGTTATTATTTATTTGCTTATATCATGATAAATGTTTATTATTCATGCTAGAATTGTATTAACCGGAAACTTAATACATGTGTGAATACATAGACAAAACAGAGTGTCCCTAGTATGCCTCTACTAGACTAGCTCATTGATCAAAGATGGTTATGTTTCCTAGCCATAGACATGAGTTGTCATTTGATCAATGGGATCACATCATTAGGAGAATGATCTGATGGACAAGACCCATCCGTTAGCTTAGCACTATGATCATTTAAGTTTTACTGCTATTGCTTTCTTCATGACTTATACATGTTCCTATGACTATGAGATTATGCAACTCCCGAATACCGGAGGAACACTTTGTGTGCTACCAAACGTCACAACGTAACTGGGTGATTATAAAGATACTCTACAGGTGTCTCCGAAGGTACTTGTTGGGTTGGCGTATTTCGAGATTAGGATTTGTCACTCCGATTGTCGGAGAGGTATCTCTGGGCCCACTCGGTAATGCACATCACTATAAGCCTTGCAAGCATTGCAGCTAATGAGTTAGTTGCGGGATGATGTATTACGGAACGAGTAAAGAGACTTGTTGGTAACGAGATTGAACTAGGTATTGAGATACCGACGATCGAATCTCGGGCATGTAACATACCGATGACAAAGGGAACAATGTATGTTTTTATGCGGTTTGACCGATAAAGATCTTCGTAGATTATGTGGGAGCCAATATGAGCATCCAGGTTCCGCTATTGGTTATTGACCGGAGACGTGTCTCGGTCATGTCTACATAGTTCTCGAACCCGTAAGGTCCGCACGCTTAAGGTTTCGATGATAGTTTTATTATGAGTTTATGAGTTTTGATGTACCGAAGGAGTTCGGAGTCCCGGATGAGATCGGGGACATGACGAGGAGTCTCAAAATGGTCGAGACGTAAAAATCGATATATTGGACGACTATATTCGGACATCGGAAAGGTTCCGAGTGATTCGAGTATTTTCGGAGTACCGGGGAGTTACGGGAATAGAGGAGAGAGGCCAAAAGGAAGGAGGCGTGCACCCCCCCTTCTGGTCCGAATTGGACAAGGGGTGCAGCCCCCTTTTCCTTCTCCCTCTCCCCCTCTTTCCTTCTCTCCTACTCCGGAAAGGAAAGGGGAATCCTACTAGGACTTGGGAGTCCTAGTAGGACTCCCCACACTTGGTGCGCCCCCTCTAGGGCCGGCCTCTCCCTCCCTCCTTTATATACGGGGGCAGGGGGCACCTCTAGACACAACAATTGATCTCTTGATCTCTTAGCCGTGTGCAGTGCTCCCCTCCACCATAGTTCTCCTCGATAAATATTGTAGCGGTGCTTAGGCGAAGCCCTGCGACGGTAGAACATCAAGATCGTCACCACGCCGTCGTGCTGACGGAACTCTCCCTCGACACTCGGCTGGATCGGAGTTCGAGGGACGTCATCGAGCTGAACGTGTGCTAGAACTCAGAGGTGCCGTAGTTTCGGTGCTTGATCGGTCGGGCCGTGAAGACGTACGACTACATCAACCGCGTTGTTCTAACGCTTCCGCTTTCGGTCTACGAGGGTACGTAGACTCACTCCCACCTCTCGTTGCTATGCATCTGGTAGATAGATCTTGCGTGATCGTAGGAAAATTTTAAAATACTACGTTCCCCAATAGTGGCATCATGAGCCAGGTCTATGCGTAGATGATATGCACGAGTAGAACACAAGTGAGTTGTGGACGATACTAGTCATACTGCTTACCAGCATGTCATACTTTGATTCGGCGGTATTGTTGGATGAAGCGGCCCGGACCGACATTACGCGTACGCTTACGCGAGACTGGTTCTACCGACGTGCTTCGCACACAGGTGGCTGGCGGGTGTCAGTTTCTCCAACTTTAGTTGAATCAAGTGTGGCTACGCCCGGTCCTTGTGAAGGTTAAAACAACACATACTTGACGAAATATCGTTGTGGTTTTGTATGCGTAGGTAAGAACGATTCTTGTTAAGCCCGTAGCAGCCACGTAAAACTTGCAACAACAAAGTAGAGGACGTCTAACTTGTTTTTGCAGGGCATGTTGTGATGTGATATGGTCAAGACATGATGAGTTATACGGTTTTGTATGAAATGATCATGTTTTGTAAAGTTATCGGCGACTGGCAGGAGCCATATGGTTGTCGCTTTATTGTATGAAATGCAATCGCCATGTAATTGCTTTACTTTATCACTAAGCGGTGGCGATAGTCGTAGAAGCAATAGTTGGCGAGACGACAACGATGCTACGATGGAGATCAAGGTGTCGCGCCGGTGATGAAGGTGATCACGACGGTGCTTTGGAGATGGAGATCAAAAGCACAAGATGATGATGGCCATATCATGTCACATATTTTGATTGCATGTGATGTTTATCTTATTATGCTTCTTATTTTGCTTAGTTCGACGGTAGCATTATAAGATGATCCCTTACTAAATTTCAAGGTATAAGTGTTCTCCCTGGGTATGCACCGTTGCGAAAGTTCGTCGTGCCGAGACACCACGTGATGATCGGGTGTGATAAGCTCTACGTTCAAATACAACGGGTGTAAGCCAGTTTTGCACACGCAGAATACTCGGGTTAAACTTGACGAGCCTAGCATATGCAGATATGGCCTCGGAACACTGGAGACCGAAAGGTCGAGCGTGAATCATATAGTAGATATGATCAACATAAGATGTTCACCATTGAAACTACTCCATCTCACGTGATGATCGGACATGGTTTAGTTGATTTGGATCACGTGATCATTTAGATGACTAGAGGGATGTCTATCTAAGTGGGAGTTCTTAAGTAATATGATTAAATTGAACTTTAATTTATCATGAACTTAGTCCTCGTAGTATTAGCATATCTATGCTGTAGATCAATAGCTCGCGATGTTGCTCCCCGTTTATTTTTTATATGTTCCTAGAGAAAACTAAGTTGAAAGATGTTAGTAGCAATGATGCGGAATTGTTCCGTGATCTGAGGATTATCCTCATTGCTGCACAGAGAATTATGTCCTTGATGCACCGCTAGGTGACATACCTATTGCAGGAGCAGATGTAGACGTTATGAACGTTTTGACAAAAGCTCGGTACGATGACTACTTGATAGTTTAAGTGCACCATCCTTTATGGCTTAGAACCGGGACTTCAAAAACGTTTTGAACACCACGGAGCATATAAGATGTTCCAAGAGTTGAAATTAGTATTTCATACTCATGCCCGTGTCGAGAGGTATAAGACTTCTGACAGTACTTTGCCTACAAGATGGAGGAGAATAGCTCAACCAGTGAGCATGTGCTCAGATTGTCTGGGTACTACAATTACTTGAATCAAGTGGGAGTTAATCTTCCAGATAAGATAGTAATTGACAAAGTTCTCTAGTCACTATCACCAAGTTAGTAGAACTTCGTGATGAACTATAATATGCAAGGGATGACGAAAGGAATTCCCGAGCTCTTTGCAATGCTGAAGTCGGCGAAGGTAGAAATCATGAAAAAGCATCAAGTATTGATGGTTAACAAGACCACTTGTTTCAAGTAAAGGGCAAAGGGATAGAAGGGGAACTTCAAGAAGAATGACAAGCAAGTTGTCACTCCCGTGAAGAAACCAAAAGCTAAAACTCAAGCCTGAAACTAAGTGCTTCTAGTGCAAAGGAAATGGTCACTGGAAATGGAACTGCCCTAGATACTTGGCGGATAAGAAGGATGGCAAAGTGAACAAAGGTATATTTTGATATACAGATTATTGATGTGTACTTTACTTGTGTTCATAGCAACCCCTGGGTATTTGATACCGGTTCAGTTGCTAAAATTAGTAACTCGAAACGAGAATTGCAGAATGAACAGAGACTAGTTAAAGGTGAAGTGACGATGTGTGTTGGAAGTGGTTCCAAGATTGATATGATCATCATCGCACACTCCCTATACTTTCGAGATTAGTGTAAAACCTAAATAAATGTTATTTGGCATTTGCGTTGAGCATGAATATGATTTGATCATATTTGTTGCAATACGGTTATTCATTTAAAGTCATAGAATAATTGTTATTCTGTTTACATGAATAAAACCTTCGATGGTCATACACCCAATGAAAATAGTTTGTTGGATCTCGATCGTGGTGATACACATATTCATAATATTGAAGCCAAAAGATGCAAGGTTAATAATGATAGTGCAACTTATTTGTGGCACTGCTGTTTAGGTCATAATGGTGTAAAGCGCATGAAGAAACTCCATAGTGATGGACTTTTGGAATCACTTGCTTATGAATCACTTGGTGCTTGCGAACCATGCCTCATGGGCAAGATGACTAAAACTCCGTTCTCCGGAACAATGGAGCGAGCAACAGATTTGTTGGAGATCATACATACAGATGTATGTGGACCAATGAGTGTTGAAGCTCGCGGCGGGTATCGTTATTTTCTGACCTTCACTGATGATTTGAGCAGATATGGGTATATCTACTTAATGAAGCACAAGTCTAAAACATTTGAAAAGTTCAAAGAATTTCAGAGTGAAGTGGAGAATCATCGTAACAAGAAAATAAGAGTTTCTACGATATGATCGTAGAGGTAAAATATTTGAGTTAGCGAGTTTGGCCTTCAGTAAAAAAATGTGAAATAGTTTCACTACTCACGCCACCTGGAACACCATAGTGTAATAGTGTGTCCGAACGTCATAACCGTACTTTATTAGATATGGTGCGATCGATGATGTCTCTTACCGATCTACCACTATCGCTTTTGGGGTTATGCATTAGAGACAGATACATTCACGTTAAATAGGGCACCATCTAAATCCGTGGAGATGACACCGTATGAACTGTGGTTTGACGAGAAACCTAAGCTGTCATTTCTTTAAGTTTGGGACTGCGATGCTTATGTGAAAAAGTTTAAACATGATAAGCTCGAACCCAAATCGGAGAAGTAAATCTTCATAGGATACCCAAAAGAAACTGTTGGGTACACCTTCTATCACAGATCCGAAGGCAAGGTCTTTGTTGCTAAGAGTGGATCCTTTCTAGAGAAGGAGTTTCTCTCGAAAGAAGTGAGTGGGAGGAAAGTGGAACTTGATGAGGTAATTGTACCTTCTCCCGAATTGGATAATAGTACATCACAGAAACTGGTTCCAGTGATTCCTACACCAATTAGTGAGGAAGCTAATGATGATGATCATGAAACTTCGGATCAAGTTACTGCTGAACTTCGTAGATCAACCAGAGTACGTTCCGCACCAGAGTGGTACGGCAATCCGGTTCTGGAAGTCATGTTACTGGACCATGATGAATCTACGAACTATGAGGAAGCGATGATGAGCCCAGATTCCGCAAAATGGCTCGAGACCATGAAATCTGAGATGGGATCCATGTATGAGAACAAAGTGTGGACTTTGGTTGACTTGCCCGATGGTCGGCAAGCCATCGAAAATAAATGGATCTTCAAGAGGAAGACTGACGCTGACAGTAATGTTACTGTTTACAAAGCTCGACTTGTTGCGAAAGTTTTTCAACAAGTTCAAGGAGTTGACTACGATGAGACTTTCTCACCCGTAGCGATGCTTAAGTCTGTCCGAATCATGTTAGCAATTGCCGCATTTTATGAAATCTGGCAAATGGATAACAAAACTGCATTCTTTAATGGATTTATTAAAGAAGACTTGTATATGATGCAACCAGAAGGTTTTGTCAATCCTAAAGGTACTAACAAAATGTGCAAGCTCCAGCGATCCATCTATGGACTGGTGCAAGCATCTCGGAGTTGGAATATACGCTTTGATAAGTTGATCAAAGCATATAGATTTATACAGACTTGCGGTGAAGCCTGTATTTACAAGAAGTGAGTGGGAGCACTACAACCTTTCTGATAAGTATATGTGAATGACATATTGTCGATCGGAAATGATGTAGAATTTTCTGGAAAGCATAAAGGAGTGTTTGAAAGGAGTTTTTCAAAGAAAGACCTTGGTGAAGCTGCTTACATATTGGGCATCAAGATTTATAGAGATAGATCAAGACGCTTGATAAGACTTTCGATGAGTACATACCTTGATATGATTTTGAAGTAGTTCAAAAGGGATCAGTCAAAGAAGGAGTTCTTACCTGACTTGTAAGGTGTGAAGTTGAGTAAGACTCAAAGCCAGACCACGGCAGAAAAATATAGAGAGAATGAAAGTCATTCCCTATGCCTCAGCCATAGGTTCTATAAAGTATGCCATGCTGTGTACCAAACATGTTGTGTACCTTGCCATGAGTTTGTCAAGAGGGTACAACAGTGATCCAGGAGTAGATCACTGTACAGCGGTCAAAATTATCCTTAGTAACTGGATGACTAAGGAAATGTTTCTCGATTTTGGAGGTGATAAAGAGTTCGTCGTAAAGGGTTACGCCGATGCAAGCTTTGACACTAAATCCAGCTGACTCTAAGTATCAATCTGGATGCGTATTGAAAGTGGGAGCAATTAGCTAGAGTAGCTCCATGCAGAGCATTGTAGACACATAGACATTTGCGAAATACATACGGATCTGAATGTGACAGACCCGTTGACTAAACTTCTCTCACGAAGCAAAACATGATCACGCCTTAGTACTCTTTGGGTGTTAATCACATAGCGATGTGAACTAGATTATTGACTCTAGTAAACCCTTTGGGTGTTAATCACATGACGATGTGAACTATCGGTGTTAAATCACATGGCGATGTGAACTAGATTATTGACTCTAGTGCAAGTGGGAGACTGAAGGAAATATGCCCTAGAGGCAATAATAAAGTTATTATTTATTTCCTTATATCATGATAAATGTTTATTATTCATGCTAGAATTGTATTAACCGGAAACTTAATACATGTGTGAATACATAGACAAAACAGAGTGTCCCTAGTATGCCTCTACTAGACTAGCTCATTGATCAAAGATGGTTATGTTTCCTAGCCATAGACATGAGTTGTCATTTGATCAACGGGATCACATCATTAGGAGAATGATCTGATGGACAAGACCCATCCGTTAGCTTAGCACTATGATCGTTTAAGTTTTACTGCTATTACTTTCTTCATGACTTATACATGTTCCTATGACTATGAGATTATGCAACTCCCGAATACCGGAGGAACACTTTGTGTGCTACCAAACGTCACAACGTAACTGGGTGATTATAAAGGTACTCTACAGGTGTCTCCGAAGGTACTTGTTGGGTTGGCGTATTTCGAGATTAGGATTTGTCACTCCGATTGTCGGAGAGGTATCTCTGGGCCCACTCGGTAATGCACATCACTATAAGCCTTGCAAGCATTGCAGCTAATGAGTTAGTTGCGGGATGATGTATTACAGAACGAGTAAAGAGACTTGTTGGTAACGAGATTGAACTAGGTATTGAGATACCGACGATCGAATCTCGGGCATGTAACATACCGATGACAAAGGAAACAATGTATGTTGTTATGCGGTTTGACCGATAAAGATCTTCGTAGAATATGTGGGAGCCAATATGAGCATCCAGGTTCCGCTATTGGTTATTGACCGGAGACGTGTCTCGGTCATGTCTACATAGTTCTCGAACCCGTAAGGTCCGCACGCTTAAGGTTTCGATGATAGTTTTATTATGAGTTTATGAGTTTTGATGTACCGAAGGAGTTCGGAGTCCCGGATGAGATCGGGGACATGACGAGGAGTCTCAAAATGGTCGAGACGTAAAAATCGATATATTGGACGACTATATTCGGATATCGGAAAGGTTCCGAGTGATTCGGGTATTTTCGGAGTACCGGGGAGTTACGAGAATAGAGGAGAGAGGCCAAAAGGAAGGAGGCGTGCACCCCCCCTTCTGGTCCGAATTGGACAAGGGGTGCAGCCCCCTTTTCCTTCTCCCTCTCCCCCTCTTTCCTTCTCTCCTACTCCGGAAAGGAAAGGGGAATCCTACTAGGACTTGGGAGTCCTAGTAGGACTCCCCACACTTGGTGCGCCCCCTCTAGGGCCGGCCTCTCCCTCCCTCCTTTATATACGGGGGCAGGGGGCACCTCTAGACACAACAATTGATCTCTTGATCTCTTAGCCGTGTGCGGTGCTCCCCTCCACCATAGTTCTCCTCGATAAATATTGTAGCGGTGCTTAGGCGAAGCCCTGCGACGGTAGAACATCAAGATCGTCACCACGCCGTCGTGCTGACGGAACTCTCCCTCGACACTCGGCTGGATCGGAGTTCGAGGGACGTCATCGAGCTGAACGTGTGCTAGAACTCGGAGGTGCCGTAGTTTCGGTGCTTGATCGGTCGGGCCGTGAAGACGTACGACTACATCAACCGCGTTGTTCTAACGCTTCCGCTTTCGGTCTACGAGGGTACGTAGACTCACCCCCCCCTCTCGTTGCTATGCATCTGGTAGATAGATCTTGCGTGATCATAGGAAAATTTTAAAATACTACGTTCCCCAATAGTGGTGGCGGTGATGATGATGATATCTTTGCAGGGCTTCGCCTAAGCACTATGAAAATATGATCGAGGGACAAAACTATGGAGAGGGGCGCCGCACTCGGCTAGGATAATGTCCTGGGTTGTGTGGCGCCCCCTGATACGTCTCTAACGTATCTATAATTTTTGATCGTTCCATGCTATTATTTATGATGTCTTGGATGTTTAATGGGCTTTGTCATACACTTTTATATCATTTTTGGGACTAACCTACTAACCCAAAGGCCCAGTCCAGATTGCTGTTTTTTGCCTGTTTCAGGGTTTTGCAGAAAAGGAATATCAAACGGAGTCCAAACAGAATGAAACCTTTGGGAGAGATATTTTTGGAGAAAATCACGCACGGGAGACTTGAGAACCACGTCAGGGGAGCCACGAGGTGCCCAGGAGGGTGGGGGGCGCGCTCCCTATCTCGTGGGCCCCTCGTGAGTCTCCCAGTGTCCTCCTTCCTCCTATATAAGTCTACGTACCCCGAAACCATCAGCAACAGAGAGAAAACCCTAATTCCACCGCCGTAACCTTCTGTTCCCGTGAGATACCATCTTGGAGCCTGTTCCGGAGCTCCGCCGGAGGGGGGATCCATCACGGAGTGCTTCTACATCATCATCATCGCCCTCACCATGAGATGTGAGTAGTTTAGCACAGACCTTCGGGTCCATAGCTAGTATCTAGATGGCTTCTTCTCTCTCTCTGGATCTCAATACAAAGTTCTCCTCGGTCTTCGAGGAGATCTATTCGATGTAATCTCTTTTTGCTGTGTGTTTGTCGAGATCCAATGAATTGTGAGTTTATGATCAAGATTATCTATGAGAAATATTTGGTTCTTCTCTGAACTCTTTATGTGTGCTCATAATATCCTTGCAAGTCTCTTTGAATTATTGGTTTGGTTTGGCCTACTAGATCTATAGTTCTTGCAATGGGAGAAGTGCTTGGCTTTGGGTTCAGTCTTGCGGTGTCCTTTCCCAGTGACAGTAGGGGCAGCAAGGCACATATTGTATTGTTGCCATCGAGGATAAAAAGATGGGGTTTACATCATATTTCTTGAGTTTATCCCTCTACATCATGTCATCTTGCTTAAGGCGTTACTCTGTTCTTATGAACTCAATACATTAGATGCATGCTGGATAGAGGTCAATGTGTGGAGTAATAGTAGTAGATGCAAGCATGAGTCGGTCTAATTGTCTCGGACGTGATGCCTATATACAATGATCATGCCTAGATAGTCTCATAATTATTCATTTTCTATCAATTGCTCGATAGTAATTTGTTTACCCGCCGTAGAATATCGCTATCATGAGAGAAGCCACTAGAGAACACTATGGCCCCCGGGTCTATTCTCAACATATCAATCTACATCTACTTTACTTTTTCTGCTTTTACTTTCTGTTCTTATAAACAAAAATACCAAAAATATAAACTATCATCTCTATCAGATCTCACTTTCGTAAGTGACCGTAAAGGGATTGACAACCCCTTATCGCGTTGGCTGCAAAGTTCTTATTTGTTTGTGCAGGTGCGAGGGACTCGCGCGTGGTGTCCTACTGGATTGATACCTTCGTTCTAATAAACTAAGGGAAATACTTACGCTACTGTGCTGCATCTCCCTTTCCTCTTCGAGGGAATACAACGCAAGCTCGAGAAGTAGCACCCCCTCATGTATATATAGGTGGAGGAGGAGGGGAGGCAGCCTAGGGCGCCCCAAGGGGGGCGGCGGCTACCCTGGGCTCCTGCCCTAGGCCGCGCCCCCTTTCCTTTCTCTCATGAGGAGGGAAAGGCAGGAGGGGCCGACCCTCCCCCTTTCCTTCCCCTAGGGCCTGCGGCCAGGGAGAGGGCGCTCCATCCACTTGCGGGCTGGTGTGTGACTCCCCTTGGCCCATTAGGCCCATAGACCTCCTGGGTCCTCTTGGAACACTTCAGGTGATCCGATGACTATCCGGTACCTCCCGAAACTCTTCCGGTGTCCAAATATCATCACCCTATACATCGATATTTACCTCCGGACCACTCCGAAGCTCCTCATCATGTCCATGATCTCATCCGGAACTCCGAAAAACATTTGGTCACCAAATCACATAACTCATATAACACTATATCGTCAAGGAACGTTAAGCGTGCGGACCCTACGGGTTCGAGAACTATGTAGACATGACCGAGACACTTCTCCGGTCAATAACCAATAGAGGAACATGGATGCTCATGTTGGTTCCTACATATTCTACGAAGATCTTTATCAGTCGAACCATTATGACAACATACGTAATCCCCTTTGTCTGTCGGTATGTTACTTGCCCGAGATTCAGTCGTCGGTATCTCCATACCTAGTTCAATCTCGTTTAACGTCAAGTCTCTTTACTCATTCCGTAATACAACACCTCATTACTAACTTATTAGTCATTTTGCTTGCAAGATTCTTGTGATGTGTAATACCGAGAAAGCCCAGGGATACCTCTCCGATACACGGAGTAACAAATCATAATCTTGATCCATGCAAACTCAACATACACCTTCGGAAATACATGTAGAGCATCTTTATGACCACCCAATTATGTTGTGACATTTGATAACACATAAGGTATTCCTCCGGTATCTGGGAGTTGCATGATCTCATAGTCCAAGGAATATGTATTTGATATTAAGAAAGCAATAACAACAAACTGAACGATCATATGCTAAGCTAACAGATGAGTGTTGTCCATCACATCATTCTCCTAATGATGTGATCCCGTTATCAAATGACAACTCATGTCGGAAAGCTTAACCATCTTTGATCAACGAGCTGGTCTAGTAGAGGCTCACTAGGGACACAATATTGGTTTATGTATTCACACATGTATTTAAGTTTCCGGTCAATACAATTCTAGCATGAATAATAAACCATTATCATGATTAAGGAAATATAATAATAACCATTTCATTATTTCCTCTAGGGCATATTTCCATCACCAACTGGATATATGTGCCTGGATCTTTCCCTACTACATAATGCTTGTCAAGTGAAGAATACTTAGGGTTGGAATAGAGGTAAATACTTTGACTCTTGCATAACAGTAAAGACTAAAAAGTAAAAGACAAGTCCTTCACAGAGGGAAGCAGTGGTTGTCATGCGCTTTTTCGGTTGGATGTGCAAGCACTTAATGCAAAGGAATGCCACTTTTATGTTGCGCCTTGTGATAGCAACCTTTATTATGTAGTCCGCTGATGACCCACAAGTATAGGGATCAATCGTAGTCCTTTCGATAAGTAAGAGTATCGAACCCAACGAGGAGCAGAAGGAAATGACAAGTGGTTTTCAGCAAGGTAATGTCTGCAAGAACTGAAACTGTCGGTGACAGATAGTTTCATAGCAAAATAATTTGTAACAAACAAGTAACCATAACGGTAAATATTATGCAGCAAGGTAGCCCAATCCTTTTGTGGAAAAGGACGGGACAAGATGGTTTCTTATAATGAGCAAAGCGTTCTTGAAGAGACACAACAATTTTAACCAGTCACTTTCACCATGCTAGTTTGATTGGTGTTCGCTACTTTGATAAGTTGATATGTGGGTGGATCGACGCTTAGGTGTTGTTCTGTAACGCCCAAGATGCGACTATATCTCCCATGTGTCGAGGCACGACTTAGAGGCATAATCGCATGTTGGTATGATCGTAACAAGGTTATCTTCACACATTCCCATGTACAAGAACAAAGGGGGGAAAATACATAGGTGGCTTACAATCGTCACTTCACATAATGCATAAATAAGCCATACATTCATCCAAGTACAATCATAGTCCGACTACGGACAAGTTCAAATGAAAAGAAGATAACCACCCACTATGCCCGATCGGCCCTAGTAGGAACCACTACTGATCATCGGGAAACGTCACGTACATACGCCCACGTTCCTCATCGAACTCCCACTTGAGTTCCTGGCCATCAACTGAATCGTACTCAGACTCAGCGGCTGTCTCAACCTCGGACTCTAACTCGTCTCCCGATGCTACCCAACATAACAAGCATCCAATAAACACACTTGACAAGAAACGAACACATGCTATGCAAGAGAGATGCATTTATGATGCTACGAAGCTACCGGTATGAAAGGAGATGGAGCCGGAAAGGACATGTGTAGACATGGTGGATATGGGCAAGATCGTGGCAAGCCAAGCATGCCACTGGATAGATTGAAAATTTTCGGTCGAAATCGATATAAAGATCACTGGAATCGGATGCACGGTTTGCAAATGGCAAGCAAAACAAGATGCAACATGGCAACTTTGGAGCAAAGTCTAATTATGCTACATCACCCAAACATGATGACAAAAGGCATGGATGTGAAATAGACATGATTCTCAACAAGTATGAACTTAGAGCACACCCAAAAACTTGCTGGAACACAATTAAACAAGCATGGCAAGATTCAATAAGTTAACAGATTTCTCACACTTAGTGAAATTTTACTGGGCATGCAACCAGGAACGATATGTTGCTGCCTTTGGAGGCACACAACAGCAAGCAAAACAAGTATAACAAGCATGAAAATTACATGAGCATGAAGAAGACATAATATACTTCCAATTCATCCAAAGTAACAATTCATTCTCCCGTCCAAGGGTTGCTTAACATGAGCTTTGCCAAATTGAATGCTCTGTTAACAAGCTGACAATTTAGATTTCAAGCATTTTGAGAGTAAGATAACAACAAGCTACATCATGACATATATGCAAACAAAGGCATGGATTGATAGACAACAACATGGACATCAAGACATGCTCACTAGTTATTCCAAAACATGGATGGAGAAGATTGTGGCATCAAGTTTACATGGCAACATGTTATGACAGATTCCAGACTTAGGAGTTTTTCACTAAGTGTAAAAAACAACAACATTGACATGACATGTTTACAAGCTTGTTTCAGTCACCACAGAGCATATCATGGAAAACCAAATGCACTACTTCAAAGATGACATGATTATGCTCCTAAAACATGTTGACATGTGGCTCAAAAGAAAATCACACAAAATGCTAGGAAAAAGACAAATCATCAAATTATAACAATTTTAGCAACTTAACAGCCACAAGCATTTTTGCAACAGGGTTAAACATGGCATAATGCAACCTAACATGTATGCAAATGCATCCATCATGAAGAACATCACAAGACGAACATTTTGGCATAGCATACACTTTATTTGGACCAACATGCACAAAGTTACGACCTCACATACATGCTAACATATTGTTAACAGACAACTAGTGCTGAAATAGTAACATCACATAGCAGTTTTGCAACGAATATTAAGACATCTGGATGAACCCTAACATGCACAAAATTGATGCCATCACGTAGAGCACTTCGAGACGAATATTTTGATATATCATATGCGCGAATCGAAGCTACGGGCACGGAGATACGACATGATGAAGAGGGCAACAAAATGTTAGATTACAGGGAAGAAAATATACCCTCCAAAAATGGGATGGAGAGGTGCGGGACGGAGGGATCTGCGACGCGAGCGTGGCGTGGCGTTTGGACGAGATCCCGGTGGATCTCGTCCCGATCCGGCCGGACCCGGACCGGCGGCGGCTCCGACGACCGGAGACGAGCGGCGAGGCGGCGGTGATCGGCAGGGACGGCGGGGATCCGCGGAGGTGGCGGCGGCGGCCCGGCCTGCCGGCGACGAGGTGGCCCGGCGGTGGTGCGGTGGCGCGTCGACGAGGCGGCGGACGAGACCGGCGGTTGCAGCGCGGGCTTCCAGCGGCGAGGCGCGCGGCCCGAGGCGGCGGGGAGGCCGAGGCGTCCGCGGCTAGCGGCGGAAGACGGCCGGGCCGGGAGGGCCTCCCGCGGGCGCGGCGGGCCCGACGGAGGAGGCCGTCGGCTGGGTTGCCACGTGGCAAAGCGGGGTTGGTTGAGGGGGCGGCGGCGGATCCGTCCGGCCGGAACGGACGTGTCCGGCAACGCGGAGGAAGACGGTGGATCTAGGGTTTGCCCGCAATTTCGGAGGAGAGGTGTTATTTATAGATATAGGGAGGTAGGAGGGTCCAAAAGGGTGCGGTTTTCGCCCACACGATCACGATCCAATGACCGAGAGCATGGATGTGATTAGGATGGGCTTGTGGGCTTTTGTGGAGGGGTGTTGGGCCAAAAGAGATAGGGCTTCCGGCGAGTTATGCGGTTAACCGTTAGAGTAACAAACGACCTCCAAACGAGACGAAACTTGACAGGCGGTCTACCGGTGATATACCAAGACCACTCAATAACTCTCGGCCCATTCCGAGGATGTTTTTATCCCGCTCACGAAACAATGCGACGGATGCCATGTGAGAGAGTCGGAATCCAAAACGAACAACAGAGAGGACGGAGACGATGCAACTACACACGTATGCAAGTGAGACTATGCCAATGCAATGCATATGATGGAAATGACATAACGATAAGCAACACATGCACAAGGCAAAGAAACCCGAAATGAAGGAGGAGCCCAGAATGGAATTGATTAAGTCAACGATGAATATATTGCCATAAATGGAATTGTTACATCTGGGGCGTTACATGTTCGTACTTGAACAAACCTCCTACTTATGATTAACATGTCCACATGCTTAGAGAGAGAGATGTCGATAAAAACAAGATACATACATAGAAGCATCAAGCATATTATTGTAAGAACAACAAACTTTATTATAGCACTTTATCACATAGCTTTATTGTAACGACCCAAACCTGATAAGATTCGATGTCTATGTGCTCTGTGCTAGTCCCTGGATCAATAGCTAGCACACACAGTACAAGATGTAATACCAAGAATAAACCACATGTGATAATATTACATCGTAGATCCAGAATTTAATATAATACATACCTTCATAGCTCAAGCTAGCATACAAACAAAATGCAGCAGAAAAGCAAATAAAATCTCCATGAAGTCCATCAACACCACAGGCAAATGTCGAGTATAGACATCGTAACCCTATATCGTATCACTCACTTGTCGTATAAAATCTACAACAGGAAACGTTGCAGCCACGAAGGGTCAATACTTTGAATGGATTGGCAAGTCACACAAGGAATGATATAATAGACCTACAACTATATGCAAGGTATATCAAAAGGATAATGTAGTGGTTGTTTTGCAGAAAGCTAGTTTTTTCATGAGAGCTACATAATATAATAGTCAAAAATTTAATTATGTCTTGCTACAATTAACTACACATGGTTGAATTGGGCAATCCAATTCCAACCTACCCAATTATAAAGTTTCCCACTCAATTTTTATATTGAAGTATCATCTGTCAAGATCATCCAACAACTGTAATGGTCTAGCTGCTCAAATTTGTCCATAACCGGGGACACGACTAAGCATAATTAGTTTTTAATACTCTGCATAGTCTTGCACACTTTACCCACTAGACTCAACCCGAAGATTGAGACGAAGTCTTTCAGAAGTAGTCACCTCCACCCCGGCATCCGGTACACCTATTCATATCTACATCTGCTAGCATACTTGGGCGATGATCCCACAACCTACTCAACTAAGCCAGAGCCCATTTCGCTAGTGGTTGCGCATGGAATCTACTAGTCACTAAGTCCGTCTGATCTTTTTTTGAGCCTGGGCGGCCGTCCACTTACATTCAGACGGTATAAACCATGATGTTCTTGAAACCACCCATCAACACCAATTCCGCCCAGAGGTGAATTAAGTCCTTAATTACTACTCAAGTTGATTATATTTATAATCCTCACATAAACTCAATGTATACACGAACCAATCCCCGTCTACATAGCATAGCAAGAATACACTACCACGATCTACAATAAGGCCATACTAAGCTAAAACTCAACAGCAAGAACATACTACCATGATCTTCCTGCACATGCATAATATAGTAATGTGATATATATAACTACATGCATAGAAAAATAATAGGATGGAGGATGATCAATGTGTAACTTGCCTGGTATGTTTGATGAAGATCGTCACACTCACAATTCCTGACAATTCTACTTGTCACGCTCCGAGCAATCTATCGCAAACGAAAGAACTCAAATCAATAACCATGCCATATAGAAGAACCAAAAGAATAACAAAATAAATATGGCAAGGTTAAACAACATAAGTATATATAGGCTTAGTATATAATATAGGTTCTGGCGGTAATATGAGGTGACAGGTGGAGAAGTCAACTCCAAAGAGTCAATTGATATGGAAAGATTTCTATATATGATTATATTTGAAACAATATTGAATAGGCTCGAAATTGTATGGAAAACAACAGACATGTTGAACAAAAAGCATATGACACATGTGTTCATTTGCTAAAAGAATGAATTGAATAAGAGCACTTCAATCCATGTTATAGTGGAATGAAATTTGAATTGGATTTGAATTCAATACAATTCAGAAAGTATCTGAAATTTGAGTTTACAGGATATGACCAGCGAGTAATTGGTACAAGTATTCATAGGCAAAAGGAATCATTTGGATAGGATACATGGTTGGCAGAATATGATTAAATGAAAGTGCGAAATCAAATTTGAAACATTCAAAAGATGAAAATTATGATGCTACTGGATAGTCGTGATCAATAGTAACACATAGGAAAGAGAATCAATTCATTTGGATATACAGATCACGATATATAACAAGATGAAGTTTGTATTGAAACATGCAAAAGAAAATATTTCCATGGCAGCGAATTGAGCTGCTGCTATGTTTCTTGTGGCACTGCTACGTGGTGTGCTCTAATAGGTTGATATCGGTTCACTGAGAAAAATGACAATAACCTTAAGATATAAGTGAGCAGGGAAAGTGAATAATGTGCCACGTCAGCTACACTTAAATGCAACTGCGGGTCTCACCTGAAACGAAAGAGATGGCGGCGGGCCTCTCGGTGGTGTGTCGGCTATGGCGACAACGGGTCCCCGGCAAAAGTGAATTGACAGAAGGATGCGGCGCATGTGGGGCGGTGAACTAGGTGACATCATAAGCGATGAGGTGTCCTCGCTTGGCGGCGGTGACGAACGAAAACGAGGTTATGCTTCGCATGCTGCGGCGAGATCGGGAGTGCGTCGGGACTCGGGAGCTTGCTCCGGTGTCGATCTGCGAGAGGCAAAATGGTTCAGGGGGAATGCCGCATTGAGAATTCCGATCGAATAAAGAAACGGCCGTTCGATCAAGTGACACGGGACGATGAAGATCAAGCCATGCTGCTAGGGTTCGGTTGAGGGGATTTGCTCACCAATGAATAGGGGAACTGGGCGTCGGACTTGGAGAAGAACACGATGGCAGTCCGGGGAAACGATGATGGCAATGCATATCGGGGGCTCCGGCGCTCGAGCTAGATACTGGACACGGAGGGGAACAACGAGCTCGATGGCGTTTGGTGGCGACGAGCGTGTCCTCCAGTGGCTGCTGCTGGAGCTTGGGTGGCGGCGATGATCTTCGGGACGAGTCGGGTGGGTGCTCCCCTGGTTTGAACAGAGCATGAGGGAGAAAGGGGAGATCAAGGCGACACGAATCGGGGCAAGAGATGGCGCAGGGAACCTCCGGCGGTGGCGAACTCGTCGATGCGGCTTCAGGCGGCGGGGATCCGTGGGGTCCGTGAGCACAAAATCGGCGCCAAACTCGAGGGGCGATGGTGGGAATCCGACGAGGGGATCGAGAGGAGCCGATCTGCAACGCTAGATTTGATCGAGGGGAGGGATCGGGCGCGATCCGTGCGGGGTTCGTGCGGGGCGGCGGCGCTAGCGTGCGAAGACAGGAGATCGAGCGAAGGAAGGAGATGACCTCACGGGTCCCAGCATCAGCGTCAGAGAGAGAAAAAAAACAAAGAAAAAGGGGGGAGCCTGCGGTGTGGGCTGCTCTGCTGCCATTCGGCCTGATGGGCCTTAGCCGGCGCTCTGCGCTGGAGCACGCTGAGTTGTTGGGCTGTTGTGTAATGCGCAGGCGAAGAACAAAAGCTGGGCCACGCGCATGGGTAGGTTTAGGTTTGGTGTATAAATTTACAGAAAACGGTTTGGATAAAAAAAACATCCAATTTTTTTAATAAAAAAATAGAACGTCCAAAAAAATAAATATAGTTATATGCAGCTCAGTGAACATCTTTGCATTCCAAAATAATTATATAAAATACATACATTTCGTTATAAACTTTATTTTGACACCTATAAAATGGTCCACGAAATATTTTTCAACTCAAGAGAAAAATGCAAATAACATTTAAAGCATTTACAACTGTTTTATATTGAAGGAGTCATATTACCTTCTCTCAATTATTTTTCTTTTGGTTTGGTTTTAAATGTTGGAATCAAAATAAGGGAATATTAAATTATTCACCAATATCATTCTTTGAGGAAGTCATGTCATCCTCTCTCATATTTAAATTGGAAATAGTCTGGATATTCTCAAACCAAAATTAATATTCAAATGAATAATTGGAAAAGTCCTTTTATTCCCTCTCGTTTAATATTCATTTAAACTCAAGAAGTTTCAAATCCTAGTTAAAATTAACTTACAACAAGGAACACAAGCAAGTTTTTAATTAATCCTACTTAAATAATTAACATTCCAAAATTATAATTTTTGGGATGTTACATTTATCATATAACTTCTCATGCACACGTAACAAATTCATCACAATATCGAAGTAGAAACATAAACTCTATTGAAACCAGCAAACTATGTTCTCGGTCAACTTTGCAACTGCAATTCATCATTTTTTTAGGAAGGGTCTCGTATCGGAGCCTTTAGGTAAGTCCACATACTCAACCATCATATAGTCTTCTATGATTGCTAACACTGACCGCATGCACATGAGCAATTTTTTTTAACCAGACACATAGAAAGATAGGGGCTTATAGTTTCGCCTCCCAACGTATTCACCTCAAGGGTGATGTCAACAATAATAATTCATGTTCACCCATATCCAACTGGATATATGTGCATATATCTTTCCTCACAACATGATGCTTGCAAAAAGAGAAAATAAAAAGGAATAGGGAAAAATACTTTGACTCTTGCATAAAAGTAAATACATAAACGTAAAAGATAAGCCCTTCGTAGAGGGAAGCAGAGGTTGTCATGTGCTTTTTGGTTTGCATACTCAATCTCTTAGTGCAAAAGAACATGACATTATATTGCCCCTTGTGATAGCAACCTTTATTATGCAGTCTGTCACTAATATTATTTTGCCATCACAAGTTCGTGCAACGCTCAATTTTCTCTTACACTAAATGATCCAACATATTTAGAGGCAATTTTTATTGCCTTATCGCACCGATGACAACTTACTTGAAGGATCTTACTCAATCCATAGGTAGGTATGATGGACTCTCGGAAATGATTTTGGTTTTAAGGGGTTTTGGATGCACAAGTAGTATCTCTACTTAGTGCGGAATTTTTGGCTCGAAAGGATGTTGAGCAAGCACCACATGTTGAAGGATCTATGACAATATAACTTCTATGTGAATATGAACAAACATAAGTCATTACGTTGTCTTCCTTGTCCAACGTCAACAATTTTGGCATATAATATTTCGGTGGGGGATCACGATCATAAAAGATGTCCAAGATAGTGTATTTGCATGTGAATCTTCTCCCCCCTTATCAATTATTTCATGATTTGCATCATTGACCAATGCTATGTTTGTCGATCTCCAATAAATTATACTACTTATACTTTTCCTTATGTGATGTCATTACTTAACATAAGATTAGCATATAATCTTTTTCATTTATTTTCCTTTATTTTGATTGGAACAAAAAGGTAAAGAAAGCAAAACTCAAACTAAGCTTTATTATATATCTTGCACACCATTACATAGATAGGTAGATCAATCACTAAGCAAACTCTTGAAGAAAAATCGAACTAAACTTTTATTCAACTAATGCAAAAGGTAACAAAAGATCGAACTAGAATAAATAAGGGAAAAAGAGGTGGTGTGATACGATACCAGGGCACCTCCCCCAAGCTTGGCACAAGACAAGGGGAGTGCCCATACCCGATACTCAAGTCTCCTTTGGTGGTGAAGAAGGTGATGGTGGTGGTGGTGATGAGGTAGCAGGTTTATCCTCCGGCTTCCATGGCAGTGGCTCACCATCATAAGAAGAAGCATGGGTCTCATAAGTCCTGCAACTAGCAGCCAGTCTCATAACTTTAAATCTTGCCTCATATTCAAAGACTTGATTTTCAAGATCGTAGATCTGGCTTAGTAGGAAGTTGATTTGCCTATTGAGGGTGAAGATGACGTCCTTCATAGACCGACCATCCACCTTGTGATCACAGGTGAAGTCCGTAATCATGAAGTGGTTGACGTTGAGTCCGCGCTCCACCAAAGCCTTGCACTTGAAAACTTCCTGCTCCTTGGCTTCGAGCCTGGCCTCCACGGTTCCCTTCCCCTTGGGCCCTTGAACATCCCGGATGTGGAGCAACCCCTCACGCATCTCGATAGTTTGAGGGTGCTTGATCACCTCCGACAAGTAGGGGTTAATTACCTTCTCGAAGAACTTGTCCTTGGAGGAGCTCAGAGCGGCCATGGTGACCTAGATCTGTCAGAAAAGCAACAAGAAAGAAGAACAGATGATTTCTCCATGATACGGTGGTTAATAGGTTTGGGTGGTATATAAAGTTTTTTTAATCTTGGGGGACAAGCAAACAGAAGAAAAATGGAGTCCGGAAGGTACCCGAGGTGGGCCCTGGTGTCTTGTGCCCACCATGATTGCCTTCCTGGTTGTTTCTTATTTCCATAGTTTTTGTAATAATATTCCAAAACTAATAAAAATATTTTTGCGGATTTTTCGGAGTCCTTTTACTTACCATATCACGTACCTCCCCCTTTTCATGATTCTGGAGTGTCCCGAAAGGCTTCTTTTATGTGTTCCTCAAGTGTCATGGTTTGGGTAACATTGCTTTCAACATTAATAGGCGTACATGAGATATAATGTTTAATTCTTTGACCATTGACCACCTTCGGGTTAGTACTTTCGACATTATTTATTTTGATAGCTCTAGAACGATAAACTTATTCGATAATATATGGTCCTTCCCATTTGGATAGAAGTTTCCGTGCAAAGAATGTAAAATGAGAGTTGTACAAAAGAACATATTCACCCACTTTGAACTCCCGCATTTGGATTCTTTTACCATGCCATCTTTTAACTTTTTCTTTGAATAGTTTGGCATTTCATAATCCTGGGTTCTCCATCCATCTAGTGAGCTAATATCAAATAACCTATTTTCACCAGCAAGTTTGCAATCATAGTTGAGTTCTTTAATTGCCCAATATGCTTTATGTTCTAACTCAAGAGGCAGATGACAACCTTTTCCATAAACCATTTTATAGGGAGACATACCCATAGGATTTTTATAAGCAGTTTTATAGGCCCAAAGTGCATCATCCAATTTCTTTGACCAATTCTTTCGAGACCTATTGACAGTCTTTTGTAATATTAGTTTTATTTCTCTATTACTCAGTTCAACTTGGCTACTAGACTGAGGATGATAGGGTGATGCAATTCTATGGTTGACATTATATTTTGCAACCATTTTTTGGAAAGCACCATGAATGAAGTGTGAACCACCATCAGTCGTTAAATATCTAGGGACTCCAAACCTTGGGAAAATAACTTCTTTAAGCATTTTAATGGAAATGTTGTGATCAACACTACTAGTTAGAATGGCTTCTACCCACTTAGTAACATAATAAATAGCAACAAAAATATGAGTATACCCATTAGAGGAAGGAAAAGGTCCCATATAATTGAAACCCAAAACATCAAATGGTTCAACAGCAAGTGAATAATTCATCGGCATTTCTTGACATTTACCGATATTACCAATTCTTTGACATTCATCACAAGATAAAACAAACTTACGGCCGTCCTTGAAGAGAGTAGGCCAATAAAAATCAGATTGCAATACCTTGTGAGCAGTTCTATCTTCCGCATGATGTCCTCCATAAGCTTCGGAGTGACATTTTTCGTAGGATTTGTTCCTGTTCATGTTCGGGTACACAATGTCTAATAATACCATATACTCCTTCTTTATAAAGATGTGGGTCATCCCAAAAGTAATGTCTTAAATCATAGAAGAATTTTTTTCTTTTCTTGGTAAGTGAAACTAGGTGGTATGTATTTAGCAATAATGTAATTAGCATAGTCAGCATACCAATGTGTGTTATGAGAAACATTTATTACAGACAATTGTTCATCAGGAAAGCTATCATCAATAGGTAGTGGGTCATCAAGAAGATCTTCTAACCTAGACAAGTTATCAGCTATGGGGTTCACAACTCCTTTCCTATCAATAATATCTAAGTCAAATTCTTGCAGCAAGATAACCCACCTAATGAGTCTAGGTTTAGCATCTTTCTATTCCATGAGATATTTTATAACAACATGATCAGTGTGAACAAATACTTTGGAACCAACAATATAGGATCTGAATTTATCACAACCAAACACAACTCTAAAAATTCTTTTTAAGTAGTAGCATAGTTTCATTGAGCATTGTCTAGAGTTTTACTAGCATAATGGATAACATTTAATTTCTTATCAACTCTTTGTCCTAGAACAACACCAGCAACATAATCACTAGCATCACACATAATTTCAAAAGGCAAGTTCCAATCAGGTGGTTGAATAATAGGTGCTGAAATTAAGACTTTCTTGAGTGTTTTAAAGGCTTCTACACAATCGTCATAAAAAACAAATGGAATATCCTTTTGTAAAATATTTGTAAGGGGCCCAGAAATTCTAGAGAAGTCTTTAATAAACCTCCTATAGAAACCAGCGTGAGCAAGGAAGCTACGGATACCTTTAATATCTTTAGGACATGGCATTTTTTCAATTGCATCAACTTTAACTTTATCCACCTCTACACCTTTTTTGGAGATTTGTTGTCCCAAGACAATACCTTCATTAAAAATAAAGTGGCACTTCTCCCAATTCAAGACAATATTAGTTTGCTCACACCTCTGCAAAACTCGATCAAGGTTGCTTAAGCAATCATCAAAAGACTTTTCGTAGACAGAAAAATCATCCATGAAAACCTCAACAATCTTTTCACAAAAATCAGAGACATTTGTTGTCATACATCTTTGAAAGGTAGCAGGTGCATTACATAAACCAAAAGGCATACGTCTATAAGCATAAGTTCCAAAAAGACAAGTAAATGTGGTTTTCTCTTGATCGGGTTGTGAAACAGGTATTTGAGAGAAACCAGAATATCCATCAAGAAAACAAAAGTGTGTGTGCTTATATAGTCTTTCTAGCATTTGATCGATAAAAGGTACTCCCTCTGTTCGGAATTACTTGTCGCAGAAATGGATGCATCTAGATGTATTTTAGTTGTAGATACATCCATTTCTGAGACAAGTAATTCCGAACGGAGGGAGTAGAGGGTAATGATCTTTTCTAGTTGCTTTGTTTATTTTTTTGAAATCAATTACCATTCTATAGCCCGTGACAATTTTTTGTGGAATAAGTTCATTTTGATCATTGGGGACAACAGTAATACCTCCCTTCTTGGGGACACAATGAACGGGACTTACCCATCTACTATCAGCTATGGGATAGATTATACCTGCTTCCAGAAGCTTTAATATTTCAGTTCTTACCACTTCTTTCATATTTGGATTTAAACTACGTTAGTGATCAACAACGAGTTTAGTATCAGGTTCCATATTAATCTTGTGCTGAAATAGAGTAGGACTAATGCCCTTAAGATCATCAAGAGTATATCCAATAGCAGCCCGGTGCTTCTTCAGAATTTTCAATAATCTTTCTTCTTCGTGATCTGAAAGGTTAGCACTAATATTAACAGGATATATATTTTTCTCATCAAGATAAACATATTTCAAAGTGCTAGGCAATTGTTTTAGTTCAAACACAGGATCACCTTTAGGTGGAGGAGGACCTCCTAAGTTTCAATAGGCAAATTGTGCTTAAGCAGAGGTTGTTGTTCAAAGAAGATTCTATCTATCTCATTTGTTTCATGCATGTGCATGTCATTTTCATGGTCTCGTAGATATTTTCTAGTGGATTAGTAGGAGACACAACAATAGAAGCAAGACCAACTATTTCATGTTTACTAGATAATTCTTTCTTATGAGGTTTTCTATTAAACTTGGAAAAATTAAATTCATGAGACTCATCACCAAAGCTAACGCCGACATTTTGTTTCTCACAATCTATTTTAGCATTGACGGTGTTCAAGAAAGGTTTATTGAAGATAATGGGACAGAAGTCATCTTGTGGGGAACCAAGAACTAGAAAATCAGTAGGGTATTTTGTCTTCCCACACAAGAGTTCAACATCTCTAAAAATCCCGAGTAGTGTGATGTTGTCTCTGTTAGCAAGTTTAATAGTAACATATATGTCTTCTATTTCAGCGGGTGCTATGTCATCCATAATTTCTTGATATGAAGTAAAAGGAATAGCACTTACGCTAGCACCTATATCACATAAACCATGATAACAATAATCTCCTATTTTAATTGAGACAACGGGCGTGCCAACAATAGGTCTATGTTTGTCTTTCCCATCGGGTTTGGCAATTCTAGCAGCTTTACCAATGAAGTAAATAACATGCCCATCAATATTATCGACCAAGAGATCCTTAACCACAGCAGTACTAGGTTCTACCTTAATCTGCTCAGGGGGTTTAGGTGCTTTAATATCACTTTTGCAAACCACAGTTGAAACCTTAGCATGTTCCTTTATCCTAACAGGAATAGGAGGTTTTTCAATATAAGCAGTAGGAACAACTGGATCAACACTGTAAATAATAGTTTCCTCTTTAGCTATTACTGTTTCTTTAGTTTCTTCTTTAATAGGGGGATGATATTTAAACCACTTCCCCTTAGGGAGATCAACATGAGCAGCAAATGATTCACAAAAGGAGGCTAATCTCAGAGTCAAGTCCATATTTAGTGCTAAACTTTTGAAAAGCATCGGTATTCATAAAAGATTTAACACAATCAAACTCAAGCTTAATACCTAACACTTTACCTTTGTCGAGATCCCAATCTTCGGAGTTGCATTTAATTCTTTCTAAGAGATCCCATTTGAATTCAATAGTTATCTTCATGAAAGAACCACTACAAGAAGTATCGAGCATGGATTGATCATTACGAGAAAGCCGAGCATAAAAGTTCTGAATAATAATTTCTTTCGGGAGCTCATGATTGGGGCATTAATATAACATTGACTTAAGCCTCCCCCAAGCTAGAGCGATAATTTCTCCTTCATGAGGCAAAACAATATATATGTAATTCCGATCACGATGAACTAGATACATATGATATATTTTTTGGTGAAATTCCAATTTTAGTCGATTCCAGTTGCAAAATCCAATCATCGCATAGCCTATACCATGTCAATGCCTTTCCATTCAAAGATAAAGGAAAACCTTCTTCTTAGCTTCATCTCTGGGTAAACCTACAAGGTTAAATAATCCACAAATTTCATTCACATATATCAAGTGCATATCAGGATGTTTAGTTCCATCACCTGCATAAGGATTAGCTAGCAGTTGCTATATCATACCCGAAGGAATTTCATAACCAATATTTTCAGTAGGTGCAGTAGGTTGAAGGGCAAATAATTGTGCCCCCGCTCGAGGTGAAGATACCTCGAACAAACACCTCAAAGGATTGTTCTCCATAGTAACAAGTGACAATAAATTTCAGCACGTAGTAATAATTTTTTCCTTAACAATTTCCACTTACCAAGAGCGCTTTACTCCCCAGCAATGATGCCAGAAAAGAGTCTTGATGACCCACAAGTATAGAGGATCAATCGTAGTCCTTTCGATAAGTAAGAGTGTCGAATCCCAACAAGGAGCAGAAGGAAACGACAAGTGATTTTCAGCAAGGTAATGTGTGCAAGCACTGAAATTGTCTATAACAGATAGTTTGATAGAAAGATAATTTGTAACAAGCAAGTAACGGTAACGGTAAATAGTATGCATCAAGGTATCCCAATCCTTTTGTGTTAAAGGACAGGGCAAGACGGTTTCTAATAATGAGCAAAGTGTTCTTGAGGAGACACGGCAATTTCATCTAGTCACTTTCACCATGCTGGTTTGATTTGAGTTCGCCACTTTGGTAATTTGATATGTGGGTCAATCGGTTCTTAGGTGTTGTTCTTACTTGAACAAACCTCCTACTTATGATTAACCCCCTCGCAAGCATCCACAACTATGAGAAAAATATTAAGATAAAATCTAACCATAACATTAAACATTTGGATCCAAATCGGTCCCTTAGGAAATAGCGCGTAAACTAGGGTTTAAGATTCTGTCACTCTAGCAAACCATCATCTAATAACTACTCCACAATGCATTCCCTTAGGCCCAAATATGGTGAAGTGTCATGTAGTCGATGTTCACATGACACCACTAAGGGAATCACAACATACATATCATCAAAATATCGAACGCATATCAAGTTGATACGTCCATTTTGCATCATGCTTTTATATTGATGTTTATTGCATTATGGCTGTTATTACACACTATGTCACAATACTTATGCCTTTTCTCTCTTATTTTGCAAGGTTTACATGAAGCGGGAGAATGCCGGCAGCTTGAATTCTGGGCTGGAAAAGGAGCAAACATTGGAGACCTATTCTGCACAACTCAAAAAGCCCTGAAACTCCACGAAAGTCCATTTTGGGAAAATATAAAAAATATCTGGTGAAAGAAGTACATGAGGGGGGGCACCTACCATCCACGAGGGTGGGGGGCGCGCCCTACCCCCTAGGCACGCCCCTACCTCATGGGCCACCTGACAGCCCCCCGATGCCCATCTTCTGCTATATCAAGTGTTTTGACCTGGAAACAATCATAAGGGAAGCTTTCAGGACGAAGCACCACCGTCTCGAGGCGGAACCTTGGCGGAATCAATCTAGGGCTTCGTCGGAGCTGTTCTGCCGGGGAAACATCCCTCCGGGAGGGGGAAATCGTCACCGTCGTCATCACCATCGATCCTCTCATCGGTAGGGGGTCAATCTCCATCAACATCTTCACCAGCACCATCTCCTCTCAAACCCTAGTTCATCTCTTGTATCCAATCTTTGTATCAAAACCTTAGATTGGTACCTGTGGGTTACTAGTAGTGTTGATTACTCCTTGTAGTTGATGCTAGTTGGTTTATCCGGTGGTAGATCATATGTTCAGATCCATTATGCATATGAATACCCCTCCGATTATGAACATGAATATGATTTGTGAGTATTTACATTTGTTCCCGAGGACATGGGAGACGTCTTGCTATAAGTAGTCATGTGAATTTGGTATTCGTTCGATATTTTGATGAGATGTATGTTGTCTTTCCTCTAGTGGTGCTATGTGAACGTCGACTACATGACACTTCACCATTGTTTGGGCCTAGAGGAAGGCATTGGGAAGTAATAAGTAGATGATGGGTTGATAGAGTGACAGAAGCTTAAACCCTAGTTTATGTGTTGCTTCGGAAGGGGCTGATTTGGATCCATATGTTTCATGCTATGGTTAGGTTTACCTTAATACTTCTTTTGTAGTTGCGGATGCTTGCAATAGAGGTTAATCACAAGTGGGATGATTGTCCAAGTAAGGGCAGCACCCAAGCACTGGTCCACCCATTTACCAAATTATCAAAGTAACGAACGCGAATCATATGAGCGTGATGAAAACTAGCTTGACGATAATTCCCATGTGTCCTCGGGAGCGCTTTTCCTTATATAAGAGTTTTTTCAGGCTTGTACTTTGCTACAAAAAGGATTGGGCCATATTACTGCACCTTATTTACTTTTACTACTTGTTACTTGTTACCAATTACCTTATCACAAAACTATCTGTTATCGATAATTTCAGTGCTTGCAGAGAATACCTTACTGAAACTGCCTATCATTTCCTTCTGCTCCTCGTTGGGTTCGACACTCTTACTTATCGAAAGGACTACGATAGACCCCCTACACTTGTGGGTCATCAAGACTCTTTTCTGGCGCCGTTGCCGGGGAGTGAAGCACCTTTGGTAAGTGGAATTTGGTAAGGAAAAATTTATATAGTGTGCTGAAATTTACTGTCACTTGTTACTATGGAACATAATCCTTTGAGGGGCTTGTTCGGGGTATCTTCACCCCGACCAGTAGAGAGAAGATTTTCTCCTCAACCTACTGAACCTACTAAAAATGTTTACTTTGAAATTCCTTCGGGTATGATAGAGAAACTGCTAGCTAATCCCTTTACAGGAGATGGAACATTGCATCCCGATTTGCACCTAATCTATGTGGATGAAGTTTGTGGATTATTTAAGCTTGCAGGTATGCCCGAGGATGTGATCAAGAAGAAGGTCTTCCCTTTATCTTTGAAGGGAGAGGCATTGACATGGTTTAGGCTATGTGATGATATTGGATCATGGAACTACAACCGGTTGAAATTGGAATTTCATCGGAAGTTCTATCCAATGCACCAGGTCATCGTGATCGTAATTATATATATAATTTTTGGCCTCGCGAAGGAGAAAGTATCGCTCAAGCTTGGGGGAGGCTTAAGACAATGTTGTATTCATGCCCCAATCATGAGCTCTCAAGAGAAATGATTATTCAAAAATTTTATGCTCGGCTTTCTCTCAATAATCGCTCCATGCTCGATACTTCTTGCACTGGTTATTTTATGATGAAGACTATTGAATTCAAATGGGTTCTATTAGAAAGAATTAAACGCAACTCTGAAGATTGGGATCTCGAAGAAGGTAAGGAGTCAGGTATAACACCTAAGTTTGATTGTGTTAAATCTTTTATGGATACCGACGTTTTCCGTGAATTTAGCACTAAATATGGACTTGACTCTGAGATAGTAGCTTCTTTCTATGAATCATTTGCTACTCATGTTGATCTCCCTAAGGAAAAGTGCTTCAAATTTCATCCTCCCATTAAAGTAAAAGTAGTTGAACCTGTTAGAGTTGAAGAAAAGACTATCACTTATAATGTTGATCCTATTGTTCCTACTACTTACATTGAGAAACCACCCTTCCCTGTTAGAATAAAGGATCATACTAAAGCTTCAACTGTGGTTCGTAAGAGTAATACTAGAACAGCTACACCCTCTAAGAAAATTAAAGTTGACCCTAGTGTTGCTATGGTTAAGGATCTCTTGGTCTATGATATTGATGGGCATGTTATTTACCTCTGTGATGAAGCTGCTAGAATTGCTAGACCCGATACTAAGAATAAACAAAGACCTGTTGTAGGCATGTCTATTATTTCTGTTAAAATAGGAGATCAATGCTATCATGGCTTATGTGACATGGGTGCTAGTGCAAGTGCAATACCTCATTCCTTATATGAAGAAATTATGCACAAAATTGCACCTGCTGAGCTAGAAGGTATTGATATTACTATTAAGCTTGCCAATAGAGACGCCATTTCACCAGTTGTGATTGTTAGATATGTTGAAGTCTTGTGTGGGAAAGTTAAATACCCTACAGATTTTCTTGTTCTTGGTTCCCCACAAGATGATTTTTGCCCCATTATATTTGGTAGACCCTTCTTGAATATTGTTAATGCTAAGATAGACTGCGAAAAGGACATTGTTACTGTTGGTTTAGGGGATATGTCTCATGATTTTAACATTGCTAAATTTCGTAGACAACCCCATGATAAAGAATTGCCTAGTAAGGATGAAACTATTGGTCTTGCTTCTATTGTTGTGCCTCCTAACGATCCTTTAGAACAATATTTGCTAGACGATGAAAATGATATGTTTATGAATGAGAGAAGGGAAATAGATGAAATATTCTTTAAACAAGGACCCCTATTGAAACACAACTTGCCTGTTGAAATTCTAGGGGATCCTCCCCCACCCAAGGGTGATCCCGTATTTGAACTCAAACCTTTACCTGATACTCTTAAGTATGCTTATCTCGATGAAAAGAAGATATATCCTGTTATTATTAGTGCTAACCTTTCAGAGAAGGAAGAAGAGAAATTATTGAAAACTCTGAAGAAGCACCATGCTGCTATTGGATATACTCTTGATGATCTTAAGGGCATTAGTCCCACTCTATGCCAACACAAAATAAAATTGGAGAAGGACGCTAAACCGGTTGTTGATCACCAACGACGGTTAAATCCTAAGATGAAAGAAGTGGTAAGGAAAGAAATACTAAAGCTTCTAGAGGCAGGTATAATTTATCCAATTGCTGATAGTTAGTGGGTAAGTCCTGTCCATTGTGTCCCTAAGAAGGGAGGCATTACTGTTGTTTGTAATGATAAAGATGAATTGATCCCACAAAGAATTGTTACAGGCTATAGAATGGTAATTGATTTCCGCAAATTAAATAAAGCTACTAAGAAGGATCATTACCGGCTACCTTTTATTGATCAAATGCTAGAAAGGTTATCCAAACATACTCATTTTTGCTTTCTAGATGGCTATTCTGGTTTCCCTCAAATACCTGTGTCCAAAGAGGATCAAGAAAAGACCACTTTCACTTGCCCTTTCGGTACTTTTGCTTATAGACGTATGCCTTTTGGTTTATGTAATGCACCTGCTGAAGGAAATATGCCCTAGAGGCAATAATAAAGTTATTGTTTTATTTCCTTATATCATGATAAATGTTTATTATTCTTGCTATAATTGTATTAACAAGAAACTTAATACATGTGTGAATACATAGACAAAACAGAGTGTCCCTAGTATGCCTCTACTAGACTAGCTCATTGATCAAAGATGGTTATGTTTCCTGGCCATAGACATGAGTTGTCATTTGATCGACGGGATCACATCATTAGGAGAATGATGTGATGTGGGGACCCCGACTTAAGAGTCGAGATCACCGAATGCACGTGTACAGTGATCCCAGAGATCAATGCTCACCGAACACACAGAAGCTGAATAACAAGAGTCTTACATCCATACATACCGTCTTACACAAATTATGGCCAAGTCTTACATAGATAAAGCCTCAAGGTCTGGATAGCAAATAACTCGAATAGCGGAAGTCTTCGAAGATAAGTAGAACCCATGCCATCTGCCTTAACCCTACAGGCATTCTGACTGGGATAGCGTCCTAGTTCGCATGTTCGTCTCCATAGAATTCTTCTTCATATTCCTGTTCCTCCACGCCTGGCCAATTAAATAACCAGTGGCAAGCCAATGAGTACTTTGAATGTACTCGCAAGCAACCCATGTTTTGGTTCAAGATAATAATGCAATTATACAACAATGAGCAAACTAGCTACAAGCTAGAACAAATATTCTACCATCAAGTATATGCATCAATAAGTTCAGGTAGCCTTGAGGACAGGTTACCGATATCAACATGAATAGGATTCAGCTCAACGAGTCAAGTCACCATCCTGACTCATCACACACACATACTTCACCGATGTAGTAAAATTCTGGACATAGTTTAAGTAGCACCACCCAACTGTCCATGACCATGGACACGGCTATTCGAATAGTTTTACACTCTGCAGAGGTTGCGCACTTTACCCACAAGATCTGGGAAGCTTTCGTGTCACCCACGATCCCACAGTACCTCAAGTACTCGGGGGAAGCACCCAGTCATTATCTTTCCTTAGATGACACTAACATAGGGTCCACTCGTTGGTGCACAGCCCTCGAGTACAAACAATAGATCATGGGACTTGCCCTATTTTCAATGTCACGCGTACACGAAGGGACCAACAGTGTGTCAGGTGCCCTGTGAAAACAGTCATGGTCGCCTATCCGAGCGCGACCCCGTCCCGGGAAAGACCTCAAGTCTTCCCGTCACTAGTAATGTGGGCACCATGCTAGTATCGGCCTAAGTAATCAATAATGCCCCGTCCCATAAGGGGTAGAGTGGTTGCTCATGTTTGGTTGGGACGGTAGTCACACATAAATCTAATCCATCATTTCACCCATGCACAAGATCTTTATTGGCACATCACTTCTTCCTCAAGTGATGACCTAACTCAACATCACCCTCGGGCATTAGGGGCACCCGACTTTTTTTTGAAAAGAATGCAACCACGAAGGTTTCATGTCACACATGCATCACTAAGCATCACTACTAATCATTAGCATTGCATCTAGCACATAGCAAGATCATGAGTAAAGCATGCATCATGTGGTGGTTCTTAACTAGGTCACCACCGTCATTCTTATCATCATGCATTCGGAAGTAAATGGGTTCCGAAGAACACAAGGGTATCATGGTCAAAGGGCTGCTTGCCTGGATTGGCTTGGTCTTCAAAGTCTTCAAATCCTTCCCCTCCTTCTTCTTCAGCAACCTCGTCAAATACAGTATCAAATCGTCGCAAAATAACAACGGGAAAATAAGACCACAATAAAAACAGAAAAATCAAAGTGCTCAGAAAAATGTCAACTTATTTTTGTTAAATACTAGAGGGAAAATTAAGATGGCAAAAATTCTTAGTTTGAGTTTTGGAGTGGCAGAATGAGGTACATGAATATTTGAACATAAGTTTTAATGTTCAAATATGAATTTAAATTTGAACAGAACAAAAAAGGTTCATGGATATGTGTGAAAGTGACATCATTAAATAGGTTGGATTTTTGCAAGTTTTTAGGAACTAGAATTAATTCATTTGGACATTTATTTAATTCTGTGGAATTATTTAAAAATCCACAGAAAAGAAAAATGAAAAAGGCTCTGTGCCACTAGGCCAGAACGGCCACAGTGCAACGGCCCAGGGCGAAAACAGCCCACCGCACGGCGCCAGCGCGCGCTAGGGTTTTTCAAACCTGACGGGCGGGGCCCAGCGTCAATGAGAGGAGAGAGGAGCGAGGGCAAGGGGAGGCTGACAGGCGGGGCCCGCCTGTCATCCCTAACTCCCCGGCAGAGAGCCGGCGAGCTCACCGGCGACGTTTCCGGGCACGGCGGGGCGAGCTAAGGGCAGGAATGGATCCAGCGGAGAGTCGCCGATCTGGTGGAGGTGGTGCGGGTCGCCGGAGTGGCATGGGCCGCCGACGGCGAGGTCACGCGGCGGAGAAGCTTCGGGCGGATGCTGCTCCGGTCGATTCCGGCAGCTGCAGAGAGGGGAAAGAGGGGGAAACGCGTCAGGGTGATGCAGTGGTGCTAGATCGAGTGCGAGAAGAGGCTGGGGCGGCCTGTACCGAGCAGGCGACGGGGAGCCGCCGCGGCGGAGCTCGAGCTCGATCTCGAGCTCGGGCTGGTCTGGAGTGGGGCGAGTGGCTCTGGGGAAGATTGAGGGAGGGAGAGTGCGCCTGGTGAGGAGAGGAGGGGCTCGGGGGGCCTATTTATAGGCAGACGGCGAGGTGCCGTGGACCTGTGCGCCGGCGAGCCTCTGCTCGTCGCCACAGTGCACGGGAGGCGCTGGGGAAGTGTCTGCGGGGTTGCTGGACGAGGTCCAGGCCAGAGGAGAGGAAGAGAGGGAGCGGGGGAAGCTTCTGGTGTTGCGCGCGTGTGAAGCCGACGACTGGAGCTCGCGGGCGGCCGGCGCGCGTGCGAGGACGTCCACTGGAGGGAGAAGGAGGAGGGGGACAGCGCCGGGGGGCGTTGCGGACACCGAGGTGCATCGAACGGCGCGAGGGGGAAGCACGAGGTGGTCGGGGGCGATGGATTGGGCGAGGCTACAGTGCGGGTGCGCACTGTAGCGCGCTCTGGAGCGTGCCTTCTGCATGCCACGGCATGCCGTTGGCTAGCTGGGCCCGTCCGCCGTGTCTGGGGGGTCCAGCATGGAGTAAATAATCTGGCTGTGGCCTTGGATGCCTTGGCTGTCTAGTGAGAGAGGAGGGAAGCTGAGAGAAGATAAGAATTGGGCTGTCCAGCAAGGTAAATTGGGGTTTTCACCCTTCAATTTTTGAACCCTAGCCATGGGGGAGTTACTGGAGGTAGAAGGTAACTAGGTGAGGCTGTGGTAGAAAGTTGAAGCAAAAGTAAATAGTAAAAGAGGTCAAAATGATGGTTTTGGTAAAATGGCAGAAGGTGTTTGATTATGTTCTGGGCAAGCAAATGATCTCCACTGGCTATGACACTTAACATGATTAAATGGCATATGGAAATAGGGTGTTTCACCAAATTTGGGCTCATTTGAGGAAACTTGCCAATGTAACTTTGGTGAACCCTAGAAATCAACAGAAATGGTTTCACCATGTTTAAGTCAAGCTAATCATCTCCCCTTGATGCACCACTTGGTGTAGTGTCATCATTTGGGGTTATGATCATGCCCACAAAGTTTGAAGCCCCAGGTAAAAAGTTGGTAATGTAAAGTTGTTCAAATTTGAATTTGAACATAAATGGTTTTGGGGTACTCTGATCAAGTTGCCCTTCTCCAAAGCTTGTGTCATTTGGTCTAGATGCCTTATTAGACCATTATAGCATGTGCACCAAGTTTGAGAGCATTTGGACAAGTTTGGCAATGTAAAGTTTGCACAAACCTCAGATATGGATAGAATGGTTTTGAAGGGTTCTGATGATGTTTTCTTGCTTCCCAAGGCATGGGGCTTGGCAAGATCATCAAATATGTCATATATGACATGATAGAATTTCCTTGGAATTTTTAGAGAATATTTCCTTTGTAAATATTTCAAAAGCTTGAAATATCCAGAAAGGGTTTCTGAGGGATTAGCCCAATATTTTGAACATGACCAAGTGTTGAAACTCTTATATATGGATAATATATGTCCTATGAGTCTCCCTGAATTTTGGCAAATATTGCTGAAATAAGTAAATAATTTTCCCTATTAAAGACCATTTCTGGCCTTAAGAAAAAGCTTTTAAATAAAATAGGAAAATAATTTTTAAAATTATACTTTTGTGGTTTCTAGGAGTCCTATGACTACTAGGTCTCAAATATACTTTCTGAAATAATTTTCTCACCCTAAATCAAGCACTTGCAGTGCAAACCTCAATTCAGGGGTTTTTGGAATACTAATTTTTGAAAATACATTTTGGCCAAATTAATTTTATAAGAAAATACTATACTGCTATAAACACTTGGCATGATCATTGGGCAGAAGTTTTGGGTCAGGAGATGAATTCTACAAAAAGTAGTAGTTGACTTTAATGAGCACATGAAAAACACATGAAGAAAAACTCAACTCCAAATAAAAGCCAAATGATGCCAAAAAAATTTTTGCTGGTCCAAATTTTCATGCTTCATTGATGCAAATGACATGTTACAAAATGCAGGGTGTGACAGACCTACCCCCCTTACAAGAATCTCGTCCCCGAGATTCCTAAACTAGGTCTTAAAAGAGATCGGGATACTCGGATCTAAGATAGTCTTCACGTTCCCAGGTTGCTTCTGCTTCCGTGTGGTTGCTCCACTGGACCTTGAAGTACTTGATGGTGCGGCTTCGCGTCCGTCGTTTTGCTTCATCCGGAATGCGAATGGGCTTCTCGCGGTAGGTCAAATCAGGCTGGAGATCAATGGCTTGGTGATCAACATCCTTGTAGAGATCAGGCTTGTTCGGAACTTGGAGACATTTCCGGAGTTGTGACACGTGGAATACGTTGTGCACATCGGATAGCTCAGGTGGTAGTTCCAACTGGTAAGCCACTTCTCCTCGTCGCGCGGCGATCTCAAAGGGTCCAATGAACCTTGGTGCGAGCTTCCCCTTGACGTGGAAACGGTTGGTTCCCTTTAGAGGAGTTACCTGCAGGTACACATGATCCCCGACATGGAAACTCATATCTCGGCGGTGAGTGTCAGCATAGCTCTTTTGCCTTGACTTGGCTGCCTTCAAACGCTCTCTGACTAGTTGGACTTGCTCTTCTGATTCGCGAGGAATATCCGGTCCAAAGACTAGCCCTTCTCCAGTCTCTGACCAGTTGAGGGGTGTGCGACATCTGCGTCCGTACAACACCTCAAATGGTGCCATTTGAAGGCTCGACCGATAACTGTTGTAATAGGAGAACTCGGCAAAAGGGAGGCAATCTTCTCACTTGGCTCCATATGCCAAGACACAGGCTCGGAGCATGTCTTCGAGAATTTGATTTACTCGTTCTGTCTGACCTCCGGTCTGCGGGTGGAAAGCCGTGCTGAAAGACAACTTGGTTCCCAAGGCTTCTTGGAGCTTCTTCCAGAACCTTGAGGTCAACTAGGTTCCTCGATCTGACACAATCTCCTTGGGAACGCCGTGAAGGCTTATGATTCTATCGATGTAGAGAGCTGCCAGCCGGTTGCCATCATAAGTAGTCTTGACAGGAATGAAATGGGCCACCTTGGTCAAATGGTCGACTATGACCCAGATGGAGTCATGTCCTCTATTCGACCTTGGTAATCCAGTGATGAAGTCCATTCCGACTTTATCCCACTTCCACTCAGGAACCTTGATTGGTTGGAGCAATCCAGCGGGTCGCTGATATTCAGCCTTGACCCTTTGGCACACATCACACTTTGCAACATAGGTTGCAATCTCTCTTTTCATCCCGTGCCACTAGAATCTTTCCTTCAAGTCTTGATACATCTTGGTTCCTCCAGGGTGGATGGAATACGGAGTGTCGTGGGCTTCTTGCAGGATCAGGTTCTTCAGCTCCATCTTGTTCGGTACGCAGATGCGGCCTTTGTACCAAACAATCCCGTGCTCGTCCTTGGAGAATCCTGGGGCCTTGCCTAGTTTCATCTTCTTCTTGATGCCTTCAATGCTTGCGTGCCCACCTTGCGCCTTCTTGACTTCATCCATCAGGGTTGGTTTGACTTCCAAATGATCCAGAAATCCAGGGGTGACCAATTCCAAACTGAATTGTTCGAGCTCCTTAAACAGGGCTGGCTGCCTCTTTTGAATTATGGCATTCAAGGAGCAAGCCTTTCTGCTTAAGGCATCGGCCACCACGTTGGCCTTCCCGGGGTGATATTGAACACTAAGGTCATAGTCTTTAATGAGTTCCAACCATCTTCGTTGCCTCATGTTCAATTCCTTTTGGGTGAATATGTACTTCAGACTTTTGTGGTCTGTGTATATCTCACACCGTTTCCGTAGGACGTAATGCCGCCATGTCTTCAAGGCATGAACCACTGCTGCTAACTCAAGATCGTGAGTAGCATAGTTCTCTTCATGAGGTCGTAGCTGCCTGGAGAGGTAAGATATGACTCGGCCTTCTTGCATCAGAACGCTTCCCAATCCGGTTCGAGAGGCATCACAATATATCACGAACTCCTTATGAATATCAGGTGTTGCTAGAACTGGGGCGGTGGTCAATCTCTTCTTGAGCTCTTGGAAGCTATCTTCGCATTTTGGCGTCCACTCGAACTTCTTGTCCTTCTTGAGGATCTGAGTCATTGGCCGGGCAATGCTAGAGAATCCTTCCACGAATTTGCGATAATAGCCCGCAAGTCCGAGGAAGCTTCTGACTTCCTTGACGGTCGTTGGAGATTGCCATTGGGTCACAGCTTCGATCTTCGCGGGATCAACTGATAATCCTTCTTCGGTCAAGACATGACCTAAGAATCCAACTTTATGCTGCCAGAACTCACATTTGCTGAATTTGGCATATAGTTGGTGCTCTCGAAGCTTGTCTAGGACCATCCTCAAATGTTGCTCGTGCTCTTCCTCCGTCTTCGAGAAGACAAGAATGTCATCGATGAAGACAACAACAAACTTGTCCAAATATTCCATGAAGACTTTATTCATGAGATACATGAAGTAAGCTGGGGCATTGGTTAACCCAAAGGACATGACCGTGCACTCGTACAGGCCATATCTGGTTACGAATGCCGTCTTCGGAATATATTGGGGTCTGATCTTCAGCTGGTAGTACCCAGATCTGAGGTCGATCTTGGAGAACACCTTGGCTCCGCTGAGCTGAAGATCTTCAATCTTGGGAAGTGGATACTTGTTCTTGATTGTAACCTCATTGAGGGAACGATAGTCAATGCATAAGCGGATGGTACCGTCCCTCTTTGCCACAAACAGAACAGGTGATCCCCAAGGGGAGGCACTTGGGCGGATAAATCCCTTCCTCAGCTGCTCTTCCAGTTGCTTCTTCAACTCGGCTAATTCTTCCGTCCCCATTCTATAAGGCTTCTTATAGATGGGTCCTGCCCCGGGCACGAGCTCGATGATGAACTCAATGTCACGGTCAGGGGGCATTCCCGGTAGCTCATCCGGAAAGACATCAGGATACTCGTATACTACCGGTACTTGCTCCAGCCCAACTTCGGACAGACAATTGACTTGAACGGCTTGAGCGGAAGAGGAGTTGGGAGCAAACTTAACTTCGACTCCTTGGTCATTGGTCACAGTGACTGTCCGATTGGCACAGTCTAATAAGCCTTGGTGCTTACTGAGCCAATCCACCCCTAAGATCACATCCAAGCCTTGCGATCTTAGGATGACGAGGTCTGCTAGGAAGTCTACACCGTTAATGGTAATACTGACTCCTTTACAACCTATCTTGGCTCTCATCTCTGCTCCGGGGGTTTGTACCACCATGGGGTTATTCAGGGGTGTAGGGGTCATGCCACTTTTTAATGCAAATCTTTGAGTGACAAATGAATGCGTGGCTCCAGAATCAAACAAGACAGTTGTAGGTGATGAGTTGACAAGGAACGTACCCAGCACGACGTCCGGGTCTTCCTGGGCTTCTTCAGTAGTGACGTGATTCACACTCCCCTTCCCATGGTTAGGCGGGTTGCGAGGAGCTGGGTTCCTTGGTGGCATCCCGCGGCCTTGTCCTGGGTTCTGCGCATTGGGGCGTGGGGCATCAGGCTTCTTGTTGGGGCACACCCTTGAGATGTGTCCTGACTGACCACATCCAAAGCAAGTGACTTGGTTTGGATTATGGATCTTGTTGCCACCACTGTTATTGGGGTTGAATGCTGGCCTTGGGTTGGCATACTGCTGAGGCTGATAGTTGGTGCGAGGTGCAGGAGCTCTTGGTTGCTGATAGGTTGGCTTGACCGGGGCTGACTGCCACGGACGAGGCTTCTGGTTGCTGGAACTTCCCTTGCTGACCATCTTGCGCTTGCGAGTATCTTCTAGAGCACGCCGCTTGTCTTCAAGCATGAGTGCTTTGTTCACCAGGTCAGGGAAGGTTGGGCAGTCGCACACGACAAGCGAGTACTGCAGAGTCTGATTGAGGCCTTCCATTAAGCGCTCCCTTTTTGCAGCATCAGTGCTGACATCTTCAGGGGCATACCTTGACAGAACACTAAACTTCTGCATGTACTCCTTGACAGTGCCACTTCCTTGCTTCAGGGCTCGGAATTCACGCTTTTTGATAGCCATGATTCCGGAAGGAATGTGGGCTTTGCGGAATTCTGCCTTGAAGTTGTCCCAAGTGATGTCTTGTCCAACATGCATGACCTTGAATCCATCCCACCAAGCTCTAGTAGTCCCCCCCGAGGCAATGGGCTGCATAAGCCACCTTCTCACGGTCTTCGGTGCATCCGACTAGTTCCAGCAAGTCCTCAATGGTGCGGACCCAGTCGTCTACATCCAGGGGTTCAGCAGTCTCGATGAAAGTTGGCGGCGCATGCTTCTTGAACTCTGCCAACGTGGAGCGTCCATTGCCATTCCCCGCCGGCTGGTGGTTGTTGGTGACAGCTTGAGCAATCAACTGAAGGGCTGCGGTGTTGGCTTGGCGTTCCTCTCGGAAAGCTTGGAGAAACTGAGCCATGTCCATGTTCGGAGGAGGTGGTGGTGGTGGAGCTTGGTCGTTGGTTTGGTCGTGGCCGGCCTCTGATTGAGCGGATGCTCCGGCTTCAGGCTGCTGGGTAGAGGTACCAGTACGAGTTACAACAGGCTTCCTGTTGGAGCGGTAAAAGGTCTCCTGATTTGGAAGAGGGAAAGCAATAAAGATGGGTGCCTAGTAAGGGGGTGGGTGTGACACTAATCAAATCATGCAAGGGCCGAAAGGGCCAAACACATTCATTAAAATTCGAACAGGTGATGCAGTCGTTTACATATTCCCGAAGGGAGAATACGACGTGCATCCAAACACAACAAAAGCATGGCTTCATATGAACCATACAAGGACTCGACTGCGCATAGGGGTTACACGACCTATCCTACCGTAAAGGTCACGGACTGGCATATCCGAGTTGCGAATAATGCCTAAGCGGCGGAATGCTCGGTCGCGTATTCTGGCTCTTTTGGGTCTTCCTCCTTATCTTCATCTGTCTGGGCCCCCTTGTCACTTGAGGGTGTGGGGGAGTGGAGGAGCTGGATACGACGGTGCTTCGTCGGTGGTGCAGGGAAAAGCTTGCGATATTCTCTTGCCGTCATACGGCGTCGTCGAGGTGGTTCTTCATCTTTGGAAGATACATCTCCTGAGGACCTTCCGCCTCGGTACGCGATAGCGGACTGTCCGGGAGGCACACCTTCCTTCTTGATCCTATCTGTGTTCTCTTGTGCTCGACGAAGAAGTGCCTTGGTCTTGTGAAGTTCTTCCCGGAGCTTCATTGATTCCGAGGCCAAATCTTGTGCCAAGCTGTCGGCACATAGGCTGAAGTAGGTCTGTAATCGAAGCGGGAGTCCTTCCTTCAGTGGAGGGGCTAGTGCGCTGCCTTCATCTTCACCTTCCTTCCGGTAAGGCAAGAAGCGGGTTGTCATCTTGGCTGCCATCTCCGGAAGAAGCTCGCGGAGACGCGTTAGTGCCTTGAGTGCAGCAGCCTCGACAGTGAGAGGTAGTGTTGCCATCTGGGGTCCCTCGAAGAACCAACTTGTGGGAGGATCGTTTTCCTTCACGATCACTTCCACATGGTACTCCACCTCAGTGTCGCTAACCCAATGCTCAAGGTAGGTGAGGATGGGCGCTCGGTGGAACTGGCACTCCTGGAGGCTATCCTCGAGAAGCAAGGGAAACCCAGTGGTCAGGTGCTCTTTCAGGTACAGCGGCCATCTACAAAGGTTGAATAGGAGAGGTTAATAAGCCAATGATATCTCAGGTTGGTAAGGTTTAGAAAAGAAGAGAGGTTCAGAAGGTTTTTGAAAAAGGGGTCTCATCTAACTAACTCCCATGCTAACTAAGGCTTCCTACAGTCAGGATGGCTCTGATACCAGCTCTGTGGGGACCCCGACTTAAGAGTCGAGATCATCGAATGCACGTGTACAGTGATCCCAGAGATCAATGCTCACTGAACACACAGAAGCTGAATAACAAGAGTCTTACATCCATACATACCGTCTTACACAAATTATGGCCATTATGGCCAAGGCTTACATAGATAAAGCCTCAAGGGCTGGATAGCAAATAACTCGAATAGCGGAAGTCTTCAAAGATAAGTAGAACCCATGCCATCTTCCTTAACCCTACAGGCATTCTGACTGGGATAGCGTCCTAGTTCGCATGTTCGTCTCCATAGAATTCTTCTTCATATTCCCGTTCCTCCACGCCTGGCCAATTAAATAACCAATGGCAAGCCAATGAGTACTTTGAATGTACTCGCAAGCAACCCATGTTTTGGTTCAAGATAATAATGCAATTATACAACAATGAGCAAACTAGCTACAAGCTAGAACAAATATTCTACCATCAAGTATATGCATCAATAAGTTCAGGTAGCCTTGAGGACAGGTTACCGATATCAACATGAATAGGATTCAGCTCAACGAGTCAAGTCACCATCCTGACTCATCACACACACATACTTTCACCGATGTAGTAAAATTCTGGACATAGTTTAAGTAGCACCACCCAACTGTCCATGACCGGCAATTCGAATAGTTTTACACTCTGCAGAGGTTGCGCACTTTACCCACAAGATCCGGGAAGCTTTCGTGTCACCCACGATCCCGCTGTACCTCAAGTACTCGGGGGAAGCACCCGGTCATTATCTTTCCTTAGACGACACTAACATAGGGTCCACTCGTTGGTGCACAGCCCTCGATTACAAACAATAGATCATGGACTTGCCCTATTTTCAATGTCACGCGTACACGAAGGGACCAACGGTGTGTCCGGTGCCCTGTGAAAACAGTCATGGTCGCCTATCCGAGCACGACCCCGTCCCGGGAAAGACCTCAAGTCTTCCCGTCACTAGTAATGTGGGCACCATGCTAGTATCGGCCTAAGTAATCAATAATGCCCCATCCCATAAGGGCTAGACTGGTTGCACATGTTTGGTTGGGACGGTAGTTGATACGTCCAAAACGTATCTATAATTTCTGCTTGCTCCATGCCTCTTTTGGGTGATATTGCTATGATATTTATACACTTCCATACACTTTTGATCATATTTGGACTAACCTATTAACTCAGTGCACCCCAGTGCCAGTTTCTGTTTTCGGCTGTTTTTGTATTTCAGGTTTTCACGTTACGAGAACTGCCAGGAAAAATCCAGAAAAATTATATAAAAAATCAGCGTTCCAGAAACTTCCGTGCGCCCGAAGGACAGCCGGGGGGGGGG
>LR738710.1:493877656-493905115 GCA_902687465.1 Secale cereale
GCGGGGGGGGGGGGGGGGCGCCTGGGCCCCCGAGGCTCCTCCGATGCCCCCCTTTGTCATATATTTAAAGCGTCTCCCGAAACCCTCGAAAGAGGAACTCTTTTCGCGATCCCATCTCTGTTCCGCCGCCGCCGCCGGTTCCAAGATCGGGAGCACCAGGAGAACTCTTCCCGGCACCCTGCCAGAGGGGAGGATCACCACCGGGAGCTTCTCCACCACCATGGACGCCTCCCGGATGAGTTGTGAGTAGTCTCCATTGGACCATGAGTCCATGACCAGTAGCTATGTGATGTTCTCCTCCCGTTCTTGTGCTTCACTAATTAGTCCTCGTGATCTGCCCTACATGATCGAGGCACATATGTAATCCTTATGATGTTGCTATGATGAGTTTGCTGGGATCCGATGGATTATGAGATTATGTTCAGATTGTGTTTGAGTAATATATTTGATTCACCTCTTTTATGTTTATGTTCGTAAGTAATTCTTGCATGTTCTCCGTTGTTATTTATTGCTTTGGCCAAGTAGTAGGTAGTGACTCCAAGAGGGAACGTCATGCTTGATTGTGGGTTCATGCCCCTCGATGACTAGTTTGAGTGACAGAAACACGAGTCTAGGGGATGTGCTGTTGCCACAAGGGGGAAAACAACGGTGCTTGTGCCCGCGGGTGCAAGGATTGTTTACTTTACGCAAAGTTCTTTTAATGCAGTTGTCTGTTGCTTTGAGTTTACACTATGGGTGGGGCTCGCAACTTAATACCAGCGAGATGTTCTGGATAGATATCTCAAGGTGGATGATTAGTAGTAGATATTGATGGATTTCGGTCTACTTACTTTGGCGTACCGCCCATGCTTTGAACCTCAACCTTTCTTGCAATGTAGTCAGCATTGGTTTGCGCACATGGTCCTGTCAATTGCCCAGCTGTAATTCGTTTACCTCATATAGCTGTTTTATCGTCTTTTGGGAGAGAGACATCACTAGTGAACATCATGAGACTCCGGTCCATATTACCATCATTGATCACATCCGCTATTTACTTTTCCGCTATTTACTTACTATTGTAATTATACCTATCACTATTATCACTTGCGTTTGATCCTTTGTAAACTACAAGGCCGGAGGGATTGACAACCTCTCTGTACTCGTTGGGAGCAAAGTTATTTGTATCTGTGTGCAGGTCCACGTTGATTGCTGATATCCGGCGCCGTTAGCAGTTGACACCTTCTTGTTGAAACTGGGAGTCTCTGGGAAATCGATCCTTGGTATTACCAAGGGAAAACTTCTGCTACACTGCATCTCAAACCTTCCACTTGGGGTAACCAACGAGGGGTGAGAAGCCACCTAGCAGTAGTCACACATAAATCTAATCCATCATTTCACCCATGCACAAGATCTTTATTGGCACATCACTTCTTCCTCAAGTGATGACATAACTCAACATCACCCTCGGGCATTAGGGGCACCCGACGGGTTTTTTGAAAAGAATGCAACCACGAAGGTTTCATGGCACACATGCATCACTAAGCATCACTACTAATCATTTGCATTGAATCTAGCACATAGCAAGATCATGAGTAAAGCATGCATCATGTGGTGGTTCTTAACTAGGTCACCACCGTCATTCTTATCATCATGCATTCGGAAGTAAATGGGTTCCGAAGAACACAAGGGTATCATGGTAAAAGGGCTGCTTGCCTGGATTGGCTTGGTCTTCAAAGTCTTCAAATCCTTCCCCTCCTTCTTCTTCAGCAACCTCGTCAAATACGGTATCTAATCGTCGCAAAATAACAACGGGAAAATAAGACCACAATAAAAATAGAAAAATCAAAGTGCTCAGAAAAATGTCAACTTATTTTTGTTAAATACCAGAGGGAAAACTAAGATGGCAAAAATAATTAGTTTGAGTTTTGGAGTGGCAGAATGAGGTACATGAATATTTGAACAGAAGTTTTAATGTTCAAATATGAATTTAAATTTGAACAGAACAAAAAAGGTTCATGGATATGTGTGAAAGTGACATCATTAAATAGGTTGGAATTTTGCAAGTTTTTAGGAACTGGAATTAATTCATTTGGACAGTTATTTAATTCCGTGGAATTATTTGAAAAACCACAGAAAGGAAAAATGAAAAAGGCTCTGTGCCACTGGGCCAGAACGGCCACAATGCAACGGCCCAGGGCGAAAACAGCCCACCGCACGGCGCCAGCGCGCGCTAGGGTTTTTCAAACCTGACGGGCGGGGCCCGGCGTCAGTGAGAGGAGAGGGGAGCGAGGGCAAGGGGAGGCTGACAGGCGGGGCCCGCCTGTCATCCCTAACTCCCCGGCAGAGAGCCGGCGAGCTCACCGGCGACGTTTCCGGGCACGGCGGGGCGAGCTAAGGGCAGGAATGGATCCAGCAGAGAGTCGCCGATCTGGTGGAGGTGGTGCGGGTCGCCGGAGTGGCCTGGGCCGCCGACGGCGAGGTCACGCGGCGGAGAAGCTTCGGGCGGATGCTGCTCCGGTCGATTCCGGCAGTTGCAGAGAGGGGAAAGAGGGGGAAACGCATCAGGGTGATACAGTGGTGCTAGATCGAGTGCGAGAAGAGGCTGGGGCGGCCTGTACCGAGCAGGCGACGGGGAGCCGCCGCGGCGGAGCTCGAGCTCGGGCTGGTCTGGAGTGGGGGCGAGTGGCTCTCGGGAAGATTGAGGAAGGGAGAGTGCGACTGGTGAGGAGAGGAGGGGCTCGGGGGGCCTATTTATAGGCGGACGGTGAGGTGCCGTGGACCTGTGCGCCGGCGAGCCTCTGCTCGTCGCCACAGTGCACGGGAGGCGCTGGGGAAGTGCCTGCGGGGTTGCTGGATGAGGTCCAGGGCAGAGGAGAGGAAGAGAGGGAGCGGGGGAAGCTTCTGGTGCTGCGCGCGTGTGAAGCCGATGACTGGAGCTCGCGGGCGGCTGGCGCGCGTGCGAGGACGTCCACTGGAGGGAGAAGAAGGAGGGGGACAACACCGGGGGGCATTGCGGACGCCGAGGCGCATCAAACGGCGCGAGGGGGAAGCACGAGGTGGTCGGGGGCGATGGATTGGGCGAGGCTACAGTGCGGGTGCGCACTGTAGCGCGCTGTGGAGCGTACCTTCTGCATGCCGTTGGCTAGCTGGGCGCGTCCGCCGTGTCTGGGGGGTCCATCATGGAGTAAATAATCTGGCTGTGGCCTTGGATGCCTTGGCTGTCTAGTGAGAGAGGAGGGAAGCTGAGAGAAGATAAGAATTGGGCCGTCCAGCAAGGTAAATTGGGGTTTTCACCCTTCAATTATTGAACCCTAGCCATGGGGGAGTTACTGGAGGTAGAAGGTAACTAGGTGAGGCTGTGGTAGAAAGTAGAAGCAAAAGTAAATAGTAAAAGAGGTCAAAATGATGGTTTTGGTAAAATGGCAGAAGGTGTTTGATTATGTTCCGGGCAAGCAAATGATCCCCACTGGCTATGACACTTAACAGGATTAAATGGCATATGGAAATAGGGTGTTTCACCAAATTTGGGCTCATTTGAAGAAACTTGCCAATGTAACTTTGGTGAACCCTAGAAATCAACAGAAATGGTTTCACCATGTTTAAGTCAAGCTAATCATCTCCCCTTGATGCACCACTTGGTGTAGTGTCATCATTTGGGGTTATGATCATGCCCACAAAGTTTGAAGCCCCAGGTAAAAAGTTGGTAATGTAAAGTTGTTCACATTTGAATTTGAACAGAAATGATTTTGGGGTACTCTGATCAAGTTTCCCTTCTCCAAAGCTTGTGCCATTTGGTCTAGATGCCTTATTAGACCATTCTAGCATGTGCACCAAGTTTGAGAGCATTTGGACAAGTTTGGCAATGTAAAGTTTGCACAAACCTCAGATATGGACAGAATGATTTTGAAGGGTTCTGATGATGTTTTCTTCCTTCCCAAGGCATGGGGCTTGGCAAGATCATCAAATATGTCATATATGACATGATAGAATTTCCTTGGAATTTTTAGAGAATATTTCCTTTGTAAATATTTCAAAAGCTTGAAATATCCAGAAAGGGTTTCTGAGGGATTAGCCCAATATTTTGAACATGACCAAGTGTTGAAACTCTTATATATGGACAATATATGTCCTATGAGTCTCCCTGAATTTTGGCAAATATTTCTGAAATAATTAAATAATTTTTCCCTATTAAAGACCATTTCTGGCCTTAAGAAAAAGCTTTTAAATAAAATAGGAAAATAATTTTTAAAATTATACTTTTGTGGTTGCTCGGAGTCCTATGACTACTAGGTCTCAAATATACTTTCTGAAATAATTTTCTCACACTAAATCAAGCACTTGCAGTGCAAACCTCAATTCAGGGGTTTTTGGAATACTAATTTTTGAAAATACATTTTGGCCAAATTAATTTTATAAGAAAATACTATACTGCTATAAACACTTGGCATGATCATTGGGCAGAAGTTTTGGGTCAGGAGATGAATTCTACAAAAGGTAGTAGTTGACTTTAATGAGCACATGAAAAACACAGGAAGAAAAACTCAACTCCAAATAAAAGCCAAATGATGCCAAAAAAAAATTTGCTGGTCCAAATTTTCATGCTTCATTGATGCAAATGACATGTTACAAAATGCAGGGTGTGACATGTGATGGACTAGTCCCATCCGTTAGCTTAGAACTATGATCGTTTAGTTTTACTGCTATTGCTTTATTCATGACTTATACATGTTCCTATGACTATGAGATTATGCAGCTCCCGAATACCGGAGGAACACCTTGTGTGCTATCAAACGTCACAACGTAACTGGGTGATTATAAAGATGCTCTACAGGTGTCTCTGAAGGTGTTCGTGGTGTTGGCATAGATCAAGAATATGATTTGTCACTCCAAGTGTCGGAGAGGTATATCTGGGCCCTCTCGGTAATACACATCATAATAAGCCTTGCAAGCAAATGACTAATCAGTTAGTCACGAGATGATGTATTACGGAACGATTGAAGAGACTTGTCGGTAATGAGATTAACTATGTATGGTGATACCGATGATCGAATCTCGGGCAAGTAACATACCGATGACAAAGGGAACAACGTATGTTGTTATGCGGTTTGACTGATAAAGATCTACGTAGAATATGTAGGATCCAATATGAGCATCCAGGTTCCGCTATTGGTTATTGACCGAAGATGTGTCTTGGTCATGTCTACATAGTTCTCGAACCCGTAGGGTCCGCACGCTTAACGTTTGATGACGATCGGTATTATGAGTTTATGAGTTTTGATGTACCGAATGTAGTTTGGAGTCCTAGATGAGATCACGGACATGAAGAGGAGTCTCGGAATGTCCGAGATGTAAATATCGATATATTGGAAGGCTATATTCGAACATCAGAAAGGTTCCGAGTGGTTCGGGCATTTTTCTGGAGTACCAGGAGGTTACCGGAACCCCCCGGGAGAAGTTATGGGCCTTATGGGCCATAAGAAGGAAGCACACCAGCCCACAAGGGGCTGGTGTGCCCCCCTTGGGCAGGAGGCCGAATTGGAAAAGGTTTGGGGGGTGGCGCCCCCCCCTTACCTTCTCTCCTACTCCTCCTTCCCTTCCTCTCCTACTCCAACTAGGGAAGGGGGGGAATCCTACTCCCGATGGGAGTAGGACTCCTCCTAGGCGCGCCATAGAGGGCCGGCCTCTCCCCCTCCACCACTCCTTTATATACGGGGGAGGGGGGCACCCCATAGATACACAAGTTGATCAGTTGATCTCTCCCAACCGTGTGTGGTGCCCCTCTCCACAGAAACACACCTTGGTCATATCGTTGCAGTGCTTAGGCGAAGCCCTGCGCCGGTAGCTTCATCATCTCCGTCACCACGCTGTCGTGCTAACGAAACTCTCCTGCGAAGTTCTACTAGATCAAGAGCTCATGGGATGTCATCAAGCTGAACGTGTGCTGAACGCGGAGGCTCTGTACGTTCGGTTCTTGATCGGTTGGATCGCGAAGAAGTTTGACTACATCAACCGCGTCACTAGACGCTTTCGCTCCCGGTCTACGAGGGTACGTAGACACACTCTCCCCTCTCATTTCTATGCATCTAGTAGACAGATCTTGCGTGATCGTAGGATTTTTTTTTGAAATACTACGTTCCCCAACAGTGGCATCATGAGCCAGGTCTATGCGTAGATGATATGGACGAGTAGAACACAAGTGAGCTATGGACGATACTAGTCATACTGCTTACCAGCATGTCATACTTCAATTCGACGGTATTGTTGGATGAAGCAGCCCGGACCGACATTACGCGTACGCTTACGTGAGACTGGTTCTACCGAGGTGCTTCGCACACAGGTGGATGGCGGGTGTCAGTTTCTCCAACTTTAGTTGAATCGAGTGTGGCTACGCCCGGTCCTTGTGAAGGTTAAAACATCACATACTTGACGAAATATCGTTGTGGTTTTGTATGCGTAGGTAAGAACGGTTATTGATAAGCCCGTAGCAGCCACGTAAAACTTGCAACAACAAAGTAGAGGACGTCTAACTTGTTTTTGCAGGGCATGTTGTGATGTGATATGGTCAAGACATGATGAGTGATATGTTATTGTATAAGATGATCATGTTTTGTAATGTTATCGGCAGCTGACAGGAGCCAAATGGTTGTCGCTTTATTGTATGAAATACAATCGCCATGTAATTGCTTTACTTTATCACTAAGCGGTAGCGATAGTCGTAGAAGCAATAGTTGGCGAGACGACAATGATGCTACGATGGAGATCAAGGTGTCGCGTTGGTGACGATGGTGATCATGACGGTGCCTTGGAGATGGAGATCAAAAGCACAAGATGATGATGGCCATACCATGTCACATATTTTGATTGCATGTGATGTTTATCTTATTATGCTTCTTATTTTGTTTAGTACGGCGGTAGCATTATAAGATGATCTCTCACTAAATTTCAAGGTACAAGTGTTCTCCCTGAGTATGCACCGTTGCGAAAGTTCGTCGTGCCGAGACACCACGTGATGATCGGGTGTGATAAGCTCTACGTTCACATACAACGGGTGTAAGCTAGTTTTGCACAAGCAGAATACTCTGGTTAAACTTGGCGAGCCTAGCATATGCAGATATAGCCTCGGAACACTGGAGACCGAAAGGTCGAGCGTGAATCATATAGTAGATATGATCAACATAAGATGTTCACCATTGAAAACTACTCCATCTCACGTGATGATCGGACATGGTTTAGTTGATATGGATCACGTGATCACTTAGATGATTAGAGAGATGTCTGTGTAAGTGGGAGTTCTTAAGTAATTTGATTAATTGAACTTTAATTTACCATGAACTTAGTCCTGGTAGTATTAGCATATCTATGTTGTAGATCAATAGCTCGCGATGTAGCTCCCAGTTTGTTTTTCTATGTTCCTAGAGAAAACTAAGTTGAAAGATGTTAGTAGCAATGATGCGGACTTGTTCCGTGATCTGAGAATTATCCTCATTGCCGCACAGAAGTATTATGTCCTTGATGCACCGCTAGGTGACGGATCTATTGCAGGAGCAGATGCAAACGTTATGAACGTTTGGCAAAGCTCAGTATGATGTCTACTTAATAGTTTAGTGCACCATGCTTTACGTCTTAGAACCGGGACTTCAAAAACGTTTTGTACACCACAGAACATATAAGATGTTCCAAGAGTTGAAATTAGTATTTCATACGCATGCCTGTGGCGAGAGGTATGAGACCTCTGACATTACTTTGCCTATAAGATGGAGGAGAATAGCTCAACTAGTGAGCATGTGCTCAGATTGTTTGGGTACTACAATTGCTTGAATCAAGTGGGAGTTAATCTTCGAGATAAGATAGTAATTGATAAAGTTCTCTAGACACTATCACCAAGTTAGTAGAACTTCGTGATGAACTATAATATGCAAGGGATGAAGAAAGTAATTCCCGAGCTCTTCACGATGCTGAAATCGGTGAAGGTAGAAATCAAGAAAGAGAATCAAGTGTTGATGGTTAACGAGACCACTTGTTTCAAGTAAAGGGCAAAAGGATAGAAAGGGAACTTCAAGAAGAATGACAAGCAAGTTGTCACTCCCATAAAGAAACCCAAAGCTAAACTCAAGCCTGAAACTAAGTGCTTCTACTGCAAAGGAAATGGTCACTGGAAGTGGAACTGCCCTAGATACTTAGCGGATAAGAAGGATGGCAAAGTGAACAAAGGTATATTTGATATACAGATTATTGATGTGTACTTTACTAGTGTTCATAGCAACCCTTGGGTATTTAATACCGGTTCAGTTGCTAAAATTAGTAACTCGAAACGAGAGTTGCGGAATGAACAGAGACTAGTTAAAGGTGAAGTGACGATGTGTGTTGGAAGTGGTTCCAATATTGATATGATCATCATCGCACACTCCCTATGCTTTCGAGATTAGTGTAGAAGCTAAATAAATGTTATTTGGCATTTGCGTTAAGCATGAATATGATTTGATCATGTTTGTTGCAATACGATTATTCATTTAAAGTCATAGAATAATTGTTATTCTGTTTACATGAATAAAACCTTCAATGGTCATACACCCAATGAAAATAGTGTGTTGGATCTCGATCGTAGTAATACACATATTCATAATACCGAAGCCAAAAGATGCAAAGTTGATAATGATAGTGCAAATTATTTGTGGCACTGCCGTTTAGGTCATATTGGTGTAAAGCGCATGAAGAAACTCTATGCTGATGGACTTTTGGAATCACTTGATTATGAATCACTTGGTGCTTGCGAACCATGCCTCATGGGCAAGATGACTAAAACTCCGGTCTCCGGAACAATGGAGTGAGCAACTGATTTGTTGGAAATTATACATACTGATGTATGTGGACCGATGAGTGTTGAGGCTCACGGCGGGTATCGTTATTTTCTAACCTTCACTGATGATTTGAGCAGATATGGTGGGTATATCTACTTGATGAAGCACAAGTCTGAAACATTTGAAAAGTTCAAAGAATTTCAGAGTGAAGTAGAGAATCATCGTAACAAGAAAATTAAGTTTCTACGATCTGATCGCGGAGGCGAATATTTGAGTTACGAGTTTGGTCTTCATTTAAAACAATGTGGAATAGTTTCACAGCTCACGCCACCCGGAACACCACAGCATAATGGTGTGTCCGAACGTCGTAACCGTACTTTATTAGATATGGTACGATATGTGATGTCTCTTAACGATTTACCACTATCGTTTTGGGTTATGCATTAGAGACAACTGCATTCACGTTAAATAGGGAACCATCTAAATCCGTTGAGACGACGTGTTATGAACTGTGGTTTGGCAAGAAACCAAAGTTGTCGTTTCTTAAAGTTTGGGGATGCGATGCTTATGTGAAAAAGCTTCAATCTGATAAGCTCTAACCCAAGTCGGAGAAATGTGTCTTTATAGGATACCCAAAGGAGACTGTTGGGTACACCTTCTATCACAGATCCAAAGGCAAGATATTCGCTGCTAAGAATGGATCCTTTCTAGAGAAGGAGTTTCTCTCGAAAGAAGTGAGTGGGAGGAAAGTGGATCTTGATGAGGTAACTGTACCTTCTTCCGAATTGGAAAGTAGTACATCACAGAAACTAGTTCCAGTGATTCCTACACCAATTAGTGAGGAAGCTAATGATGATGATCATGAAACTTCAGATCAAGTTACTATTGAACTTCGTAGATCAACCAGAGTACGTTCCGCACTAGAGTGGTACGGCAACCCAGTTCTGGAAGTCATGTTGCTAGACCATGGTGAACCTACGAACTATGAGAAAGCGATGATGAGCCCAGATTCCGCAAGATGGCTTAAGGCCATGAAATCTTAGATGGGATCCATGTATGAGAACAAAGTGTGGACATTGGTTGACTTGCCCGATGATCGGCAAGCAATTGAAAATAAATGGATCTTCAAGAGGAAGACCGACGCTGACGGTAATGTTACTGTCTACAAAGCTCGACTTGTTGCGAAAGGTTTTCGGCAAGTTCAAGGAGTGACTACGATGAGACTTTCTCACACGTAGCGATGCTTACGTCTGTCCGAATCATGTTAGCAGTTGCCGCATTTTATGATTATGAAATCTGGCAAATGGATGTCAAAACTGCATTCCTGAATGGATATCTCAAAGAGGAGTTGTATATGATGCAACCAGAAGGTTTTGTCGATCCTAAAGGTGCTAAAAAAGTGTGCAAGCTCCAACGATCCATGTATGGACTGGTGCAAGCATCTCAGAGTTGGAATATACACTTTGATAAGGTGAACAAAGCATATGGTTTTATACAAACTTGTGGTGAAGCATGTATTTACAAGAAAGTGAGTGGGAGCACTACATCCTTTGTGATAAGTATATGTGAATGACATATTGTCGGTCGGAAATGATGTAGAATTTTCTGGAAAGCATAAAGGAGTGTTTGAAAGGAGTTTTTTCAAAGAAAGACCTCGGTGAAGCTGCTTACATATTGAGCATCAAGATCTATAGAGATAGATCGAGACGCTTGATAAGTTTTTTCAATGAGTAAATACCTTGAAAAGTTTTTGAAGTAGTTCAAAATGAATCAATCAGAGAAGAAGTTCTTGCCTGAGTTATAAGGAATGAAGTTGAGTAAGACTCAAAACCCGACCACAGCAGAAGATAGAGAAAGAATGAAAGTCATTCCCTATGCCTCAGCCATAGGTTCTATAAAGTATGCCATGTTGTGTACCCAAACCTGTTTTTGCCATAAGTTTGGCAAGGAGGTACAAAAGTCATCCAGGAGTAGATCACTTGACAACGGCCAAAATTATCCTTAGTTACTGGATGACTAAGGAAATGTTTCTCGATTATGGAGGTGATAAAGAGTTTGTCGTAAAGAGTTACGCCGATGCAAGCTTTACACTAATCCAGATGACTCTAAGTATCAGTCTGGATGCATAGTGAAAGTGGGAGCAATTAGCTAGAGTAGCTCCATGTAGAGCATTGTAGACATAGAAATTTACGAAATACAAACGGATCTGAATGTGACAGACCCATTGACTAAACTTCTCTCGCAAGCAAAACACGATCACACCTTATTACTCTTGGGTGTTAATCACATAGCGATATGAACTAGATTATTGGCTCTAGTAAACCCTTTGGGTGTTGGTCACATGGCGATGTGAACTATGGGTGTTATTCACATATAGAAGTGAACTATCGGTATTAAGTCACATGGCGATGTGAGCTAGATTATTGACTCTAGTGCAAGTGGGAGACTGAAGGAAATATGCCCTAGAGGCAATAATAAAGTTATTCTTTTATTTCCTTATATCACGATAAATGTTTATTATTCATGCTAGAATTGTATTAACATGAAACTTAATACGTGTGTGAATACATAGACAAAACAGAGTGTCCCTAGTATGCCTCTACTAGACTAGCTCATTGATCAAAGATGGTTATGTTTCCTAGCCATAGACATGAGTTGTCATTTTATTAACGGGATCACATCATTAGGAGAATGATGTGATGGACTAGACCCACCCGTTAGCATAGCACTATGACCGTTTAGTTTTACTGCTATTGCTTTCTTCATGACTTATACATGTTCCTATGACTATGAGAGTATGCAACTCCCGAATACCGGAGGAACACCTTGTGTGCTATCAAACGTCACAATGTAACTGGGTGATTATAAATATGCTCTATAGGTGTCTCCGAAGGTGTTCGTGGTGTTGGCATAGATCAAGAATATGATTTGTCACTCCGAGTGTCGGAGAGGTATCTCTGGGCCCTCTCGGTAATACACATCATAATAAGCCTTGCAAGCAAATGACTAATGAGTTAGTCACGAGATGATGTATTACAGAACGAGTGAAGAGACTTGCCGGTAACGAGATTAACTAGGTATGGTGATACCGACGATCGAATCTCGGGCAAGTAACATACCGATGACAAAGGGAACAACGTATGTTGTTATGCGGTTTGATCGATAAAGATCTTCGTAGAATATGTAGGAGCCAATATGAGCATCCAGGTTCCGCTATTGGCTATTGACCGGAGATGAGTCTCGGTCATGTCTACATAGTTCTCGAACCCGTAGGGTCCGCACGCTTAACGTTTGATGACGATCCGTATTATGAGTTTATGAGTTTTGATGTACCGAAGGTAGTTTGCAGTCCCGGATGAGATCACGAACATGACGAGGAGTTTCGGAATGTCCGAGATGTAAAGATAGATATATTGGAAGGCTATATTCGGACATTGGAAAGGTTCTGAGTGGTTTGGGCATTTTTCCGGAGTACCGGGAGGTTACCGGAACCCCCGGGAGAAGTTATGGGCCTTAGGGCCATAAGAAGGAAGCACACCAGCCCACAAGGGGCTGGTGCGCCCCCCTTGGGCAGGAGGCGGAATTGGAAAAGGTTTGGGGGGTGGCGCCCCCCTTTCCTTCTCTCCTACTCCTCCTTCCCATCCTCTCCTACTCCAACTAGGGAAGGGGGGGAATCCTACTCCCGGTGGGAATAGGACTCCTCCTAGGCGCGCCATAGAGGGCCGGCCTCTCCCCCTCCTCCACTCCTTTATATACAGGGGTGGGGGGCACCCCATAAACACACAAGTTGACCAGTTGATCTCTCCCAACCATGTGCGGTGCCCCTCTCCACGGAAACACACCTCGGTCATATTGTTGTAGTGCTTAGGCGAAGCCCTGCGCCGGTAGCTTCATCATCTCCGTCACCACGCCGTCGTGTTGACGAAACTCTCCTGCAAAGTTCCACTGGATCAAGAGCTCGTGGGACGTCATCAAGCTGAACATGTGCTGAACGCGGATGCTCCGTACGTTCGGTTCTTGATTGGTTGGATCGCGAAGAAGTTCGACTACATCAACCGCGTCACTAGGCGCTTCCGCTCCCGGTCTACGAGGGTACGTAGACACACTCTCCCCTCTCGTTGCTATGCATCTAGTAGATAGATCTTGCGTGATCGTAGGATTTTTTTTTTGAAATACTACGTTCCCCAACACCTGCTACCTTTCAAAGATGCATGATGGCTATATTATATGATTTTTGTGAAAAGATTATTGAGGTTCTCATGGATGATTTTTCCGTTCATGGAACTTATTTTTATTTTTGCTTAGGCAAACTTGATCGAGTTTTGCAGAGATGTGAAGAAACTAATCTTGTCTTGAATTGGGAAAAGTGCCACTTTATGGTTAATGAAGGTATTGCCTTGGGGCATAAAATTTCTGAAAGAGTTATTGAAGTTGATAAAGCTAAAGTTGATGCTAGTGAGAAGATGCCGTGTCGCAAGGACATCAAAGGTATAGGAAGTTTCCTTGGTCATGCCGGGTTTTATAGGAGGTTCATTAAGGACTTGTCAAAAATCTCTAGGCCTCTGACTAACCTCTTACAAAAAGATGTTCCTTTTGTTTTTGATGATGATTGTGTAGAAGCATTTGAAATGCTTAAGAAAGCTTTGATCTCTACACCTATTGTCCAGCCACCTGACCGGAATTTACCCTTTGAAATTATGTGCGATGCTAGTGATTATGCTGTAGGTGCTGTTCTAGGACAAAGAGTTGATAAGAAATTGAATGTTATCCAATATGCTATTAAAACTCTAGACAGTGCCCAGAGAAATTATGCTACTACTGAAAAGAAATTTTTAGCAGTTGTATTTGCTTGTGATAAGTTCAGACCTTATATTGTTGATTCTAAAGTAACTGTTCACACTGATCATGCTGCTATTAAATATCTTATGGAAAATAAAGATGCTAAACCTAGACTTATTAGATGGGTTCTCCTGCTACAAGAATTTGATTTGCATATTACTGATAGAAAGGGAGATGAGAACCCCGTTGCAGACAACTTGTCTAGGTTAGAGAATATTCTTGATGACCCACTACCTATTGATGATAGCTTCCGTGATGAACAATTAGTTGTCATAAATGCTTCTTGTACTGCTCCATGGTATGCTGATTATGCTAATTACATTGTAGCTAAATTTATACCACCTAGTTTCACATACCAGCAAAAGAAAAAGTTTTTCTATGATTTAAGACATTACTTCTGGGATGACCCACACCTTTATAAAGAAGGAGTAGATGGTATTGTTAGACGTTGTGTACCTGAGCATGAACAGGAACATATCCTACGCAAGTGCCACTCCGAGGCTTATAGAGGACACCACGCTGGAGATAGAACTGCACATAAGGTACTGCAATCTGGTTTTTATTGGCCGACTCTCTTCAAGGATACTGGGAAAGGACACCGCAAGATTGAACCCAAAGCCAAGCACTTCTCCCATTGCAAGAACTATAGATCTAGTAGGCCAAACCAAACCAATAATTCGAACATACTTGTAAGGATAATGAGCACACATAAAGAGTTCAAAAAAGAACCAAATATTTCTCATAGATAATCTTGATCATAAACTCACAATTCATCGGATCTCGACAAACACACCGCGAAAAGAGATTACATCGAATAGATCTCCTCAAAGACCGAGGAGAACTTTGTATTGAGATCCAGAGAGAGAGAAGAAGCCATCTAGATACTAGCAATGGACCCGAAGGTCTCACAACTCATGGTGAGGCGATGATGATGATGTAGAAGCACTCCGTGATGGATACCCCCTCCGACGGAGCTCCGGAACAAGCCCCAAGATGGGATCTCATGGGAACAGAAGGATACGGCGGTGGAACTAGGGGTTTCTCTTCCTTTTTGATGGTTTTGGGGTACGTATGCTTATATAGGAGGAAGGAGGGCACCGGGGGCCTTACGAGGGACCCACGAGGCAGGGGGCGTGCCCTAGGGGGCGCCCCCACCCTCGTGGGCACCTCGTGGCCCCTACTCCATGGTTCTCAAGTCTCCCGTGCGTGATTTTCTCCAAAGATATCTCTCCCGAAGGTTTCATTCCGTTTGGACTCCGTTTGATATTCCTTTTCTGTAAAACCCTAAAACATGCATAAAACAACAATCTGGACTGGGCCTTCGGGTTAGTAGGTTAGTCCCAAAATAATATAAAAGTGTATAACAAAGCCCATTAAACATCCAAAACATCATAAATAATAGCATGGAACAATAAAAAATTATAGATACGTTGGAGACGTATCAAGCATCCCCAAGCTTAATTCCCGCTCGTCCTCGAGTAGGTAAATGATAAAAACAGAATTTTTGATGTGGAATGCTAACCAACATAGTTTTTCAATGTAATTCTCTTAATTGTGGCATGAATGTTCAGATATGAAAGATTCAAGACAAAAGTCTATATTGACATAAGAAATAATAATACTTCAAGCATACTAACAAAGCAATCATGTCTTCTCAAAATACTATGGCTAAAGAAAGTTATCCCTACAAAATCATATAGTCTGGCTATGCTCCCTCTTCATCACACAAAATATTCATATCATGCACAACCCCGATTTCAGCCAAGCACTTGTTTTCATACTCTATTCTTTCAAACCTTTCAACTTTCACGCAATACATGAGCGTGAGCCATGGACATAGCACTATGGGTGGAATAGAGAGGTGGTTGTGGAGAAGACAAAAAGGAGGAAGATAGTCTCACATCGACTAGGCGTATCAACGGGCTATGGAGATGCCCATCAATAGATATCAATGTGAGTGAGTAGGGATTGCCATGCAACGGATGCACTAAAGCTAAATATGTATGAAAGCTCAACAAAAGAAACTAGTGGGTGTGCATCCAACTTGCTTGCTCACGAAGACCTAGGGCATTTGAGGTAGCCCATCGTTGGAATATACAAGCCAAGTTCTATAATGAAAATTCCCACTAGTATATAAAAGTGACTAAACATGAGACTCTCTATCATGAAAAACATGGTGCTACTTTGAAGCACAAGTGTGGAAAAAAAGATAGTAGCAATTGTCCCTTTTTTTGGGACTTCCTATTTTTTATTTGGCCTTTTTTTTGTGGAGGGGCTTTATTGACTTAGCCTTTCCTCCCATGGGACAATGCTCTAATAACGATGATCATCACACTTTCATTACAACTCGATATTACAACTCGATACTACCACAAACTATGACTCTATATGAATGCCTCCGGCGGTGTACCGGGATGTGCAATGAAACAAGAGTGACATGTATGAAAAAATTATGCATAGTGGCCTTGCCACAAATACGATGTCAACTACATGATCATGCATGGCAATATGACAATATGAAGCGTGTCATATGAACGGATCGGTGAAAAGTTGCATGGCAATATATCTCGGAATGACCATGGAAATGCCATGATAGGTAGGTATGGTGGCTGTTTTGAGGAATATATATATGGTGGCTGTTTTGAGGAATGATATATAGTGGGTGTATGGTACCGGCGAAAGTTGCGCGATACAAGAGAGGCTAGCAATGGTGGAAGGGTGAGAGTGCGTATAATCCATGGACTCAACATTAGTCATAAGAACTCATATACTTATTGCAAAAATCTACGAGTCATCAAAACAAAGCAATCAACGCATTCTCCTAGGGGGGGGGGGTTGGTAGGATTTAACCATCGCGCGCCCCCGACCTCCACACAAAGGTTGACACTTTACAAATACCTCATGCTCTAACTTCGTCACATAGCGGTTCACCATACGTGCATGCTACGGGAATCACTAACCTTAACACAAGCATTTCTCAATTTCATAATAACTCCACTAGCATGACTCTAATATCACTATCCTCATACCTCAAAACAATTATCAAGCATCCAACTTCTCATCATATTCAATGCACTTAGTGTGAAAGTTTTTACTACATTGATATTGGATGTCTATCATGTGAAGAGTAGTTTTATAGCCTAAGCACATTACCATGCTGTTTTAATAGACTCTCAAAAGGATATAAGTGAAGCATGAGAGATCAACTATTTCTTCAAAATATTATCACCACCGTGCTCTAACATATTTAAGTGAAGCACTAGAGCGAAAACTATTCAACTCAAAAGATATAAGTGAAGCACATAGAGTGTTCTATCAATTCCTAGGACATATTTAATTCTCTCAAATATGTGGGTCTAGCAAGGATAATTGTGGCAAACTAACAAGCAAAGACTCAAATTATACAAGACGCTCCAAGCAAAACACATATCATGTGGTGAATAAAAATATAGCTCCAAGTATAGTTACCGATGGATGAAGACGAAAGAGGGGATGCCTTCCCGGGGCATCCCCAAGCTTAGGCTTTTGGTTGTCCTTGAATTTTACATGGGGTTCCTTGGGCATACCCAAGCTTAGGCCCTTGCTACTCTTTGTTCCATAGTCCATCAAAGCAATACTCAAAACTTGAAAACTTCACAACACAAAACTTAGACAAAAATCTCGTGAGCTCCGTTAGTATAAGAAAGCAAACCACTACTCAAAGGTACTGCAATGAATTCATTCTTTGTTTATATTGGTGTTAAACCTACTGTATTCCAACTTCTCTATGGTCATACTCCCCAATATTACTCATAGATGCATTGAAATAAGCAAACACCACACGAAAACAGAATCTATAAAAAACAGAACAGTCTGTAGTAATCTGCAGGTTTCGCATACTTCTGTAACTCCAAAAAAATTCAAACTAAATTGGTAAACGTGAGGAATTTGTCTATTAATCATCTTAAAAAAGAATCAACTAAATATCATGCTCCAGTAAAATCTGACGACCATTCTAGCCAGCGCTAACGATTCTGTTTTTCACAGCAAGATCATATAAACTTCACACAAGTCTTCCCAAAGGTTCTACTTGGCACAAACACTAAACAAAATACAAAACCACATCTAAACAGCAGCTAGATGCAATATTTATTCCCTAACAGTAGCAAAAACAAAAAAATAAATATAAAATTGGGTTGCCTCCCAACAAGCGCTATCGTTTTACGCCCCTAGCTAGGCACGATACACGGATAAATCTAGGTATTGTCATCTTTGGAAGGCAATCCATAAGTGGCTCTCATAATAGATTCATATGGTAATTTGATTTTATTTCTAGGAAAGTGTTCCATGCCTTTCCTTAATAGAAATTGGAATCTAATATTTCCTTCCTTCATATCAATAATTGCACCAATCGTTCTAAGGAAAGGTCTACCAAGAATAATAGGACATGAAGGATTGCAATCTATATCAAGAACAATGAAATCTACGGGCACATAATTCCTATTAGCAACAATAAGAACATCATTAATTCTTCCCATAGGTTTCTTAATAGTGAAATCCACAAGATGCAAATTTAAAGAACAATCATCAAGCTCATGGAAACCTAGCAAATCACACAAAGTTTTTGGGATAGTGGAGACACTTGCACCCAAATCACACAAAGCATAGCATTCATGATCTTTAATTTTTATTTTAAGAGTAGGTTCCCACTCATCATAAAGCTTTCTAGGGATATAAACTTCTAACTCAAGTTTTTCTTCATAAGATTGGTGAAAGCTTTATTTTGACTATAAGCATGCGGAGAATTTAGTATGGATTGCAACAAGGAAATACAATCAATCAAAGAGCAATTATCATAATTGAATCCCTTGAAATCCAAAGTAGTGGGTTCATCATTATGCAAAGTTTTTATCTCTTCACTCCCACTTTTAATAATTTTAGCATCAAGATCTAAAAACTCCTAATCATTGGGACACCTTAAAGTAGAATCACCTCCAATCCTATCTTCATCAAGATTTATACTAGAAAACAAGGATCTAATAGGAGACACATCAATAACTTTCAGATCTTCATCTTTATTTTCATTATAACTAGAAGAATACGCTCTTATATAATTTTCTCTTTTAGCACGCATCCTAGCGGTTCTTTCTTTGCATTCATCAATGGAAATTCTCATGGCTTTGAGAGACTCATTGATATCATGCTTAGGTGGGATAGATCTAAGTTTCAAAGAATCAACATCAAGAGTAATTCTATCCACACTTCTAGCCAATTCATCAATCTTAAGCAATTTCTCTTCAAGCATAGCATTGAAATTCTTTTGCGAGATCATAAACTCCTTAACACTAGTTTCAAATTCAGAATGCATCTTTCCATAAGAGTTGTTGTAGGAATTACCATGATTATTAGAGGAATTACTAGGAAAAGGCCTAGGATTAAAATTCCCTCTATAAGCATTGTTAGCAAAATTATTCCTACCAACAAAATTCACATCCAAAGATTCATTGTTATTTTCAATCAAAGTGGACAAAGGCATATCATTAGGATCAGAAGAAGCACTCTTAGCAGCAAATAATTTCATAAGTTCATCCATCTTTCCACTCAAAACACTAATTTCTTCAATAGCATGCACTTTTTTACTAGTATATCTTTCGGTGTGCCATTGAGAATAATTAACCATAATATTATCTAGGAGTTTGGTAGCTTCTCCTAAGGTAGTTTCCATGAAAGTGCCTCCCGCGGCCGAATCTAAAAGATTTCTAGAAGCAAAATTCAAGCCAGCATAAAAGTTCTGAATAATCATCCATAGATTCAAACCATGTGTAGGGCAATTACGTATCATTAGTTTCATTCTCTCCCAAGCTTGTGCAACAGGCTCATGATCTAGTTGCTTAAAGTTTATAATATCATTTCTAAGAGAGATGATCTTAGCAGGAGGGAAATACTTAGAGATAAAAGCATCTTTGCACTTATTCCAAGAATCAATACTATTAGGCAAAGAGGAAAACCAAGTTTTAGCACGATATCTAAGTGAAAACGGAAATAACTTCAATTTAACAATATCGTTATCCATATCCCTTTTCTTTTGCATATCACACAAATCAACAAAGTTGTTTAGATGGGTAGTGCTAGGTGGCTTCTCACCCCTCGTTGGTTACCCCAAGTGGAAGGTTTGAGATGCAGTGTAGCAGAAGTTTTCCCTTGGTAATACCAAGGATCGATTTCCCAGAGACTCCCAGTTTCAACAAGAAGGTGTCAACTGCTAACGGCGCCGAATATTAGCAATCAACGTGGACCTGCACACAGATACAAATAACTTTGTTCCCAACGAGTACAGAGAGGTTGTCAATCCCTCCGGCCTTGTAGTTTACAAAGGATCAAACGCAAGTGATAATAGTGATAGGTATAATTGCAATAGTAAGTAAATAGCGGAAAAGTAAATAGCGGATGTGATCAATGATGGTAATATGGACCGGAGTCTCATGATGTTCACTAGTGATGTCTCTCTCCCAAAAGACGATAAAACAGCTATGTGAGGTAAACGAATTACAGCTGGGCAATTGACAGGACCACGTGCGCAAACCAATGCTGACTACATTGCAAGAAAGGTTGAGGTTCAAAGCATGGGCGGTACGCCAAAGTAAGTAGACCGAAATCCATCAATATCTACTACTAATCATCCACCTTGAGATATCTATCCAGAACATCTCGCTGGTATTAAGTTGCGAGTCCCACCCATAGTGTAAACTCAATGCAACAGACAACTGCATTAAAAGAACTTTGCGTAAAGTAAACAATCCTTGCACCCGTGGGCACAAGCACCGTTGTTTTCCCCCTTGTGGCAACAGCACATCCCCTAGACTCATGTTTCTGTCACTCAAACTAGTCATCGAGGGGCATGAACCCACAATCAAGCATGACGTTCCCTCTTGGAGTCACTACCTACTACTTGGCCAAAGCAATAAATAACAACGGAGAACATGCAAGAATTACTTACGAACATAAACATAAAAGAGGTGAATCAAATATATTACTCAAACACAATCTGAACATAATCTCATAATCCATCGGATCCCAGCAAACTCATCATAGCAACAGCATAAGGATTACATATGTGCCTTGATCATGTAGGGCAGCTCACGAGGACTAATTAGTGAAGCACAAGAACGGGAGGAGAACATCACATAGCTACTGGTCATGGACTCATGGTCCAAGGGAGACTACTCACAACTCATCTGGGAGGCGTCCATGGTGGTGGAGAAGCTCCCGGTGGTGATCCTCCCCTCCGGCAGGGTGCCGGGAAGAGTTCTCCTGGTACTCCCGATCTTGGAAGCGGCGGCGGCGGCGGAACAGAGATGGGATCGCGAAAAGAGTTCCTCTTTCGAGGGTTTCGGGAGACGCTTTAAATATATGCCAAAGGGGGGCATCGGAGGAGCCTCGGGGGGCCCAGGCGCCCCCCGGCGCGGCCCAGGGGGGGGGGCGCCGCCAGGGCGCCTGGAGCCCTGGTGGCCCCCCCGGCTGTCCTTCGGGCGCACAGAAGTTTCTGGAACGCTGATTTTTTATATAATTTTTCTGGATTTTTCCTGGCAGTTCTCGTAACGTGAAAACCTGAAATACAAAAACAGCCGAAAACAGAAACTGGCACTGGGGTGCACTGAGTTAATAGGTTAGTCCAAATATGATCAAAAGTGTATGGAAGTGTATAAATATCATAGCAATATCACCCAAAAGAGGCATGGAGCAAGCAAAAATTATAGATACGTTTTGGACGTATCAACATCCCCAAGCTTAATTCCTACTCGTCCTCGAGTAGGTAAATGATAACAAGAATAATTTCTGTGGTGACATGCTATTAACCATATAGGACTTTTTCATAGTCATATGACAAAAGCTTACTGAGACAATGAATCTGTAGTAATTAAGTTGCCTCATGAGAAAATCACAAAGAACTGAAAGTTTTACAATATGATACTGAAACATCAAAAAGATTTGCAATGAATATGATGTGCAAATATGATAAAGTGATATATAGCTTGCCCCCTTTAGTGAAGCAAAACATAAATGCAGGGGCACCTTCAAGGTTTAAGTGATGACTAGATACAATGATTTCAGAATAAACGATATCACAATCATGCAAAAGACAATGCTACTTTGGGACAATGCACATTACACTTAGAATGGCAATCATGCTCTCAGTAGTTGGTGCTTTTAAAAGAAGGTGGAGACTCAACATAAAAGTAAAAGAATGGCCCTTCGCAGAGGGAAGCAGGGATTACTCATGTGCTAGAGCTTTTTATTTTGAAAACATAGAAACAATTTTGTCAATGGTAGTAGTATTTCATATGTGCTATGCATAAGACATCCTATAAGTTGCAAGCCTCATGCATCGAATACCAATAGTGCTCGCACCTTGTCCTAATTAGCTCGGATTTCCATGGATTGTCATTGCATTACATATGTTTCAACCAAGTGTCACAAAGGGGTACCTCTATGTCACCTGTACAAAGGTCCAAGGAGATAGATCGCATTTGATTTCTCGTTTTTGATAGATCTCAACTTGAGGACATCCATACCGGGACAACATAGAAAATAGATAATGGACTCCTCTTAAATGCTTAAGCATATTCTCATAAGAGATTGAGGATTAATGTCCAAGCTAAAACTTCCACCATGATACATGGCTTTGGTTGGCGGCCCAATGTTCTTCTCTAACAATATGCATACTCAAACCATTCAACTCATGGCAAATCACCCTTACTTTAGACAAGATGAGCATGCATAGCAACTCACATGATATTCAACAAAAGTGTAACAGTTGATGGCGTCCCCAGAAACATGGTTACCGCTCAGCAAGCAACTTATAAGAAAATAAGATACATAAGCAACATATTCTTTACCATAATAGTTTTTAAGCTACTTTCCCATGAGCTATATATTGCAACTGAAGGTTTTAAAGGTAGCACATGTAAATTTACTTGGAGTGGCGGTGAAATACCACATATAGGTAGGTATGGTGGACTCATATGGCATAACTGGTTTAAAAGGATGTGGATGCACAAGCAGTCAGTCCGCTTAGTACAGGTGGAGGTTAGCAAAAGACTGGGAGCGACCAACTAAGAGAGCAATGACGGTCATAATCATGCAGAGCGACAAAGCAACATTGAATCAGGCATGGAAGTTATATCGCTACTCAGAAATAAAAGATCATCAAGGCTTGACAGACTTTCTTTACAGTCTTAAATATGTGTGAGCATACGCCAAGTCAATCAAAATAAATTATTGAAGGAAGATATTACTAAACCATACCACATCATTGGCAAACAAATCATGTTGGTACTCCAATAACACATTGGGAACCCTCCAGCTATTTGAGACTAACCATAAGAAAACCTGAACTACTAAGCGCCATTATGCACGTAGCATCTTTATCATAGACATATTAACCAATGCAACGGAAGCAAACTCTCTTAATAAGATAAGCATGATAATGAAAGAGAGTTCAAGCAACCAACTAAACACAAGCTCTTTAAAAAGATAAGCATGAATACTAAGAGGAGAGCATGATAGTAGCTATTAAAAGACAAAGAACACACACAGCAAAGATAGTCATGAAAATTCTATGTTATGTTCTAGGTAGAAGTGGAGCGTGTTTCTCTCCCACATAAGGAAAGCTGAGTTCCGACTAGTTATGAAAAACAAAAAAGGAAACTAAAAGCAAGACGCTCCAAGCTTAGCACATAACACATGAAGTGATTAAAATATAGTGGAACGAAAGACGAACTGATAATGTTGATGGAGAAGGGGATGCACGGGGGCATCCCCAAGCTTAGACGCTTGAGTCTCCTTGAATATTTCTTGGGGGTGCATGGGGGCATCCCCAAGCTTGAGCGCTTGACACTCCTGAATCTTTTTATCATCTTCCCTCGCACACTTGAAAACTCCCTTCATACATAACTCATCATAATCTGATTAGCGAGGTTAGTACCCATAATAAAATAATTATACCTTGCTGGAAATAAAGATATTCTTGAAGGTCTACTGTTTCTCAAGATTGCCAAAAGGTTTTTGCAAAGAAAAAGTAAGCTCTTGGTTTGCAAAACGAAGGAAAAGCAAAACAGGACAGAATCTGTGAAAAATAGAATAGCAGGTAGTAATTGATTTGTTCGAGGCACTTCTGCAACTCTAATAAAAAAACTCAGAACAGACGCACGAAAGACAATTATATAGAGAACGCTGTCGAAAACATTCAGACCAAAAAGATGATCTGGTGATTTTATACGAATGTTTCTATCCAAGGACAAAATTTGTTTTCTGAACAGCACCTCACAACTTTTGAACTTTCTAGCAATCAGAGGCTACACTTGGCACAAATATGAAAAGCGAAGATACAATTATGTTGCTACAGTAGTAAACAACATCAAGACACAACAAAAGCAAAATAAATTTATTCATTGGGCTACCTCCCAAAAGCGCTTTCTTTTAGGCCTTTAAGCTAGGCATAATGCAAAGAGATCAAGTTTTATCAAGAGTAAAAGAATAGCTAGCCCGTACAACGGACTCAAAAGGTAACTTGATCTTCTTTCGAGGGAAGTGTTCCATCCCTTTCTTGAGAGGAAACTGAAATTTTATATTACCCTCTTTCATGTCAATGATAGCACCAATGGTGCGTAAAAAGGGACGTCCCAAAATAATTGGACAAGAAGGATCACATTCAATATCTATAATAGTAAAATCAACAGGAACATAATTATCATTGACAACGATAAGAACATCGTCGATCCTCCCCAAAGGTTTCTTTATGGCAGAATCAACGAGACGAACACCAAAAGAACAAGAATCAAAAGGTTTCAATTTAAGCATATCATATATTCTTTTGGGCATAACAGAGGTACTAGCTCCAACATCACATAATGCATAGCAAGAGAAGTCATTCAATTAAATTGTTATCATAGGATCCCAACCATCTTCTAGCTTTCTAGGTATGGAGGCTTCTACTCTAAGTTTCTCCTCCCTAGCTTTGATGAGAGCATTAGTGATATGCTCTGTGAAGGCAAGGTTAAGCGTGCTAGTGCGGGGGTCTCTAGACATCTTGTGAAGGAAATCAATAACTTCGGTAAGAGTGCAACTATCAAAATCAAGGTCACTAGCATCAAGTAAAGTGGTAGTGGTGTCCTTTAGGTTCACATGTTTGGTAGTTTCCATAGTCATAGCATCACCATTAATAGGTCCATCGGGACCAGGAGTACATTGGGTGCTAAGAGTTTGGATATCCTCAACAACATGGATAGTAGCAACATTGTGGTGGGTAGGAAGGCTCTTAATTCTATCCTCTTCCTCCCTTTCTCTAGCCCATCTCTCTTTAAGTTTAGCCATCATCCTAATATTTTCATTAATTTGCACTTGAATAGCATTTATAGGAGTGACCTTCCTCTCCTCAAGAGGAGAAGTTCTAATTTTAAGCAATTCTACCTCATTGGCTAAATTGTCTACCTTTGAAGAGAGATCACCTAGTTTGTTTAGTTTTTCTTCTACACTATTATTAAAAGCTTTTTGGGTAGTGATGAAATCTTTAAGCATAATCTCTAGTTCAGTAGTGGAGTTCCTGGTGCTAGGATAAGCATTGTTGTTCCCATAAGAATTAGAGGGGAACGGTCTAGGATTGCTACCAAAATTACTCCTATAAGCATTGTTGTTAAAATTGTTTCTAGAGATAAAGTTCACATCTACTTGTTCTTGAGCAATCAAAGAATTTAAAGGAACATCACGAGGATCAACAGAGGATTGCTTCGAAAGTAGAGACATGATCAAGTCAACTTTTTCATTTAAGGAGGAAATCTCCCCGACAGAGTTTACCTTCCTACCTGTTGGAGCGCGTTCGGTGTGCCATTGGGAATAGTTGGTCATCATCTCATCGAGAAGTTTTCTGGCAGCACCAAGTGTAGTTGACATAAAAGTTCCTCCCGCGGCCGAATCTAACAAGTTCCGCGAGGTAAAGTTCAAGCCTGCATAAAAAGTTTGGATAACCATCCAAGTAGTCAAACCGTGAGTAGGGCAGTTCTTGATAAGAGATTTCATACGTTCCCAAGCTTGGGCAACGTGTCCATTATCCAATTGTTTAAAATTCATTATGTTACTTCCTAGTTGGATAATTTTAGCAGGTGGGTAGTATTTTCCGATAAAAGCATCTTTGCACTTGTCCCATGAATCTATGCTATTTCTAGGCAAAGGCTGAAACCAAATTTTAGCTCCTCCTCTCAAGGAGAAAGGAAAAAGCTTAAGCTTAACAATATTACCATCTATTTCTTGGTACTTTTGCATATCACAAAGTTCAACAAAGTTGTTCAAGTGTAAAGCAGCATCATCTCCAGCACCAGAGAATTGATCTTTCATGACTAAGTTCAGTAAAGCCGGTTTAATTTCATATGAAGGTGCTGAAGTGGCATGTGTAGTGATAGGTGTGCTGATAAAGTCATCGTTGTTGTGACTAGTGAAGTCACACAACTTGGTGTTCTCGGTGGAACCCATTGTAGCAAGCAAGCAAGATAACTATTTTTGTGATTTTCGATAAAAGATACTAAAGCAAAACTGAAAAGTAAACTAACAAGACTAAAAGCAAAGGTAAAAGATAGCGTGCAACTCCCCTATCCTGAAGAGTGGAGTCCCCGGCAACGGTGCCAGAAATTGCTTTGCTAGGTGGCTTCTCACCCCTCGTTGGTTACCCCAAGTGGAAGGTTTGAGATGCAGTGTAGCAGAAGTTTTCCCTTGGTAATACCAAGGATCGATTTCCCAGAGACTCCCAGTTTCAACAAGAAGGTGTCAACTGCTAACGGCGCCGGATATTAGCAATCAACGTGGACCTGCACACAGATACAAATAACTTTGCTCCCAACAAGTACAGAGAGGTTGCCAATCCCTCCGGCCTTGTAGTTTACAAAGGATCAAACGCAAGTGATAATAGTGATAGGTATAATTGCAATAGTAAGTAAATAGCGGAAAAGTAAATAGCGGATGTGATCAATGATGGTAATATGGACCGGAGTCTCATGATGTTCACTAGTGATGTCTCTCTCCCAAAAGACGATAAAACAACTATGTGAGGTAAACGAATTACAGCTGGGCAATTGACAGGACCATGTGCGCAAACCAATGCTGACTACATTGCAAGAAAGGTTGAGGTTCAAAGCATGGGCGGTACGCCAAAGTAAGTAGACCGAAATCCATCAATATCTACTACTAATCATCCACCTTGAGATATCTATCCAGAACATCTCGCTGGTATTAAGTTGCGAGTCCCACCCATAGTGTAAACTCAATGCAACAGACAACTGCATTAAAAGAACTTTGCGTAAAGTAAATAATCCTTGCACCCGCGGGCACAAACACCGTTGTTTTCCCCCTTGTGGCAACATCACATCCCCTAGACTCATGTTTCTGTCACTCAAACTAGTCATCGAGGGGCATGAACCCACAATCAAGCATGACGTTCCCTCTTGGAGTCACTACCTACTACTTGGCCAAAGCAATAAATAACAACGGAGAACATGCAAGAATTACTTACGAACATAAACATAAAAGAGGTGAATCAAATATATTACTCAAACACAATCTGAACATAATCTCATAATCCATCGGATCCCAGCAAACTCATCATAGCAACAGCATAAGGATTACATATGTGCCTCGATCATGTAGGGCAGCTCACGAGGAATAATTAGTGAAGCACAAGAACGGGAGGAGAACATCACATAGCTACTGGTCATGGACTCATGGTCCAAGGGAGACTACTCACAACTCATCCGGGAGGCGTCCATGGTGGTGGAGAAGCTCCCGGTGGTGATCCTCCCCTCCGGCAGGGTGCCGGGAA
>LR738710.1:493905125-493923980 GCA_902687465.1 Secale cereale
GGGGGGGGGGGGGGGGGCGGGGGGCGCCAGGGCGCCTCGAGCCCTGGTGGGCCCCCCCGGCTATCCTTCGGGCGCACGGAAGTTTCTGGAACGCTGATTTTTTATATAATTTTTCTGGATTTTTCCTGGCAGTTCTCGTAACGTGAAAACCTGAAATACAAAAACAGCCGAAAACAGAAACTGGCACCGGGGTGCACTGAGTTAATAGGTTAGTCCAAATATGATCAAAAGTGTATGGAAGTGTATAAATATCATAGCAATATCACCCAAAAGAGGCATGGAGCAAGCAGAAATTATAGATACGTTTTGCACGTATCAGGTAGCAGCATCTTCACTAGAAAGGTCGGAGAATTGATCTTTCATGACAAGATTCAACAAAGCAGCATTGATCTCACAAGATTCAGCATCGGTAATAGGAGTAATCGGAGTGCTAATAAAATCATTATTGTTGGTATTGGAGAAGTCACAGAATTTGGTATTGTTCTGAGCCATAGTGACGAGCAAGCAATCCAACACACACAAGCAAACAAGAAGCAAGGGAACGATAAACACACGACAGAAGAAGGGCAAATAAAACGGCAAGGGTGAAGTGGGGGAGAGGAAAACAAGAGGCAAAAATGTAATGAGAAGGATAAGGGTTTGTGATAGGTACTTGGTATATGACTTTTGCGTAAGCCTCCCTGGCAACGGCGCCAGAAATTCTTCTTGCTACTTCTCGAGCTTGCATTGTATTCCCTTGAAGAGGAAAGGGTGATGCAGCATAGTAGCGTAAGTATTTTCCTCAGTTTTTGAGAACCAAGGTATCAATCTAGTAGGAGACCACGCGCGAGTCCATCGCACCTACACAAACAAATAAGAACTTCGCAACCAACGTGATAAGGGGTTGTCAATCCCTTTATGGTCACTTATGAAAGTGAGATCTGATAGAGATGATAGTTTATATTTTTGGTATTTTTGTTTACAAGAAAGAAAGTAAAAGCGGAAAAAGTAAAGTAAGTGTAGATTGATATGTTGAGAATAGACCCGGGGGCCATAGTGTTCTCTAGTGGCTTCTCTCATGATAGCGATATTCTACGGCGGGTAAACGAATTACTGTCGAGCAATTGATATAAAAGTGAATAATTATGAAACTATCTAGGCATGATCATTATATATAGGCATCACGTCCGAGACAAGTAGACCGACTCCTGCTTGCATATACTACTATTACTCCACACATCGACCGCTATCCAGCATGCATCTAGTGTATTGAGTTCATAAGAACAGAGTAACGCCTTAAGCAAGATGACATGATGTAGAGGGATAAACTCAAGCAATATGATATAAACCCCATCTTTTTATCCTCGATGGCAACAATACAATACGTGCCTTGCTGCCCCTACTATCACTGGGAAAGGACACCACAAGATTGAACCCAAAGCCAAGCACTTCTCCCATTGCAAGAACTATAGATCTAGTAGGCCAAACCAAACCAATAATTCAAAGAGACTTGCAAGGATATTATGAGCACACATAAAGAGTTCAGAAAAGAACCAAATAATTCTCATAGATAATCTTGATCATAAACTCACAATTCATCAGATCTCGACAAACAGACCACAAAAAGAGATTACATCGAATAGATCTCCTCGAAGACCAAGGAGAACTTTGTATTTAGATCCAGAGAGAGAGAGAGAAGAAGCCATCTAGATACTAGCTATGGACCCGAAGGTCTGTGGTAAACTACTCACAACTCATGGTGAGACGATGATGATGATGTAGAAGCACTCCGTGATGGATACCCCCTCCGACGGAGCTCCGAAACAGGCCCCAAGATGGGATGTCACGGGAGCAGAAGGTTACGGCGGTGGAACTAGGGTTTTCTCTTCTTTTTTGATGGTTTCGGGGTATGTAGGCTTATATAGGAGGAAGGAGGGCAACAGGGGCCTTACGAGGGACCCACGAGGCAGGGGGCGCGCCCTAGGGGGGGGGCGCCCCCCACCCTCGTGGGCACCTCGTGGCCCCTACTCCATGGTTCTCAAGTCTCCCGTGCGTGATTTTCTCCAAAAATATTTCTCCCGAAGGTTTCATTCCGTTTGAACTCCGTTTGACATTCCTTTTCTGTAAAACCCTAAAACAGGTAAAAAACAGCAATCTGGACTGGGCCTTTGGGTTAGTAGGTTAGTCCCAAAAATAATATAAAAGTGTATGACAAATCCCATTAAACATCCAAAACATCATAAATAATAGCATGTAACAATCAAAAATTATAGATACGTTGGAGACATATCAACCGTCCACGAGGGTGGGGGCGCGCCCCCTGCCTCGTGGGCCACCTGGCAGCCCCCTGATGCCCATCTTCTGCTATATCAAGTGTTTTGACCTGGAAAAAAAATCATAAGGGAAGCTTTCGGGATGAAGCGCCGCCGTCTCGAGGCGGAACCTTGGCAGAATCAATCTAGGGCTCTGGCGGAGCTGTTCTGCCGGGGAAACATCCCTCCGGGAGGGGGAAATCGTCACCGTCATCATCACCATCGACCCTCTCATCAGGAGGGGCCCAATCTCCATCAACATCTTCACCAACACCATCTCCTCTCAAACCCTAGTTCACCTCTTATATCCAATCTTTGTATCAAAACCTCAGATTGGTACCTGTGGGTTACTAGTATTGTTGATTACTCCTTGTAGTTGATGCTAATTGGTTTATCCGGTGGAAGATCATATGTTCAGATACATTATGCATATTAATACCCCTCTGATTATGAACATGAATATGATTTGTGAGTAGTTACGTTTGTTCCTGAGGACATGGGAGAAGTCTTGCTATAAGTAGTCATGTGAATTTGGTATTCGTTCGATATTTTGATGAGATGTATGTTGTCTTTCCTCTAGTGGTGTTATGTGAACGTCGACTACATGACACTTCACCATTGTTTGGTCCTAGAGGAAGGCATTGGGAAGTAATAAGTAGATGATGGGTTGCTAGAGTGACAGAACCTTAAACCCTAGTTTATGTGTTGCTTCGTAAGGGGCTGATTTGGATCCATATGTTTCATGCTATGGTTAGGTTTACCTTAATACTTCTTTTGTAGTTGCGGATGCTTGCAATAGAGGTTAATCATAAGTGGGATGCTTGTCCAAGTAAGGGCAGCACCCAAGCGCTGGTCCACCCACATACCAAATTATCAAAGTAACGAACGCGAATCATATGAGCGTGATGAAAACTAGCTTGGCGATCATTCCCATGTGTCGTCGGGAACACTTTTCCTTATATAAGAGTTTGTCCAGGCTTGTCCTTTGCTACAAAAAGGATTGGGCCATATTGCTGCACCTTATTTACTTTTACTACTTGTTACTTGTCACCAATTACCTTATCACAAAACTATCTGTTACCAATAATTTCAGTGCTTGCAGAGAATACCTTACTGAAAACTGCCTATCATTTCCTTCTGCTCCTCGTTGGGTTCAACACTCTTACTTATCGAAAGGACTACAATAGACCCCCTACACTTGTGGGTCATCAAAAGTTCACATGATTACTTGCAACAAGATTTCTCCCATGACCTTAAGAACAAAATTGACTACTCACAAATGATAAACATGCTCAAGATCATAGGGGTATTAAATAGCATAATGGATCTGAACATATAATCTTCCACCAAATAAACCATATAGTAATCAACTACAAGATGTAATCAACACTACTAGTCACCCACAAGTACTAATCTGAGGTTCTGGTACAAAGATTGAACACAAGAGATGAACTAGGGTTTGAGAGCAGATGGTGTTGTTGAAGATGTGGATGACGATTGACCTCCCAAAGATGAGAGGGTTGTTTGTGATGATGATGATGATAATTTCCCCCTCCGGGGGGGGGGGGGGTTCCCTCGGCAGAATCGCTCCACCGGAAGGCAAATGTGCTCCTGCCCAAGTTCCGCCTTGAGACAGCAGCGCTCCGTCTTGATAGTCCTCACTTTATTTTTTTTCTAGGTCAAAATGACTTATATACTAGAAGAGGGGCACCGGAGGTGGGCCGAGGATGGCACAACCCACCAGGGCGCGCCCATGTGGGTTGTGCCCACCTGGTGGGCCCCCTCTGGTACTAATTTTCTCCATTATTCCTCATATATTCCAAAATATTTCTCCATAAATTTTTAGCTCATTTCGAGTTGTGCAGAATAGGTGGGCTGATGTAGCTTTTTCAGGTCCAGAATTCCAGGTGTCAGTATTCTCCGTCTTTGTGCAAACCTTGCATATTATGAGAGGAAGGGCATTAGAATAACTCTATAAAGTAATATTATGTATAAGAACATTATAAATAACAGTAGGAAAGCATGATGCAAAATGGACGTATCATCCGCCGCTTTAATTTATTTACCATCACAAGTTCATACAAAGATTATTTTCCCTTATAATAAAAGATCATACATATTTAGGAGAAACTTTTATTGCCTTTTGCATCGATGACAACTTACTTGAAAGATCCTATTCAATCCGTAGGTAGATATGGTGGACTCTCATGACAAGAAACTAGGTTTGAAGGGTTTTCGGATGCAAAAGTAGTATTTACTTAGCACATAGTTTCGGCTAGCGAAAGATTATGAACAAGCACCACATGTTAGAGGATCGACGACAATATAACTTCTATGTTTAGATAAACAAACATAACTCATTGCTTCATCTTCCTTGTCCAACATCAACTATTTTATTGGAAATAATTAATGGGGGCTCATAATCATAAAATATGTCGAAGATAGTGTATTTATATGTGAAACTCCTCACCCTTTACCGTTCTGTCATGAATTGCATCAATGACCAATGCTATGTTTGCTAATTTCCAATAAATTTTACGAGTTACTCTTCTTTTATGTGAAGTTATTACTCCCCATGGGAATAGCACATTAACCTTTTTATTACCATTTCTATGATCAATGCAAAAGAATAAAAGTAAAGGAACAATTTGACTCAAAGTACTCTTTATTATAACTTTCAAGCATGCTTATAACGATAACACTAGAACAAAACAAGCACTCAAACTACTTCATACTAATATTTTTATTCTAGATCACGAAATAACTAAGGATCGAACTAAGATAGATGATAAAATGTGATGGTGATACGAAACTTTGGCATTACCCCAAGCTTGGAATAAGCCAAGGGTGGTGCCCATACCTGTGTACTCAAGTTTCCTTCTTCGATGGTGGTGATGAAGCGGTGGGATGATTCTCCTTCCACTTGTGGATGCGAATTTTCACTTCTAATGTAGATGAAAAATCGCTCCAATTACTCAACGTACTTACGGGCTGATGTAAAAGGCATTCAACCGCTTCCTTTTCAAGTGAATAAGGAAATATTTTAGCTTTTATATCCTCATTAGTTAAGCCCTACAACTAAAAAGTACCACGTGTAATGTTAAATTTTTTGATATGTTTACAAGGACTTTCAGTTCCATCACCTCAGAATGTATTATTTTTCAACATATCAAGTAGTTGAGGGTTTATGTCAAATACTTTACCAGATAGGTCAGGACCAATAGATATGAAATTCTCTCCTCGAGCTAGCCATGCAACTAGTTGCATGCCTACCTGATAAATTTCTTCTTGTAGGACCATGGTTGCTCGCAACCTACACAAACGTTTAGAAGACAAAACAATTCAAAACTTAAGAGAAATCCCAAAAGCGCTTAGCTCCCCGGTAACGGTGCCAGAAAAGGCTTGATGATCTGCAAGTGCACATGGTTTAGTTGTAGCCTTTTTTAACTAAGAGTGTCAATCCCACAAGGAGCACATGAAACTGACTTTTGCCTCTTGTAGCAAATTATGCATCTTTATGCCAGCAACTAATTGTAGACTTCAAGCAAAGTGAGGGCAGAAATAAAGTGTAATTGAATAGTGGAACAAACTTTAAAGTAAATAACATAAAATTAAATAGAAAACAATAGCTAGAGTAACCGATGAACAACAAAGGAGTAATGCATTCTCAGGGAGTCTGAAATCCCCATTGGTATGTTTCTAGCGCACCTACGCATGGGCATAGTATATATGGTATGGATATTTGAGTCATACTTAACGTTTATGCTGGGTGGAGCCAGGTATATAACACATTCTACTTGAAGTAGACTTTGTGCCACACATGCCACCATCATAGTCTCCCCCCATAGAGTTACAACTCATGATAATTAAGGGTTTACCCTGTGGACGCAACCTCTTTACGTGTTCTCCGTAATTCCCCTGTCAGTTACAAAGGTTAGGATCAAAGGCTTTTACTTTAACCTCGAATTACCTTCACATCCCATCCCTTTACAATGACAGTAATATACTTTCTGGCCATAAGGCACAAATGCTGAGTGGGGCCCCTTCACAACATCCACGAAGTTATTAAACTAAGCATTAGACAAAGGATCTCATATCCAAAGTGATGGTTCAGATCCCACACATACTAAGGTTCATCCAAATACCCTATAACTAGGGGTATACTCACACATGGATCCAGCAAACATCATGACAAAGGTGATGGCAAACATGGATGGATGGTACATGTAACACACAAGATGATCCACTAGTGTTCCTGATGTTACAGTGATAAGGATGTGGATGATGATGACGATGACAGTGGCGATGATGATGATGGTGGTGATGATGTTGTAGCCTCCGTGTGCTTGATGAGGAAGATCACCCTCTTCTCCTTGCCAATCCCTTATCTGGGTGATTTCCAGAGTCCAGAGGCTAGGGTTCTGCCTATTGATGAGTTTCTGGTTTCTCTCGGCGTCTGATCCCCGATCCGATTTCACTGGTTGGAAGTAGTCGATCTGGCAGCGGCGTTGGCACTCCATACGACCGTGAATGCGAACGGGCGCGGTCGCATGGAGAGTTCATTTTTGCACTAGAAGCACATTGACAATTCCTTATCTGGCCTCCTTGGTTGATTCTTTTATGGTATGTTTTATCACCTTAAATGTGTGATTATACTACCATTTCTAGGGATTTCTTTCATATTATGCTAAATGGTCCAAAAAGCGCTACCCGAGGGATTATCAACACCAAGAGGTGCGCGAACTAGGTAAAATTCCACAAAGCCTACCATGTAGGCGCAAAATATCTAGTAAAATTATCGCATAAATTGGACTCACTAGTCTCCAACGTACGTATAATTTATGAAGTATCCATGCTATATTTACATCATTTATATATGGTTTTGGTGTACTTTTATATTATTTTTCTGGACTAACCTATTAATCTATTGCCTACAGTTGGTTCCTATTTTCTACTTGTTTTTGGTTTTACAGAAAATCAATATCTAGGAAGGTCAAAATACACCGGCGATTTAAAATGATTTTTTTCTGGAATATATGTGATTTTGGGCGAAGGAATTGTGACGCCCCCGATTTGTCCGTACACTAATCATGCACGCAAATGTGTACGACCAAGATTAGGGACTCACTTGAAGATATCACAACACAACTCTAGACACAAATTAAAATAAAACAAGCTTTATATTACAAACCAGGGGCCTCGAGGGCTCGAATACATAAGCTCGAAAACACAAGAGTCAGCGGAAGCAATAATATCTGAGTACAGACATAAGTTAAACAAGGTGCCATAAGATGGCTAGCACAAATATAGCAACGATCGAAAAGGCAAAGCCTCCTGCCTAGGACCTCCTAACTACTCCTCGAAGCCGAACTCCACGTAGAAACATCCTCGGGATCATCTGGCTCCTGGACTCCACCATCTGGTTGCGTCATCCGAGAAAAGAGGAAAAGGGGGAAAAGGGGGAGCAAAGCAACCGTGAGTACTCATCCAAAGTACTCGCAAGCAAGGATCTACACTACATATGCAATGATATCTGTGTAAAGGGGGGTAATATCTATGGGTTAAACTGCAGAATGCGAGAATAAGAGGGGGGTAGCTAATTCAATCGAAGACTACGCTTCTGGCCACCTCCATCTTGCAGCAATAGATGAGAGTAGCTGGAAGTAACAAGTATCCTCGCATCTCGCAGCCTCTGTGTTGCAGCAGTAGAATAGAATAGATGGTAAGTTCACCAAGTAACAATGTATAGCATAATCCTACCAGGTGATCCTCCCCTCGTTGCCCTGTGAGAAAGCGATCACCGGGTTGTATCTGGAACTTGTCTGGGTGTGTTTTATTAAGTATCCAGTTCTAGTTGTCATGAGGTCAGAGTACAACTCCGGGTCGTCCTTTTATAGAGGGACACGACTATTGGAATAGATTAACTTCCCTGCAGGGGTGCACCACATAACCCAGCACGCTCGATCCCATTTGGCCGAACACACTTTCCTGGGTCATGCCCGGCCTCGGAAGATCAACACGTCGCAGCCCTACCTAAGTACAACAGAGAGGTCAGCACGCCGGTCTAAACCCTAAGCGCATGGGGGTCTGGGCCCATCGCCCAATGCACACCTGCATGTTGCGAGGGCGGCCGGTAAGCAGACCTAGCCGCTCCTAATACCAGAGCGGCGTTCCAGTCCAATCCGGCGTGCGCTGCTAAGTCGCTGACGTCAAGAAGGCTTCGGCTGATACCACGACGTCGAGTGCCCATAACTATTCCCACGTAGCTGGTTAGTGCGTATAGGCCAATGGCCAGACTCAGATCAAATACCAAGATCTCGTTAAATGTGTTATTATGAAATAACCGCGGACAACGACCAGGGCCAAGCCCACCTGTCTCCTAGGTGATCGCAACCCGCCCTATCGCTCCGCCACAAAGTAACCATCAAGGGGCTGTCGGGAACCCAGGCCCACCACTACCTGTGTGAAACCACCTGCCCCTTCAGCCCCCATATCCGAATCATCATCATGAGTATGTAATAATATAGTATATACCCGTGAGCACCTCCCGAGTGATCACGGCCCAGTAGTATAGCATGGCAGACGGACAAGGATGTGGGGCCACTGATGGAATACTAGCATCCTATACTAAGCATTAGGATAGCAGGTAAAGGTATCAACAGATGTAGCAACAATGACAGGCTATGCAACAGAATAGGAGCTATCGAATCAACAACAGTAGCAAACCTAATGCAATAATAAAAGAGAGGGGAATGGGCGATATCTGGTGATCAAGGGGGCGGGGGCTTGCCTGGTTGTTCTGGCAAGAAAGAGGGGTCGTTGTCGACGCAGTCGATCACAGTGGCACCGTCGGCAGTCTCAGTCCCGATGTCTATCGGAGAGAAGAGGGGGGAAGAATCAATCTTTACCTAATAATAAATAATAAAGCACGGAACGAGTCTGTCGGGTTCACCGTCACAATACACTTTCTTTTTGTGAGTTTACGCTTTCAGTTTGAATTTAAAACATATAAGCGAGGTGGTACTAATTCGGGGAACCACGTCGCGCTTTTTACCTGGGCCTTGCCTTGCCTTGCCATCGTTTCATGTGGCTGATGTGTTGCCACTTGGGCCTCAGCCCGTCTGGGTCAGATGTTCTAGCCAGTGTTTTTCTAAAAAAATAATTGTGACTAATAGATAGTCCCACATCGTTTACATGTCGAGAGTCCCATCAGTTTAAATGTGTTTGTGAGTTGACGACAACAAGCAGCGTTGAAGGAGTTGGTCAAAGAAGGAATTAATCGAGCGGGAGATGCTTCCTCAAGAATCGAAGGAATTAATGAAGAAAAGAACAGAGGGCGGACGAGCCTAGCGAGGGGAAAAAACTGCACCAGGCCGACATCGAGGTAGGAGGTTGCAGCGGCGGGGCTCTTCCCGGCGGGAACGAAGCGAGGGCGAACGGATCCACATAGGAGGAGACGAGGCAGGGGCTTGAGGCGACGAGCTTGAAGGAGGCTGCTCTTGCCTGAAGAAAAGACAGAGATTCAGAGAAGAAAGAGACGACAAGGGAGATGGCAGGGGCGCGACGGGGTGACTGGATGCTCACCGACGAGGTCAGCGGCTGCGGGGCCGGGTTGGCGCGGTGAAGGTTCGGCGAAGCGGGGATGGCGGCGCGCGGACTTGATGCAGCCCGGGGCCGAGGACGATGAGCTTGAACCTGCGAAGCAATGAGGGAGAGAGAGGTTAGAGACGAGCGAGGGAGAGGGAAACAGGAGGAGGGGGCGCTGACGGGGATTGCCTGGGAGTCAGGTCGCCTGCGCGGGCTGGGTCGCCGGAGCGATGCGGTGACGAGGGAGGGTGGAGCTTGGGCATGAGCAGGGGATCGAGCCCCTGGCTCTCTCCTGCAGGGCGTGGGTGCTCGTTGGTGGATCAAAATAGGAGATGAATTTGGGATCGGTCTGCTTAGTTAAACAGGTGATGGGCCCTTTTCTAGGCCGCCTAGGCAACTGGGTGTTGCGCCCCTCCTCCCTCTCCCTCCGTGCTATTTTTTATGACTTTTTAATTTAGAAATAAACAGAGAACTAAAACAAGTAAGGAAAACTCCCGTTGAGTTTTGAAGTGAGGATATTTCCTCTCGATAAATTTAAATGTGCTTAATCCAGGACCTTATAGGATTTGGTCATGATGGAAGAATTTGATTTTTATTCAAAGCAAATGTACACAGATCCCTATGCCTCAGAGCTAGCTGAACGCGGTTCATTCCAAGTCTGAAAGGAATCAATAGAAGATGGGCAAGTTTTGTCAAATGACGAATATACACAAAGAAATAGTAGATGGTCAAGTCGTGTACACAAGGAAAAACTCACGAATTTATTTCCATCATGGAAAAAAATACTCCCGTAGTTCCCGCAAGCACATCGATTGATTTCAATTAGAAGAACACACCGTGCATGTTGCTGGCAAAATATAAAAAGAGGAATAACCATGTGTGGACTCGGCCGACGAGGAAGCATGCCATGCTTCTCAGATTGTTCCTCCAACGACACCTAATAAACACTAGCTTCAAGAGGATAGGAATATGAATACTCTAGGACCAATCTATCAAGAAGTGTGGTCGGCGGCGAGTAGGAGCCAAGACCACCACGCCATGCACACATACCACCATCTGCGTCAGCAATTGCCACCGGCTACCGGTGTTTGCAAGAACATGAACGTATGCCGATGGGGATGGGAGCCGAGCCGAACACCCACATAAAATTGTATAAAACTCACGGGCACTCACAAAATTGTTGTTTGGAGCAACAATTTGACTATATTTTCTCTTTTCTAAAAATAAAATTAGGTGCAAACAATCAAAACATATTTTAAGAAATTGGTTCAAATAATCAAAACATGTATGCTCTACATGAAAAAACATAACTACAAATTTGAGTTTTTGATTTCTTTTTCCGAGAAACATAGTGATATTTGGGTACAAAGACCAAGGAAGATCATGTAAAAAATACAACTACAAGTTAGAAAATCCACACTAGAAGTAGATACTCTATAGCTATCTCTATAGTGAAAAACAATGCATGCCTTTGTAACTATTGTTGGCACTATTAAACTAGATTTGGGAAATTAAGCTTTAGTAATATTTCATATTCATGGTTTATGCTATTAATGCTTCTCTGCCGTGTTGAAATGGCGGGCATGTACCTGTGTGGGGGTCTTGAACCATTTTCTTTTACTAAAATTGAGTTAATTTTTCTCCCATTGCAACGCACGGGCATGTTTCCTAGTAAATATAAAGCAAACATCGCACCACAAAGCATAACATGGCAAAACGCGGTGCTACGTGTGACCTAACACGGTATTAAGTGTTACTGGCGAGGAGGGATAACATCCGGGAAAGCATTCTCGGTGTTAGGCATTTTTAGACAGAGGAAACGAAGGGGGACAGTTGTAGGTTCGCAATGCTAGGGACGTGTGGTAGACGAACAGACTGCGTAGTCGGGTTCGTCTCGAAATTCTGAGCAACTTTCATGTACAAAGTATTTTCATCTGAGTTACAGATTATTTTGTATGATTTTTTAAAGTTTAGTTGAAATTCTGAAATTACATGATTATATTATTTAGAATTAAAAAGAGTAAAACTCTTGTCACCTAGTCCTACTCTAGCGAGAGTGTATGACAATGGGACCAGGGGTCCAGTCAGCAGAGTGGACCCAGTCAGCAGAGTGGACCCTGTCAACCTTTGACTAATCAAAATGTGAATAGTAAGGTGGGTCCTGGTCGTCATTGAGTTAGTTTATACTAGGGTTTAATTAAACCGTTTAATTAATGTTAAGTTAATTAAGCAAACTTAATTAGGTTAATATTTAATTAATATGTATATCTATTTATTTATTCGGTTCTTTTCCTTTTTTTTGTTTAACAGGGGGCTGGGCCCCACATGTCAATAGCCCGAGCCAATCGGGCGCATGGGCTCGCGGGCGCCCGACCTGGGCGATGCCCGTGCGGGCACGCAGGCCATGAGCGCCCGCCGATGCGTGCGCAGCCGCCGGCAAGTGGCGCGGTGACGACGGCAGGGAGGCGGCCAGAGGCGGCGCGCTGCAGCGGCCAGGAGGAGGAATTAGGGGGCTAAACCGGTGGTTAAGGATGCGGCCACGTCGACCTCGCCGGAGTTGACCACCGGCAAACATCCCGCGCGGCGAAGGGCCTCGGATTTTACCGTTCGGCGAAGGTTCGAGCCGTGGGATGGTGCGTTCGAGAGCTGAAGCTCGCGTGCTTCCGCGGGAGGTAGCAGGGGGCGCCGGGGTGGCCTGGTTCATCGACGGCGACGATGAGGGCGGCAGCCGGAAGCAGGCAGGCGCGGGACCTCGTCGAGAAGGCGCTGCAGGCGACCATTTTGGTCGTAGTTTGTTTCTACGGGGCCGTTGCGACGAGACGCGTCGAACGGAGGGAGTAGCGCCAGCCGGGGTGGCCAGAGCAAAGTCTATCGCGAGGGCCGAGCGGCGGTGGCGGCGGCGCTCGCTGGGAAATAATCTACGGGACGAGGTGGAAAGGGGGAAGAGGCCACGTTGGACCGGAGCTCACAGTGGTGCCGGGGACGAGGTCAGGGATGTCGGCGGTGGACCGATTCGGTCGAGTTGATGGCGGTGACCGTTGGGATGCAGCGGCGGAGAGGAACCCGATGGCGACGCGCGAGGACCTCCCGGCTTGGTCCGGTGGTTGAAGCCAACGGAGAAGGGGACGACCGTGCGCGTGGACAAGGTGGATAGGCGCAGGGACGACGGTGGGCGCGCGGGCGAGGTCAACCATGGCAACGACGGCTTGGCTCCACGCGGAGGAGGAAGAAGTAGCACGTGGGGGGGCATAGGAGGAGCTAGGGTTTGCGGGGGGTGCGGGGATAGCCTTACCCCCTCCGCGACGCCCTGTAGCTTCGTCGTGGCAAGCATCGCGTGGTCGCAACGGCGAGGATGGCGTGCGATGGTGACACGCACGGGGGAGAGAGAGAGAGAGGTTAGGGATGAGTGCGAGGTTAGGTGGGCTACATGGGGGGGGGCACCTGGGCCTGTTGATGGGCCGCGCTGGTGCAGCTGGGCCAGTTGGTCCATGGGGGAGGGCAGGTTTTTTTCTCCTTCATTTTTTTCTGTTTAGTTTTTCTTTTCTTTTATTATATTCTATCTTTGTTCGCATTATTTCAGTTTTTGTAAAATATATACTTATCATCTAATATAGTATTTCAATTTAGTCCACTGTCACCAAAAAGTCTAGTCCGCAAATGACTTAGTTTGATATTTTATTAATTAGTAAAGGCATTTAAATAATTAGTTTTGCTACTATTTAAATCACTTTAGTGCAGTTAAGCATTTCATAACAGTTTGGTTTCACCACCATAATCACCTATGCATTATCTAGCACGACCGAACATTTTTGTTTCATTGTTTGAAAACCTTTCTTGTTTGGCTTGGTTTTGAAATTGAATTTGAATCGATTCGAACCAACACGAGTTTTATCAACAGTAACTGAGGTGATGTGGCATCATTAGCATAGGGTTACTGTAGCTTGATTACCCGGGCGTCACAATTCTCCTCCACTACAAGAAATCTCGTCCCGAGATTTAAGAGGTGGGGTAAGGGGGAGGGTTTGTTCCGAAATCCTAACGAGTCTTCTGGATGTTGGTTGCTCTTCTCAAAGCGGTTGTTCCATTACATTGATGTCTTCATTTCTCTGCTTTAAGGCATTGTGATCAAGTTGTCATCCTTTCTTCGGGATCTCCATCGTCCTACGAACGCGACTAGGGAAAAAAACTCCGGAAGAACGCATCTCCACAAAGCTGGGCATCTGATGGTGAGCTCAATGGGAAATACACGAGGTACCCCACGAGTTGTATTTCAATGAATTCGTTGAGTGCAATATACGATGGTACCAAAGTTTCAAATGGGTAGGCAATCATTCGATGCCTAGACAGAAGCTGGAATGGGGGTTTGAACAACGAGAGTAACATGGTGTTTGATTCCAGGATGAATAATGGTATAGAATTCAGCTCGTGAATCACATACGAAGCCAGGTGCAAAGGATACATTAGAATACGGGTTGTAAAGAAGAGTCAGGTTTCAATCTAGTGGACCTGTGCGTTATGGGCCCACCATGTGGATTGAAAGTAGGAAGGGTGGTGACATCTTGCACAGCCGCGACAGAGATGCATGTTAGTGGATAGCTTGTCAGCTATGTTGGCAACAATGTCGGTACCAAGGACAGGGAACAAAGAGAACCATTTCCCCACTCGTTGAAACGAGGCGGACCAATAGGCAAAGTTCTTGCCCATCGGTGGTTACCGGAATGTTATTAACAATAGTAATAGGGTCTTACCGACAGAGTTGTACAACAAGGTGTTTACATAAGCTCAGAATTATTACTGCTTAGATTATATGTAGATCAAGGAAAGGTTAAACAAACAAATGGAAAGGAAAATTGTGATTACACACAATTATTAGGAGTATATCCTTCCCATGGACAAGCAGAACATGGCATACATGGTAGGAGAGCAAGTACCCAACCATTTATATAAAGAGGCAAGGATTAATCAAGATGTTACCCATACAACGGTGTTTGGATAACTGACCAAGAAACATTTAGCATTGGGCTTCAAATGCTCTTGTTGAAAATCGGAGTACCACAGACATGCTTCGAGATAGCATTGGCATGGTCTTGAAGCAAAGGTCGGACTTGGATACACAAAGGATTCCTCAGGAACAACTTATAGAATAAGTCTTACAATTTCCTTCTGGAAGAATGGTTATCCTTGCAAAAGACATTATAATGATAGGTCCTCCGGCCAGGGGTGCTAGGCATGACATCATATTACCGAGTCATCAAAGGACCAAAATTATAACTCCTGGAAAGTTGACCCAGCCATCATATCTGAACGAGATTCAGATTCAATTGGTGTCATGATACCTCATACTCGGGATGTTCGAGAAGAAACGGTGCAACATTAATCGACGAGATGACATTGCAAGATTCTCGGGAAATGAACTATGGGAGCGGGTTCCCAAAACATAGTTCATCATTAAATCAAGGAGAGGATGAGGAGGTGATTGATGGGCTCATCGACAATTGATCGAGAATTCCAAACGGATGGATTTCCACAATAATGTGAACAAGACGATGACACTTGTCAATTCAAATGATGTAATGTTGTATGCTCGAGGAAACCACACACCATTAATCATTAGTTGAAAGGTGTGCCCGAAATATGACCTTAGGCCGCAAGATCAATGTTAGAGTGACGATTCAATAACCAATAGTCTAAGAACGAATTGTCGATCTTTAACTTCCAAGCAATAGGGTTGCTAGAAGTACATAACTCAAGCGGCATCATTAGAATATTGGTATCCCGGTTAACAACAACACGGGGATCAAGGAAGAATGGTGATGGTGAGAAGTATCATCGTACCGAGAATTTCTAAGAGGTGGAGCAATCCCCACAACATTCTTGACATAAAAGACAGTAATACTTCAAGGCAGAACACAACACTAGCTGGAGAGCAAGTTGTATTCATAATGTGGACAAGTTCGCGACGAAAGGAAGTCAAGGGTGTTGTCGATGATAATAAAAATCATCTAGGGCAAGGAGGGTATTTCTCATCATGACCACAGTTGACATCTCGGAAGAAGTCAAAGTGTTGAAGGTGATCCGACACATTTGCCAGGAGGTTTCAAGAGGATGCAATCAAACAACAACGGCAATAAGCAAGGGAATGACGAAGTGGCAAGTTATAGGATCAATATATAAGATGCAAGCTCGGAACCAACGTTGCCTTTCGAGACAAGCAACATGAGGTTGAAAGCCCGACGTAAGTTGTGCTCACACACTGAAGAATTTGTGCACCAGAGAAGGACAAGGTAGCACAGTCAAAGATAGCAAGACCAGGATGCCGCCGATAGTCTAGGAATGACCAGATTGAGTTCAGAATTTCCCTGTAAAAATACTAGGGGTATTTGACTTGTAGTGCGGAATAATTTCACTAGTCGGTGTCCTCAGTTGACAACAACCCAGAACCCGTAGAGTGATTACGACAAGGAAAGACATTACTTCAACAAAGTTAGTAAGATGTGGCGCAATGGCAAGATATCTTCGATATACCAGGGGGTAATACTCGAAGGTAGAACATGATAGAAGTAGAACCGGGTCATTGACAAATGACAGTAGATACTTCAACCTTGCCAACGTAGACGAGGCACCAGAATGAATTACCATCAGATATAATAGATCAGGATAGCATGGTCGGAACCATAACTGTAAGGAATCAATTCAAGAATACCGAAAGAATCATACAACTGGATAATCATTTTGCAAGAAGCTTCCGAGACGGTCTACATCATTTTCATGGGCATGAACACAAAGTTCAAGGTCGACTCCCACTTCTTTAATGCATATCATTTCATTCACCTCTCGCTTTGATAAAATTGTAGTGTTGGAATTTTATGTGGTAGAACACCGGAAGAGTATGACTTCTGAAAACTTTCAGGTTCTCACGGATTAGGGGAAGGCATAGGTTCAACCCATCGGGCATCTTAGTAACATATACCACAAGCTTCAAAAGTAAATACACCAAGCTCGAAAGTAGAGCATGGTTGGCCAAGCAGAGGATACATTTTACCAAAGGCCTTATGTATCAGGGGAAGAACTCACAAGGTGATTGAATATGAAGGACACTGTCGGATAACAATCCAACAATGGATCGGGCGATCCATAACGGAGCTGATGTGAGTATCGGTACTCACTCAGAGGAAGAAAGAATGCAGAGGCATCAGATTCAACAATCACCTGATTAGTCTGATGCTTAAATAGAAAGAAATTATGGTTTCCAAAACGAAGTATCAGAAGCAGACGCTCTGATCAAGGATAGACCAGAAAACAGTTTAAAAAACAGAAGACATAAGAGAGATCAAATCTAGGGGAGAGCTCCCTCTATCCTGAAGGGCCAAGGAATAAGAAGAAGGTTCTCCTCTCCTCCAGTGGTACTAGGACACCACCGGGGACATCTCTGTCATCACCATCACCAACAACTCCTCCGTTCTTATGATGGTGTGTGAGTTGTTCATCCTCAGGGATCAGTTATGTACTAGTAGCTATGCATTCGATCTCTCTCTCTCTCTCTCTCTCTCTCTCTCTCTCTCTCTCATGTTTTTGATGGATTCGATCTTTATTGTATCATGAGCTTTATTAATAAAGTTGGATCATATGATGTTCTTCCCCCTCCATCCTTTTTGTGGTGAATTGAGTCTTATTCTTTCAAGTTTCTTTATGTTGGATTGAATACTTTGGCTTTGAGATTACATTATGCATGTCTAGTAATTAAATTGCGGATATCTGAGGTGTTTGGATGTCAGTTCTTGAGAGAACCAATTATCACATACACTAAGAGGCTCTCGACAATGTCCAAAGCAAGAGGTATGCTCAGATCTCTTGACTGCATGCACTGGAGATGGAAGAGTTGTCCAAAATCTCTACAAGTTCAATATCAGGAATGTGTTAAGAAGCCTACCATCATTCTTGGTTGCATCACATGATCTCTGGATTTGGCACACTTTTTTGGCATTGCCAGGTCTCACAATGACATCAATGTGCTGCAACGGTGTCGCTAGGCTGACTGAAGGGAAAGCTCCTCCTTGCAACTAGTCAATGGACATGAATACAATATGGGCTACTATCTGATGGACAATATCTATCCGCCATTGGCTACCTTTATTAAGACCATCTCTGAGCCAGTTGGTTAGAAAATGTCTCACTTTGCCCAAAGACAACAAGCAGCTAGAAAGTATATGGAGATGGCATTTGGAGTGCTCCTTATCCGTTTTGCAGTTGTTCGTGGACCTGCTAAACATTGAGATCCGGAGACCTTGTGGGAGGTGATAACATGTTATGTGATCATGTATAACATGATCGTGAAGGATGAGGGTGAAGATGTTGTCACGGCTCTTGAATTTGAGAACATAGTTGATCCTATTGAACTTCCAGATCAACATGCATCAACAAATTCTACATCGAGCAACACAAGAAAGATTTGATTGAGCACCTATGCGCGGTTAAAGGGAGCAACTAGAAGACATGTGCTAGTTGATTTTAAGTTTGAACTAATTTAATTTGAAAACTTTGTTGGATTGTAATATTTGAATTACAACTATAGTCGCATTTGAACATTTTCAATCATCTTCGATTCGACATACGATTATTTTGACGTTGCGAACTTCTAAAGTTAGAGGCGGAAGTTTAGGGGACAACTTTGGATGGCCGACTCCCGTAGCATTGTCAGCGGACTAGTCCTTATCATTTCACAAATTGATATGGCGTCCAATTTAGAGAACAATGTTGAAGATGCGCTATGGAAGGTCCTCACAAAACAACAAGAATTACCAGCGGAACTAAAGGCTCCGAAAGTGAACTCTCCTTAATAAGGACTACTACGGTACTCTGAAGAAGTACCATTCTACCTGTTTGTTGTCAGCTTGGTGGCATTGTTGAAGTTCCTAGGGTATAAGAAAAAGGCCAAAAGTGAGAGGTGGCTGGGATATGACCCACATGCTAGCTGTGT
>LR738710.1:493944666-493998371 GCA_902687465.1 Secale cereale
CCCCGATCCAAATCTGGATCGAGGGAACTACCCCACGACGCTCGTCCCCGTCGCCCGCACGACCCCCCCCGCTCCCTCTCGTACTCCATCTTCACCGAGCAGCACGCGCCCGACCCCTTGCCGCGTCGGAGCCACGCCTGACGCTGGACCGCCGTCGCCGGCGCCGCCCCAAGCTCCATTGCCGCCTGGACCTCACCGGACCCCCCTCACCGGCCTGCTTCCTCTTCGCCGTCGTCCTCGTCGGCGGACGCAACCACGATTCCGCCCCGAGCCGCTGCCATACCCCTGCATCGGGGGTGAGCAAACCTCCCTCCTCTGCCCCTCTGCTCCCCCCTCCACCGCGCCTAGTGCACGCCCTGCGCGACCCCGCCTCAACCGCTCCAGCCGCAGCCACCGCGGGCCCGCGCGCGCTGCCCTTCCTCACCGGTGCTGCCGCTGCCTCGTTAGAGCGCGCGCCCGCGCCGTTCGTCGCTGCTGCCGCCTGCAGCTTGCCCCGCCGTTTTCTTCCGCCACGGCCTCCCACCGGAGCCCCTCCTCCGGCGACCGCCCGCACTTCGGCTCCGGCCTCTGCTTCAAGGTCGTGACCCCCCCCTCTCCGCTCACCGCTGCACCGTGTGCTCGCCGCCGCTCGACTTGCGGCCGCACCAGCAGGCGCCGGTCAACTACAGCGCTCGGCGCCCAGCACCCCGCACGCCCGCTAAGCCCCCGTCCTAATGACAAGTGGGGCCTGCCCCTGGAATGTTTAAAAAAAATGGATTTAAAAATAATAATAGTAACAATATTAATTAATTAATTAATTAATTAATTAAATTAATGCGGTTTAGTTAACCTAATCACTTAGTTAATCTAATTAACTCTTTTTAGTTAAACTGTTTATATGACAACCGGGACCCACACATTTTAATTAGAACTAACAGAAACAGTTAGTTTTTAGCTCACTGTCACATGGGTCCCACTGGACCCGTTGACCAGTCAAACATGCTGACTGGGTCAGTCCAGTCACTGGCAGGTGGGTCTAGTGGACCCCCTTGACCGGTCAACGTTCCCAGTTGACTGCTGACTAGGCAGTCAACTGGACCCCACCTGTCAGCCTCATGCACACTATTGGGTACACTTCTCTGTGTACCCGTAGCAGTTTAGGTATTTTAATTTTCGAATTAAAACAATTTAGAAATTAATAAAAACTTTAGAAAATCATATCTTTTAATCCGTAACTCGGATGAAAATACTTTATACATGAAAGTTGCTCAGAACGACGAGACGAATCCAAATACGCGGTCCGTTCGTCCGCCACACATCTCTATCATACCGAACATGCAACATTCCCCTCCGTTTCATCTGCCCGAAAATGCCTAACACTGGAAATACCTTCCCGGATGTTTTCCATCCTTTCTAGTATCACTCAGTACCGCGTTAGGTCACACGTAGCACCGCGTATTTCCATGTTATGCTTTGTGATGCTATTGTTTGCTCTGTTATTTATGTGTTTCCCCCTTCGTTGCTTATTTTCGGTAGACTCCGATACTGTGATAGACCCTGAGACCGTTGATGCTTCGGTGTTCGACTACGGCTACGATTCCGAAGATTCCTTTCGTCTACAGAGCTTCCAGGCAAGCCCCCCCCCTTTGATCACCAGATATCGCCTATTCTTCTCTCTACTGCTTGCATTAGAGTAGTGTAGCATGTTACTGCTTTCGATAATCCTATTCTGCTGCATAGCCTGTCTTTGTTGCTATCACTGTTGATACTTTACCTGCAATCCTAAATGCTTAGTATAGGATGCTAGTATTCCATCAGTGGCCCTACAACCTTGTCCGTCTGCCCTGCTATTCTATCGGGCCGTGATCGCTTGGGGGTGATCACGGGTATATATTACATACACATATACATGATACTTGATGTGGCTAAAGTCGGGTCGGCTCGTTGAGTACCCGCGGTTGATTCACGGATTGGGGGCTGAAAGGACATACTTTCCCGACGGCCCTCTGTGTGGATCTTTATGGCGGAGCGATAGGGCAGGTAGAGACACCTAGGAGACAGGTGGCCTGGCCCTGGTCGTTGTCCGCGGTTATTTCATAATAACACGCTTAACGAGTTTGGATATTTGATCTGAGTCTGGCCATTTGGTCTATACGCACTAACCAGCTACGTGGGAATAGTTATGGGTACTCGACGTCGTGGTATCAGCCGAAGCCTTCGTGACGTCAGCGACTTAGCGGCGCGCGCCGGGTTGGACCGCGTAACGCAACTTCCTTAGTAATGGAGGTTGCTAGGTCTGCTCACCGGCCGCGTACGCAACGTGCAGGTGTGCGTTGGGCGATGGGCCCGGACCCCTGCGCGCCTAGGACTTAGACCGGCGTGCTGACCTCTCTGCTGTGCTTAGGTAGGGCTGCGACGTGTTGATCTTCCGAGGCCGGGCATGACCCTGGAAAGTGTGTCCGGCCAAATGGGATCAAGCGTGCTGGGTTATGTGGTGCACCCCTGCAGGGAAGTTAATCTATTCGAATAGCCGTGTCCCTCGGTAAAAGGACGACCCGGAGTTGTATTCCGACCTCATGACAACTAGAACCGGATACTTAATAAAACACACCCTTACCAGTTCCAGATACAACCCGGTGATCGCTTTCTCACAGGGCGACGAGGGGAGGATCACCGGGTAGGATTATGCTATACGTTGTTACTTGGTGAACTTACCATCTATTTCCCTTCTACTACTTCAAGACGGAGGCTGCGAGACGCGAGGATACTTGTTACTTCCTTATATTCTCTTCTACTGCTGCAAGATGGAGGTGGCCAGAAGCGTAGTCTTCGATTGGATTAGCTATCCCCCTCTTATTCTGGCATTCTGCAGTTTAACCCTCATATATTACCCCCTTACACAGATATCATTGCATATGTAGTGTAGACCCTTGCTTGCGAGTACTTTGGATGAGTACTCACGGTTGCTTTTCTCCCCCTTTTCCCCTTTTGTTCCTTCTTCTCGGATGTCGCAACCAGATGGTGGAGTCCCGGACCCAGAAGATCCCGAGGATGTTTCTACGTGAAGATCGGTTTCGAGGAGTAGTTAGGAGGTCCCAGGCAGGAGGCCTTGCCTTTTCGATCGTTGTTAATTTTGTGCTAGCCTTCTTAAGGCAAACTTGTTTAACTTATGTCTGTACTCAGATATTGTTGCTTCCGCTGACTCTTGTGTTTTCAAGCTTTTGTATTCGAGTCCTCGAGGCCCCTAGCTTGTAATATAAAGCTTGTATTATTTTAATTTGTGTCTAGAGTTGTGTTGTGATATCTTCCAGTGAGTCCCTGATCTTGGTCGTACACATTTGCGTGTATGATTAGTGTACGGACAAATCGGGGGCGTCACAGTCCTATCAAGCATCTTGATCTATCTCTATAGATCTTGATGCCCAATATATAAGCAGCTTCACCGTGGTCTTTCATTGAAAAATTCTTATTCAAGTATCCTTTTATGCTATCCAGAAATTCTACATCATTTTCGATCAATAATATATCATCCACATATAATATCAGAAATACTATAGAGCTCCCACTCACTTTCTTGGTAAATACAGGCTTCTCCAAAAGTCTGTATAAAACCATATGCTTTGATCACTACATCAAAGTGTATATTCAATCTCCGAGATGCTTGCACCAATCCATAGATGGATCGCTGGAGCTTGCACACTTTGTTAGCACCTTTAGGATTGACAAAACCTTCTGGTTGCATCATATACAACTCTTCTTTAAGAAATCCATTAAGGAATGCAGTCTTGACATCCATTTGCCAGTTTTCATCATCATAAAATGCGGCAATTGCTAACATGATTCGGCCAGACTTAAACATCTCTACGGGTGAGAAAGTCTCATCATAGTCAACTCCTTGATCTTGTCAAAAACCTTTCGCGACAAGTCGAGCTTTGTAAACAATAACATTACCATCAGCAAATTCTTCTTCTTGAAGATCCATTTATTCTCTATGGCTCGCCGATCATCGGTCAAGCCCACCAAAGTCCACACTTTGTTCTCATACATGGATTCTATCTCAGATTTCATGGCCTCAAGCCATTTATCGGAAGTTGGGCTCATCATAGCTTCTTCATAGTTCGTAGGTTTATCATGATCTAGTAACATGACTTCCAGAACAGGATGACCGTACCACTCTGGTGTGGATCGTGCTCTGGTTGACCTACGCGGTTCGCTAGTAACTTGATCTGAAGTTTCATGATCATCATCATTAGCTTCCTCTCTAGTTGGTGTAGGCATCACGGGAACGATTTTCTGTGATGAGCTACTTTCCAATTCAAGAGAAGGTACAATTACCTCATCAAGTTCTACTTTCCTCCCACTCACTTCTTTTGAGAGAAACTCCTTCTCTAGAAATGTTCCATTCTTGGCAACAAAGATCTTGCATTCGGGTCTGTGGTAGAAGGTGTACCCAATTGTTTCCTTAGGGTATCCTATGAAGACACACTTCTCCGATTTGGGTTCGAGCTTATCAGGCTGAAGCCTTTTGACATAAGTGTCGCAACCCCAAACTTTAAGAAACAACAGCTTAGTTTTCTTGTCAAACCACAGTTCATACGGTGTCATCTCAATGGATTTAGATGGTGCCCTATTTAATGTGAATGCAACTTTCTCTAATGCATAACCCCAAAACGATAGTGGTAAATCGGTAAGAGACATCATAGATCGCACCATATCTAATAAAGTACGGTTACGACGTTCGAACACACCATTACACTGTGGTGTTCCTGGTGGGGTGAGTTGTGAAACTATTCCACATTGTTTTAAATGAAGGCCAAACTCGTAACTCAAATATTCGCCTCCGCGATCAGATTGTAGAAACTTTATTTTCTTGTTACGATGATTCTCCACTTCACTCTGAAATTCTTTGAACTTTTCAAATGTTTCAGACTTGTGTTTCATTAAGTAGATATACCCATATCTGCTCAAATCATCCATGATGGTCAGAAAATTACATCCCGCCGCGAGCCTCAACACTCATCGGACAACATACATCGGTATGAATTATTTCCAATAAGTCATTGGCTCGCTCCATTGTTCCGGAGAACGGAGTTTTAGTCATCTTGCCCATGAGGCATGGTCCGCAAGTATCAAAGGATTCATAATCAAGTGATTCCAAAAGTCCATCTGCATGAAGTTTATTAATGCGCTTTACACCAATATGACCTAAACGGCAGTGCCACAAATATGTCGCACTATTTATCAACTTTGCTTCTTTTGGCATCAATACTATGAATATGTGTATCACTACAATCGAGATTCAACAAAAAAAGACCACTCTTCAAGGGTGCATGACCATAAAAGATATTACTCATATAAATAGAACAACCATTATTCTCAGATTTAAATGAATAACCGTCTCGCACTAAACAAGATCCAAATATAATGTTCATGCTCAACGCTGGCACCAGATAACAATTATTTAGGTCTAAAACTAATCCCGAAGGTAGATGTAGAGGTAGCGTGCCGACGGTGATCACATCGACCTTGAAACCATTTCCGACGCGCATCGTCACCTCGTCCTTAGCCAATCTTCATTTAATCTGTAGCTCTTGTTTCGAGTTACAAATATAAGCAACTGAACCAGTATCAAATACCCAGGCGCTACTACGAGCATTAGTAAGGTATACATCAATAACATGTACTCCCTCCGTCCCAAAATAAGTGACTCAAAAGTGACTCAACTTTGTACTAACTTTAGTAGAAAGTTGAGTCATTTTTGAGCCAATTATTTTGGGACAGAGGGAGTATATCAAATATACCTTTGTTCACTTTGCCATCCTTCTTATCTGCCAAATACTTGGGGCAGTTCCGCTTCCAATGACATGTCCCTTTGCAGTAGAAGCTCTCAATTTCAGGCTTGGGTCCAACTTTGGGCTTCTTCTTGGGAGTGGCAACTTGCTTGCCATTCTTCTTGAAGTTCCCTTTCTTTCCCTTGCCCTTTTTCTTGAAACTAGTGGTCTTGTTAACCATCAACACTTGATGCTCCTTCTTGATTACTACCTCTGCAGCTTTGAGCATTGCGAAGAGCTCGGGAATTGTCTTCTCCATCCCTTGCATATTATAGTTCATCACGAAGCATGGAAAACAAAAAAAAATCTATGAACACGCAACGATCTATCCATGGAGATGTATAGAAATGATGGGGAGAGTGTGTCTACGTACCCTCATAGACCAAAAGCGGAAGCGTTTGACAATGTGGTTGATGTAGTCGAACTTCTTCTAGCTCCGACTGATCAAGCACCGAACGTACGTCACCTCCGAGTTCTGCACACGTTCAGCTCGGTGATGTCCCTCGTCTTGTTAATCCAGCAAGACGTCGAGGAAGTAGATGAGTTCCCTCAGCATGACGACGTGGTGGCGGTGATGGTGAAGTGATCCGGGCAGGGCTTCGCCTAAGCACCACGAGAATATGACCGGGGGCGTAATCTGTGGAGGGGGGCGCAGCACACGGCTAACAATTGATGTTGTGTGTTCTAGGTACCCCTTCCCCACATATATATAGGTGGGAGGGGAGGAGAGGCATCCAAGGGGCGCCCCAAGTAGGACGAATCCTACTTGGGGTCTTCCCCAATTCGCCCCTTACCATATTAAACTGGAGAAGAAATGAAGGGGAAAGAATAAAAGGAAGGGGGGGGGGGGGCGAACCCCCTTTTCTCCTTCTCCAATTCAGACACCTGCCTAGGGGGCGCGCCACCCCTTGTGGGCTGGTGTGCTCCCCTCTCATGGCCCATATGATCCATATACCCCCATGGGTTGCGGTAACCCCTCTCGTACTCCGATAAATACCCTATACATTCTGGAACACTTCCGGTGGCCGAATACTATCGTCTTATATATATCAATCTTTAACTCTCGACCATTTAGAGACTCCTCATCATGTCTGTGATCTCATCCGGGACTCCGAACAACATTTGGTCACCAGATCACATAACTCAAATAATACAATATCATCATCGAACGTTAAGCGTGCGGACCCTAGGGGTTCGAGAACTATGTAGACATGACCGAGACACTTCGCCGGTCAATAATCAATAGAGGAACCTGGATGCTCATATTGGCTCCTACATATTCTACGAAGATCTTTATCGGTCGAATTGTTATGACAACATACGTTATTCCCTTTTTCCATCGGTATGTTACTTGCCCGGGATTCGATCGTTGGTATGTTCATACCTAGTTCAATCTCGTTACCGGCAAGTCTCTTTATTCGTTCCGTAATACATCATCCTGGGACTAACTCATTAGTCATTTGATTGCAAGGCTTATTATGATGTGTATTACCGAGAGGGCCCAGAGATACCTCTCCGATACTCGTAGTGACAAGTCCTAGTCTTGATCTGTGACGCCCCATGACCGATGCTCGAGAAGACTTCCATATGTTACGGGTTTTACCGTGTCTTTCATTTGTGGTTGCTCTATTTTATTTGTGCTTTGCAACATGTCATCATGCCATCACATTAATTTTTTACAACTAAATAAATTGCATAGATCTTTTGATCTATTTAAACCAAGGGAACTCACATGGTGACTTCTCTTTATAACATATCCTCTCAATATTAGGGAGCTATTATCACATATTGCATTTTTCGAAATCAACCATAAACACACTTGTAAAATAATCCCTTAGCCTTTGCTTCTTCAAGTTTTGACCCTCTAACCATGCCAACATTTCTCTTCCCTTTTACCGAGGTTCCTCCGAAAATCTCAACATTTTTGGACCTTCAAAACACCCACTTCTTTTCACACTCATTTGAATTAAATTCAAATGAATTGTTTTCAAGACCCTTCATCATGTCTCTTTGCAATTCTTCTGGATCAACCACATTTAAACAAGTCCAGAGGAATTGGTCTTTTGCAAAACCCCTTTTCTAACCCTCTGTATCTTTTCTTCAAGTTCTGTTTTGAAGAAAATAGAAGAAGAAGAAAGAGACGGAGAGGAGCACTAGGCCTCCCAACAGCCCAGCAAGCCGTTCAGGCCCATCTGCAGTCGCGGCCCACCTAACCTCCTAAGCCCAACCCGCATCCCCTGCTTAACCCTAGGCCCAGCCGCACCTAAACCTACCCCGCAGCCTCTCCCCTCGATCCATCACCCTCCCCCTCTCGTTCCCACCAACGCCGCCACCCCATCTCTCCCGATCCCCTCGCTCCTCGTTCGAGCACCGCCGCCACACATGCCCTGCCCCGCACCGCACCTCCTCCTCCTCGAGCCCCTCGACTCTAGCGCACCACCGCCGCCGCCGTGCTCCACCAGGACCCCGCCGTCGCCGACTCGTGCCTCCACAGCGCTCCCGCGCCCTGTCTTGCCGGAGGAGTGGAGGAGGCCGGAGCCCCGTCGGCCTCCTCCGCGCCTGCTTACTGATGGGCCTCGAACCCCTCGTTGGTTACCCCAAGTGGAAGGTGTAAGATGCAGTAACTAGAAGTGTTTTCCCTTAGCAAAGATACCAAGGATCAAATCCCCAGAGACTCCTAGGTTCAACAAGTAGGTGTCAATTGCTACGGCGCCAGATTAGTAGCAATCAACGTGGACCTGCACACAGATACAAATAACTTTGCTCCCAACGAGTACAGAGAGGTTGTCAATCTCTCCGGCCTTGTAGTTCACAAAGGGTTAAAATCAATGATAGTAGTGATAGATAGTTTTTGCAATAATAAGTAAATAGCGAAAAGTAAATAGTGGATGTGATCAATGATGGTAATATGGACCGGAGTCTCATGATGTTCACTAGTGATGTCTCTCTCCCAAAAGACGATAAAACAGCTATGCGAGGTAAACAAATTACAGCTGGGCAATTGACAGGACCACGAACGCAAACCAATGCTGACTACATTGCAAGAAAGGTTGAGGTTCAAAGCATGGGCGGTACGCCAAAGTAAGTAGACCGAAATCCATCAACATCTACTACTAATCATCCACCTTGAGATATCTCTCCAGAACATCTCGCTGGTATTAAGTTGCGAGTCCCACCCATAGTGTAAACTCAATGCAACAGACAACTGCATTAAAAGAACTTTGTGTAAAGTAAACAATCCTTGCACCCGCGGGCACAAGCACCGTTGTTTTCCCCCTTGTGGCAACAACACATCCCCTAGACTCATGTTTCTGTCACTCAAGCTAGTCATCGAGGGGCATGAACCCACAATCGAGCATAACGTTCCCTCTTGGAGTCACTACCTATTACTCGGCCAAAGCAATAAATAACAACGGAGAACATGCAAGAATTACTTATGAACTAAAATATAAAAGAGGTGAATCAAATATATTACTCAAGATCAATCTGAACATAATCTCATAATCCATCGGATCCCAGCAAACTCAACATAGCAACAGCATAAGGATTACATAGGGGCCTCGATCATGTAGGGCAGCTCATGAGGACTAATTAGTGAAGCACAAGAACGGGAGGAGAACATCACATAGCTACTGGTCATGGACTCATGGTCCAAGGGAGACTACTCACGAGTCATCCGGGAGGCGTCCATGGTGGTGGAGAAGCTCCCGGTGGTGATCCTCCCCTCCGGCAGGGTGCCGGGAAGAGTTCTCCTGGTGCTCCCGATCTTGGAAGCGGCGGCGGCGGCGGAACAGAGATGGGATCGCGAAAAAGAGTTCATGTTCTGAGGGTTTCGGAGGTCCCTCTAAATATATGCCAAAGGGGGGCACCAGACGGGCTTCAGGGGGCCCAGACGCCCCCCGGCGCGGCCCAGGGGGGGCGCCGCCAGGGCGCCTGGAGCCCTGGTGGGCCCCCCTAGGCTGCCCTTCGGACGCAGTGTTGTTTCCGGATCGCTGATTTTTTATATAATTTTTCTGGATTTTTCTGGGCAGTTCTCGAAACGTGAAAACCTGAAATACAAAAACAGCCGAAAACAGAAACTGGCACTGGGGTGCACTGGATTAGTAAGTTAGTCCAAATATGATCAAAAGTGTATGGAAGTGTATGAATATCATAGCAATATCACCCAAAAGTGGCATGGAGCAAGCAGAAATTATAGATACGTTTTGGACGTATCAACATCCCCAAGCTTAATTCCTGCTCGTCCTCGAGTAGGTAAATGATAACAAGAATAATTTCTGTGGTGACATGCTATTAACCATATAGGACTTTCTCATAGTCATATGACAAAAGCTTATAGAGACAATGATTCTAAAGTAATTAAGTTGCCTCAAGAGAAAATCACAAATGACTGAAAGTTTTACAACATGAAACTGAAACATCAAAAAGATTTGCAATGAACATGATGTGCAAATATGATAAAGTGATATCTAGCTTGCCCCCTTTAGTGATGCAAAACATAAATGCAGGGGCACCTTCAAGGTTTAAGTGATGACTAGATACAATCATTTCAGAATAAACGATATCACAATCATGCAAAAGACAATGCTACTTTGGAACAATGCACATTACACTCAGAATGACAATCATGCTCTTAGTAGTTGGTGCTTTAACATAAAGGTAAAAGAAAGGTTAAGTGCTAGAGATTTTTATTTTAAAAACATGGAAGCAATTGTGTCAACGGTAGTAGTACTTCATATGTGTCATGCATAAAACATCCTATAAGTTGCAAGCCTCATGCATCGAATACTAATAGTGCTCGCTCCTTGTCCTAATTAGCTCGGATCCCCATGGGTTATCATTGCATTACATATGTTTTAACCAAGTGTCACAAAGGGTACCTCTATGCCACCTGTACAAAGGTCCAAGGAGATAGATCGCATTTGATTTCTCGTTTTTGATAGATCTCAACTTGAGGACATCCATACCGGGACAACATAGAAAATAGATGATGGACTCCTCTTTAATGCATAAGCATATTCTCATAAGAGATTGAGGATTAAGGTCCAAGCTAAAACTTCCACCATGATGCATGGCTTTGGTTGGCGGCCCAATGTTCTTCTCTAACAATATGCATAGTTATTCAACCCACGGTAAATCACCCTTACTTCAGACAAGACGAACATGCATAGCAACTCACATGATATTCAACGAAAGTGTGATAGTTGATGGCGTCCCCAGAAACATGGTTACCGCTCAGCAAGCAACTTATAAGAAATAAGATACATAAGCAACATATTCTTTACCACAATAGTTTTTAGGCTAATTTCCCATGAGCTATGTATTGCATGGTTAGTTTGCTTAGTACAGGTGGAGGTTGGCAAAAGACTGGGAGTGACCAACTAAGAGAGCAATGATGGTCATAATCATGCAGAGCGACAAAGCAATATTGAATCAGACATGGTAGTTATATCGCTACTTAGAAACAAAAGATCATCAAGGCTTGACAGACTTTCTTTACAGTCTTGAATATGCGTGAGCATACGCCAAGTCAATCAAAATAAATTCTCGAAGGAAGACATTACTAAACCATACCACATCATAGGCAAACAAACCAAGTTGGTACTCCAATAACACATTGGGAACCCCCCCAGCTATTTGAGATTAACCATAAGAAAACCTGAACTACTAAGCACCATCATGAAAGTAGCATCTTTATCATAGACACATTAACCCATGCAATGGAAGCAAACTCTCTTAATAAGGTGAGCATGGTAATTAAAGAGAGTTCAAGCAACCAACTAAATAAAAGCTCTTGAAAAGATAAGCATGAATACTAAGAGCAGAGTATGATAGTAGCTATTAAAACACAAAGAACACACACAACATAGATAGACATGAAAATTCTATGTAATGTTCTAGGTAGAGGTGGAGCATGTTTCTCTCCCACATAAAGGAATGCTGAGTTCCGACTCGTTATGAAAAACTAAAAGAAAACTAAAAGCAAGACGCTCCAAGCATATCACATAACACATGAAGTGATAAAAATATAGCGAAACGAAAGACGAACTGATAATGTTGATGGAGAAGGGGATGCACAGGGGCATCCCCAAGCTTAGACGCTTGAGTCTCCTTGAATATTTCTTGGGGGTGCACGGGGGCATCCCCAAGCTTGAGCGCTTGACACTCCTGAATCTTTTTATCATCTTCCCTCGCACACTTGAAAACTCCCTTCATACACAACTCATCATAATCTGATTAGCGAGGTTAGTACCCTTAATAAAATAATTATACCTTGCTGGAAATAAGGATATTCTTGAAGTTCTACTGTTTCTCAAGATTTCCAAAAGGTTTTTGCAAAGAAAAAGCAAGTTCTTAATTTGCAAAGTGGAGGTAAGGCAAAACAGGACAGAATCTGTGAAAAACAGAACAGCAGGCAGTAATTGATCTGTTCGGGATACTTCTGCAACTCAAATAAAAAAACTCAGAACTGACGCACGAAAGACAATTATATAGAGAACGCTGTCGAAAAAATTCAGACCAAAAAGATGATCTGGTGATTTTATACGAATTGTTCTATCCAAGGACAGAATCTGTTTCCTGGACAGCACCTCACAACTTTTGATCTTTCTAGCAATCGGAGGCTATACTTGGCACAAATATGAAAAGCAAAGATACAATGATGATGCTACAGAAGTAAACAACATCAAGACACAACAAAAGAAAAAATTGTATTCATGTGGGCTGCCTTCCAAAAGCGCTTTCTTTTATGCCTTTAAGCTAGGCATAATGCATAGATCAAGTTTTATCAAGAGTAAAAGAATAGCTAGCCCGTACAACGGACTCAAAAGGTAACTTGATCTTCTTACGAGGGAAGTGTTCCATCCCTTTCTTGAGAGGAAACTGAAATTTTATATTACCCTCTTTCATGTCAATGACAGCACCAACGGTGCGCAAAAAGGGACGTCCCAAAATAATTGGACAAGAAGGATCACATTCAATATCCATAATAGTGAAATCAACGGGCACATAATTATCATTGACAACAATAAGAACATCATCGATCCTCCCCAAAGGTTTCTTGATGGAAGAATCAACGAGACGAACACCAAAAGGACAAGAATCATAAGGTTTCAATTTAAGCATATCATATATCCTTTTGGGCATAACAGAGGTACTAGCACCAACATCACATAATGCATAACAAGAGAAGTCATTCAAATAAATTTTTATCATAGGATCCCAACCATCTTCTAGCTTTCTAGGTATGGAGGCTTCTACTCTGAGTTTCTCCTCCCTAGCTTTGATGAGAGCATTAGTGATATGCTCTGTGAAGGCAAGGTTAAGCGTGCTAGTGCGGGAATCTCTAGACATCTTGTGAAGGAAATCAATAACTTCGGTAAGAGTGCAATTATCAAAATCAAGGTCACAAGCATCAAGTAAAGTAGTAGTGGTGTCCTTAAGGTTCACTTGTTTAGTAGCTTCTATAGTCATAGCATCACCATTAATAGGTCCATTGGGACCAGGAGTATATTGGGTGCTAAGAGTGTGAACATCCTCAATAACTTGGATAGTAGCAACAATGTGCTGGGTAGGAAGGCTCTTAATTCTTTCCTCTTCCTCCCTTTCTCTAGCCCATCTTTCTTTTAGCTTAGCCATCATCCTAATATTTTCATTAATTTGCACTTGAGTAGCATTAATAGGGATGACTTCCCTCTCCTTAAGAGGAGAAGTTTCAATTTTTAGCAATTTTACCTCATTGGCTAAGTGGTCTACCTTAAAAGAAAGATCATCTAGTTTATGTAGTTTCTCTTCTACATTCTTATTAAAGGCTTTTTGGGTAGTGATGAAATCTCTAAGCATGGTCTCTAGTTCAGTATTGGAGTTCTTGGTACTAGGATAAGCATTGTTGTTCCCATAAGAGTTAGAGGGGAACGGTCTAGAATTGTTACCAAAGTTACTCCTATAAGCATTGTTGTTAAAATTGTTTCTAGAGATAAAATTCACATCTACTTGTTCTTGAGCAATCAAAGAATTTAAAGGAACATCACGAGGATCAACAGTAGATTGCTTCGAAAGTAGAGACATGATCAAGTCAACTTTTTCATTGAGGGAGGAAATCTCCTCGACAGAGTTTACCTTCCTACCTGTTGGAGCGCGTTCGGTGTGCCATTGCGAATAGTTAGTCATCATCTCATCGAGAAGCTTTGTGGCAGCACCAAGTGTAGTTGACATAAAAGTTCCTCCCGCGGCCGAATCTAACAAGTTCCGCGAGGTAAAGTTCAAACCTGCATAAAAAGTTTGGATAACCATCCAAGTGGTCAAACCGCGAGTAGGGCAGTTCTTGATAAGAGACTTCATACGTTCCCAAGCTTGGGCAACGTGTTCATTATCCAATTGTTTAAAATTCATTATGTTACTTCTAAGTTGGATAATTTTAGCAGGTGGATAGTATTTTCCGATAAAAGCATCTTTGCACTTGTCCCATGAATCTATGCTATTTCTAGGCAAAGACTGAAACCAAATTTTAGCTCCTCCTCTCAAGGAGAAAGGAAAAAGCTTAAGCTTAACAATATTACCATCTATTTCTTGGTACTTTTGCATATCACAAAGTTCAACAAAGTTGTTCAAGTGTAAAGCAGCATCATCTCCAGCACCGGAGAATTGTTCTCTCATAACTAAGTTCAGTAAAGCAGGTTTAATTTCATATGAAGGTGCTGAAGTGGCAGGTGTAGTGATAGGTGTGCTGATAAAGTCATCGTTGTTGTGACTAGTGAAGTCACACAACTTGGTGTTCTCGGTGGAACCCATAGTAGCAAGCAAGCAAGATAACTATTTTTGTGATTTTCGATAAAAGGAACTAAAGCAAAAATGAAAGGTAAACTAACAAGACTAAAAATCAAAGGTAAAAGATAGCATGCAACTCCCCTATCCTAAAGAGTGGAGTCCCCGGCAACGGCGCCAGAAAATACTCCTTGATGGGCCTCGAACCCCTCGTTGGTTACCCCAAGTGGAAGGTGTAAGATGCAGTAGGTAGAAGTGTTTTCCCTTAGCAAAGATACCAAGGATCGAATCCCCAGAGACTCCTAGGTTCAACAAGTAGGTGTCAATTGCTACGGCGCCAGATTAGTAGCAGTCAACGTGGACCTGCACACAGATACAAATAACTTTGCTCCCAACGAGTACAGAGAGGTTGTCAATCTCTCCGGCCTTGTAGTTCACAAAGGGTTAAAAGCAATGATAGTAGTGATAGATAGTTTTTGCAATAATAAGTAAATAGCGAAAAGTAAATAGTGGATGTGATCAATGATGGTAATATGGACCGGAGTCTCATGATGTTCACTAGTGATGTCTCTCTCCCAAAAGACGATAAAACAGCTATGTGAGGTAAACAAATTACAGCTGGGCAATTGACAGGACCACGAACGCAAACCAATGCTGACTACATTGCAAGAAAGGTTGAGGTTCAAAGCATGGGCGGTACGCCAAAGTAAGTAGACCGAAATCCATCAATATCTACTACTAATCATCCACCTTCAGATATCTATCCAGAACATCTCGCTGGTATTAAGTTGCGAGTCCCACCCATAGTGTAAACTCAATGCAACAGACAACTGCATTAAAAGAACTTTGCGTAAAGTAAACAATCCTTGCACCCGCGGGCACAAGCACCGTTGTTTTCCCCCTTGTGGCAACATCACATCCCCTAGACTCATGTTTCTGTCACTCAAGCTAGTCATCGAGGGGCATGAACCCACAATCGAGCATAACGTTCCCTCTTGGAGTCACTACCTATTACTCGGCCAAAGCAATAAATAACAATGGAGAACATGCAAGAATTACTTATGAACTAAAATATAAAAGAGGTGAATCAAATATATTACTCAAGATCAATCTGAATATAATCTCATAATCCATCGGATCCCAGCAAACTCAACATAGCAACAACATAAGGATTACATAGGGGCCTCGATCATGTAGGGCAGCTCACGAGGACTAATTAGTGAAGCACAAGAACGGGAGGAGAACATCACATAGCTACTGGTCATGGACTCATGGTCCAAGGGAGACTACTCACGAGTCATCCGGGAGGCGTCCATGGTGGTGGAGAAGCTCCCGGTGGTGATCCTCCCCTCCGGCAGGGTGCCGGGAAGAGTTCTCCTGGTGCTCCCGATCTTGGAAGCGGCGGCGGCGGCGAAACAGAGATGGGATCGCGAAAAAGAGTTCCTGTTCTGAGGGTTTCGGAGGTCCCTCTAAATATATGCCAAAGGGGGGCACCGGACGGGCTTCGGGGGGCCCAGGCGCCCCCCCGGCGCGGCCCAGGGGGGCGCGCCGCCAGGGCGCCTGGAGCCCTGGTGCCCCCCAGGCTGCCCTTCGGACGCAGTGTTGTTTCCGGATCGCTGATTTTTTATATAATTTTTCTGGATTTTTCTGGGCAGTTCTCGGAACGTGAAAACCTGAAATACAAAAACAGCCGAAAACAGAAACTGGCACTGGGGTGCACTGGATTCGTAAGTTAGTCCAAATATGATCAAAAGTGTATGGAAGTGTATGAATATCATAGCAATATCACCCAAAAGTGGCATGGAGCAAGCAGAAATTATAGATACGTTTTGGACGTATCACTTACCCTGAAGCAGCGCCGCTCCTCCCATCCCTACATCTCCAGGGCCACTGGACGCCACCTGCACCTCCCCTCGCGACCATCGGCACCGCGTCACCGTCCAAGCTTGCCTGCGCCCCGCCCTCCTCGACGTCCTCCTCGTCTTCCACGATCAGCGCCTTGTCGCCGCTCGGAGCCGCGCCCGTCCCTGCCGCCTTGCGCCCTCGGGCCGCCGCCCTCCGCACGCCTCCTTCCCCCGCGAGCTCATCCTCCACCTCTGTTGCTGTCGTCCCCGCGCACCATCCCCTCGCGTGTGCTGCCCTCACCTTCCTTTTCCCCTTCGCCGAGCGTCCCGCTCAACCACCACCAGAGCCCCGCTTCTGTTGCTGCTGCTGTGTAGCTCACCAGCCACAGTCATCTTCTACCTCGTACGCAGGCAGCAATCATGCCCACACTACTGTCGACCTTGTTGCTGCTGACCCGAGCCCCTTGCCGCTCCACGACCACCTTCTCCTGTGCGCAAGTACCCCTCCAGTTTACCCGTGTTTGACTACACGATGCGCCAAGTCCCCGGTGAGAGTCAGTTCGGCAAGTTTGACTACACGGAACTGACAAGCACCTCAACGCACGGATGCGCCAAGTACCTCTACCGTCATCTTGGAATCACCAAGTACCGCGATGCTCGGAGCCCTCGGAACCGTCAAGTTCGTCTACGTGCGTGTACCACTACTGTCGCAAAAACGAGACCTCAAGTACCTCGACGACCGCTGTTTTTGAAATCGCCAAGTACCACGAGGAGAGAGTACAACTACCGTCGCCGTGAATGACTACTTCCACTACCGGACGACGAGTACCACTACGTCCCTTGACGACCAATGAACGACTACGATACGTGTACAACTACACCGCTCGAACTCGAACCCCTCCGAAAATGCATGCTTCAAAGGTATACCTCGAGTCGAATGCCGATGTGGTGAACGAATGAATGTGTGTTGTATGAGATGCACCCCTTGTTTGCACCGTGCCCGAATCGTCGCTTGCGATGCCCCTCGTTTGCCTTGCCACCGGTCCGTGGGAACCCGGTTACCAGGATCACCCCACCTATCTCTTGCATGACTCGCACACGCCCCCATTTCTTTTGCGTCGGCATCTCAAGGAGTTACCAGAACTGATTTGTTGCCGTGGCACCATTTCGGTCATCGCCGCCGTGGCACCCTTTCTTTCCACCACGGTGATGAAGTACTCCATATCTTGCTCTTGTCAACTTTGAATAAAAATTGCATAAAACTTGCAAATGCCATCCGCATCATGATAACAACCTTTAAATGCTTAAAATTGTTCTTTGCTTCAAGAATTGCTAAATATGCACATGGGGAGTTTCGAGAATTGTTGTTGTTATTTCCAGCCTCATTGAAATGCCTAGGTAGTAAGTTTGCTCATGCTTCACCTCTTGCCATGTTTAAAAAACATTTAAACTTGTTGGGTTCATAACAAGATCAAACTAAATAATCTAACGTGGTGTTTTGTCAATATGCAACTCGTTTCATATTGAGCTCCACTTAACTTGTAGTATTGTTTGTGCACTTTGCCATGCCATGCATATTTAAACTGGACATGCATCATACTTGTTGGTGCATCATTCCATGTTTATGCTTGTGTGTTTACCATGTTGTTTGCTTCTCTCGTTAGCTTCGGTTTTGTTCCGGAGTCGTGAGGATTTGTTCGACTACTTCATGGACTTGTTCTTCTTCCTTGCGGGATTCCAGGCAAGATGACCGTTCCCCGATATCATCTCTATCTTTGCGTTGCTAGTTGTCTCGCTCTATAGTTATGCCCCGATGCCTATTATTGTCTTGTCAGCCTCCTATGTTGCCATGAAACACTCTGACCGCCTTTCTAGTAAACCGTTGATTGGCTAAGTATGCTTTTGCTCAGCCCCTCTTATAGCGTTGTTAGTTGCTGGTGAAGTTGAAGATTGATCCATGTCTGAACTTGTTTTATTGGGATAACACAATATATATCTTAAGTAATTAATACACATATATATTGGTAATGGGTGGAATGCTCGGCTTTCTGCCTGGTGTTTTGTTCCACTCATGCCACCTTAGGACCCGATAAACCGGTGTTATGTTCCTTGATTTTTCGTTCCTAACACAGTTGGGGTTTATGGGGCCCCCTTGATAATTCACATTGCTTAAAGCTTTTCCAGCAAGGCCCAACTTTGGTTTTACCATTTGCCTAACAACTAAAACTTGCATAGGGAGTAATTAACCCGAGTTCTTAATCAACACCCGGGCCAGTGCTCCTCATGAGTGTTGGTCCAAACTAGGCAGACTGTAGGGCCGTCTTGGGGAAACCCAAGGTATCTGGTATTTACCTGTAGGATGACCCATCCGGCCGTGGCCTGAGACGAGATACGCGCGGCTACTATCAGGGTGTCGGCACGCCGGGAGGTCTTGCTGGATTAATTTTACCTTTGTCGAAATATCTTGAGCACGGGATTCCGAGAATAATCGGGTCTTCCCAACATGGAGTCGCGACTCCGCATATCATGAGGTTGTGATGGGCTAAGTTGGGACACCCCTGCAGGGTTATGAACTTTCGAAAGCTGTGCCCGCGGTTATGTGGCAGATGGGAATTTGTTAATATTCGGTTGTAGATAACTTGACACCATATCCTTAAGAATGCACTACCTGTGTGAGTAACTGTGATGGTCTCTTTTCGAAGGGTTTCGGAAAGTGAACACGGTGGGGTTATGCATGAACGTGAGTAGCTAGGATCACTTATTGATCATCTTTGGCGACAGTTGGCACTTTTCTCATCTCGCTGTGACTTCGTAAGCTAGTTGCTTAGTGCTTGCTGTAGACACTTTATTACCTCTCCACACCTAAAAGGCCTTGTTAGTTTTGATACCCGGGAATGGGATTGCTAAGTCCTTGTGACTCACAGATTACAACACCCAACAGATGCAGGTACAACTGAGTACAACGCAGGAGATGGACAAGAACTTCACTGGGAGTTCGATGAAGAGCGTTGTCGTATGTATGTGACGTATCCCGACGATCAGTAGTGGTTCCTACTAGGGGCAATCAGAACTTGTGGTTGTGGTATCTTTTCTCGTTTGATTTCGCCCGTAGTCGGACCCTGTGTTATTTGGATGAATGTATGCTGTTGTATTAATTGTGTGACGTGGCGAGTGTCAGCCAACTATTTTACTCTTTCATCCCTGTTCTTTACATGAGTTGTGCAAAGATACCACGCTTGCGATCATTACAGAATGCGCTTATGTCTCTAACTCGTGCCTCGACACGTAGGAGATATAGACGCATCCTGGGCATTGCAAGTTGGTATCAGAGCCTTCTCCGACTTAGGAGCCCCCTGATTGATCGAACCGCTGCCGATGTTGAGTCTAGACACACACACAAAGATGTTTTGAGTCCTGTATATATATATATATATATATATATATATATATCAGAGAGTAGGATTTCTTTTTACTCCTTGTCCCCTTCGTCACTCTGGTGAGGACTCCTGACGTTGTCTTAACATCACTATCCTCAAATTTTCACCAATTTTTTTAGGATCACGCGGGTATTGTTTGGATTGTTCCGATATCTTGTGACGAGAATTCTGTCTTGGTGCCTCCCGTCTGTTTAGGCTGAGTCTCGAGGAGTTGAGCTCTGAGGTATTGTCGTCCCATTGTGTATCATTATAGTTCAAGAATACCAGAGGCGGCCGACATCGAAAACTCTTCTTTGCGTGTTTGGTGGTGAGATAACCCCGACGTCACCCAGTACTGGTGGGATAGTTCGGTAGTATTGCCACAACTAGTATAAAGGATGCCTTTCGAAGGTCCGAGGTAAACGGTTTTCGAAGGTGCCTGGTTATGTGTTGACGGATGGATACAGCTGGATGTAGGTATTGCTAGTTGGGTGAGATATTGTTCTTCCCCTGTATCCCCAACACAAGATTGCATAACCGGAAAGCTTCGGGAATTAATAGGTGGGATTCAAGTAGCTCTTAGGTAATCTTCCAACAGGTGCATGATATGAGGTTGGGGTTCAACATCTAGTGGAGAGGTTATCATGGGCGTTGTTACACTAGAGGGTTCCATCTTAAAGAATCCTTGGCTATGCTTATCCGGGGATTGCAAGGACCTTTGTAACACGTGCCATGGGGCCTCAGCACAAACATGTGGGACGAAACCTCTATTATGTATTTGTTCCATCTGTTACCTTGTTGTTTTATTCTATCTTTTGTTCTCCCAAGTGGCTTCTCGACAAGTTGATGTACCATTAAGCTATGGAATTCATTCGTTCAATTCTCTGTTGGAATGATATTGTGAAGATAATGTTGCAATATATCTATCCTTTGTTTTTTTTAGTTGTGGTATTCAAGTTGCTTCGATGTCAAGTGTTGATTCCATACCTTTCCTAATTGGTGTTCTCATATTTCTATGGGAGTGCTAGTCCTTCTTGATCATCGAGATTGTCATGTTAAATTCTTTTTCAACCGGTCGTTTCTCTTCAAGTTAACCCGATCCTTTCAATACGTGCAAGACCAATTCTTGTTTTTTCTCAATGGTGTCCATTTCGTTCGTACCAAGTTATCTTTGTTTTTTCCCACCCTTCCACCCTTCTTCTTCTCGAAGACAAATTTCTTAGTCAAGTATCCATTTTATTCATGTGAAGTCCATTCCTTCATTTCCTTCAATGTATTATCAAGTGATTCTCGTGAAGATGCTTAGGAGATACACATTAACATTCTTCGTTCTCATTTCTTCTCAGGTGGACTAAATCCAAGCTTTGGTATTGATCATACTCTTTCTTTTGTTTCACACGATTTTCCATGTTGGAATTTTTTATCCGAAGTCTCTCTTGTTTATTCAACTCTCTCTAATTCTTATCCGGAGTGTTGAAGATATCTCGGAAGATTCGTGTTTCAATTCTTAACCCGTTCAAGCTATTTTGAGGATTGTCATCTTCTTCAAGCCATTTAATTCAACCGGTGCACTATCCCTCAAGCAATCTTTCCCAACGGTGTTTCTTTTCAGTGGGCCCTAACCCACATGTCTTTTTCCAGGATCTTACCTGACTCTTCAAATTTATTTTCCCGAGTTATTCGGAAATTCTTTTCAAAGTGTGATGTAAGTATGGATTCCATCAGTCACATGCCTTCTCCAAGATTGTTTCCGATTATTTTCATCTTTAGCTCAACCTTTCCCCTTTTCATTTTTCCGGAGTATCTCAAAATTCTTCATGGTATTTCTCGTTGTTCTTCTCAACACTTGAAGACCCAAGAAGAGTTTTCCTCTAAATCTTTTCTTACCCGTCCTAAGCATTTCATGAATTCTTTCCATTGTGATCCTCTGAAGGCCATCATTTCAGAAGATTTCTTCATTCGCAGTTTTCAACTTCGTCCTCTGACTATTCTTGATTGATGCCTCTTCGTTTGTCTTCATATTCTTCCCGGTGCATCGTTTAAGTACTCATTAGTCAGCTTGTGATCCCTTCGTTCTTTTGTATATTATTTTCCTCAAGTGCCTTGTTTTTTCTAATTCTTTCCGGTGATTCGTTCTCTTTTCTTAATTCGTTTCAATTCTTATGGTGGTTCACTCAATATTTTTCCCAAGTTTGTGCTATATCAACCCTTCTTCAATAAGAATAAGTAGTATGCGAAAACCATTGCTTGTCATCAATTTAATTTGATTAAGGATAAGCATACAATAAATCTTATTCTTATTTCCCCGAAGTGATCAATCTCTTCTTTTTGGAGGTTGTTCATGAGATCTAATTCTCTATTTCTAGTTGTTCATCTTTCTTTCCGGAGTTCCAAACTCTCTCAATTATCTTGTCGCGAAGCTCTATCTAAATCATTGTAAGGCTTCAATCTTATTCTTTTCATCCTTCACTTCTCATCCTTTTGTTAGCGGAGTTCTTCATGGTGGTTCATCATGCTTTAATTCAACCTCGAAGCGTTCTTCAAGATACTTGTTGGAGGAGCTCAAATATTCTTCTTCTTGCATTCCGAAGCGCAATTCTTTCTACCTTATCGTTTGAGATGGTGTTATGTCATTTTTGACAATTTCCCTTCATGTTTCATGATTCACAAGTTATAAGGAATGAGATATTTAAACCCATCATTTTTACCTTGTTCAGGAGATCTTTTCAACCCTTCAATTTCTTTGTTGGAGTTGTCTTGGATTATATTTCACCTAAAGCTATCCCTAAGGATTGTTGCTATCTATGGTGCTTATAAATAACCCAAGTTTTTCATTTATCCTCCTGATGAAATAAGTTTTTCGTCTCCTTGTTGACCTCAATCCAACCAATTGTTTTTCGTTAGTGGCCGGTTGTCACTTCATAATTTTGAGATGTTTTCCATAAGCACACAACAACCTTATTCTTTTGTTGTTTATTTTTTAAACAACTCCATTAAATCCTTATTTCTAAGGATGCTTTCAAATTCATTGCTGGTAGAAGTTATCATTTTCTTCTACTTTCTTTCTTCCTAACGATCTAGCATCTATTCTTTCATTTTGGAGGCGGTGTGATATTGCTCTCGTAAACCATCATCTCGTTTTGTCAAGATGGTGTTCTTTCCTTGCTTGTCCATTTAACCGGAGTATTGTGTCCTCTTTTCAAGTTCTCAAATCCTATCAAGTTTTTCCTCTCTTTTCAACCGGAGTGCTGTCTGAAGCCTTTCTTACCCCTTGTGCCATTCGTTCAATAGTTTCAGAGGCAGTGTGTTGTTGATTTCATCAAGTATCAACCCATCTTCCCAAGTTCATGCTAAATTCCGTCCATTTTCAGTCGGAGTACGGTCCGAATTATTTCATTCTCATTCCTTCTCTATCTTGTTTTAATCGGAGTGGTCTCAATAACTATCTTGGCAGTTAACATCTTGGTTCTCGTCGTATTCCTTGTTCCTCTTGTCTTATGAAGTGTTTTCAAGTTTGTTCATCTCCAATATTTTCTTTCATTCAGTTGTTCAACCTCTCAAGGTTCGTGGTTTCACTCGTTTGTCAAGAAGCAACTTTGGTTTACCTCTTCCTTATCCTCTTCTATCCGGTGCCATCTCTAGGATCTCGGGTCGAGATCCTATGTTAGTGTGGGAGAGTTGTGACGCCCCAAGACCGATGCTCGAGAAGACTTCCATATGTTCCGGGTTTTACCGTATGTGTCATTTGTGGTTGCTCTATTTTATTTGTCCTTTACATCATGTAATCATGCCATCTCATTAATTTTTTGCAACTAAATAAATTGCATAGATCTTTTGATCAATTTAAAACGAGGGAACTCACATGGTGACTTCTCTTTATAACATATCCTCACAATATTAGGGAGCTATTATCACATATTCAGTTTTTCGGAATCACCCATAAACACACTTGTAAAATAATCCCTTAGCCTTTGTTTCTTCAAGTTTCGACCCTCTAACCTTGCCAACATTTCTCTTCCCTTTTACCGAGGTTCCTCCAAAAATCTCAATATTTTTGGACCTTCAAAACACCCACTTCTTTTCACACTCGTTTGAATTAAATTCAAATGAATTGTTTTCAAGACCCTTCATCATGTCTCTTTGCAATTTTTCTGGATCAACCACATTTAAACAAGTCTAGAGGAATTGCTCTTTTGCAAAAACCCCTTTTCTAACCCTCCGTATCTTTTCTTCAAGTTCTGTTTTGAATAAAATAGAAGAAGAAGAAAGAGACGGAGAGGAGCACTAGGCCTCCCAGCAGCCCAGCAGGCCGTCTAGGCCCATCTACAGTCGCGGCCCACCTAACCTCCTAAGCCCAACCCGCATCCCCTGCTTAACCCTAGGCCCAGCCGCACCTAAACCTACCCCGCAACCTCTCCTTTCGATCCCTCACCCTCTCCCTCTTGTTCCCACCAGCGCCACCACCCCATCTCTCCCGATCCCCTCGCTCCTCGTTCGAGCACCGCCGCCAAACACGCCCTGCCCCGCACCACACCTCCTCCTCCTCCTCGAGCCCCTCGACTCCAGTGCACCACCGCCTCCGCCGAGCTCCACCAGGACCCTGTCATTGCCGGTTCATGCCTCCACAGCGCTCCCGCGCTCCACCTCGCCGGAGGAGCGGAGCAGGCCAGAGCCCCGTCGGCCTCCTCCGCGCCTGCTTACCCCAAAGCAGCGCCGCTCCTCCTGTCCCCGCATCGCCAGGGCCGCTGGACGACACCTGCTCTTCCCCTCGCGACCATCGGCACCGCGTCGCTGTCCAAGCTCGCGTGTGCCCCACCCTCCTCGATGTCCTCCTCGTCCTCCATGACCAGCGCCCCGTCGCAGCTCGGAGCCGCGCCCGTGCCTGCAGCCCTGCGACCTCGGGCCGCCGCCTTCCGCGTACCTCCTTCCCCCGCGACCTCGTCCTCCACCTCTACTGTTGTCGTCCCCGTGCGCCATCCCCTCGCGTGTGCCGCCCTCTCCTTCCTTTTCCCCTTCGCCGAGCCTCTCGCTCAGCCACCACCACAGCCCCGCTCTTGTTGCTGCTGATGTGTAGCTCACCAGCCACGATCATCTTCTGCCTCGTACGCATGCAACAGTAATGCCCACACTGCTGTCGACCTTGTTGCCACTGACCCGAGCCCCTTGCTGCTCCACGACCACCTTCTCCTGTGTGCAAGTACCCCTCCAGTTTACCCGTGTTCGACTACACGATGCGCCAAGTCCCAGGTGAGACTCAGTTCGGCAAGTTTGACTACACGGAACTGACAAGCACCTCAACGCACGGATGCGCCAAGTACCTCTACCGTCGTCTTGGAATCACCAAGTACCGCGATGCCCGGAGCCCTCGGAACCGTCAAGTTCGTCTACGTGCGTGTACCACTACTGTCGCAAGAACGAGACCTCAAGTACCTCGACGACCGCTGTTTTTGAAGACCGCCAAGTACCACGACGAGAGAGTACAACTACCGTCGCCGTGAATGACTACTTTCACTACCGGACCACGAGTACCACTACGTCCCTTGACGACCAATGAACGACTACGATACGTGTACAACTACACCGCTCAAACTCGAACCCCTCCGAAAATGCATGCTTCAAAGGTATACCTCGAGTCGAATGCCGATGTGGTGAACGAATGAATGTGTGTTGTATGATATGCGCCCCTTGTTTGCACCGTGCCCGAATCGTCGCTTGCGATGCCCCTCGTTTGCCTAGCCACCGGCCCGTGGGAACCCGGTTACCAGGATCACCCCATCTATCTCTAGCATAACTCGCACACACCCCCATTTCTTTTGCGTCGGAATCTCAAGGAGTTACCAGAACCGATTTGTTGCCGTGGCACAATTTTGGTTATCGCCGCCGTGGCACCCTTTCTTTCCACCACGGTGACGAAGTACTCAATATCTTGCTCATGTCAACTTTTAATAAAAATTGCATAAAACTTGCAAATGTCATCCGCATCATGATAACAACCTTTAAATGCTTAAAATTGTTCTTTGCTTGAAGAATTGGTAAATATGCACATGGGGAGTTTCCGGAATTGTTGTTGTTATTTACGGCCTCATTGAAATGCCTAGGTTGTGTAGTTTGCTCATGCTTCACCTCTTGCCATGTTTAAAAAAACATTTAAACTTGTTGGGTTCATAACAAGATCAAACTAAATAATCTAACGTGGTGTTTCGTCAATATGCAACTCGTTGCATATTGAGCTCCACTTAACTTGTAGTATTGTTTGTACATTTTGCCATGCCATGCATATTTAAACCGGACATGCATCATACTTGTTAGTGCATCATGCCATGTTTATGCTTGTGTGTTTACCATGTTGTTTGCTTCTTTCCGGGTTGCTTCTCTCGTTAGCTTTGGTTTCGTTCCGGAGTTGTGAGGATTTGTTCGACTACTTCATGGACTTGTTCTTCTTCCTTGCGGGATTCCAGGCAAGATGACCGTTCCCCAATATCATCTCTATCTTTGCTTTGCTAGTTGTCTCGCTCTATAGTAATGCCACGATGCCTATTATTGTCTTGTCAGCCTCCTATGTTGCCATGAAACACTCTAATCGCCTTTCTAGTAAACCGTTGATTGGCTAAGTACGCTTTTGCAACCCCTCTTATAGCGTTGTTAGTTGCAGGTGAAGTGGAAGATTGCTCCATGTCTGAACTTGTTTTATTGGGATAACACAGTATATATCTTAAGTAATTAATACACATATATTGGTAATGGGTGGAAGGCTCGGCCTTCTGCTTGGTGTTTTGTTCCACTCATGCTACCTTAGGACCCGATAAACCGGTGTTATGTTCCTTGATTTTTCGTTCCTAACACGGTTGGGGTTTATGCCCCCCCTTGATAATTCACATTGCTTAAAGCTTTTCCAGCTAGGCCCTACTTTGGTTTTACCATTTTCCTAACAACTAAAACTTGCATAGTGAGTAATTAACCCGAGTTCTTAATCAACAGCCCGGGCGAGTGCTCCTCATGAGTGTTGGTCCAAACTGGGCAGATTGCAGGGCCGTCTTGGGGAAACCCGAGGTATCTGGTATTTACCTGTAGGATGACCCATCTGGTCGTGACCTGAGACGAGATACGCGCGGCTACTATCAGGGTGTCGGCACGCCGGGAAGTCTTGCTGGATTAGTTTTACCTTTGTCGAAATATCTTGAGCACGGGATTCCAAGAATACTCGGGTCTTCCCAACATGGAGTTATGACTCTGCAGATCGTGAGCTTGTGATGGGCTAAGTTGGGACACCCCTGCAGGGTTATGAACTTTCGAAAGCCGTGCCCGTGGTTATGTGGCAGATGGGAATTTGTTAATATCCGGTTGTAGATAACTTGACACCATATCCTTAACAATGCATTACCTATGTGAGTAACTGTGATGGTCTCTTTTCGAAGGGTTTCGGAAAGCGAACACGGTGGGGTTATGCATGAACATGAGTAGCTAGGATCACTTCTTGATCATCTTTGGTGACCGTTGGCACTTTTCTCATCTCGCTTTGACTTTGTAAGCTATTTGCTTAGTGCTTTCTGCAGACACTTTATTACCTCTCCACACCTAAAAGGCTTTGTTAGTTTTGATACTCGGGAATTGGATTGCTGAGTCCTTGTGACTCACAGATTAAAACACCCACCAGATGTAGGTACAACTGAGTACAACGCAGGAGATGGACAAGAACTTCACTAGGAGTTCGATGAAGAGCGTTGTGGTATGTATGTGACGTATCCCAACGATCAGCAGTGGTTCCTACTAGGGGCGATCAGGACTTGTGGTTGTGGTATCTTTTCTCGTTTGATTTCGTCCGTAGTCGGACCCTGTATTATTTGGATGAATGTATGCTATTGTATTAATTGTGTGACGTGGAGGGTGTCAGCCAACTATTTTACTCTTTCATCCCTGTTCTTTACATGAGTTGTGCAAAGATATCACACTTGCGATCATTCCAGAATGCGCTTATGTCTCTAACTCGTGCCTCGGCACGTAGGAGATATAGTCGCATCCTGGGCATTACATGATCTATGCCAACTCAACAAACACCTTCGGAGATACCTATAGAGAATCTTTATAATCAGCCAGCTACGTTGTGACGTTTGATAGCACACAAGGCATTCTTTCGGTATCCGGGAGTTGCATAATCTCATAGTCGAAGGAATATGTATTTGACATGAAGAAAGCAATAACAGTAAAACTGAATGATCATTATGCTAAGCTAATGGGTGGTTCTTGTCCATCACATCATTCTCCTAATGATGTGATCCCGTTATCAAAAGACAACTCATGTCTATGGTTTGGAAACCTTAACCATCTTTGATCAACGAGCTAGTCTAGTAGAGGCTTACTAGGGACATAGTGTTTGTTTATGTATTCACACATGTATTAAGGTTACCGATCAATACAATTTTAGCATGAATAATAAATATTTATAATTAATAAGGAAATATAAAATAACAACTTTATTATTGCCTCTAGGGCATATTTCCTTCATTTATTTCGTTCTTCTTCTTTCTCTCACTTGAGTCATAGGACCTCCGTACTATTAAGAGGGGTATAGGTTCTCGAAGCTTAGGTCTGTTGTGATGCTTAACCGAAACCTATGAAATACTTATAGAAATATCTTTATGCTCTGAATGATTACGTGTTAGCAGAAGACACTGTTCTTCGATGTTGTATGAGATATCTTTCAGACTGAGGAGTTAGCATTTCTTCCTCCACAAGGAATGTTACCGTTGTGCTCAAAATCCGACCGTTCGAAATGTGTCGTTCGGCCATTGGCTTATTCGCGTGTCCAATTTGGTCATTTCTCTTCAGGGGACACTATTAGGGAAAACCCTAGTAGTAGCGCTTGAAATATGCATAGCAGTAGCGCTGGGTCCAGCGCTACTGCTAGCGCGCTACAACTAAGTTGTAGCAGTAGCGCTGGTATGGGCAGCGCTACTGGTAAGTTTTGTTAACAGTGGCACTTCCCTAACCAGCGCTGCTACTAACTCTTTGTAGCGCTTGAACAAACGAAGCGCTGCTGTGAATACGGTGCTGCTAGTAGATTCTTTCGAGCGCTACTGCTAGTATTCCTGCTTTCGCAGATTTACGCCCCCTCTACGTATTTGTGATGTATTTATACATGCTCTATACAGTAGTTTCATCAGATCATACTAAACATACACTATTCTCATCATATCATAGACATACAGTACTCTCGTCATACCATCATCATCATTCAACACAAATATCATCACATCTCGAAAATAGCGATACACAAGAGTGATCATGTCATGTCTCGAATAAGTGCAAATGCATGGTCATGGCACACACACAAGTTTCATCATCTCTATCTAAACCGTGATGTAGAAGAGAAGAGCAATCACCATGAGCAAGAGCGCGGCTCTGTAGTACTTGAGGCACCAGAGGTCCCGCCCTCGCTCATGCCGGAGTGTCCACCTCAAGTAACTACTTTCCGCTTCGGCTATGCTGTCGAACCCTCTGTGGCTAGCACCCGGGTACTTGTCCACCTGGGCCTGAGCGTCTGGCCAGTTGTCATAGACTCCTGGAACCCTCCCAATGAACACAACGTAGTAGTCCTTCGCCATCTCCGATCTATGTACCTGCATCGTCAGTTGATCAATTGAACGATAATATGCAACATAATGTACTTAAGAAAACAAAGAGGCATAATTAGCAAAATACAAGCAACTTATAGTAAACATAAATGACGAAGTTCCTCATACCCAAACTAATTAACTAGAGCGATCAGTCCTCCATGTCGGCGGTCCAATCTTCAAAGTCAAGGAGGAAACACCCGAGCTTCGTGAAAGGCTTAAGGTCCAGGCGTTGAGCGAGTAGCAGTGCTTGGACATCATCCCGCGTCATTGTTGGCCCATGGTAGAACATCCCTGTTGGTTCAAGGACCTATTTCATCATCACTTGGGCAAGTTCACACTGTACGTGGTAGAACTCAGCTCGGATTCGATGATCCGGTGTCTTTCCTTTGCTTGTGGCCCAGCTGACAATCTTGGCATCTTCGGTAGTAGGTGACATGCGAAGGCGTTGATTATCCCTTCTGTACTCGAGCATGTGATGCATGGGGTAGAATCCATCAGCCTAACTGGTGTGCAGTTGCTGGATGCAGCAAAAGTCGGTCTTATGGCGGAAAACCAGCCCGTTCTTCCTATGCCTTTTCACCTTGATATATCCACCAGACAGGCTGAAGGTAAACAAGGCACTATTGAGAACACTCTTTACGTGCGTGTAATCCTTTTTCATGATGTTCTTCGATGAGTCCAAGTACATAGCATTAGAGTATTCCGGATACAGAACGATGAGCACGGTGCCGCCCCCGCTGCGCAAATTAAGTACACCTCATCTTAGCCTCCATGCTTCCAAAGGAATAATTAACACTTACGAAAGGATATGCGTGGATGACTTAAATGGGATGATAAGGCAGGAGAATCGCTTCTTTTTCCTTATTAGCGATCATAAATTCGCAGAGGTACTTGCGCGCATAGTCGCGGTGCTCTTTGCAAACTGCCAAGAAGCTCTCGTGCATATAGAACGGGTCCACGACGTAGATATATTGTATGTTCTCGATCCTGATGAAGTAGTTGAGATACATCGCATACATGCAGATGAACTAGAAATCCAGCTTGGTCATGTGGAACATGTCATAGATGTAGTAAAATCGCAGGATGAACTGATTCGTGGGCCAGGTGTCGACGTACAACTTCCCACCCGGCACCTGAGCCACGTAAAGCGGGTATCCTGGTTTTTCCGCGACCAGAAGGCTTTTCTCTCGGGTCAGCACATCTTCATGGAGTCTCCTTAGATCATTGTTCAGTATGTGATCTAGCGCTTTGGTAGGTAGGATCGGCTCACGGGCGACATGGAAATGATTCTTACCTTCGACAGGTATTCTGTCTACCACCTGGGGCTTCAGAGGCTGCTGGCTGCTTGAAGCAGCTCTGGCGCCTTTAGGGCCTTTCCTGTCCGGTCTCCTCCATTGCTTTCTTGGTGGGTCGCGGTAGTGAGCCCACCATAACTTACCTAACCACCACGCCAAGTGTCATCGGGCTAATCATTGGACGGGCCTTGGGGGTTGTTGGGTAGAGGTGGCATCTGGAGGCGTCTCCTACGAGGATTGATTGAAGAGAGACTTTGTGCATTCCGCCTTAGGATGTTCCGGCTCCGGCAAATTAGGCAGCATCAAGTCATCATATCCACGCTCATAGTCTAAGTCTTCATCATCCTGATCCATCAACCTTCCATCATCATAGGCGGTATTGAAATACTTGTCTGGGTCATCATCATCCTCCTCCATGTCATCATCAACATTTTCTTCTTCGACAGCGGGGGCGACATGATCTGGCACTAATGGAGTCTCTCCCTCGCGTCGTCCGCTATCACGTGCCATGACAGGTGCAGGTAATTTGGTAGGTGGGGTGGTGTTCATACCTTTTTGAGAAGGTGGCGTTGGCGTGATTCTGGGCGCCTCAAGACGAAGAAGAGACTTCGACCAAGGCAAGAACCAGCTCTTGCATGCACGAATCCTCTGGGGGGTCTCGTCGTCATCGGCTGGTACTGGAGGAGGCAAATCCCCGAAGCCCGCTAAGACACTGGCCATGTTAACCTTGAAGACGCCATCGGGCATTTCTCGGCTGTGGAACATGTAGTCCTTCGGCTTCACGATCGTTGCCTTTCCCACAACCACCTTCTGGCCCTTGATGTCGTACAGTAGGGTGCACGAGGTATCGTCAGCCTACGAAGAAGACATGTCTATGACGTCAAACATCCAAAAGGCAACTGAAACGGAAGACTATAGACATGCTGGTGAAAAGGGTATGACACGTAATTACCGTGAGGGCGTCGGGCTCAGCGAGCGATGAAGGCCCGCTGAGCATGCAAGAGACGGAGGCCGGGCTACTATGAATAGGAGCGGGACCTTTTACAGTTGCTTGAGCAGGTGCTAGTGCTGTGGTGTTCGCCGAATTTCTCCCGACAAAGCTGGGAAGGGAAAAGTCCTTCGACCATGCATTTGGATGGTTCTTCCTGAAATCGAGAAGTGCCGGAATCAAGCTGACCACCACATCAGTGACCGCTGCATTGACGGCCCCATGCAACTCTTCTTTGGTCTCAGCTTTGGTCTTATTGACCGCAATCACGATCTTCTCATCGCTGGTCTGCTGAGTGATGACCGACCGTCTCTTCCTTCTTTCCTCTGGCTCCTCACGATAGCACGTCTTCCACGAGGTGCCAATCTCCGACACCGTGCACACATCCATAGGACAACAGCTTGTCCACCGGGGCCTTTTTTCAGTATGTTCAGGGCCCGGTTGAATGGGTGTCCCACTTGGGCCTCGCGGATGACTGTGACGACTCGTCACTTTCGGCTGCCTTTTGGTGCTGCTCTTTCTGCAAAAGGAACATGGATGGTTTACTAATGTGACAAAACTTGTAGTCGAACTGATTGGAAGCTAATATGATAATGTGTTAATATAACAATTACCAGAAGTCTCATGAACTCCGCCGTGTTCGGGTCCGTGTAAAAGATCTTTTTGACTTTGTTCCACTTGTACCGGGCCCTGATCCAGTCATGCTACGGGTCGGTGAACTACGCCAAGGGGTCTAGGATTCCGTGACTTTCCTTGCCTTTGTCCCATCCTTGGTCTTCTCCGGCATGTTCATCAGTGTGCGAAGCAAACTCTCGAGGACATTCTTCGTGATATGCATTTGATCAAGGCAATGAGGCGTATCGTGATTGGGCCAGTACTCCAAGTCCCAAAAAACATACCTCATTTTCCATACCTTCAGCAGCGGCTCCGGCGCCTTTTTGATCTTTCCTGACGCGGGGCATTGTTCCCAGTTTCTCAACAGCTTGTCGATTTCTGCGCCGCTCCTCTTACGTGGAGGTACTTGAAGCTCAACCAACCAATTGAATAGATCTCCACGCTTTCTCCATGGGTCATCCTTCTCGAGCCATCTACGATGCCCCATGTACACGATTTTCCCGGAGCTGCCATCTTTCGTTGACGTAAGCTGCTGAGACGTTGTATCATCCATGCACCTCGTGCATCCGCAGTATCCGTGGCACACCTGGCCTGAGATGTACCTGTAACCAATATAGTCGTGCACTATTGTCATCAGCGTGGATCTCATATGGAAATATTCTCCTTTGCTGGCGTCCCATGTCCATGCCGGTGTTTTCCATAACGTGTCTAGCTCCTCTTGCAGAAGCTCCATATACAGGTTAATACTATTTCCCAGTTGTTTCGGCCCTTGAATCAGCATGCTCATGTGTACGTACTTTGTCTTCATGCACTTCCATGGGGGGCGGTTGTACATCCATGCAAACACGGACCATGTGTTGTGGTTGGTGTTCTGGATTCCAAACGGATTCATGTCATCGGTACTTGCACCAAGCATGATGTTCCTTGGATCTTCTGTAGCAAATCCATATACGGCGTTGAATGCTCTCCACTGGCTACCATCTACGAGGTGTCTCAGCTTCGAGTCATCTCCATCGTCGGGCTTCTTCCTCTCCACGTGCCAGTGCATGAGCTTTGCTTCCTTAAGATCTACGAAATACCGCTACAGACGGGGAGTGATCGGAATGTACCATACAACTGTCTGACGAGCTTTATTTCCTACCTTCTTGTATCGAGAAGCATTGCACACTGGATAGCTGTTTTTTTTCCACGTGCTCCCCCCGATAAATGATGCAATCGTTGATGCATGCGTGGTACCTAATATGCAGCAAATCAAAAGGGCAAACAATTTTCTTGGCCTCCTCGACACTAGTAGGACACAGGTTCCCCGTGGGAAGAACTTTATTATGTAGATACTTCAAATGCTCATCGAGGCTTTTGTCTGTCCATTTGTTTTTGGCCTTCGTCTTTAGAAGTTCGATCGTGAAACTCAAGCGGGTCACCTCGGGATCGCAACCGTCATACAATAGAGTATTCAAGTCTACTTCAAGTTGCGCCAGCTTGGTCTCCTCTCTAGAAGCAGCTCTCTCGCTAGTCGTACTCTTGCGAAGGAGGTCTCAAACATGAGGGTCCTACACGAATGCACTTAGTAGCATCGAAGACTGTGGCATGACCGTCGCCTCTTCTCCGCCATGTCCAGACTCTTCTTCGTCGTGTCCAGAATCTTCTCCGCTGCCGTCATTTCCAGACTCTTCCCTACCGCCATGTCCGGCGCCATCGTCATGTCGATCGGTCATCTCTTCGTCGAGCCCCATGTCATTATTCCCTGCCATGTGGACGTCCTCCTCATCATCATCTTCTTCACTTATCCACTGAGTATAGCTATCCATGAAACCATTCATCGGCAGGTGCGCCTTCAAAGTTCCACAATCAAAAGGGTCCAAAAGGACTCCTTCCTTGCATCTTGCACACGGACATCTATGTAATGCCCCAGATGTAATACTTTCCCTTTTGGGTATATAATATATCTCCGGTTTCATCTATTTCCATTCCGGGTTCTTTGTCTTTCGGGTTTTCGTCGTTTTGTTGTGTGAGTGTGTGGCATTCATTCATATCATGTAGACATGTGCATTGCATTGCATTTGTGTTGTCGGTTGCATCCGGTTCCGCGTGTTTCTTTCCGTTGTCCATTTCGCGTTCCGGAGCTCCCTCACGTGTCCGTGACGTCCCGTAGGCCTACTTTGTTGTTTGGGCGTGTAACGTTACCGGTGTGCCGCGAGGTTGTTTTGTGTGTTGTTGTTTTGTTGTATGCAACCCGCCTCTCAAATCTCGTCTCGTTTGGACTCCGTTGGCTTTTCCATCCGTTGTTCATGTGGGTCCAAAGTGCCTTCACTTCGTGTCCCGGAAACACCCCTACTGCATTCTTTTATCTCCTCCTAGACCCTTTTAATCTATCCCCGCGATCGGATCCGTTGGATCGCGATCGGAGGGCTCCTAGCGCCCCTAAATCCCCCTAACCCTAGAAAAACTGCTATATTAGACCCTCCTAGTCTATTTTTGGATTCCCTATCTTCTTCCACCTTCTTCCCCTATTTTTTTTTCCTTTCCTTCTCAGATCCGATCCAACCAGCAGCTGGACTCCTCCTCGCCTCGAGCCGCCGACCAGGCGCTCGCCAGAGTCAACGCGTCATCCCCTCCGCTCGATCTGGTCCAAGCGGACCAGGTCTTCGTCGCCAGATCGGGCCTCCCTGCCCGATAGATCGAGCCAGGCGGCCTCGCAGCGATCCCCCTCGGTCGTTCGAGCCAGGCCCGAGGGGACCACTTCGCCCGATCACTCCCGCAGATCCCAGCGCGCCTCGCTCCCGCAGCGCTGCGCCGGCCCGGTCCCCACATCGCCATGGGCCGCGCTGCCTCCGCGCCAGCCGGGCCCCAGCGTCCACCGGCCCAGCTCCCTCCAGCCGCTGGGCGCGCCGCACCGCGCCACCGCTGGGCCCGAGTCGCTCCGCCCCGCAGGCCGCAGCCGGGCCTCCCGCACCGCGCCACCGCGGGCCGCCGCATCCCTCCGACCCGAGCAGCCGCCAGCCTCGTCGGGTGGGCCGGGCCCCTCCACCGCAGGCCGCACCAGCCGCCGCAGCCGCCGCGGGCCCATCCGCCCCTTCCTCCGCCAGACCGGGCCCGTAGCCCGTTGACCTGTCCAGATCTGTTTTGAGGTTGACCCTTTTTCCCACTAAGTCCCTGAGATCTAATTCTGAGATGCTATGTTTGACCTGCTCTAACTTTTTGCCTGTTGCTCCGATTCGCGCGTATGATATGTCCAGACGTTCGTGGGATCATGCTCTACGTTTTACCTGTTGTTGTCATGCATGTTCGAGATCATCTAGGTTCTTGTTTTGCTATTGCAAGAGTGCATCATGTTATAAACTGCTGCTATGTGATGTTTTTATGCCACCTTTGCCATGTGGTATCTTTTAGCTCGTTTGTCCGAATGATGCAAATGACATGTCCACGTGTTCGTCTTGCCATGCTCTACGTGTTGTATGTGATAGGTTGCATGGTAGATTTATTATTGCCTTGTTATCATCGTTGCAAAGTGCCATGTGGCTGTGATGTTATTTCACTTGTTATGAAATGCCATCTTGTTGAGCTCGTTGCAATCACTGTGTTCACCTCTATGATGCATGCTTGTGTGTTTCGGGATCACCTTCATGTGCACTTTGATGAGGTGCTTACCCTTTGCCATGTTTAGTTTCGAGGTGACTTAAACATGCTCTTTTAGATGCTATGATGATATTGCTGTTTTAGGACTTAGTGTTTTTTTCACTAAGTCTGAAATCTGTAACGTTCCGATGCCATGTTCGTGCGATGTTCTAGGACAAAGCATGATAGTTTTGGAGTGATTTTTGATTGTTCCTTGTAGTATATATTGTTGTATTTCCATTCATGTCCTCACATGTCTATGTAAGTGGCTGTAGCATGTTTATCTTTTGCTCCAAAGTTTCAATAAAATTCTGCTGCCAGAATTTTATTGTCAAGTTCAATATGTCCAAGATCATTGCTATTGATCCGTGGCTCCGTTGGGGTGCACCTTTGGACTTAGTTGCTGTAGTATATGTATAGTTTGTGTTCATGGCCTTTGCCATGTTATTTGAGTGCTGTAGCTCAATTATTTTGAGCTCCGAAGTTGCTATGTTGCTGTAATTTTCAGCTTTCGCTCAAATCTTGTTTCGGGCATAACTTTTAGCCCGTAACTCCGATTTCAGCGAATCTTATATCAAACTTGATTGTTTTTCCGTGTATATTAATAATATCAGATTTTTATCATGTTTTGAGGTGATTTGCTTAAGTGATATTTTTCCGTGCTCCGTGTGCATCCTTAGTGCATCCATCATGCATTCATCTTTTCCGAGTGCACATTGCATCTTGTTGATTGGTGCTTGGTGTGATTGTTTTGTTTAGAGCCGGAAGCTGAGACCGAGTACGAGGTTGAGCACGAGGTTACCAACAAGGTTGAGCACGAGGACCCTTCTTACGATCCGAACGACTTCTCTTCAGGCAAGATGACCGAACCCCGATAACATTACTATCTTTGCCTATTGCTAGTAGTCTCGATCTATAGTTTTGCCTCGATGCCCATGATCTTCTTGTCAGCCTCCTACTTGTAACCAATTGCCATGTTTAACCAACCTACCTATGCAAACCGTTGCTTGGCTAAGTACGCTTCGCTCAGCCCCTTCTTATAGCGTTGCTAGTTGCAGGTGAAGATCGAAGATGCTTGCTTCATGTTGAAGTTTGGTTGGGTTATATCACACTATATAATTGCTAAAATGAAATCATCTATATATTGGCAAGGGTGGAAGGCTAAGCCTTTTGCTTGGTGATTTGTTCCACTCATGCCGTTAGGAATCGTATAAACCGGTGTTATGTTCCTTGATTATGCGTTCCTAACACGGTTGGGGTGTATGGGACTCCCTCGATAAACCGCTAAGTGCTAAGTCTTTTCCAGCAAGTCCCAACGTTGGTACTATTTGCCTAATAACAAACTAAACTTGCATAGGGAGTAATTAACCCTCTTTCTTAATCAGCAACGCCGGGCCAGTGCTCCACATGAGTGTTGGTCCGAAACGGGGGTTCTGCGGGGCCGCCTTGGGGCAACCCGAGGTATCTGGTATACACCCGTAGAATCGCCCATCCGGCCGTGTCCTGAGACTTAGATACGCGCGGCTACTATCAGGGTGTCGACACGCCGGGAGGATTTGCTGGATTAGCCTTACCTTAGCTCGGTATATCTTGAGCACGGGATTCCGAGGATACTCGGGTCTTCCCACTTTGGAGTTGCGACTCCGCGGATCGTGGGCTTGTAATGGGTCAAGTTGGAACACCCCTGCAGGGTTTTGAATTTTCGAAAGCCGTGCCCGCGGTTATGTGGCAGATGGGAGCTTGTTAATTCCGGTTGTAGATAACTTGACACAATGTTTCTAATACACTACCAGCGTGTGTTCCGTGACTGTCAATTTCCGAATAGGGATTCGGGAGTTGAACACGGAGGGGTTATGTTTGTGGAGCTTGTAGCTAGGATCACTTCGTGATCACTTCTCGCCGAGGCTTTCTCTTCTCGCTCTCACTTACGTAAGCTAGATGCTAGTTGCTGCTGCAGACTTATTCTTTTCTTCAGCCTTATCCTCACCCAAAGGCTTCGATAGTCTTGTTACCCGGAGACGGGATTGCTGAGTCCTCTGTGGCTCACAGTTACTTCACACACCAGATGCAGGTCCAGCTGTGAGCTATCCAGGTGATGGCACCGAGCTGGATTGGGAGTACGACGAGGAGCGTAGTCGGTACTATGTGCGATACCTGGATGATCAGTAGTGGAGACTCTTACTAGGATTCGATCCGCCTGTGGTTTATTTATCTAAGTTTGGTACTTTGACATTTGGCTTTTGCCCTTAGAGGGTTGTGATGTTCTTAATGTATGATGTTTGAGACTTGTACTGTAATTCTGTGACGTGGCGAGTGTAAGCCAACTATTTTCTGTTTACTATCCCCTCTTTTACATGAGTTGTGCAAAGATTACCAAACTTGAGATCATTCTAGGATGGACTTATGCCTTTAAGTCGTGCCTCGACACGTAGGAGGTATAACTCCATCCTGGGCATTACAAGTTGGTATCAGAGCCTTCTCCGACCTAGGAGCCCCCACTGTTTGATCGAATCATTGACGGTCGAGTCTAGGCACACACTAAAAACTTTTTGAGTCCTATATTATATCGGAGAGTAGTATTTCTTTGCTTCTCATCCCCTTTCTCTCTGGTGAGGACTCCTGACGACTACTCTTGTCTCTCCTATCTTCAAAAATTGCACAATTTTTTTTGTAGGAATCCCGCGGGTATTTTGGGATTGTTTCGATGTTCTTGTGACAAGGATATTGTTCTCGATGCCTCCTGTTACCGAGGAGTTGAGCTTCGGGGTATCATTGACACAAGCATATCACGGCAGTACTAAATACTTAAGACGGCCGACATCGAAAATCTCCCCTATACGGCCAGTGGCAAGATAACCCCGACATCACCCATTACTGGGGAGGTAGTTCGGGAGTATTGCCATAGCTTGTTATAGTGGATGCTTTTCGAAGGTCCGAGGTACACAGTTTCCGAGAAAGACTGGTTATGTGTTGAAGGATGGATACACCTGGATGTAGGTTAGAGTTGATTGCGCGGTGCTTCCCGTGTATCCCCAACACCTGATTGCATAACTGGAATCTTTCGGAAATCTATAGGTGGGTTTTATCCAGTAGATCGTAGGCATTCTTCCAACGAATGCAGGTTAGTGAGTTCGGGGTTCGACATTGAGTGAAGGGGTTATATGACCGATGTTACTATCAGGATTTGCATCTTAAAGGGTCCTTGGCTATGCTGATCCGGGGATTGCAAAACCTTTTCGTAACGCGTTCATATGCTTTCAGCACAAAGATGTTAGAACGAAACTCCTCTCTTGCGTTTGTTCCCGTCTGTACCTTGTTGTTTTTCTTATTTTATCCTTTTATCCCCTATGTGGTTTCTCGTGAAGACTGATGTTATCATTTAACTGAGAATTTCATTCGTTCCTCTTGTTCGAATGATTTCATTCGTTCTTATTGTTCGAATGATTATTGTGAAGACTTGTTGCAATTCATGCCATTGATTCAGCTTATTCCTTTTGTCAATCAATTGCTGATTCGTGGTCATCTCTTACAGGATGGCTCCGAAAAAGGTTCCCAACGCTAACCCAGAGGTGAAAGAGGTTCCAGAACATCCTCCTTCCCCTCCTCCCCCGCCTGAGGCTTGGAGAGCAATTATGCAGACTACAACTCAGAATACTCAGTTGATGATGCAGATGATGCAGCAGATGCAAACTATGCAAGCTAATCAGGGTGTTCCAGGGAACCAAGGGAACTTCTTCCAGCAGCACCATGCTACCCTCAACCAGTTCTTGGCTAACAATCCTAAAGCTTTCAGTTACTGTGTCGACCCTCTTGATGCTGAGGATTGGTTGACCAACATAAAGAAGCATTTTGAGTGCAGTAACGTGAAGGAAGATGATTATGTGAAGTTTGCAGCCTTCCAACTGAAAGATCAAGCAGCTGACTGGCGGCAGCAGTACAAAGACTTCAGGCCAGGTCAAGTGATCTCTTGGGAGAATTTCTGCAAGGATTTCCGTTCGCACCACATTCCTACAAGTGTCATCGAGGGTATGCGTGAGCAATTCCGCAACCTGAAGCAGGGCTCCATGACAGTCTATCAGTATAATGTCAAGTTCCAAAACCTCGCTCGCTATGCTAAGCAAGACATTCCTGATGCCAAGAGTAAAATCTACCAGTTCCGTGGAGGTCTCAAAGATGAACTTCAGCTTTCTCTCACTTTGTTCGAGCCCGATGAATTCGACAAGTTCTATAACATGGCTTTGAAACAAGAAGCAGCTCAGCTTAAGATGGAGGCTTCTAAGAAGAGAATTCGAGATGCTGTTCACTCTTCTTCATCGTCTCAGATGGTCTCAAAGCATCAGAAATTCTGGCTTCCTCCTCCTCCAGTGATTCGAGCTCCTTACAACAACTCCAACAACTCCAACAACAAGAACTCTAGTGGTCGTGGTTTCTCCCACCCACCCAACCCGAGCAACCAGTCGAAGAAGCAGTTTCAATCTCAAGGCTCCAAGTCCAGTGGCTCTCATTTCCGTCCTCTCTCTGAAGTGGTGTGCAACAAGTGTGGCCAGAAGGGTCACTATGCCAACAGATGTCCGAATCCAAAGCGTCTTCCTCCTCCTCCACCTGTGAGTTCAGCTATTGTCAGGCATGATCCAAAGGCAGCAAGGGTCAATCTGATGAATGCAGCGCAAGCGGAGAATTCTTCAGATGTCATTTTGGGTAACCTTCCAGTTAACTCTTTTCCAGCTAAAGTGTTATTTGATTCGGGTGCTTCACATTCTTTCATGTCATACCCGTTTGCATCCAAGCATAGTGTGGCCACAGCAGCTTTACCGAGGCAGTTGGCAGTTTCTTCTCCGGGAAAGCAGATGCATTCCAGCATATATGCTCCGAATGTTTCTATTCGCATGGGAGATTATCGATTTTTGGCTTCTCCGGTGATTCTTGGTAATTCTGACATCGACCTCATCCTTGGAATGGATTGGCTTTCTCAGCACGATGCTCATATTGATTGTGCACAGAAGGAAGTCAAGATGACTCATTCTGATGAAGATGTGATTATCTTTGCCTCCAGGGATAACACTATCCGGCTTTTCTCTCTTAATGATAAGGGTGAAATTAATGCCATAAATCAAATTCCTGTGGTGAACGAATATCAAGACGTCTTTCCTGAAGAACTTCCAGGCATGCCTCCACACCGTCAGGTGGAGTTTGTCATTGAACTCGAGCCGGGTACTCAGCCTGCATGCCGGCGTCCGTACAAGCTCTCTCCAGATGAATTGAAGGAATTGAAGAAGCAGCTTGATAAGCAGGAGAGTATGGGTCTCATCAGACCGAGTACATCTCCGTGGGGCTGTGGTGTCTTATTTGTCAAGAAGAAAGATGGCACGGAGCGTCTCTGTGTTGACTACCGGCCATTGAACAAGAAGACGATTAAGAACAAGTATCCGCTCCCCAACATCAACGAAATCTTTGAGCAGCTCAAAGGAGCTAAAGTGTTCTCTAAGCTTGACCTCCGAATGGGCTATCATCAAATTCGCATTCGCGAGGAAGACATTCCCAAGACGGCCTTCAGAACGAGCTACGGTTCATACGAGTATACCGTCATGTCCTTCGGTCTCGCCAATGCTCCTCCTACCTTTTCAAGGATGATGCATTACATCTTCAACCCCTATACTGGCGAGTTTGTGCTTCTGTATCTGGATGATATTCTGGTGTTTTCCAAGAATGAAGAAGATCACGAAAAGCACTTGCATCTGGTTCTTGATCGACTCCGAGAGCATAAATTCTATGCCAAGTTCTCCAAGTGCGAGTTTTGGCTCGATAAGGTTTTGTACCTGGGCCACATTATCTCAGCTGATGGTATTGCGGTTAATCCCGAGAAAGTTGAAGCAATTGTCAACTGGGAAGCTCCTCAAAACGTCAAGTAGCTCCGCAGTTTTCTGGGTCTTGCCAGCTATTGCAGAAGGTTTGTTGAGAACTTCTCCAAGATTGCCAAGCCTCTTTCCAACCTGCTTCAGAAGAATGTCAAATAGTTTTGGTCTCCAGAGTGTGAAGTGGCATTCAAAACCCTCAAAGAGAAGCTTGTCTCTGCTCCAGTTCTGACTCCTCCGGATGAATGCAAGCCCTATGAAGTTTTCTGTGATGCTTCTCTTCAAGGTCTTGGTGGTGTGCTTATGCAAGATAAGAGAATTGTGGCATAAACTTCTCGTCAGCTAAAGCCAAGTGAGAAGAACTATCCCACACATGATCTCGAGCTAGCAGCTGTGGTACATGCTCTGATTACGTGGAGACATCTGTTGTTGGGCAGAAAGGTCGACATCTTCACCGATCACAAGAGCTTGAAGTACATCTTCACACAGCCGCATCTGAACCTCCGCCATACTCGTTGGGTTGAAATGATCCAAGAGTACAATCCCATCATTGAATACACTCCTGGCAAGGCGAATGTGATTGCAGATGCTTTGAGCAGAAAGGCATATTGCAACAGCCTTCTTATCAAGCCATATCAGCCTGAGCTTTGTGAAGCATTCAGGAAGCTCAACCTTCAAGTTGTTCCGCAGGGTTTTCTTGCAAATCTCCAAATTGCTCCTACCTTGGAAGATCAAGTCCGTGAGGCCCAACTCAGTGATACCATGGTGAAGAAAGTGAAACATGGGATTGCAAAGGGCACTCCAAAATACAAGTGCTTCCGTGTTGATGAGAGAGATACCTTGTTCTTCGAGGACAGACTCGTTGTTCCCAAAGGTGATCTCAGGAAGCTCATAATGGAAGAAGCTCATGATTCTCTCCTTTCCATTCATCCTGGCAGTTCCAAGATGTACCAAGATCTCAAGCAGTCTTACTGGTGGACACGCATGAAAAGGGAGATTGCCCAATTCGTGAATGAATGTGATGTGTGCAGAAGAGTGAAAGCAGAACATCAACGTCCAGCCGGTCTTCTCCAACCTCTTCCTATCCCCGAGTGGAAGTTCGACCACATTGAAATGGACTTCGTCACTGGTTTTCCTAAATCCAAGCGAGGAAATGATGCTATCTTTGTGGTGATCGACAAGCTTACCAAAGTCGCTCACTTTCTTCCAGTCAATGAATCAATCAATGCAGCTCAACTTGCAGAGCTGTACACTTCCAGAATCGTGTCCCTACATGGCATTCCTCAAGTTATATCCTCAGACCGTGGAAGCTTGTTCACATCAAGGTTCTGGGACTCTTTTCAGTCCGCCATGGGCACTAAGATCAGGTTCAGCACTGCCTTTCACCCTCAGACTAGTGGTCAAGTCGAGCGTGTGAATCAGATTCTAGAAGACATGCTCAGAGCCTGTGTCATCTCCTTCGGCATGAAATGGGAAGACTGCCTTCCATTTGCCGAGTTCTCTTACAACAACAGCTTCCAAGAAAGTGCAGGCAAAGCACCCTTTGAAATTCTCTATGGCAGAAAGTGCCGTACCCCTCTCAACTGGTCTGAAACAGGCGAACGACAACTTCTTGGCAATGACTTGATCTCAGAAGCCGAAGAAATGTGCAAAGTCATACGTGAGAATCTCAAGGCCGCTCAGTCGCGTCAGAAGAGCTACTATGACGGCAAGCATCATGATTTGGCCTTCAACATCGATGATCATGTCTATCTCCGAGTTTCTTCGATGAAAGGAACCCAAAGATTCGGTATCAAAGGAAAACTTGCTCCTAGATACGTCGGGCCTTTCAAGATTCTTGGCAAAAGAGGCGATCTAGCCTATCAGCTTGAGCTCCCTCCAAACTTCGCAAATGTTCATGATGTCTTCCATGTGTCTCAACTTCGCAAATGCTTCAAGGCACCTGAGGGCATGATTCCGTTTGAAGAGATTGATCTTCAACAAGACCTGTCCTACCGAGAGCATCCTGTTGCAATTCTCGAAGAAACCGAACGCAAGACCCGCAACAAGTCCATCAAATTTCTGAAAGTCAAGTGGTCACATCACACCGACCGAGAAGCTACCTGGGAACGAGAAGATCATCTTCGTTCCGAGTACCCTTCCTTTTTCCAGTCCTAGATCTCGGGACGAGATCTTTTTGTAGTAGAGGAGAGTTTGTAATGCCCCGGATGTAATACTTTCCCTTTTGGGTATATAATATATCTCCGGTTTCATCTATTTCCATTCCGGGTTCTTTGTCTTTCGGGTTTTCGTTGTTTTCTTGTGTGAGTGTGTGGCATTCATTCATATCATGTAGACATGTGCATTGCATTGCATTTGTGTTGTCGGTTGCATCCGGTTCCGCGTGTTTCTTTCCGTTGTCCGTTTCGCGTTCCGGAGCTCCCTCACGTGTCCGTGACGTCCCGTAGGCCTACTTTGTTGTTTGGGCGTGTAACGTTACCGGTGTGCCGCGAGGTTGTTTTGTGTGTTGTTGTTTTGTTGTATGCAACCCGCCTCTCAAATCTCGTCTCGTTTGGACTCCGTTGGCTTTTCCATCCGTTGTTCATGTGGGTCCAAAGTGCCTTCACTTCGTGTCCCGGAAACACCCCTACTGCATTCTTTTATCTCCTCCTAGGCCCTTTTAATCTATCCCCGCGATCGGATCCGTTGGATCGCGATCGGAGGGCTCCTAGCGCCCCTAAATCCCCCTAACCCTAGAAAAACTGCTATATTAGACCCTCCTAGTCTATTTTTGGATTCCCTATCTTCTTCCTCCTTCTTCCCCTATTTTTTTTCCTTTCCTTCTCAGATCTGATCCAACCAGCTGCTGGACTCCTCCTCGCCTCGAGCCGCCGACCAGGCGCTCGCCAGAGTCAACGCGTCATCCCCTCCGCTCGATCTGGTCCGAGCGGACCAGGTCTTCGTCGCCAGATCGGGCCTCCCCGCTCGATAGATCGAGCCAGGCGGCCTCGCAGCGATCCCCCTCGGTCGTTTGAGCCAGGCCCGAGGGGACCACTTCGCCCGATCACTCCCGCAGATCCCAGCGCGCCTCGCTCCCACAGCGCTGCGCCGGCCCGGTCCCCACATCGCCGTGGGCCGCGCTGCCTCCGCGCCAGCCGGGCCCCAGGCTCCACCGGCCCAGCTCCCTCCAGCCGCTGGGCGCGCCGCACCGCGCCACCGCTGGGCCCGAGTCGCTCCGCCCCGCAGGCCGCAGCCGGGCCTCCCGCACCGCGCCACCGCGGGCTGCCGCATCCCTCCGACCCGAGCAGCCGCCAGCCTCGCCGGGTGGGCCGGGCCCCTCCACCGCAGGCCGCACCAGCCGCCGCAGCCGCCGCGGGCCCATCCGCCCCTTCCTCCGCCAGACCGGGCCCGTAGCCCGTTGACCTGTCCAGATCTGTTTTGAGGTTGACCCTTTTTCCCACTAAGTCCCTGAGATCTAATTCTGAGATGCTATGCTTGACCTGCTCTAACTTTTTGCCTGTTGCTCCGATTCGCGCGTATGATATGTCCAGACGTTCGTGGGATCGTGCTCTACGTTTTACCTGTTGTTTTCATGCATGTTAGAGATCATCTAGGTCCTTGTTTTGCTGTTGCAAGAGTGCATCATGTTATAAACTGCTGCTATGTGATGTTTTTATGCCACCTTTGCCATGTGGTATCTTTTAGCTCGTTTGTCCGAATGATGCAAATGACATGTCCACGTGTTCGTCTTGCCATGCTCTACGTGTTGTATGTGATAGGTTGCATGGTAGATTTATTATTGCCTTGTTATCATCGTTGCAAAGTGCCATGTGGCTGTGATGTTATTTCACTTGTTATGAAATGCCATCTTGTTGAGCTCGTTGCAATCGTTGTGTTCACCTCTATGATGCATGCTTGTGTGTTTCGGGATCACCTTCATGTGCACTTTGATGAGGTGCTTACCCTTTGCCATGTTTAGTTTCGAGGTGACTTAAACATGCTCTTTTAGATGCTATGATGATATTGCTGTTTTAGGACTTAGTGTTTTTTTCACTAAGTCTGAAATCTGTAACGTTCCGATGCCATGTTCGTGCGATGTTCTAGGACAAAGCATGATAGTTTTGGAGTGGTTTTTGATTGTTCCTTGTAGTATATATTGTTGTCTTTCCATTCATGTCCTCACATGTCTATTTAAGTGGCTGTAGCATGTTTATCTTTTTCTCCAAAGTTTTAATAAAATTCTGCTGCCAGAATTTTATTGTCAAGTTCAATATGTCCAAGATCATTGCTATTGATCCGTGGCTCCGTTGGGGTGCACCTTTGGACTTAGTTGCTGTAGTATATGTATAGTTTGTGTTCATGCCCTTTGCCATGTTATTTGAGTGCTGTAGCTCAATTATTTTGAGCTCCGAAGTTGCTATGTTGCTGTAATTTTCAGCTTTCGCTCAAATCTTGTTTCGGGCATAACTTTTAGCCCGTAACTTCGATTTCAGCGAATCTTATATCAAACTTGATTGTTTTTTCGTGTAGATTAATAATATCAGATTGTTATCATGTTTTGAGGTGATTTGGTTGAGTGATATTTTTCCGTGCTCCGTGTGCATCCTTAGTGCATCCATCATGCATTCATCTTTTCCGAGTGCGCATTGCATCTTGTTGATTGGTGCTTGGTGTGATTGTTTTGTTTAGAGCCGGAAGCTGAGACCGAGTACGAGGTTGAGCACGAGGTTACCAACGAGGTTGAGCACGAGGACCCTTCTTACGATCCGAACGACTTCTCTTCAGGCAAGATGACCGAACCCCGATAACATTACTATCTTTGCCTATTTCTAGTAGTCTCGATCTATAGTTTTGCCTCGATGCCCATGATCTTCTTGTCAGCCTCCTACTTGTAACCAATTGCCATGTTTAACCAACCTACCTATGCAAACCGTTGCTTGGCTAAGTACGCTTCGCTCAGCCCCTTCTTATAGCGTTGCTAGTTGCAGGTGAAGATCGAAGATGCTTGCTTCATGTTGAAGTTTGGTTGGGTTATATCACACTATATAATTGCTAAAATGAAATCATCTATATATTGGCAAGGGTGGAAGGCTAAGCCTTTTGCTTGGTGATTTGTTCCACTCATGCCGTTAGGAACCGTATAAACCGGTGTTATGTTCCTTGATTATGCGTTCCTAACACGGTTGGGGTGTATGGGACCCCCTCGATAAACCGCTAAGTGCTAATTCTTTTCCAGCAAGTCCCAACATTGGTACAATTTGCCTAATAACAAACTAAACTTGCATAGGGAGTAATTAACCCTCTTTCTTAATCAACAACCCGGGCCAGTGCTCCACATGAGTGTTGGTCCGAAACGGGGGTTCTGCGGGGCCGCCTTGGGGCAACCCGAGGTATCTGGTATACACCCGTAGAATCGCCCATCCGGCCGTGTCCTGAGACTTAGATACCCGCGGCTACTATCAGGGTGTCGACACGCCGAGAGGATTTGCTGGATTAGCCTTACCTTAGCTCGGTATATCTTGAGCACGGGATTCCGAGGATACTCGGGTCTTCCCACTTTGGAGTTGCGACTCCGCGGATCGTGGGCTTGTAATGGGTCAAGTTGGAACACCCCTGGAAGGTTTTGAACTTTCGAAAGCCGTGCCCGCGGTTATGTGGCAGATGGGAGCTTGTTAATTCCGGTTGTAGATAACTTGACACAATGTTTCTAATACACTACCAGCGTGTGTTCCGTGACTGTCAATTTCCGAATAGGGATTCGGGAGTTGAACACGGAGGGGTTATGTTTGTGGAGCTTGTAGCTAGGATCACTTCGTGATCACTTCTCGCCGAGGCTTTCTCTTCTCGCTCTCACTTAGGTAAGCTAGATGCTAGTTGCTGCTGCAGACTTATTCTTTTCTTCAGCCTTATCCTCACCCAAAGGCTTCGATAGTCTTGTCACCCGGAGACGGGATTGCTGAGTCCTCTGTGGCTCACAGTTACTTCACACACCAGATGCAGGTCCAGCTGTGAGCTATCCAGGTGATGGCACCGAGCTGGATTGGGAGTACGACGAGGAGCGTAGTCGGTACTATGTGCGATACCCGGATGATCAGTAGTGGAGACTCTTACTAGGATTCGATCCGCCTGTGGTTTATTTATCTAAGTTTGGTACTTTGACATTTGGCTTTTGCCCTTAGAGGGTTGTGATGTTCTTAATGTATGATGTTTGAGACTTGTACTGTAATTCTGTGACATGGCGAGTGTAAGCCAACTATTTTCTGTTTACTATCCCCTCTTTTACATGAGTTGTGCAAAGATTACCAAACTTGAGATCATTCTAGGATGGACTTATGCCTTTAAGTCGTGCCTCGACACGTAGGAGGTATAACTCCATCCTGGGCATTACAATCTAATCCTAGTCTGATTATTTGTGTACATGTCCATCACTGCGGATTGCAAGTACTGCTCCACGTTACATCCACTCACCTTCATGACCGACTACACGGTATAACAAGCAAAAGGGTTATAAAATAAATAATGCATGCGTGCTTCGAAGTCATATAAAATTTCGGCATGACCTTGCCTAAAAATAGGACATATTGAGTTTGCTTGAAATTCACCAAAACGGAAATAAATTGACATTTCAGCAAGAGGTAATATCAATGACGGTCATATAACTTGCATCTAATGTTCAGTTTGGTGCTAAAAGTTATAAAATACGTCATTGCGATCACATAACTTGCCTATGCGTGCAGATACAGTCACTTCTTCCGTATCCAGCCGTATATTGTGGCCATGTGTCATGTCAGCATGAGTACGTCCCACATGTGAGTGGTGATGCGCTGGCTGAGCCATGCATTATATTTCTTTTGCAAAGAACATCCTCGGTTTTTATTTAATTACGCACATGTAGACACATAGTATCTCTTAAGAAAGAAGAGGAAAGAAAAATAGCGCCATGTGACTAGAGCGGACGTCCTGCAAACTACTTCCTCCGTTCGGAATTACTTGTCTCGGAAATGGATGTATCTAGAACTAAAATACATCTAGATACATTCATTTCTACGACAAGTAATTCCGAACGGAGGGAGTAAGAGATAACTGCACTAGCCACTCGACCACGAAAATTGATATCAAACTCACAAACAAATTTTTATTTAATATAATGTTCGCTCAGCCCAACAAAGGAATAAACGAAAACTAAAAACATGTTCGTGTTATTCCCCGCATGAATAAAATGATGTAATAAAACAACTTATCTTTTGTTGTTTGTGACATTTCAAAAATGTTCATACGTTGTAAAAAATGTATGTGATATTTAAAAATATTTGTGTTACTAAAAAAGTAAGTTGCATTTTAAAAATGATCATGCATTTCAAAAAATTATTCATGCAGGGAACATATATGTTCGTGTGTATGTTATTATTAATCTTGTTCTACATAAGAAAACTACGTGGGTAATAGAAATTTATGCACACTATCAGGGGAGAGTGGGATCATTCTGTTTGAGCGATCAATTTTTTTCAAATATAAAATTATTCAAATTTTAAAATTCTTTTGGACAAATCAGCTGAAATATATTCTCTTTTATCTAGATTTTCAAATTTAAAATTATTCGAATTCGAAAAAACCTTCACTAATTTGCCTGAAAGAAATTCACGTACATTTATCTGCACTATATCTTCTTTTATCTAGATTTAAAATTTGTAATTATTCGAATTCAGAAAAAATAGTTCATTTATCCGAAAGCTTTACGTACACGCATTCTGACCTATATTTTCCTTTATATAGACTTAAACCTTAAAATAATTTGAATTCGAACACAATTTACGTTGATTTGTCCAGAAATATACGTCCATTCATTCTGCACTAGATTTTTTAAGTAAAAATTATTCGAATTTAAACAAAAAATAGTTGATTTGTCTAAAAAATGTACATTCATTCTGCACTATATTTATTTTATCTAAATTTTTAAATTTAATATTATTCGAATTCAAATAAAAGTTTAGTGATTTGTCCGAAAAGTTTATCTAGAATATAAGTTATTTCTTACATAGAAAAAAAGAAAGCAAAATACAGAAGATAAATCGTGTATATCTTTAATTGCACATGCAGCGAGCTAGCCAAGAGATCATAGGTTTGAACCGGGGCTATCCCTGTTTTGCACATCTTTTCCCGTTTTAATTTCTACTCGTACTTTCTTCATACTGTCCTTATTATATGCAGCTTTTTTTAGGTAACCATATTATATATGCAGCTAACTACAAAAAACAGGTTCATCGAGTAGTTCAAAGCCCAGCATGTACCCGCGTTTTCAATTTCATTTGAGAATTGTCCGTGTAAATAAAATACAAGGGTTTAGAAAAAAACATATTTTAATTTTATTTGAGAATTTTCTGCATAAATAAATAAAATGCAAGGGTTAAAAAAAACACTGACAATGGCCCCCCACATCGTTGACACGCCACGTGTGCGTCGGATACGGCCGGATACGATAGAAAGCACCGTATATGAATAAGAGGACAAGTTAGATGACCAGAAACACGTATTTTACAAGTTTATGCACCAAACTGAACGTCGCATGCAAGTTCTATGACTCCCGGTGTATTTACCTCTTTCAGCAAAACATAGGCAACTCGAGGGCATGTCACTCACACAAATCTGTCCATACATGCCAAACATACATATTCTCATTCACACACATATTCCCATTCTTGAAACGAGAGACTTTTTACTCACCTATATATCTCACGAGAGAACGATCGAGAGAGCACGCCGTTAATTAGATGATGTGTAATGCCCAGGATGGGACTATACCTCCTACGTGTCGAGGCACGACTTAAAGGTATAAGCCCATTCTGGAATGATCTCAAGTTCGGTATCTTTGCACATCTCATGTAAAAATAGGGATGAAAAGCAAAAGAGATAGTTGGCTTACACTCGCCACGTCACACAATTCATTACATCGTCAAACATCATTCAAATAACATCACAACCCGACTACGGGTGAAGATCCAAATGAAAGAGACCAAAAAAATACATAAAGCCACAGGTTCAGATCGCCCCTAGTAGAAACCACTACTGATTGTCGACAACGTCACACACATACGACTACGCTCTTCATCGAACTCCCACTGAAGTTCTGATCCACCTCCTGCACTGTTCTCGGATGTACCTGCATCTGGTGTGTGTAGTAATCTGTGAGCCACAGAGGACTCAGCAATCCTGTTTCCGGGTATCAAAACTAACAAAGCCTTATAGGTGAGGAAAGGCTAATAGAGTGGTTGCAGCAAGCGCTAAGCAACTAGCTTACGTGTTCAGAGCGAGAAGAGAGTAAGAGCCATCGATCGACAAGGTGATCAATAAGTGATCCTAGCTACTCACGTCAGACATAACCCCACCGTGTTCTTCTTCTCGAAACCCCTTCGAGAAGAGACAATCACAGAACTCACACATGTAGTGTATTCTTGAGAATAGAGTGTCATGTTTTCTACAACCGGATATTAACAAATTCCCATCTGCCACATAACCGCGGGCACGGCTTTCGAAAGATCAAAACCCTGCAGGGGTGTCCCAACTTAGCCCATCACAAGCTCACGATCTGCGGAGTCGCAACTCCAAGGTGGGAAGACCCGAGTATTCTCGGAATCCTGTGCTCAAGATATTTTGACAAAGGTAAAACTAATCCAGCAAGACCTCCCGGCGTGCCGACACCCTGATAGTAGCCGCGCGTATCTCGTCTCAGGCCACGACCGGATGAGCGAAGCGTACATGTGCCAAAATACCCTAGGTTGCCAAGGGGCGGACCCGCACAGTGCTCTAGTTTGGACCAACACTCAAAACGAGCACTGGCCCCGGAGGGGGTTGATTAATTAAGCCTCGGGTTAATTACTCCCTCGGCAAGTTTTTAGTTGTTAGGCAAATGTAGTACCAATGTTGGGCCTTGTTGGAAAAGCTTTAGCACTAAGCGAGTTATCAATGGGGGCCCATAAACCCGAACCGTGTTAGGAACGCAAAAACAGGGAACATAACACCGGTTTATCGGGTCCTAAGGTGGCATGAGTGGAACAAAACACCGAGCAAAAGGCCAAGCCTTCCACCCATTGCCAAGTTTATGGGTGTGTTAATATATTTAAGAGATATTGTGATATTCCCACAACAAGTTCCAACATGGAGCAATCTTCATCTTCACCTGCAACTAACAACGCTATAAGAGGGGCTAAGCAAGCGGGTAACATAGCCAAACAACGGTTTGCTGGGAAGGTGTCAAAGGTTAGAGGTTTCATGGCAACAATAGGGAGCTGACAAACAGACATGGGCATCGAGGCAATAAGCTAAAGAGCGAGACTTCTAGCAATAGGCAAAGATAGAGGTGACATCGGGGAATGGTCATCTTGCTTGGGATTCCGCAAGGAAGAAGAACAAGTCCAACATGAAGTAGTCGAACAGCTCCTCACAGCTCCAGAACGAAACCAAAGCTAACGAGAGAAGCATACCGGAAAGAAGCAAACAACACGGTAAACAACCAAGCTCAAACATGGCATGATGCGCAAACAAATATGATGCATGTCCGGTTTAAAATATGCATGGCATGGAAAATGAACAAACAAAGCTACAAGTTAAGTGGAGCTCAATATGCAACGAGTTGCATATTGACGAAACACCACAATTTATTTATTTAGTTGACTCTCGTTTATTAACAAGACAAGATTAAATGTTTTTATTAAACAAGGCAAGAGGTGAAGCATGAGCAAGACTACACTATCTAGTCATTTTTAAATGAGGCCGGAAATAACAACAACAATTCCGGAAAATCCCCATGTGCATGTTTAGCAATTCTTAAAGAAAACAACAATTTAAACATTTAAAGGTTGTTATCATGATGCGGATGACATGATCAAGTTTTATGCAAATTTTAGATAAAAGTTAAGATAAGAGATAAGAAGCATTTGTCACCGTGGGGGGAGAAAGGGTGCCACGGCGACGAATCCGAAAATGATGCCATGCAACATATCGGTTCCGGTAACTCGTTGAGAGACCGGTGCAAAAGATGGAGGCGTGAGCGTGTCATGCAAGATGGTGGGGTGCACCCGGTTTCCGGGTTCCCATGGTTCGACGACAAAAGAGGGGCGCAACGGACATGGCGCAAACAAGTACTTCATCTCAAACAACACATGCAGTCCACGGGTCATCGTCTCGGGGTTATACCTTCGGAACGTTCGTTCTCGAAGCGGTTCAAGTTCGTAGTGGAAGTAGCCGTACACGTTTCGGCGGTAGTTGTACTTGACGCTTGCGGTAAACAGATCTTCGGTGACGGTCGTCGTACACTTGCAAATAGGAACTTGGGGTCACGGTTTAGAAGTCGTTCGGGCGTAGTTGAACTTGACATAACCGATGGCTCCGAGCGTCGTGGTACTCGTTCATGTAGTAGTCGTTCACGGGTCTTGTCGCTGGTGTACTTGCCGCTTGCGGTCCAAAACCGAGGTCATCGCTAGAGACAAAACGGCAGGAGGTGTCGAGCGACGACCACCGGAGACGAGGCCAAGGCAACAGCTCGTGCTGGACTTGCGAGATGGGTCCTGGACGGCGAGACGAGGAGAAGGCGGAGGGCGGCTCGACACATGGGTGATGGAGCTTGGGGCGGCGGCGCTGGTCGGAGAGGAATCCCAACGCAGCGGCGATGCTGCTAGTGGAGGAGGCGCGCCTCACCGGTGACGAGGAGGAAGCAGGGGCTCACCGCAGTAGGGGGGTCACGGGCGCACGGCGAGTCTTGGGGCGTCGCAGAGGCCATGGAGCCCGGGGCGGCGGAGCAGGGGACTCGGCACGACGGTGATCTCTGGCAGGACCGGGCGGTGCTTCGGTGCGGGAGGGGGGGGCGTGACGGCGGCAGCGGCTCGCCAAGTCGGGGCCGAAGGGCGGATCGAGGCCAGAT
>LR738710.1:494014862-494053108 GCA_902687465.1 Secale cereale
AGGGGGGGTCGACGAGGTGGCCTCGATCTCCTGGCGCAACGGGGAAGGAGCAGGAGGGGCCGCAGGTGGCTGTTGAGGGGAGGAGGCGGCGCAGGAGGGAGGTGGCGACAGAGGCGGCGCTCCCGGGGGAGGAGAAGGAGCGCGGCGGCGCAGAAGCACGGTGACGCGGGCTTGGCGATGAGGTGGTGAGGAAGGATAGGGAGGCGAGTGAGAGGACGGGAGGAGGAGGGAACGAGCGAGGGGATCGGGCCCTGGCTCGATGGCTCGATGCGTGCGATGCCTGAGAGTGGCGGCGGCTGTGAGGAGGGGTCGGGTCGAGCTGCAGGGTAGGCTAACAGGCACATGCTGGGCCTGCGGGAATGGGTGAGGTTGGGCCTCAGCCAGGAGGGATATGCCCCACGGGAGAGGTGAAAAGCAAGGAGGCCTGCTGAAAAAAAAGGTCTTCACATTTTCAAAAATAGGGAAAGGCAAAAGGAGAGGATAGAGGTGGAATTCCAACAAGTGACATATTTTCCCCGAGACAGAAAAATATAGAGGGTTTAATAAAAATGGTTGGAAAGGTTTTAGAAGATACAATTTGAATAAGTTTGAATAAAATTCAAACTGTTTGAATTTGGAAGCAATTTAAATAGAGACCAAAAGAGATCAGATTTGAACTGGCAGTCTAATAGCATGATTTATGGGAAGAATCGAAACATCCATGGATAAAATAAAATTGCAACTCAATTTTACTAAAGGCCTCAAATGAAGAAAAAGAAGTTGAGTTGGATATAAGAATATTGAAGAACGATGCAAATGTGTTATGGGCGTTTCCAAGTAAATGGAATATTTTTATAATAGCTCCCTAATATTAGGAGGATATGTTATAAAGAGAAGTCATCCTTCCCTCGATTTAAATGGATCCAACATCCACACAATTTATTTAGATGAGATGCAAAAGATTTATGACATGATGGCATGATGATATGATGCAATGCAAAAATAAAATGAAGCAAGCAAATAAAGCACACGGAAAACCCGGAACATCTGGAATCTTCCGGAGCGTCGGTCTTGGGGTGTCACATGATGAGAGAGACTGATCGAGAGAGCACACGTGGATGGCTAAATAGCTAGCTAGATCTAGTTGTTGGGGAGGAGAGGTGAATCTAGCTAGCTAACTAATGGAGAGGGAGTTATGGTGGAGGGGGGCATTAATGGGGAGAGGAAGAGAGGGAGGAGAAAGAGAGATGTGAGAGAGGCCATTTATGGGGGAGAGTTATGGTGGAGGGGGACATTAATGAGGAGAGAAGAGAGGTAGGAGGAAGAGAGAAGAAGAGCAACAATGGTGGAGAGTGGAGAGGGGAAAGGAGGGGGAGAGAGGGCAAAGTGGGGGAGAGGAGGGGGAGGGGGGTGAAAAGGTGGCACCAGCCGCAACTAGTAGTAGCGCTGCTTACCGAAATGCACTGCTGCTACCGTACTTCGTAGTAGCTCTTTCTTGCAGAAGCGCTACTACTAAGTGGGGCCCGTCAGCAGTAGCGGCGCAGTAAAATACAACGCTACTACTAAACTGTTAGTAGTAGCGCTGGATTATGTACAACATTGGTTCTACAGCTACCGTCGGTGGCCTCATCTGGTCCCACATAGTAGTAGCGCGTTTTTGGTTTCCAACGCTACTGCTATAGACAGAATAATAGCGCTTCCCTGGATCAGCGCTACTGCTAACTAGCAACAGTGGTGACTATTTTCTAGTGCTACTAATAAGCTCCTATGTATAAGCATTTCCCTATTAGTGGGAGGCTGCGGCTATAAATAGCCACCCTGCTCCAATGTCATTTGTTGGCTGCTCCGCTTAAGATTTCTGAGAAGATTGATTGGGCAAACCCTCTCGAGAGATTTGAGTTTAAGATCTACCGAGAGAAAACCAAAAGACAAAACTTAGACAGTGGTTGAGCATCACTGTAGATCTGAGTTAGGATTCTTGTACCTATTACTCTTGAGAGTTGTGCACTCTTTAGATGGATAGGTGTCGGCTTGGGTGATGAATAGTAACTGTGCTCACCAAGTAAAGTCTTCAGCAACAAAGAGTGATTGCGGTTCGCAAAGAACTTTTTCAAAGGTTTGGAGATCACCGACAAGTATCTACCACAATTGAAATCAACTGAAGTCTGATCCACTCCGAGTTGAAGGAGGATAGGATGGAGAGAGGTTTGCTCCTATGTTCAATCACAAGTCCATCCAACCATACATAGTCCTTTGGTAGAGTAGCGAACTGGTCTACCAAATCCTTCTGCCGCCATCGAGCACCACTGGTTCCTTTTTTCTCTTACTACTCTATTTTAAGTAATATAAGTCTATGTGCTCTTTGGTAGATTTTCTTCGTGTTCTTTTGATCATTGCAGTAACCATACTATTCGCTTCAACTCTTCGCTCTGCATACACTAGTGCAACGACGTCCTAAACAAAAAGTTTTTGTTCCCTATCCGTGATATATTTTTAAACTATCGCCTTGCCTGTGTGGGTGATAGGGGGTCCATCCCGCACGACCCTCAAAACGTGTGTGATATCTCCTCCCATCACACACGCTTAGCGCATATGATCTCGTGCGATCGGGGGAGCTAACGCGGAAGATTTCGTTGGGCAATCCGTCTGATTTTGTCTTGCCATCCCACATAGTAATTATGGAGCAAACGTTTGTGTTGGCAGACTACATCACAAAGAGCTTTCTGTATTGCATCGTCTGTGATAGGTGGAGCGACCACAGACACTCTGCTTACTTAAGCAATTGCATTATTGAAGTATATCACACACAATTCAGTGAAGAAAACTTTATGACACTGGGTTATCCATCACACACACTTTTACTGCTGGAAATGTTTCTAAAGTGCCATGACCCATTTAGCATGTTTATTAGTTTACTATTAATACTCCAAGCATTAAGCAAATTCACATTTCATATCGAACAGCTGTTTACCACTTTCATATCAGGCACACACATATATTTAAACATCACTATATGATGGCTACGTTACAACAACATAGTACAACATATAGCTAGGTCACCTTCATAAGAACAAAGTATGTTGAGCACAATATTAGAACAATATATTCATTAATTTCCCTAATTGCGTGATGTATGTTTGAGGATGCGTGCATGATCAGCCAAACTCGTCTTCTACAGGTTTGCTTTTAGTTCTTTAACAGCCTGTTTTGCACTGCCCAACTGGGAAAGTGCCTCCTCCTTCTCAAGCACCATCTCAGCAAAGTCTAATTTAAAAAATCTGAGCTCATTCTCCATCTTCCTCTTTTTCCCGTATCTTGAAATATTCTTCAGTGTTGAAAACATTTTCTCTAAGCCTATCTCCATTCTGTTCTTCATACATGCTCCAAAGATTTACTAGGCACATCTTCAAATACTATGGCCACTCTTGATCATCCCACTCCAGGTAAGAACACTTCCTTTCATCCTATAATTTTTTAAACTAAATCAGTTACAATTGTAGGAAAAAAATGGGTTTTTAGAAACTTATAAAATCACAAGATGCATACTTTGAAAAACTAAAGAAACACATTACTTATGATATATCTTCTCAAGAAGTTTAATTTGCAAATCTATTAATTAATACTGAGACAACAACCAAATTCAGGAATATCAGAAGCTATAATTTACTGCAACAACACTACAAGTTCTTAGTCATGTATAATAACAAATTGATCATTTTATGAGCAAGCTAAATATAAGTGCAATAGCATATCGATAGTGTTTGAATGACACCCAATTAATACAAACATGTATCTACATGCAAACATTTAATAACATAGAGCTAATAACACTAAGTCCCTCCACTATGTAGGCCAAAATTGGTGCCCTGCATTGCCGAGCTAATGCCAAAGGAAAAATTCAGGGAACCGGAGCACCTAGTAGCTCTGATGCGTAGTTCCTTTGTGCCATAAAGTATTAGTTTATATAGCTTGGTTGCTTAGATCTGTGGAGCAAAGTTGGCTCCACAAATTGCTAAAGTGGTGCCAAATAGTTTTCTCAGTCCACCACGGATCGCAACATTTTTAGATACTAGGTAGAACTATGACACTGTCCTAATCACATCTAGAATAATAGCACAGTAACAATGTTGGAATCACATCTAACAAATGATTTCTAACAAGAAAAGTGGGGCTAACCTTCTCTGGACATGCCAAAAACTTCTTCCCACTGTCCATAGATTCAAAAGCCACTAACTTCACGCATGGAGATTGATGCTGACAAGAAGCAGATAGATCTTCAGGAAGCCTACTCCATTCCTTGCAAGTGATGGTCCTAGGGAGCTACAATATGAAGAAATAGCACAAATCAGCCGCCAGGTTAAAATCCTCAATTCCAAATCATAACCCTAAGCCTAGGGAGCAAGAGAGAGGAGAGGCATACCTGACGGGTGACAGAGTCATCATCGGTGGAGGAACCACTGGAGAGGTCATTCAATAAGACCATGGTGTCTACTGTGGTCGGATGCGAGATGGCGAGAGTGAGCAAGCAAGCGAGGATGCGGCTATATATTATGAAGGAAGGAGGAAACATTAGAAATGTGGCTCGTGGTTGGGGAGAAAAGGGGTGGGGAGGGGGAAAGACTTAGATATTTTGGAGGTAGGCAAAAAATCAAATTGTGGAGGGAAGCTTGGCATGCAAACGATACTTGTGCTTTACATGCATGCGATGAGTTTGAGCATTCGAATTTTGTTCCAATATTCCCTAGGTACAATACTCATCCATGTCATTGCATAATGTAACATCAGTTGCTAATTTGGGTACACAAAAGAGCCGACATCACACATACCACACTTACCAAATCGAGCAATTTTACTAATTTAATAGAGCCAGTTAACCTAAACATTGATGTAACAGATGACCAATGTCATAAACAAAGGGTAAGTACGCATAATTTTAGAAAGCCACCGATACGATGCCGTATGCCTCGCCAGTGTAAGATGATATGTTGGCGACTTGTACTGGTGACATTCCACCATTGGTGGACTCCGTGCCCCCCTAGGATGAAGTCAACCGCGGCGTCGTCCTCGGGGTCACCTTCAATGTTGTATTACTTGTAGTAGTGGCGGCGCTAGAGCTCACATTGGTAGTCCACCACCGATTCCTCGAGGGACAGACACTTCTCTATTTCGTCCTCAGCCATGTGCAACTCCTTCTTCCGGTACCGGTGGCTCTTCGCCGTCTCCTGCATCTCCAGCTCTCGCTTAGCGATCTCATGAGGAAGGGCTCCATGGCCTCTGCGTCTTTTTCAAGCATCTCCGCCGCCACTTCGTACATGGGGTACATGCTGGATTCCAAGGAGGCCTAAAATATCTTGGCGTGGGTGTCCTTGATATGGGCGTTGATGGCCTCGTCCCGAGCCTGGGCAACCTCTGAGGCATGGATAGCTAGTCGAGCGCTCTCGGTGTTTGCAGCCACCATCGCAGCAGCTGCGGCAACTGTCTCGGCGGCTGTAGCTACCCTGTATGTTGTCGCAAACTCCCTCTCAGGGGATGCGGCCATGCTCTCAATGTAGGCGGCGACCGTACGTGCCCTCACAAAGCGTCTCCACGATGTCATTCTTTGCAAGAAGGGGTTGGGGAACGGGGATCAAAGATTCGTGGATTCGGGGGTGAATGACACTTGAGCAAACGAAGCTGGTGAATATTATGGAGGAAGACATAAATAGACCCACGAACTTTTATCGCAAATGGTTCCTATAACCAACTGTGTGTGATGTAGTTGTTTTTTTTGTATTAGCTGTGAAAGACTAATTTGGAGTATAGTGGAAACAAATGTTATTTTAATTGTATGACTTTTTACCGTTAGCATGCACTAATACAACTATCATGTTAAAATTTGAAATTTTTTAGGGTTCATTTGACCATTTTAAGACATTAAGTGAGTATCTAGCCATATAATGGCCATAATTCAAATTTGAACTACATGTACATGCAACAAAAAACCATCATGGGTTGGAAAATCATATTTACGTCCTTCTATGCAAGTTAATGCTCTATGAAGTAAATTGAAGAATGTTTCAAACATATTGGTGTCACGGCTTAGATACAAACATTGAGTAGCATGGTTTTTTAATTCAAAAAAAGTAAAAAATGATTAGAAATACATGAAACCTTGCCTAATGCCATGGCATGGCACCAAGATGTCGTGGTAAAAAAATTGGCCTATTTGACAAAAGTTTTGATACACACCTCTCACAAATCAGAGCATCTCACGAGAAGACTTCAAATTTGAATTACGGCCATTAAGTGAGTTTCTAGCCATATAATGGTCGTAATTCAAATTTGAACTACTTGCACATGCAATAGGAAACCATCACTGGTTGTAAAATCATATTTGTGTCCTTGTGTGCAAGTTAATGTCCTGTGCAGTAAACTTGAAAGAATTTTCACAGATATTGGTGTCACGGCTTGGTGATACGTCTCCAACGTATCTATAATTTTTTATTGTTCCATGCTGTTATAATATAATTCTAGGATGTTTTATAATTATTTTATAATCATTTTATATCATTTTTTGGGACTAACCTATTGACATAGTGCCCAGTGCCAGTTACTGTGTTTTGCTTGTTTTTTTTACATCGCGGAAAATCAATACCAAACGGAGTCCAAATGCAGCAAATTTTTTTGGAGAAGAATCGCAGACAAAGGATGGGCTGAAGAAGTACCAGAGGGGAGCTCCGAGGGGAGCACAACCCACCGGGGCACGCCTGGGCCCCATGGCGCACCCAGGTGTGTGGTGCCTACCTCGGTGTCCTCCCGCACCGCCTCTTCTCTCTATAAATATTCGCATACCCCAAAAACCCTAGGGGAGTCAACGAAATTTTATTCCAGCCGCCGCAAGTTCCAGAGCCATGAGATCCAATCTAGAGCCCTTTTCTGGCACTCCGCCGGAGGGGAACACGATCATGGAGGGGTTCATCATCCTCCTTGGTGCCTCTCCAATGATGTGTGAGTAGTTCACCTCACACCTACGGGTCCGTAGGCAGTAACTAGATGGCTTCTTCTCTCTTTGTTTCTCAATACAATGGTCTCTTGGAGATCTATTTGATGTAATGACTTTGTGCGGTGTGTTTGTTGGGATCCTATGAATTCTGAGTTTATGATCAAATTTGCCTTGATTTAATATCCATTCTTGATTACTATAGCCTCGTATTTCTTCTCTGATATTTGGGTTTTGTTTGGCCAACTTGATCTATTTATCTTGCAATGGGAAGAGGTACTTTGTAATGGGTTCGATCTTGAGGTGTCCTTTCCCAGGGATAGAAGGGGCAGCAAGGCATGTATGTATCATTGTTATTAAGGATAAAAAAGATGGGGGTATATTCCTACATGAATAGATCTTGTCTAAATCATGTCATCGTTCTTATTGCATTACTCCGTTTTTGCATGAACTTAACACACTAGATGCATGCTGGATAGCGGTCGGTGTGTGGAGTAATAGTAGTAGATGCAGACATGAATCGGTCTACTAATCTTGGATGTGATGCCTATATACATGATAATTCTCTTGGATATCGTCATAATTATTTTCTTTTCTATCAATTGCCCAACGGTAATTTGTTCACCCACCGTTGTTTTTTCCCGAGAGAAGCCACTAGTAAAATCTACGCCCCCCCGGGTCTATTTTCCTATCATATACTTTCAGATCTATATTGCTATTTGCTTTTTCCTCTATTTTCAAATCCTATTTTCAGATCTATATTATAAAAAACACAAAAATACCTTGCTGCTTTTTATTTGCCGTTCTTCCATTTGCATCTATCAATCTATGTATTTACCAATCTGTTACCCGAGAGGGATTGACAACCCGTATTATATGTCGAGTTGCAAGTATTTGTTATGTGTGTGCAGGTACCATTTACATAGTGTTGTGTGGTTCTCCTACTGGTTCGATAACCTTGGTCTCATCACTGAGGGAAATACCTACCGTAGATGTGCTGCATCATCTCTTCCTCTTTGGGGAAATACTGACATAGCTCAAGCGACATCTCTTGGACACAAACATTGAGTACCCTGGCTTTTGAATTCCAAAAAATAAATAAAAATGATCATAAATACATGAAACATTCCCTGATGTCATGCGATGGCACTAAGATGTCGTTGTAAAAAAATTGTCATGTTGGACGAAAGTTTTGTGACACACCTCTCACCAATTGGAGCATATCACGAGAAGACTGTGGTTCCGAGAGGGAACAATGCATGTTTGATGACGAATCAGTGGTCACTTCCTCGTATGGCCTTGAAAAGAAAATCTGACATTAACATGCATTGATACAACTGTCATGTTAAAATTTGGAAATTTTCAGGGTTCATTTGACCCTCTTAAGACATTAAGTGAGTTTCTAGCCATATAATGACCGTAATTCAAATTTGAACCACATGTACATGCAAAAGCAAGCCATCATAGGTTGAAAAAAATGTGTCCTTGTGTGCAAGTTAATGCCCTCTGCAGGAAATTGGAAGGAATTTTCAAACATATTGGTGTCATGGCTTGGACACAAACATTGGGTACCATGGCTTTTAAATTCCTAAAAATTGAAAAATGATCATAAATATATGAAACCTTGCTTGATGTCATGAAATGGCACCAAGATGTCATGGTAAAAAAGTTGGCATGTTTGACGAAAGTTTTGACACACACCTCTCACAAATTGGAGCATCTCGCGAGAAGACTTGTGGTTCCTAGAGGGAACGATGCATGTTTGTGATGAACTGATGGTCGCTCCTCGTATGGCCTTGAAATGTTTTGCACCATTAACATGCACTAATACAGCTGTGATATTAAATTTTGGATATTTTTATAGTTCATTTCACCTTTTTAAGACATTAAGTGAGATTCTAGCCATTTAATGGCCGTAACTAGTATTTGAACTACATGTTATATAGTCTAGGTTTCGATTTGGACCAGTTACAGGAGCACGACTCTTTTTTTCTAAAAGTCAGGAACATCTATTTACTAGTACACTAGCTTGTTCTGTATTGCCTTCTCAAGTCGTTGATTTTCGGGAATGTGATCTGGCTATCATTCCCTAGGGGGAAGACGGTAAACGAACATATTTTCGTAGCAGTTTTAGTTGCACCGCAAGATCAAAAGATGGCAGTTTCGGGATTATCATCTCGTGAATGAGCCAAGTTTTTATTTTCTTGCAAAAAATGTATGCTACATGGTGTCGGCTTAGTCAACAAACGATTGTGCCAACCTTGACCGTTGGATTGACATTCAACGTATGTCGTATTTCTTCAGTCCCTTCTTCCTCCAGCCACCAAAATCAAACCAGTGCCAGCAGGACCGCCTGCTCCCGCCTCCCACGGCTGGCTGTGCTGCCGCGCATGCATCGTCGCCCCATTGCACCCTAAAACTATGGCCAGGCCATCCCTCTACCCCACATACCTCCTATTATTCTCCCTCCATGTCAGCCCCACCCCTCAGCCGAACCAGTCAACCCTCGTACACTTGTCCGCTCGCGAGTACGCAGTCCCATCTTCCCCAGCTCCTATTCATTCATGTCCAAAGCCTCTCCGTCGTCCTTCGCATTGGTTCGCTCGTTGTGGCGCCGCCCTCTGGCGTTGTCAACATGGTCCACAACCGTGAGGAATTTGGAGATGGTTATACGTGGAGAGGATGATAGTAGGGACCCACTAGGACCATGGCAGTACGCAAGCAAGTGCCTCCTTTCTTATAAGAAAAATGCTTCCTCCTAATAGTTTCCTGACATCTGGGTTACCACGATACTGTCAACATAGTTAATAAGCGAGATAACTACACAAGGAGCGGCTGACACCAGGGACCTAGCAGGCCGCGTAGTATTTTTTGTTTTCGGGACAGAGCAGGGTATCAACTGGGATGTGCGAGGGTTGTGGCCCGTCTAGCCCAGGAATTTATTTGATATGTTTACCACATGACCAGCCCAGTAGGTTTTCTTTCTGAAAATGGTTGGCCCAGCTATTTTATTTTTTTGCACAATACCCGACGAAGGACTTTTCTCCACCCTATTGGGCCGGAAATCTTTCAAGGAGAAGATGCATGCATTCGGCTCGCCCAGAAAATGGGTTATAAGTAATAAGAAATGCGCTGTAAATTGAAAAAAATACAGCACACAGACAATTAGTTTCAAATTACTTATTTCTTTCAGATTTTGATATTTTAGATTTCATTGTTTTTTGTGCGGGTAAAATTTCATTGGATTAGAAATTAACATCGTTTAATTTTTAAATTAATTTGAATCTGGCTAGAAATTTCGGGATGTATGTTGTTTGCGATGGATTTGGAGGCTGACTTGTGGGCCTACTAGGTTGACGTGTACACAAGGATTTGTCAACTTAGTCCACAAATGACTCTAGCAGCAGTGACCATTTGATGTTAATCCAACGGCCGTGCTATTTCTTCAATCTCTCATCTTCTTGCTCCAGCTGCCCAAACCAGCACCGACGAGACCACCTGCTCCCGCCTCCCGTGGCCGGCTCTGCTGCCGCGCAAGGCTCGCCGCCCACCATACTCCCATCATTGGCTAGGCCATACCTCTACTCACCCACACCTCCTGTTATTCGCTGGCGACAACAACCGAACCAGTAAACCCTCATAATCCCCGCCTCACGGGCAACCACTGCCGAGTCTTCCCTGGCTCCGGGTCGTTCCCTTCCTAGGACTCGCCGTCGTCCACCGTGTTGGTGCTCTCGGCATGGCATGGTCAACATAGTCAACAAACGACAACCATCATAAGATGGATGTACGTGGAGCGGCTGAGAGTAGGGATCCACATGGTCCATGGCCGCACACAAGCAAGTGCGTCCTTATTACGCGAAAAATGATTCCTCCCACTAACAGGCGGGACCCAGCAGCTACATCTTCGCACGCAAGGAAGTGCCTCCTTATTACGTGGAAAAAAAGTTGCATCCTCATGACAGCTAAGACCCACCAGCTACGTCTTCGCACGCAAGGAAGTGCTTCCTTATTACATGCAAGTAAAATGATTCCTCCAGCTGCTAGCTGGGACCCACCCAATTTGTAGGCTGGCTTGTGGGCCTACTAAGATGACGTGTACGCAGGGCTTTGTCAACTTAGTCAACAAATGATTCTAGCAGCAGTGACTGTTGGATGTTAGTCTAACCACCGTGCTGCTTCTTCCACCTATGATATTCTTGCTCCAGCTGCTCAAACCAATGCTGGTCGTACTGCCTGCTCCTGCCTCCAGTGGCCGGCTGTGCTGCCGTGCAGGCCTCACTACCCCACCCTACTCCCAGCACTGACCAGGCCTTCCCTTTACTCACCCAAACTCCTTGTTATCTTGCGGCGATGGTAGCCTCACACCGCAGTCGAACCAGTTGACCCTCGTACTCCCTTCCGCGTGAGAAAGCATTATCTTTTATTCCCCGACTCTGGGTTGTTCCCTTCCCAGGACTCACCATCGTCCACCGTGTTGGTGATGTTAGTGCAGCGATGTCAACATCGTCAATGAATGACACCCATCGGAAGAGGACTTTATGTGGTGAGGCTGATAGTAGGACCCACCAGCTACATCTTTGCACGCAAGGAAGTGCCTCCTTATTATGCGAAAAAATGATTCCTCCTCTTGACAGATGGGATCCACTAGCTATATCCTAACACGCAAGGAAGTATGTCCTTATCCTCTCTGATAGCTAGGACCCATTGGTGGAAGCATACATACCGCCGCTTGTCTGGTTGCAGACGTGTATGTACATACCGGTTAATCAGTTTGGCTACCACGATGAACCGTGGTCGAGTAAGGAGTGGTAGCAGTTCAGGCAGTCCCTTATAATTCATGCACACATACAACAACCATGCTGCAAAAAAGATGTCCACGTATGTACATACGGGCGGGGTCTCGAACGCATACAGTGACGACACACTATTGATCTGTAGCCAATCGGCTAGGTCAAAACGGAGGAAACAATGTCGTGTTCATCGGGAGTCAACCGACTAGGTCAGAAAGCGTCATGTCCAACAGGAGCCAACCGGATTGGACGAAATAGCCGAAACGAGGTTTGGCATACCATAGAATGGACGAAACGTCCTTCTGTTTGACCGCGTACAGTCGAAATGGGACCATATTCATTGGGAGGGGTGTGGCATACCACGAAACAGAGGAAACAAATTTCTCCCCAACCGCCTATGGTCAAAACAAGGTCCTATTCATCGGGTGGATTGGGGCGTACCGCAAAACAGAGGAAGCGAACTTCTCTTCGAGCGCCTACGATCGAAGTGGGGTCATGTTCATCGAGAGGGGTGTGGAGTACCACAAAATGGGACTCCACATGCTACTGTTCATCCAAGGTCGACTTCCTCCAACCTCCACTTGCTACTATTGATCCATCGTCAACCTCCTCCAGCCTCCGCCTGCCAATGTTCATCCATGGGCTATTGTTCATCCAGCCTCCACTGGCTACTGGTCATCCATTCCTCCCCTGGGTCTTGTTCATTCACCCCAACCGGCTGGGGCGTGTGGTGGCCTCCACATGGTCTTGTTCATCTAGCGGTAACTGCCTACACGGCCTGGGTCCTGTTCATCCAATCCCCACCAGGAACTGTTCATCCACATCCAACCAACCGGCTGGACTCACCACACATGTGACACCCCGAGACCGATGCTCCAGAAGCCTTCCATATATTTCGTGATCTCTGTGTGTTTAATTTTGCTTGCTCTATTTATTTTTGCATTGCATCATGTCATCATGCCATCATGTCATTAATCTTTCCAACTCAACTAAATAAATTGTGTGGATCTTCGATCCATTTAAATCGAGGGAATTCACGTGGTGATTTCTCTTTATAGCATATCCTCCTAATAATTATGGAGCTATTATAAATATTCCATTAGTTTGGAATTAACCATAACACTATTGAAAAATAATTGCCATGCCTATTCCATCTCAAGTTTGTTCCCCAAACTTTGCCACTAATTCTCATCTCTTTTATCGAGGCTCTTCCTAAATTCTCAACGTTTTTGGACTTACCGAATAACCACTTCTTTCTCACACGCATTTTGAATTAAATTCAAATGAGTTTGAATTCAACTTCACACGCGTGCTCTTTTCTATTTTCTTGGATCAACCTAATTTTTATGAGTCCGAGAAAATCAACCCCATGTCCAAATTCTGTATCTAACCCTTCCTTTCTTCTCATTTTCTTCTTTGCTATTTTTCTGTAATTGAGGAATAGAAGAGGAGAAAATATTAGGAGGAAGAGAGAGATTCCAGCAGAGCCCAACTATACCTGGCCTTCCTCCCTCTCCACCAAGTGGCCCAAGGCCCAGCCGGCGGCCTCCCTGGGCCCAGCTGCACCCCTCCACTTAACCCTAGCCCGACTCCCCTGCTCGACCCCTCCTCCCTATCGAGCGAGCCCCTCAGCGCCGCCACCTATCTCCCTCCGCTCGATCCCCTTGCCTCTCCCTCTCGTTCCCGTCGAGCGACGCCACCCGAGGCCCCTGCGCTCCCTCGTCCTCCTCCTCGTCGCCCCGACTTCTTCTCCAACCTCGCCGGCTCTACTACACGCCCGCCATGGCGCCCGGCCGGCCTGCGAGCACGGGCCGCCGTCGCGCCCCTTCCATCACCAGCTGCCGCCCCTTCCCCTGTTTCTTCTGCTGCATCGCGCCGCCGGGTTCGGCCTCCCACGCCTCCGCCAGGTCCACCCCTCTTGGGAATTCGTTGCCACAAGACCACGCCGGAGCTGCCCTTCCCGTCGGCCAGATCCTCTGCCGCCCTGGCCGTCTCCTGCTCCTCGCCTCGAGCACCAGCGCTCCAAGGCGGGTCTCCTACTGCTCGTCGCCGCTGGAGCTCCCCCACACCTGCAGACAACCACACATCTGCCTTGTGTCGGCCTAGATCGGGACTGTCCCCGGCCTAGCCTTCTCATGCGACTGTCGCCCGCCATGGCCTCCCTTCCGTCCGCTCTCCACTTCACCGTGAACGTCAAGTTGCAGCGCAAAGGCCCGAAGACCCACTGTTGAACCGAGGCACTTGTGTTGCTTCGTGTTGGATCGCCAAGGTCCATGAAAACCAAGTTCGACTACCGCATCGGATCACCAAGTTCAACAACTATCCTTGAGTACGACTACATGGTGGCGCGTCAAGTACCTCTATCTCCGTCTCCGGAATCGCCAAGTACCGTGACGCCTGAAGACATCGGATTCGTCAAGTTCACCTTTGAAACGAGTACGACTACACTTGGCGATGCGTCAAGTTCCACTACAGTCAACCCCGGAGACCCATGGACGTCAAGTTCCTCGTCGTGACCCCGAACATCTACGAAACGTGAATGACCACGAAATGTTAACAACTACTTCCCATGTCGCCTCGTGAACGACCACTTTCACTACGACTGTCCCGAGAACGGCTACTTCCACTACCGAAACATGTACCACTACTTCCACGATGTCCGTGAACGACTACTTCCACTTCGATCTCGAACGCCCAAAAAATGCACGTTTCAAAGGTATAACCGCCGAGACGACTTTCCGAGAACGAATGCATGTTGTAAGAGATGCTTGTGTTTGCAGCGTGTTTGAATTAACACTCGTTTCCTTGCCACCGTCACGTGGGAAACCGGCTACTGGGAGCACCCCACCATCTTTTGCATGTTTCGCACATCCACACTTTCTTTTGCACCGGTTTCCCAATGAGTCACCGGATCCGAAATGTGTCGTGGCACCGTTTCCGTTTTCGCCGCCATGACACCCCTTTCTTTCCGTCGTGGCAACTAAATGCCCCATGTCTTCTTCATGTCAACATTTAACTGAAATTGCATATGACTTGACATGTGATCCTCATACATGTAAAGAAACACTTAAAATGTTGCTTGCATTTATTTTGCTTAAACTGCTAAGTCCCTAAAAGTCAACATCATGTATTCATCTTGTGTGACTTGTAACTATGTGCATGTTTACCCTAACTGAGCATATAATATATCAAAATGTTCGTCTCTCTGTGCTCTACATGATGGTGTGCTTTGCATTCATGTTAGGATGCATATTGGCATATTAATCTCTGTTGCAAAAGTGCTAAGTGCTGTTAACTGCTGAAACTTGATATAACTTGCTGATTTGTCTTTTTCATATCTTTTTGTGTGATTTTTGTTTGAGCATCATGTCAACATGTTTTAGGAGCACAATCATGTCATCTTTGTTGTGGTGCAATCCACTTTTCACTATATGCCTTGTGATGAGTGCAACAAACTTGCAAAGTGGCCTACTCACTGTTTGCTGATTTTTGAGACTTGTTAAAAACTGATAAGTCTGAAACTGTTATATTGTGATGCCATGTTTGCTTGATGCTACAGTCATATCCATGCATGTTTTGGTATGTCCAATGGGCATGTCTTGAAGTCCATATTATGCTCTATCTATCCATGCCCTTGTTTGAAATTATAGCCTGCTGTAGCATGTCTCTTGCTTGCTCTCAAGTTGCTTGATAATATATCTATCAGCCTGTCAACATCAAGTTCATTTTGGCAAAGCTTGTTGTAATCATTCTATGCATCCTATGGAGTTGTGCCAATGGAGTTATTTGGTGTATGCCATGCCTGCTACATGTTCATGACCTTTGAATGCTTATTATAATTGCCATTATTGCTGTTATGTTCCTCCAAATTCAGCATCACAATGTTGTTGTCGCGTTCCCAGATTTTCACTAATTCTGAGAATCTCCTATATTATGTTTGCAGCTTGTTTTGATTGATGCCATGAACCCGTTGCTCCCATGTATATGCCATCTTGTGTTCCTTGAGCTCCATGTTGTGTTCTAGCATGCCATGCTTTTGCTTGCCATGTTCTTGTGCTGTAGCTTATTTATTTCTTGCCTCCAACATGTCAACATATTAACTCTGCTCATCTATATGCTCTGTTTTCTACTAAGTCATAATCTGTGATATAGAGTTTGCTTGTTGCCTTGATCATGTTAGTTTATTCTTGATGCCTATGGACCTGATACTTGATGTTATTGGAATCATGTGATCGGTACTTTGAGTTCATGCCATGCTTGTGCCTATATTGTACTTGTAGCATGTTGTTTTGATAATTGTAAATTTTCTAGTTGCTGTTGTGGACAACTTGTCCTTTAAACTTGTTTCGTGTGTTTGTGTTGAACCGTTGCTCCGTTTTGAGCGTGCTCTATATGAAACTTTCTTGTTTATCCATGTAGATGCATCATGTCATGTTGCATCCATGTTTTGAGAGTGTTGTGCTTGATGTTTGAATGCATTTTGCATCAATGCCATGGGTGACTTGTTTTGCTCATATCTTCTAGGCCGTAGCTCTGAATTAATTGAACCTTATATGTAACTTGACTAGAAATTTGTGTAGATCATCATGGTGCATGTTAAATTGCTGTGTAACAACTTTAACTTAAGGTTTGTTCATATCTGGACCAATTTCGAATTTTGCATATGAGGACTTACCGGAGTTGTTATTTGTTGTTTCCGGCCTCATTTAAACTTGCTTTGTGTGTTGATCTTGTGTGCTTCATCTCTTGCCATGTTTTGCATCATGTAGCCTTGTCATGCATCATACTTTGTTGAGCATCTTGTCTTGTTTATGCGTGGTGTGTTTACCATATTGTTTGCTTCTTCTCGTTAGTTCCTGTTTCATTGCGATCGTGATGATTCGTTCGACTACACTTGGTTCGTTTTCGTGGCTTCGTCTTCTTCATGGACTCATTCTTCTTCCTAGAGGGATCTCAGGAAAGATGACCGTCACCTTGGATCTCATTACTATCATAGCCATGCTAGTTGTCTCGATGCTATCGCTATATGTCGCGCTGCCTATCTATTGTTGTCAGCCTCTCATTGTTGCCATGCAACCTCTAACATTTGACACCATCCTAGCAAACCGTTGAATGGCTATGTTACCGCTTGCTCAGCCCCTCTTATAGTGTTGTTAGTAGCAGGTGAAGATGAAGATTGCTCCATGTCGGATCTTGGATGTTGGAATATCACAATATCTCTTAATTGAATTAATGCACCTATATACTCGGCAATGGGTGGAAGGCTTGACCTTTTGCTTGGTGTTTTGTTCCACTCATGCCGCCTTAAGAACCGATAAACCAGTGTTATGTTCCTTGAGTTTGTGTTCCTAACACGGTTGGAGGTTATGGGACCCCCTTGACAGTTCGCTTTGTATAAAACTGCTCCAGCAAGGCCCAACATTGGTTTTACCATTTGCCTAATAACTAAAGACTTGCATAGGGACTTTCCGGACCCCGAGGACTTAATTAACAACCCGGGCCAGTGCTCGTCATGAGTGTTGGTCCAAACTGGGGAGACTGCGGGGCCACCACAGGGAAACTCGAGTATTGATTTTACCTGTAGGATGTCCCATCTGGTCGTGGCTTGAGACGAGATACGCGCGGCTACTATCAGGGTGTCGGCACGCCGGGAGGTCTTGCTGGACTTGTTTTACCATTATCGAAATGTCTTGTCCACCGGGATTCCGAGTCTGACCGGGTCTTCCCTAAGATAAGAGGTTTTACCTCTGCTGATCGTGAGAGGTTGTGATGGGCTAAGTGGGGACACCCCTGTAGGGTTATGATCTTTCGAAAGCCGTGCCCGCGGTTATGTGGCAGATTGGAATTTGTTAATATCTGGTTGTAGAAAACTTGACAGAGGATCCAAAATAAAATACACAAACCGCGTGAGTAACCATGACCGTCTCTTTTCATTTTGAGAAGAGAACACGGTGGGGTTATGTTTGACTCGTAGGTAGTTCAGGATCACTTAGCGATCATTACTAGTTTGCGACCGTTTGCATAGATGCTCTTCTTACTCTTGTACTCGTAAGTTAGCCACCATATAATGCTTAGCCGCTGCTGCAACCTCACCACTTAACCTCTCCATACCCATTAAGCTTTGCTAGTCTTGATACCCATGGTTATGGGATTGCTGAGTCCTCGTGGCTCACAGATACTACAACAACAGTTGCAAGTGCAGTTTTCCGATGACTTGACGTGAGAGCGATGTTTACTTGTCTTGGAGTTCTTTCTTCTTCTTCTTTGTCGATCTTGGGATAGGTTTCTGGTCGGTAGGCTGGGATAGCAGGATGGATGTCGTGTGTTTTATGTGTTTTCATCCATAGCCGGATGACTTGTGTATGATATTGTTGTATTCATGTGGAAGTTTGTATGACTTGTATATCCCCGTCTATTTATGTAGTGGTACGATGTAATGATATCCATCTTGCTAAGCGCCCGAAATGCGGTTGTGCCCCAATCTCGAAGTTATCATGTGATCGGGATATAATCACATCTTGGGCGTGACAACACATCTCGACTCGTTCGACATATCGTGTGCACGGCAGCAACGGGCACTGTTCACTGGCTATGTCTCACACGAGCTCGATTGGCTTCATTGAGCAGCGAGAAGGATCGATCGGTTACAGTTAGCGAAGGAATCGATCTGGTTCAGTTAGAAGTGAAGGAATCGCTCGGCTTCAGTTAGCAGCGTAGGGATCGATCGATTGGCTTCAATACATAGTGGGATCGATCGCTCATGTTCAGTACATAGCTAGTGTGATCGCTTGGGTTTAGTAAGCATATGCCTCTCAAGGGTTTAGTTAGCGAGCGCCTTGCACACACGCGCATATGAGAGAGAAATGTGCAAACCACACTGCATCACTCGTCCCCGACCACCCATCATAACCAGGAACTTCCCAAATTTTCCTCGCCCTCACTTTTAGCATGATTTTTTACATCATGGACATCCCAAATAATGTCATGCAGTTGTGTCTCCGGCCCATTTTCTGTCATAATTTTTTTCATAGAAATAGGAGCCCACTACATCTATGATGATACATGATTTTGTCACAATTATCGTCATAGAAGTGTCATAGGCATGACAGAAGAAGTTTTCATCCAGGCCATAATGTCACATATGTGTCTTTTTTGTAGTGACAGGGAGGATGATATGGACATGGTTGGTTATAAAGTTTTACTTCATGGAAATGTTTTCTAGAAGGAACCCCTAAGTCAAACAAAACATCATGTTCCCATCGTCCATAAGATAGCAAACTTGAAAACTAAAATACTCCACATCACAAAACCTTTGCATTATGATTTGGTATTGCCCTGCTTTCTTTTGTGTGATGGTCATGTAGAGTTGAGGATGACTCCTTCTCAAAAGAGAGGGGGTGATGAGGATATCTTAGTCATTGAAACAACACAAATCAACCCTGGGCAAACTCCAAGTTGTGATAAACAAATGCATGATCAGATGCAACACAATTCTAAGGTGAAAGCTACAAACGAGGATTGCATTATTCCTTTGCATGGATATTATCTACTTTCCTTCTACTTATCTTTGTAAATTAATGAGAGTCGAGGACGCCTCATCATCAAGGGAAGGAGGATGATGAGCACATGGGTACATCATACATGAATTTTAGAAAAGTGCATAATATACTTGGAAAGAATTACTAAGCTGAATCAAGCAAAGACATGATCAACTGAACGCTAACTTAAGTTTACCTTATGTAGCGATCCAATCCCAATGGATCGAAGTCTCTGTGCTTAAGTGTCATCCCTGGATTGGTATGCTGACACACACAGTACTCGAGGATTTATAACCGAGTTCAATCACACACATATTACATAGAGGTCCTTATCAAGTGTATTTATTAAAAAAATGTGGCTCAAGGCCAACTAAATTAAAATACTGCGGAAGCTTCAAAGATAAGTGAGTCCATCGAACTCCACAAGAAAACCAAGTGCAGAACAATGACCTATCACAGATTAATCCTCGTCAGAAAACTCCACCACATGAGATGCTGCAGCCGTGTAGGTCAGCACATGGAATATGTTGGCAAAGTCACACTATAGCATAATGATGAACAATATCTATCTCTACATGCATATTTGGCTGGTGGGGGCTCTAAGTTTAAATTTTTGCATAAAGCTAATTTTTCCCACAACAAAGGATTTTTTTATTTACTACTAGATTAAATTACCAATATTGAGAAGATTCCTCCAACTCAATCCAAAAACCTCCAAGTTATCAACAACCCAACAATTTCATTAAATAGAGTGATGATATCAACAAATAATTCACTTCTAGATACTCAAGATGTCCATAACCGGGGACACGGGTAATCATGATTAGTTTGTACACTCTGCAGAGGTTTACGCACTTTTCCCCACAAGACTCGACCGTATCCATGATCAAAAGATTGAGACATAGCCTTCTGGAAGTATTTACTCTTTACTCTGGGTAGACCGGTACACCTACTTTCCCCAACATCAGCTAGTCTACCACTGAAATAGGTCACACAACTTACTCGACTATGCTAGAACACATAATGGCTTGTAGCTGCACACAGAAGTTTCTAGGCATGAAAAATCATATGATCCCTTTGAGGGTGGCATTCCGTAGGATGATCACACGGGTCCTCCAGGATCTCCTAGGACAACACTGGATTTCCTAGGTGCCCCAACCATTCCACCCAGATGTGTATTCATGTTGCCACCTTAAACTTTCCCTTAGTTATTGTTACTCTCATAACTTGCATGAATCTCACATATTAATCCCCGTTTACGAGCATGGCTAAGCAACATGTAATATAACATATATTCTCGAGGTGATCAAAGTCATAGGTTCCTACCACATGATCTACCTAGCATAACCACATGCTCCCAATCCAACTCGTGCAAAATCTTTGAGGGGTGAAACTAATGCATAGTGATACGTCCATTTTGCATCATGCTTTTATGTTGATATTTCTTGCATTATGGGCTATTATTACACGTTATGTCACAATGCGTATACCTTTTCTCTCTTATTTTACAAGGATTACATGAAGAGGGAGAATGTCGACACTGGAATTCTGGGCTGGAAAAGAAGCAAACTCTGGAAACCTATTCTCCACAACTCGAAAAGCTCTGAAACTCCACAGGACACCGTTTCAGAAAATATAAAAAAATATCTGGCAAAAGAAGATCACCGGGGGGGCCACCATCTGTACACGAGGATGGGGGGTGCGCCCCTCCTCTCTGGGCGCGCCCCCTGCCTCGTGGGCCCCCCGATGCCCATCTTCTCCTATATGAGGTGTTTTGACCTGGAAAAACTCATAAGAAGGCTTTCGGGACCAGACGCCGCCGTCTCGAGGCGGAACCTTGGCGGAAACCAATCTAGAGCTCCGGCAGAGCTGCTCTGCCGGGGATACTTCCCTACGGGAGGGGGAAATCGTCACCGCCGTCATTACCAACAACTCGCCCATCTTGGGGAGGGTTATCTTCATCAACATATTAACCAGCACCATCTCCTCTTAAACCCTAGTTCGTCTCTCGTATCCAATCTCTGTACCCAAACCTCAGATTGGTACTTGTGGGTTGCTAGTAGTGTTGATTACTCCTTGTAGTTGATGCTAGTTGGTTTACTTGGTGGAAGATCATATGTTCAAATCCATTATGCATATTAATACCCCTCTGATCATGAGCAATATTATTTCTTGTGATTAGTTACTTTCGTTCCTGAGGACATGGGAGAAGTCTTGCTATAAGTAGTCATGTGAATTTGGTATTCGTTCGATATTTTGATGAGATGTGTGTTGTCTCTCCTCTAGTGGTGTCATGTGAACATCGACTACATGACACTTCACCATTATTTGGGCCTAGAGGAAGGCATTGGGAAGTAATAAGTAGATGATGGGTTGCTAGAGTGACAGAAGCTTAAACCATAGTTTATGCGTTGCTTCGTAAGGGGCTGATTTGGATCCACTTGTTTCATGCTATGGTTAGGTTTACCTTAATACTTCTTTTGTACTTGCAGATGCTTGCATTAGAGGTTAATCATAAGTGGGAGTCTTGTCCAAGTAAGGACAGCACCCAAGCACCGGTCCATCCACATACCAAATTATCAAAGTACCGAACGCGAATCAGATGACCGTGATGAAAACTAGTTTGACGATCATTCCCATGTGTCCTCGGGAGCGCTTTTATTCATATAAGAGTTTGTCTAGGCTTGTCCTTTGCTACAAAAAGGATTGGACCATCTTGCTGTACCTTATTTACTTTTACCTTTTGTCACTTGCTACCAATTACCTTATCACAAAACTATCTGTTACCTATAATTTCAGTGCTTGCAGAAAATACCTTACTGAAAACTACCTATCATTTCCTTCTGCTCCTCGTTGGGTTTGACACTCTTATCAAAAGGACTACGATAGATCCCCTACACTTGTGGGTCATCAAGACTCTTTTCTGGCGCCGTTGTCGGGGAGTGAAGCGACTTTGGTAAGTGGAATTTGGTAAGGAAAAATTTATATAATTGTGATGGCCTGGCTTATTAGGGATGATAGACTACTCATATCAATAAGGAATTCCTTCTTTTCCGAGAGCCCATTCGGATAGAACTCCAAAGTTAAGCGTACTCAGCTTGGAGTAGTTTCAAGATGGGTGACCAACCGGGAAGTTGCTCCCGGGTGCGCACGAGTGAGGACAAAGTGCGCAGAAAAGACTAGTATTGATATGTGAGGCCAGTCTAGATCCCGCCAGGAGTAACGACCACCGGCGGGTGTCTCCGGGGCGTTACAAGTTGGTATCAGAGCCGACCCTCGCGGTTACACGGATGTTTGCGGACAGTTTGCAGTCATGTTGTGCATGACGTTTGTGACCCGTCGTGGCACACGGCATGGCACATGTGCTGTCCTGGAAGCACAGACGGTTGTGCCAAGAGGGAACGTTCCTGTGGCCCGACGAGGACGTCGGTTCCTCTGAGTGAGGGTGTATGTGATGGCCTGGCTTATTAGGGATGATAGACTACTCATATCAATAAGGAATTCCTTCTTTTTCGGGAGCCCATTCGGATAGAACTCCAAAGTTAATCGTGCTCAGCTTGGAGTAGTTTCAGGATGGGTGACCAACAGGGAAGTTGCTCCCGGGTGCGCACGAGTGAGGAAAAAGTGCGCAGAAAAGACTAGTATTGATATGTGAGGCCAGTCTAGATCCCGCCAGGAGTAACGACCACCGGCGGGTGTGTCCGGGGCGTTACAATAATGTGCTGAAATTTATTGTAACTTATTACTATGGCTCATCATCCTTTGAGGGGCTTGTTCGGGGTATCTTCACCCCGACTAGAAGAGCAAAGAGTTGCTCCTCAACCTACTGCACCTACTGAAAATGTTTGCTTTGAAACTCCTTCGGGTATGATAGAGAAACTGCTAGATAATCCCTTTACAGCAGATGGAAGACTGCATCCCGAGTTACACCTAATCTATGTGGATGAAGTTTGTGGATTATTTAAGCTTGCAGGTATGCCCGAGGATGTCATCAAGAAGAAGGTCTTCCCTTTATCTTTAAAGGGAGATGCATTGACATGGTTTATGTCGGATTCAGGGCTCCACAAAACCCGTTAAGTTCGAACACATGGGCATGAACGAAGATCTCTCCCACTCACGTCTACCTAGCGCCTCGCTCTCGTCTCGGTGGAAGTATTCAAGCAAACAACGAACAAACACACAAGAGTTTATCCAGGTTCGGGCCATCGTGTGGTGTAAGACCCTACTTCTTGCTTTGGTGGATTGGCTCCGGGCGAGCTAGAATATGAACTAGTACAAGGGTTCCACGGCTCAGGAGGCGAGCTCAGGAGGGTCGGGAGGCTAGTGTTCTTGCTCCTTGTGCGGTGGTAAAGTGTGTGAGTCGATCATCCTTCCCTTTGCAGTGGAGGTTCTAGCTACTTATATAGGCGGCCACAGTCCTCTTCCCCCGAAATGTTTAGGCGGGAAGGGATTCCACAACGGCCATTTTTGAGCGGGAACACAAGGACGTTCCTGCCCTGACAAAAGCAGTCTTCGCCTGCAAAAGGATCAAACGGTGACACGATGGTGGGCTCGACGGTGACATCCTCCTTATCGTCCTTGCGGTCTTCGGTCTTGCTGCACCAAAGAGGAAACCTTTGCCCCGCTCCTTGGGAACCAACGGCTGTGCTGTCTCCTTTGCACCGAAATGGCAACTGTGCCGCTGGTGGACGCTGGCACTCGCTGGCGTGGTGCGTCACTGCTGACATCACTGCCTCCTCCTAAGGCAGGCTTGGCCTTGAATTCTCCGCCCCTCTGGAACGCCTTGCCGAGGCCGCTCCCGAGGGGGTCTTGGCGTCGTTCTCCTCGCGAGGCCTGGCCCCTCGCGGGGGTCTTGAGTAGCTGGTCGATTAGCTGGGCCGTACGAGGCCGCTTGTAGGAGCGTGTCGCGGCCCACAGACAGGCAAGTCTGGGTACCCTGGTTCCCAGGACGCCGATAGTAGCCCCCGGGCCCAAGGCGCACTCGGAGTTGGCTTCGGCGAAGCCTTAGTCGAGGACGAAGCACCACGGGCCCCAAAAAGGCTGCGGGCCAGGCTGGCGCGTGACGGTTGGATGGGACGCGAGCGACTCCACTTCCCACGCAATCTTGACAATCGTGTGACTTGACAACTCCTAGGCGCGGGCAGCGGGGCCATTATGGCTACGTGCGAGTGGCCGCCGGTTGGTCTTCTTGGCTTATAAACAGGGGGGTGAGGCTCCACGCCTCTCACTTGACCGTTGCAGGCTGATACCCACGTTTCCATTGCTCCCAGGGCTCCATAGCGCCGATTCACAGGTTCTCGGCCGCGGAGAAAGGGAAGAGCCCGATGGTAGAGCCCGAACGGCTCCCCCCGAAGAAGAGGCACCGTGATTCTCCGGGTGCGTCCCTGAGGCCGGCGGACGCTCGCACATGGTGCACGCGGGCTCCACCAGGATTTCCGCTTCCCTTGCACACCTCAACGACAAGCAAATTGAGCGAGGGCGGCGATAGGGGTGGCGTCTCCAGTCGCCCGGAGAGACGGGCGTCTCCCCGCACCCTACTATCGTCCCATTCGAAGGATGATGCCCGCGAGTTCATCGTATGGGCGAGGGCCCCTCCGCATTCCTGGATCCTTCTTCCTCCGTTCCTTAGGGAGGTACTCCCGGCTCGGGGCCGGGTGACGATGGAGCTGAGGCACGAAGGGTGTCACCTTCCTCCTTCGCATGCCGACTTGGAGGTGGTTTCTTCCGGCCAGGTCTTCATGACCTGGGGCTGGGGTGTGGTGCGTCGCGCCTGCGCCCCCACCGGGAGGCACATTCTTCACTTCGGACTGGACAGGACGGGCGCGGTGACCTTCAATGTCTTTGGGGCGGACGACCTTCGACTGCCGTGTGGCGCAGGGAATGGGCTCGCCGGCGACTATTCCCCGTGTCATCAGAGCAGTGAAGCGCTCGCTATTGGCTATATCTCCGACTCTCTTGATAGCAGTTATGCTACCCCTGAGACAACCTCGAGCTTTGATAAGAGCTACGAGCCGCCAAGCCACCTCCCCTATCATCGGAGGGAAACGGTGTCCTTCCGGCGTCGCCGTTGTTGAAGGAGTCCAAGCCGAGTTCCTTGGGAGCGTCTTCCTTAGCTTAGTTCCCGCGGGACATCATGGAGGGCTTCACAAGGACATGTAAATTCTCGTAATACTTTTGTTACTATCTAGCATTATAAACGTATGTCATGCATGATTGCCTTGTTAGAGCATGGTTTTCCCTTTCTTTCGTTCCTGCGGTAGCTCAAGGCCCTACGCCTGCGAGACCCAGTCCCGGAACTAGCCTCGGCCTGTGCTGGTATGCCAAGTTGCGGCGCCGTGGCCAAGGCCAGGAGGCGAGGGGTCCAGGATCCGGTAAGAGCCCCTGAGGCGCAATGCTCAGGAGGTCCCTCTTGGCATCCAGGTAGCTGCCCACTGGTCCATCGGGAAGGGCTTCGTAACTGTAGTAAGTGGTGGCGTAGGTATGCAAGCGGGTGCAACATTGAAGACTAATCTTAGCAATTCCTGAGGTCAAATGGTGCTTGACTCCTGCTTCCCTTCCCTTGAGGCAAGGTTTGGCGTCCAAGAGCCTTCGTGAGGAGGCGGCGGTGACCGCGCCCTAGGCTCTGGGAACAGAAGCCACATGGTTGGTGGAGACGTTTCTCAGGCCGTTACCCTCATAGCCAAAGGGGTGGGGCCTGGTGATGCTGCGCTTGGTGATGCTTGATCCGTCCTGTTAAGTGAGAGAAGTGCGAGTGCCTCGGGGAGGCGTAAGAACTTGGTTGAATTTGAAAAAACTTGACGTTATTGTAGTAGCTAGATGATTCCATGCTTTCTTCCTTTCATGTTTGCTTTAGGTGCTCTGCATCGGCAGGGCCCAACCCCGCGCATACCTCGACTGCCTCTGAGCCCTCTGGATGACCGGGGTTACCGTAGTAACTAGGCTCGTTGCTGAGCCCTCCGGACACCAGGGTTACCGTAGTAACTAGACTCAAGGGATGAGGGGCTACGTGCCCAGTGAGGGCCTTGGGTCGCGATGCCCAAGGGTCCCCCTTGACGTTCAAGCGATCCCGTTTTCGTTCTGCGTCGGCAGGGCCCAACCCTGCGCATACCTCGATCACCATTGAGCCCTCCGGAAGACCGGGGTTATCGTCATAACTAGGCTCAAGGGATGAGGGGCTAAGTGGCTAGTTAGGCCCCTGGGTCGTGATGCCCAAGGGTCCCCCTTGACGTATGAATGGCTCTCATGAAGGAGAACGAGCACGATACCTTGCCCATGAGCCTTCGCCTGGGATGGGGGCACGAGAAGGCCAGGTGTCTGGGCACCTGGTAGGGTGGCGTCTGCCAGGCGTGACCTGAGCATAGCCCCCGTGCCTAGCCCCCCACACGACACCCATCCAAGGAGAAGCTGTGAGCGTCGTGAGCTGAAAAGCTCCCTGAGGTTGGTGCGACCACTTGGGGCCACCCTCAGTTGTTTATAACTAGCGCAGAGCATAGAGCTACCACACTTGCACGGAGTGTGGGCATAACCGCGCCTCGGTCGTATCGGCTAGCACGGAGCTTGGTGCTTCCACTGGTTCGTGGGCATAACCGCTCCTCGTTTGGATCTGACAGCGCGGAGCTTGGTACTTCCACTGGACCGCGGGAGGGAGCCTCCCACCGGGAGAGACCCCGGGGCGTGTACATCCCCGTCCTGACACATGGCTGGCACGGTAGGACAACCAAGGTGTATATGGGCCCTCCTCAGGACGAGCTGAAAGACTCTAAGGAAGTTCTCGTGAGCTTACGCATCACTCACGAGACCCTACCCTGAGGCGGGTTGAGCCTGAGTCTTCTTCTGCAAAATGTGAAAAGAGAGGTGTTGTGTCGACCTGCGCGGAGTGCATCTCCAGAGGATATTGCATGAGAAGGCCGCCGTGCCCAGTCTTCTCATGCCACGATCCAAAGGAAAAACAACCGGCGCGCGGTTCCCGCATGAGCGAGGCACCTGCCACGGGCCCCTACTTACCCATCCATGATTAGCCCATGCGAGAACAAGGCACCAAGGACCATGGGAGGTGCCATCACGGAAATGTCTCGCTAGGCAGAGCTCAGCCCTTGGGTTTATCAATGCTACAGGGACGGACCCGAGCACAGACGTCGAGCCAGTCCTTAATCATGGGGCGGTCGCGAGTGGGCTCACAAGGGCTCATGACCTTAGTGGCGGTGAGGACGCCAAGCATATAGATAATGCGAATGGAAAGAAATATCTGTCCTTGATCGTGCAAAAAAGGGAGACACCCGCGAGAGAACAGCCCCCAGCGGCCCGAGGATGATGTAGCCCGAGAGGCGCCCTCGTTTGGATACCTGAAGTGTCACCTGATACTTTCCGAAGGAGAGTTGGGGTAGCTGAAGACGCGAGCTGTGCGGGTCGCTCCTGAGGATCGTCAGGCTCCTGAGGCTCTCAGTGGTCACGCGGGTTTGGCTCCCGCTCCGTCCGGACCGCCTGCCGCTGAGGCCCCCAAGGCCTGCAACGCGAGATGCTGGAACATGGCAGCTGCGTTGCGGAAGCCGAAGAGCGTGCGGACGTAGCTGCAGGGGAGGGCCCTCCTCCGGCCGACCACCTTCGGCCAGAAGGGCTCCTGAGAACCGGCTCGGTTGAGACCCGCGATGTCGACGCATACGCGGAAGCAGTCGCTTGGGCTGCGAGTAGGTGGACTTGGGATCGTGCGGTTACGCCCACCGCGGATGAGTCTGGCGTACTGAACTTCCTCTGTAACTTGGTCGATGAAGTCCTGAGCCCTCAGTGCTGGACGGCTCGCGCTAGGCTCATAAAAACGCGCATCAAGATACGCTTGCAGGTGGTGCTCAAACACCTCCCTCGAGGCACGGGTCAGCTCGACGACACTCCAGAGGAGAGCCCCCGAGCCCGTTACGAGAGGGGCATCGAGCGCACCTCCCTATGCGAGGGTGGAAGGCGCCTCGTCAACAGGCGCGAGTCCTGAGGCCAGGTCGTTGGGAGCCCCCGCGTCCTGAGGTCCGTCGACGGGTAGGTTCTTCTTCTTCTTGGGGGCGGTCTGCAGGGCGAGGACGGCTTCATCCTCGTCGGAGCACTCGACCGTCGCGGTCTGGTAGGCACGCTCCGGGGAACGCACTGCTTCCTTCTCGTCGGAGGTGATCGTGATGACTCCGCCCCTCCTGGGTATCTTGAGGACGTTGTAGCCATGATGGGTCGCCGCCATGAACTTGGCAAGGGTAGGATACCCCAGGATGGCATTGTAAGGGAGGTGGATGTTGGCGACGTCGAAGTCGATGAGCTCTGTGTGGTAGTTGTCGCGGTCGCCAAATGTGACGGGGAGGCGGACTTGCCCCATCGGGAGTGTGGAGCCATCTGTGACTCCATAGAATGGATTGGTGGGGTGGAGCTGATCGTTGGGAACCTGGAGTGTCTTGAAGGTCTGGATGGAGAGGACGTTGAGCCCTACTCCTCCATCGATGAGGGTCTTGGTCACGAGGACGTTGCTGATGGTCGGGGTGCAGAGCATCGGGAGTGCGCCCGGGGCCGCAGTGCACTTGAGCTGGTCTTTGGGGTCGAAAGCGATGACTTGTTTGGTCCACCTGAGGTTGCACGCGGCGTCAGGCCTGGGAAGCGCCGCGTTCACCTCACGGGCGAACTGCTTGAAGATGCGGTGAGAAGCCGGGGCATGGGCTCCTCCCAGAATGCATGCGACTGCACGTGGTTCCTGGAAGCCCCCTGCCCCGTCTCCCTGGCGGTCGTCGTGGTTCCCTCTTGGCGGTGGTGGCAGTGGAGGCAGGCCTCCGTTGCCTTGAGGGCGACCCTCACGAGGCTGGTCGCACCATGGGGCGTCTTGAGGCTGCTCCTGCCAGTGGTCTTCACGAGGTTGCTCACGCCACCCTTGGCGCGAGTTCCTGCCGTCCCAGCGTCCTCCTCCTTGGCCTCCTCCATGGTCGGAGCCGCGGTTGTCGCACTCAGGGCGCTGCCCGCCGCGCATCACCCTGAGCTCCTCATAGTCATTTGTGTTGTGGCTGTGGACGTTGTGGAAGACGCAATACGATCGGTTGTCTCTGGGGAGGTCATCGTAGCCGCAGCCACGCTTCACTTCTGGCTCAGCAGCCAGCACGGTGGTTCCCTTGCGCTTCGACTCCTTGGCCTTGGTCTTCTTGTCGTCCGCCTCCGCCTCAGGAAGCTCCTGAAGGGAGAGGCGGCCTTCCTCCGCTCTGGCGCACTTCGCCGTGAGCTTGAACATCTCGAGGGCTGTGCATAGGTCTTCGTGGATGGCGAGCTCTTCCCTCATCCTGACGTCGCGGACGCCAGCGGAGAACGCAGAGATGATGGCCTCGTCCGAGACCCTGGAGATATGGAGGCGCATGGTGTTGAAGCGTTGGATGTACTTTTGTAGGGTTTCTCCTGGCTGCTGCCTCACGCGACGCAGGTCCGCAGCTGCCGGGGCTCAGTCGCGGGTGCCTTGGAAGTTAGCGACGAAACGCTAGTGAAGCTCTCCCCAGGAGGAGATGGATCCCGCCGGGAGATTCAGGAGCCAGGAGCGCGCGCCGTCCTTCAGAGCCATGGGGAACCAGTTCGTCATGACCTGCCGAGTGCCGTTGGACGCCTCGATGCTCAGCTCATAGAGTTGGAGGAACTCCATGGGGTCGGTGGTGCCGTCGTAGCGCGGAGGCAGGTCCGGCTTGAACTTGACGGGCCAAACGAGGCGCCGTTGCTCGGGAGCTAGGGCGCCACACCCGCGCACGCTCATGATCACAGGCGCCCCCTGCACATGTGACGCTGGTTCTTGAGGTGCTGGTGCCACCACCTCCTGTGGCGTGTGGTCTGGGCGTTGTGGCCCAGGGGGCCCACGAGCCCCTGCATGTGGGTGCGGGATCACCTGTCAGCTCTCCTCGTCGCGGGCGTGGGCTCTGCGGGGTTGTTCACGTCGAGGGGCCTCGCGCCGGCCCTCTTGGCCGGCGGGGTGAAGGTGAGGCGGAGCCGGGACCCCACGGCCATCGTTCGCTATCGGGGGCGACGGAGGACGTGAGGAGTGCGTTGGTGCAGGCGCTTCCCCAGCTGCGTTGACGAGCTCGGTGATGCAATGGAGCCACTCCTCGTAGAGATCATCTGCCGGGCGGTAGCGCAAGAGCTCCCGCGCCATCAGTAGCGCAGGCTGCTGGTAGACCGGCCCACGGCGGACCAGCAAGGATGACGCAGTGGTCGGCGAGGGTGAAGGTGTTGCCGTGCGACCGTCCCGCCGCACGGACAACGGTAGCGAGGAGTCCTGCTGCTCGTGGACAGCCGGGTCGGTGGCGGCGTTGGCGACCGGCGAGTTGGGGCGGAGGGTTGCGCCATTGCCCGCGGGCGCCGTCTGAGCGACGTTCGCAGCGTGGCGGGCGGCGCGAGCTCGGCGTGTGTCCACCATGGCTATGGAGCAGGGTCGGTGACGAGAACGCGACGAGGTTGTTGGAGAGGCGAGATTTCGACACACCCCCTACCTGGCGTGCCAAATGTCGGATTCAGGGCTCCGCAAAACCCGTTAAGTTCGAACACAGGGGCGTGAATGAAGATCTCTCCCACTCAGGTCTAACCTAGCACATCGCTCTCGTTAGTGGAAGGATTCAAGCAAACAACGAACAAACACACAAGAGTTTATCCAGGTTCGGGCCACCGTGTGGTGTAAGACCCTACGTCCTGCTTTGGTGGATTGGCTCCGGGTGAGCTAGAATATGAACTAGTACAAGGGTTCCTGGGCTCAGGAGGCGAGCTCAGGAGGGTCAGGAGGCTAGTGTTCTTGCTCCTTGTGCGGTGGTCAAGTGTGTGAGTCGATGATCCTCCCCTTTGTAGTGGAGGTTCTAGCTACTTATATAGGCGGCCATGGTCCTCTTCCCCCAAAATGTTTAGGCGGGAAGGGATTCCACAACGGCCATTTTTGAGCGGGAACACAAGGACGTTCCTACCCTGACAAAAGCAGTCTTCGCCTGCAAAAGGATCAGACGGTGACATGGTGGTAGGCTCGGCGGTGACATCCTCCTTATCGTCCTTGCGGTCTTTGGTCTTGCTGCGCCAAAGAGGAAACCTTTGCCCCGCTCCATGGAAACCAACGGCTGCGCTGTCTCCTTTGCACCGAAATGACAACTGTGCCGCTGGCACTCGCTGGCGCGGTGCGTCACTGCTGACATCACTGCCTCCTCCTAAGGCAGGCTTGGCCTTCGATTCTCCGCCCCTCCGGAACACCTTGCCGAGGCCGCTCCCGAGGGGGTCTTGGCATCGTTCTCCTCGCGAGGCCTGTCCCCTCGCGAGGGTCTTGAGCAGCTGGTCGATTAGCTGGGCCATACCAGGCCGCTTGTAGGAGCGTGTCGCGGCCCGCAGACAGGCAAGTCTGGGTACCCTGGTTCCCAGGACGTCAACAATTTAGGCTATATGATGATATTGGATCATTGAACTATAATCGTCTGAAGTTGGAATTTCATCAGAACTTCTACCCTATGCACTAGGTTCATTGATCGTAATTATATTTATAATTTTTGGCCTCGCGAAGGAGAAAGAATCGCTCAAGCTCGGGAGAGGCTTAAGTCAATGTTATATTCATGCCCCAATCATGAGCTCTCAAGAGAAATGATCATTCAAAATTTTTATGCTCGACTTTCTCTTAATAATCGCTCCATGCTCGATACTTCTTGTTCTGGTTCTTTTATGATGAAGATAGTTGAATTCAAATTGGATTTATTGGAAAGAATTAAACGCAACTCTGAAGATTGGGATCTCGACGAAGGTAAGGAGTCAGGTATGACCCCTAAGTTTGATTGCGTTAAAGCTTTTATGGATACCGATGTTTTCCGTGAGTTTAGCACTAAATATGGACTTGACTCTGAGATAGTAGCTTCTTTTTGTGAATCATTTGCTACTCATGTTGATCTTCCTAAGGAGAAGTGGTTTAAATACCATTCGCCCATTGAAGTAAAAGTAGTTGAACCCGTTAAAGTTGAAGAAAAGACTATCACTTATAATGTTGATCTTGTTGTTCCTACTGCTTATATTGAGAAACCACCTTTCCCTGTTAGAATATAGGATCATGGTAAAGCTTCAACTATGGTTCGTAAGAGTAGTACTAGAACACCTACACCCTCTGAGAAAATTAAAGTGGAACCTAGTGTTGCTATGGTTAAAGATCTCTTGGTTGAAAATTTAGATGGACATGCTATTTACCTCCAATAGGAAGCTGCTAGAATAGCCAAACCCGATGCTAGGAATAAACATAGACCTATTGTTGGCTTGTCTGTTATGTCTGTTAAAATAGGAGATCATTGCTATCATGGTTTATGTGACGTAGGTGCTAGTGCAAGTATAATCCCTCATTCCCTATATCAAGAAATTATGCATGATATTGCACCGTTGAGTTAGAAGGGAGTGATGTTAGTATTAAGCTTGCTAACAGAGACACTATTTCATCAGTTGGGATTGTTAGAGATGTTAAAGTATTGTGTGGGAAAGTTAAATACCCTGCTGATTTTCTTATTCTTAGTTCCCCACAAGATGACTTTTGTCCCATTATATTTGGTAGACCCTTCTTGAATACTTTTAATGCTAAGATAGACTGTGTGAAAAATATTGTTACTGTTGGTTTAGGGGATATGTCTCATGATTTTAACTTTGCTAAATTTCATAGACAACCCCTTGATAAAGAATTACCTAGTAAGGATGAAATTATTGGTCTTGCTTCTATTGTCGTGCCTCCTAATGATCCTTTAGAACAATATTTGTTAGACCATGAAAATGATCTGTATATGAATGAAATAAGGGAGATAGATGAAATATTCTTTAATCAAGGACCCGTATTCAAAAACAACTTGCCTGTTGAAATCCTAGGGGATCCTCCTCCATCTAAGGGTTATCCCGTGTTTGAACTTAAACCTGTACCTGATAATCTTAAGTATGTTTATCTTGATGAAAAGAAGATATATCCTGTTATTATTAGTGCTAACCTTTCAGAGCAGGAAGAAGAAAAATTATTGAAACTCTGAAGAAGCACCATGCTGCTATTGGATATACTCTGGATGATCTTAAGGGCATTAGTGCCCCTTTATGCCAACACAAGATAAAATTGGAACAAAACGCTAAACCGGTTATTGATCATCAATGACGGTTAAATCCTAAGATGAAGGAAGTGGTAAGGAAGGAATTACTAAAGCTTCTAGTGGCACGTATTATCTATCCAATTGCTAATAGCCAGTGGGTAAGTCTAGTCCATTGTGTCCCTAAGAAGGGAGGTATGAATGTTATTCCTAATGAGAAAGATGAATTGATCCCACAAAGAATTGTCACAGGTTACAGGGTGGTAATTGATTTCCGCAAATTAAATAAAGCTACTAAGAAAGATCATTACCCTTTGCCTTTTATTGATCAAATGCTAGAAAGGTTATCCAAACATACTCATTTTTGCTTTCTAGATGGTTATTCTGGTTTCTCTCAAATACCTGTGTCAAAATGGGATCAAGAAAAGACTACTTTTACTTGTCCTTTCGGTACCATTGCTTATAGACGTATGCCTTTTGGTTTATATAATGCATCTGCTACCTTTTAAAGATGCATGATGGCTATATTCTCTGATTTTTGTGAAAAGATTATTGAGGTTTTCATGGATGATTTCTCTGTCTACGGAACTTCTTTTGATGATTGCTTAAGCAACCTTGATCGAGTTTTGCAGAGATGTGAAGACACTAATCTTGTCTTGAATTGGGAGAAGTGCCACTTTATGGTTAATGAAGGCATTGTCTTGGGACATAAAATTTCTGAAAGAGGTATTGAAGTTGACAAGGCTAAGGTTGATGCTATTGAAAAGATGTCGTGCCCAAAGGATATCAAAGGTATACGAAGTTTCCTTGGTCATGCCTGGTTTTATAGGAGGTTGATTAAGGACTTCTCCAAAATCTCCAGGCCTCTGACTAATCTCTTACAAAAAGATATTCCTTTTGTCTTTGATGATAATTGTCTAGAAGCATTTGAAATACTTAAGAAAGAATTGATCTCTGCACCTATTGTCCAGCCTCCTGAGTGGAATTTACCCTTTGAGATTATGTGCGATGCTAGTGATTATGCTGTAGGTGCTGTTCTAGGATAAAGAGTTGATAAGAAATTGAATGTTATCCAATATGCTAGTAAAACCCTAGATAGTGCCCAGACAAATTATGCTACTACCAAGAAGGAATTTCTAGCAGTTGTATTTGCTTGTGATAAGTTTAGGCCTTATATTATTGATTCTAAAGTAACTATTCACACTGATCATGTTGCTATCAAATACCCTATGGAAAAGAAAGATGCTAAACCTAGACTTATTAGATGGGTTCTCTTGCTGCAAGAATTTGATTTACATATTATGGATAGAAAAGGAGCTAAGAACCCCATTGCAGACAAGTTGTCTAGGCTAGAGAATATACTTGATGACCCACAACCTAATGATGATAGCTTTCCTGATGAACAATTAGCTATCATAAATACTTCTCATACTGCTCCATGGTATGCTGATTATGCTAATTACATTGTTGCTAAGTTTATACCTCCTAGCTTCACATACCAGCAAAAGAAAAAGTTCTTCTATGATTTGAGACATTACTTCTGGGATGACCCACATCTTTATAAAGAAGGAGTGGATGGTATTATTAGACGTTGTGTACCTGAGCATGAACAGGAACAGATTCTACGCAAGTGCCACTACGAAGCTTATGGAGGACACCATGCTGGAGATAGAACTGCACATAAGGTATTGCAATTCGGTTTTTATTGGCCTACTCTCTTCAAGGATGCCCGTAAGTTTGTCTTATCTTGTGATGAATTTCAAAGAATTGGTAATATCAGTAGACGTCAAGAAATGCCTATGAATTATTCACTTGTTATTGAACCATTTGATGTTTGGGGTTTGATTATATGGGACCGTCCCCTTCCTCTAATGGGTATACACATATTTTAGTTGATGTTGATTACGTTACTAAATGGGTAGAAGCTATTCCAACTAGTAGTGTTGATCACAACACCTCTATTAAGATGCTTAAAGAAGTTATTTTCCCGAGGTTTGGAGTCCCTAGATACCAAATGACTGATGGTGGTTCACACTTTATTCATGGTGCTTTCCGTAAAATGCTTGCTAAGTATGATGTTAGCCATAGGATTGCATCCCCTTATCACCCACAGACTAGTGGTCTAGTTGAATTAAGTAATAGGGAGCTGAAATTAATTTTGCGAAAGACAGTTAATAGGTCTAGAAAGAATTGGTCCAAGAAGCTTGATGATGCATTATGGGCCTATAGAACTGCATGCAAAAATCCTATGGGTATGTCTCCATATAAGATGTTATATGGAAAAGCATGTCGCTTACCTCTCGAGCTAGAACATAAGGCATATTGGGCTATTAAAGAGCTCAATTATAACTTCAAACTTGCCGGTGAGAAGAGGTTATTTGACATTAGCTCTCTTGATGAATGGAGAACGCAGGCCTATGAGAATGCCAAGCTGTTTAAAGAAAAAGTTAAAAGATGGCATGACAAAAGGATACAAAAGTGTGAGTTTAACATAGGTGATTATGTCTTGCTATACAACTCTCGTTTAAGATTTTTTGCAGGAAAACTCCTCTTTAAGTGGGAAGGCCCTTACGTTATCGAGGAGGTCTACCGTTCCGGTGCCATAAAAATCAACAACTTCAAACGCACAAATCCGAAGGTGGTGAACGGCCAAAGAATCAAACATTATATCTCAGGTAATACTATAAATGTTGAAACCAATGTTATTGAAACCGTAACCCCGGAGGAATACATAAGGGATACTTTCTAGAACTATTCAGACCCCGAAAAGGAAGAGGTATGTGGTACGGTAAGTAAACCAACTCCAAAACAGTTCTAAAGGCAATTTTCACCATTTTGGAATATTTAGAAAAATAGAAAAATAAGTGGCAGTCCGGAAGAGACACGAGGCGTCCACGAGGGTGGAGGGCGTGCCCCCTTCCCCTGGGCGCACCCCCTGCCTCGTGGGCAGCTCGTGTGCCTCCCGGACTCCAATTTCTTGTATGTTACTCCTTTTGGTCGGTAAAAATTCATTATATATATACCCCCGAAGGTTTTGACCTCTGTATCACGCAAAATCTTCCGTTTTTGTCTCGAGCTGTTTCTGTCGCAGATAAAAGCAATATGTCGTCCCAGGATTCGGTGGGAGAAAGCTATGTGGCCGATTCCCTTGTTGACCCTAAGGTCTATGGGGACTGGGAGCATTATGGTTGGACCATGGAGGAAGAAGAAGACCATGACCCCAAGGGAAAGGATTGGACTAGCTCAGATGAAGACGAAGTCCCACTACCTCAAACTGGGTACATGCATGTGGAGTTCAAAAAGTCAAGCCTCCCCGAAAGAGCAAATAAATCTAAGATCGAACTTATCCCTTTTCACCTCTTGCAGGAAAACAAGCAGGCACTATGCAAGAATATATCAAACCTTGAGCAGGAGATCAATGAGCTAAGGGAGCAAAATTATGCCCTTAAGTGCAAGTTAAGGAAGAAGCCTACATCACCACCTCTGAAGAAGGGGACATAATCAGATGGGTATGGGCACTCCCCTTGGAAACTGCCAAGCTTGGGGGAGTTGCCCCGGTATGGTATCACCATCACACTCCTATCTTTACCGTTTTTCTTAGTTCGATCCTTTTGGTAGTATCTTGATTTAGTAGAATAAATTTAGCATGATCTAGTTGTGATCTTTTGCTTTATGATCTTTACCCTTTGTAATCGATTCCATGAGCTATATAATAAAGATTAATGTTGAGTCAAGGGCTTGATTTCCTCACCTTGGTCATGATAGAATAAAAGAAAATATAAAAAGTATCAAAGAGATCATATTGATCTTATGGGAAGTAATGACTTCACATGTAAGGAGTATGATGAATAAAATTAGTTGAGAGTTGGCAAACATAGTTTTGGTCATCATTGCAATTAATAGGAAGTAATTAAGAAAGAGAGGTTTCACATACAAATATACTATCTTGGACATCTTTTTTGATTGTGAGCACTCATTAAAATATGACATGCTAAAGAGTTGATGTTGGACTAGGAAGACAACATAATGGGTTATGTTTTCTTATATTCGAAATAAAGTATATTGTCATGGATCATCAAACATGTTGAGCTTGCCTTTCCCCCTCATGCTAGCCAAAACTCCTCGCACCAAGTAGAGATAATACTTGTGCTTCCATATATCCTTTAAACCAGTTTTGCCATGAGAGTCCACCATACCTACCTATGGATTGAGTAAGATCCTTCAAGTAAGTTTTCATGTTGCAAACTCGCTAAAATATGTATGATTTATTAGTGTGGAGGAAATTCGCTTTATACGATCTTGTGATATGGAAGTAATAAAAGTGACAGACTGCATAATAAAGGTCCTTACACAAGTGGCAATATAAAGTGACGTTCTTTTGCGCTAAGACTTTGTGCATCCAACCATAAAAGCACATGACAACCTCTGCTTCCCTCTATGAAGGGCCTATCTATTATTCTTCCTTAAGAGTCAAGTTGAAAATCACCTTTCCTTTTTACATTTTATCCTTTGGCAAGCACACTGTGTTGGAAAGATCCTGACATATATACCCAATTGGATGTCAGTTATCATGGTCTATTACTGTTGACATTACCCTTGAGGTAAAAGGTTGGGAGGCAACACCATAAGCCCCTATCTTTCTCTGTGTCCGATTAAAACTCGATAACCATAAGTATTGCGTGAGTGTGAGAGATTGTGAAAGACTATATGACAATTGAGTATGTAGGCTTGCTGAAAAGCTCTTATGTAGACTCTTTCCGATGTTACGATAAATTGCAATTGCTTCAATGACTGAGATCATAGTTTGTTGGTTTTCAATGAAGTTTTTGATTCATACTTGACATTATGAATGAATTGTTACTTTAACATAAGAATCCTATGACTATATATATATATATAT
>LR738710.1:494058940-494230250 GCA_902687465.1 Secale cereale
GGGGGGGGGGGTTTGGAGCGACATATGCCAACGGATGGCTTATCATGCATGGGGTCAAAAGAACATCGCCGGGCTCGGGAAACGGGATGAGGCGAAACTTAGGACGCCTACGGATCTTACCCAAGTTCGGGGCTCTCCGAGGAGATAGTACCCCTAGTCCTGCTCTACGGGGGCTCCGCGTCATGACTAAGATCACTACAGCAACTACATGGTTGCTCCTCGAGCTGTGTGGTCTAGAGGAGGAAGACGAGCAGGGCTAGCTCACTTCCTCGCTCTAGGAATTGGGGGTGATAGCTAGGGTTTCTTTCTCCCCCTCTCTCTTTTTTCTAGGGTTCAATCTTCCAACCTTCTAACCCCTCCTCATGGAGGACCCTGGGGGGTTTATATAGGCCTACCCCAGGGGTACAATGGTAATCTCGACAGTGTGGCTCCCAGCCGTCAGTGTCTTCCGGCGCCGGCCTTGCCGCCTGCCTGCTGGGGCCCGCCGCCTGTGGGCCCACGTGATTGTATTTCACCGTAGACGCGCCTCTGCTGATGACAGCCTCGTCAGGAGGGAAGTGGCTATAGTGCCGCCGTCTCTTGCCGTACACTGCCGCCATGCCCTGTCTTGTCATCTTGATGAGGTTCAGACTTCCAGGGCGAGATTCGCCGCCTGCTACCAGGTGGCCGTCTCCCCTGGCTATCTGCCAGGGGCGGCTTGTTTATGACCTACTCGCTGGCCAATGGGGCCAGCCGCCTGCTGGCCCTGCCGTATGTGAGTAGTGGGATCGTGGCCTCCTCTGACCGATGCTTGGTCACGAGCAGCGTGGCTACAGTGACCCGCCGCTTAGGAGATATTCATAAGGTACACGTTCACTGTAGCCACGCCCTTATAGATTCTCTAAGGACATGTTTATCTGTAGCCACGTCTCTGCTGCGTGGGGGTCCCCCAGCACGCGTCTCGAGGGAGGGACGTGGGACCATCTGCTAGCTGTTGGTGTTGATGCCGCCGCCTGTTGGGTCCCTGCCACCTGCAGGCAGTCGGCTCCTAGGGCAGGCTACCCTATGAGGCAGCCCGATGAGCAGACGGCCGGGGCAAAGCTAGCAGCTATAATTTGTCTTGAAATACCGAGGGTGGTCACTGAGGGTACCCATGGTCAATATCCCTGACAGTAGTCCCCGAAGCTGGTGGAACTCCGCGGCGGGTGCTGGAGGGCCGCGGGGTTCCAGCAGCTCCCTCCTTAGGCATGTTCGGCGTCCTTCACCCGTCTTCTGTAGGGATCCGTCTGCCGGCAGCCGGCCCTGCGTTGAGGGAGCCGGCCTCTGGCAGCCGAACCGTTGTCTTTGAATCTTCGGGGGGAAGGCACCGCCTGGTCGGCAGGCAGTCGAGCAGGCCTGCCGACCATTGGCAACTCCCCACGCGTCACCGCCCCGTCGCGTCGGCCTGCCAGCCCACGCGCGTGACGGGACGTAACAGTGGGCCGGGGCCCGCCACTACAGGGCCTCGGTCCTCGCATGGATCCAGAGTGGCAGGGATAATCGATTACCCTCCCACGAGCATTTAATCCGTGCGGATTAGGCGCGCAAAAGGCGAGGGTCGTGCGGGGCGTGGAGCAGTTGATCCCACGCCCGTCCCCTCGGCTTCGCCGCCCCGGGCCTATAAATAGGCCAGGGGAGAGGAGCTGGCACCGTTCTCGTGCTCACTCCTCCCCGTCCTCCTTCTTCTTCCTTGCTTCCTCCCGCTCCTCTCGTCGACATCGCAGCGAGCAGCCGCCCGAACCATGTCCGCCCCAGTGCCTCCCCGACACCATGGCCAGTGGGACGGCATCGAGGTCCTGGAGGAGCACATCGACGTCCTCCGGCGGTCGCGCAAGCTGCCCCCTGTGAACAGGGTCGCCGTGCGCCTAGCGCCGGTGGCGGGGATCAGGCCGGCCCCACGGCAGGGCGAGCGGGTCGTCTTCCGCTCGCACTTCCCGTGCGGCTTCGGCCTCCCGGCGAGCGGTTTCTTCCGATCCTTCTTAGAATTCTTCCATATCCAAACTCACCACCTTACGCCGAACACGATGGTGACGCTCTCGTCCTTCGTCGTCCTTTGCGAAGCATACTTCGGCATCCTCCCCACCATAGAGCTGTGGACCGAGCTCTTTTACGTGAAGCTCGGCACCGCCGTCCAGAGCGTGCTCGCCCATTGCGGGGGGTGCATTGCGGTGAAGCGCAGTGGGATGAGAAATTTCTTCCTGGCGCCGCAGCTCGTGGGGTCGGTAAAGCAGTGGCAGAAGACGTATTTCTACGTCTCCAACGTCGATCCCGAGCAGGACTTCATCTGTCTGCCGGACTGGGTGCCGGGTCCGCCCGCTGAGCCTCGCGACTCCTGGAGGACTCGGCCTGCCTCCCTCACAGAAGGCGCCTCCATCGTGTTGCGCCATCTTCGGGAGCTTAGGGACGGCGAGGGCCTGGTCTTCGCGGATTTGTTGCTCACGCTCGCAGAGCGTCGAGTGCTGCCGCTGCAGCGCCACCCTCATCTGATCTGCGACATGAGCGGGTGCCGGGACCCCAGCCGGACATGCACCAAGCCCCTACCATACAGGGAGGTAGCTAACCTGGTGAACCACATCTCCAACTGAAGGTCTCCGACTCCGGCTGGACCTTCGGCAAGCCGCCATACAGCTGCGATAACCAGCCGCCCGCAGTAAGCTCTTCAACCCTCTCTTTTCTTTCTTTTTCGTCCGACTGCTGTAGCTGTCTGATCCTAACGTCCTCCTCAGATCTTCCCCGGCCAGCCGGCGCTGGGCTCTGGCTAGCCAGGCCGCCCCTGGAGGCGGATCGCTCCCAGAGCGACACAAGCGACCCCGATCTTGGGGCCACCGCCATGGAGGAGGAGGAGGTGACAGACGGCGGGTGCCAGCCATCGGGCGGCCTGCCAGTAGGCGGCGTTGAGAGCTGGCTGGACGATGACGAGGAGGTGGAGGAGGCACCCGTCCGCGCCAGCCAGCAGGCCGGGCCGTCTGGCATAGCCGACGGTGGGAAATGGCGGTCCTCATCTGGGCCGTCTGGTGCCCCGCCCAAGAAGCTCTGGCTGTCGATTGCCGCCACGAGGCATCGGGAGGCGGCCGCCAGGGCGATTGCGCCCAAGATGCCCAAGGCCAGGCCGGTCGTGTCCGGGTAAGTGTTTTGCATCCTTCTTCCATGTGATGCTTATCTTTGTAAGTGCATCTAGGGCCACCCCTAGTTGGTTTTGGAGTATTGATGACAAACCGGGTTGAGGGACTAATGTGTTTGTGAGAATTGCAGGATAACACAAGTAGTAGTCCCTCATTGATTCGGTTAACCTAACGGAGAAGACCCCTAAAAATGTATGAAGACATTAATATTAGTGGTGGTATATGAAGATAATCGTATTGAAGACTACGACATGAGAAGACATTGTGTGAAGACTATGGAAAGCGAAGACGTAGATGTTTCGTTGTTTCCTTTTCTTCTTTGTTGAGTCATAGGAACCACCGTACTATTAAGTGGGGTCCAAGTGAACTAAGTCAGAGTGACTGAAGTGATGCTCAACCAAATCCTATGTCTTCGAGCGAAGACTATGAGAGCAAATCTTATCCAGAGTCGAATGAGTCAGCTTTACTTGTAGCTCAAGGAAAGTTGTCGTGTGTGTTTGAAATCTGACCGTTGGAACACGTGTCAGTTCCTTAGTGACCCAGGGTCACTTCGGACAAATCAGGTCGGGTTGCCCAGTGGCTATAAGTAGCTCACCCCCTACACCATAAATTGGTGGCTGCTCAGAGTTATTGCACGGCTTTTGTCGTTTGAGAGCAACCCACCTCCGAAGCATTTGACAAAGAAATCCTTGCGAGGACAAAGCCCAAACACCCAGAGCCAAAGAGTGTTAGACATCACTGAAGTCTTTCTATCTATGTGACCTTAAGACTTATTACACTTGAGGACTGTGTTTCCTCCAGCCGGTTAGGCGTCGCGTTCTAAGCATCCAAGAGTCATTGTGGATCGCCGATGAACGAAGTCTGTGAAGGTTTGAAAGTCTACCTTGAAGACTTACCAGAGTGATTGGGCGAGGACTAGGTGTCCTTAGCTCAAGGGGAACAAGGTGAAGACGCGGTCTTCTGAGTTAAATCCCAGCCTCCCTAACCAGACGTATAGTTGTCACAGCAACTGGAACTGGTCTAACAAATCACTGTCTTCCCGAGCTACTGGTTCTATCCTTTCCTTCCCTTTACTTAATGCTCTATGTTGTGAAGTTATTGCATGCTTGCCTTATCTGATTGACTTCACTGAGTATCTACTTGTTGTGATTGGCTTCATTCCTTCTTCCATCATGACCCCTACTGTCTAGCTGCCATTAGTCTTCGTGCTTTCACTTCATTGAATACATGACTATGGCTTATCTAGTGTTGTGATAGCCTGGCTTATTAGGGATGATAGACTACTCATATCAATAAGGAATTCCTTCTTTTCCGGGAGCCCATTCGGATAGAACTCCAAAGTTAAGCGTGCTCAGCTTGGAGTAGTTTCAGGATGGGTGACCGACCGGGAAGTTGCTCCCAGGTGTGCACGAGTGAGGACAAAGTGCGCAGAAAAGACTAGTATTGATATGTGAGGCCAGTCTAGATCCCGCCAGGAGTAACGACCACCGGCGGGTGTGTCCGAGGCGTTACAAGTTGGTATCAGAGCCGACCCTCGCGGTTACACGGATGTTTGCGGACAGTTTGCAGTCATGTTGTGCATGACGTTTGTGACCCGTCGTGGCACACGGCATGGCACATGTGCTGTCCTGGAAGCACAGACGGTTGTGCCAAGAGGGAACGTTCCTGTGGCCCGACGAGGACGTCGGTTCCTCTGAGTGAGGGTGTATGTGATAGCATGGCTTATTAGGGATGATAGACTACTCATATCAATAAGGAATTCCTTCTTTTCCGGGAGCCCATTCGGATAGAACTCCAAAGTTAAGCGTGCTCAGCTTGGAGTAGTTTCAGGATGGGTGACCGACCGGGAAGTTGCTCCCAGGTGTGCACGAGTGAGGACAAAGTGCGCAGAAAAGACTAGTATTGATATGTGAGGCCAGTCTAGATCCCGCCAGGAGTAACGACCACCGGCGGGTGTGTCCAAGGCGTTACAAGTGTAGTCCACTTTCCGCTGCATACTAATAGGATTGAGTTTATCTTTTGTCTTCGAAACTACCATGTTTTGAAGCATTTCATAAAAATCGCCTATTCACCCCCCTCTAGTCAATATATTGCACTTTCAATTGGTATCAGAGCAAGGTACTCCCTCGTTCTGTGTGATTCGGTTTAACCACCTGGAGTTTTAGTTATGTCGACCGCAGGAATGAAGACAGTGTCTTGCCCCATGTTTTACGGTCACGAGTATCCCAAGTGGAAGGCCATGATGAAGAAACGTCTCATGGTGATTAACAGTGAGCTGTGGACCGTCACTGAGATTGGTCTTACGGATCTATGCAAGAGGGCAGAAGCTGATGACATTCGCAAGTTCACTCTTCTCAATCTCACAGCGAAGGATGTCATCTGCTCCTGTCTGTCTCAAGACCAGTTCAGGAACATCATGCATCTTGATCATGTGAAGCTTATCTGGGACCGTCTCTCTGAAGTCTATGAAGGTCATCGAACTCGTGATGATTCTGGGTTTGAGAAATTCAAGGAATCTCTCAGGACGATGACTTTTGATCCAGAACCATCATCCTCTGCATCATGTCTTACGGCAAAAGGTGCCAAGGTAACCGAATGCTATTCATCTGAATCTAGTGATGATGAATCTGGTGATGAATTTGGTCCCAACAATGTCAAGCATGCTTCCCTTGCCACTAAACAAGAAATTGCTCTACAAAAGGCTCAAAAAATTCTTAATAAGAGCAATGATATGTTGGGTGAAGAAATGGATCAGTCGAAAAACTTAGCTGAAAGTCTTTAGAGGCTTCAGGCTAAGTTAACTATGCTTCAAAGTCTTCATAACAATCTCTTATCCGATCATGAAAAGCTCAGAGGATGTTATGAAGATCTTCAGAAGGAGCATGATTCATTACTTGCTCAACATGCCAGTGCTTCTCACGAAATTTTTGAACCACCATGTCTAAAATGCATTGAGCGTGATAACGCTACATCTGTTGCTGAATGTTCTACTGCTACCGCTGTTGCAATATCTTCAACTACTGATGTGGTAACTAACCCCTCTGCTGAGGATACCACTACTATTGCTGATGAAAATGCTAGGTTGAAGACTTTGCTTGAAACAGGGATGTACAAAAGCCTCAAAGGGCATCAAACTCTATGTGATGTCCTCAAAAAGCAGATACTGAACCGAAAACCTAGGAAAGAGGGTGTTGGGTTCGACAGGAAAATGAATGTTGATGGTTCATACTGGAAGCCTGAGCAGTATCTCAAAACCACATGGGTTGCTGCAAAGGAACCTTCAGTGGATCCATCTATCTTATCTGGCTTCACTTGTGCTAATCCTGTTATCATTGATGAGTCCTTTGATGCAAACTATAAACTTCTTAAGAATCAACATGGTGAAGTGTTTGCCAGGTATATTGGTACTAACTGCAGGAAAGGGCCACCTATGAAGAAGATCTGGGTACCCAAAGGTTGTCTTGAGAAGCTTCCAGCAAATATTATCATGACACCTCCTGGGATGAAGAAAAACCCCAGACCAAAGGCTTCATATGGTCCTAAGGCTTCATACAGACAAAGGACTCACCTGAGTCACCCTAACGCGAATGTTTTGCAGGGAAACCATACTCAGATCCATGAATATGAGCATGTTTCTTCAAACCGCTATATTCATAAATCAAAGAATTTTTCTGCCTATTCTTATGAGTATTATTCTCCGCCTACAAGACTATTTGCTAGGGCTCCAAAGCCAAAATTCTCAGATGCTGCTCTTAGACTCATTGCTTCTAAGCCACCCCTGAAAATGTGGGTGGTTAAGAAGAACTAACTTTCTCTTGCAGGGAAAGGTCTCCAGCCGATAATCAAAGGCTTCTGATGCTATTGCTGGGGACCTAAAACACTTGTAGGGCACAAGATCAAATGCCCAAAATGACTTACTACTCATACTATTCATAAATCACTTGCTGAACATCTTATCAGTCCTAACTTTCATCTAAGCTTTCATAATCCACTTATGCATCAAATGTTTATGCTTCATAATGGCTTTTGGTGAAGCCTATCCTCCTAACTGCATTGTAGGGAGTGACACCAAAGTCTTCAGAATGGATTATGGATAGCGGATGCACAAATCATATGACTGGTGATCGAAATCTTCTCATGGACTCAACCTTACGTCCATCTAACAAGAGTCACGTCACATTTGCTGACACTGGTAAAAGCAAAGTGTTGGGGTCTAGGTAGAGTTGCAATCTCAAGAGATCAGCACATGGATAAAGTCATGGTTGTTGAGTCTCTTGGCTTCAACTTAATGTCTGTCTCAATGCTTTGTGACTTAAACATGATTGTGATCTTTGGTAAATTTCATTGCCTTGTACTAATGGAATCTGACAAGTCTTTAGTATTTGAAGGATACAGAGAAGGTGATCTGTATATGGTAGATTTCTCAGCTGGACCGCAGATGGCCGTATGTCTTCTAGCAAAAGCTTAAGAGTGCTGGCTCTGGCATCGGAGGCTAGGACATGCTGGCATGAGGAACTTGCACACTCTCGCAAAGAAGAAGCATGTCATAGGCATCGAGGAAGTCAAGTTCAAGAAAGATCATCTATGTGGTGCCTGTGAAGCTGGGAAGATGACTAGAGCCAAGCACCCCTCGAAGACAATCATGACGACATCCAAACCCTTCGAGCTGCTTCACATGGACTTATTTGGCCCTACTCACTACTCCACATTCTCTACCACAGCTTGTCTCTATGGCTTCGTCATTGTTGATGATTATTCAAGATACACATGGGTGCACATAATACTCTACAAGACTGAAGTGCAAGATGTCTTTAGATGCTTTGCCAACCGTGCCATGAACAACTATGGCATCAAGATCAAGCATATCAGAAGTGACAATGGCACTGAGTTCAAGAACACTGGCCTTGATCTTTATCTAGATGAAATGGGAATCACCCATGAATTCTCAGCCCCATATACACCTCAGCAAAATGGGATCGTTGAGCGCAAGAACAGAACTCTAATTGAGATGGCTCGAATGATGCTCGATGAATACAAAACACCAATAAGGTTCTGGCCCGAAGCTATTGATACTGCATGCCATATCATCAACCGTGTTTATCTTCACAAGCTTCTGAAGAAAACATCCTATGAACTACTCACTGGAAAGAAGCCTAACATAAGTTACTTCAGAGTATTTGGAGCTAAGTGCTGGATCAAGGATCCTCATCACAAGTCAAAATTTGCACCCAAAGCACATGAAGGCTTCATGCTCGGATATGGAAAGGACTCACACTCCTACAGAGTCTTCAACATCTTTCTCTATAAAACTGTTGAAACTGTGGATGTGCGGTTTGATGAGACAAATGCTTCACAAAGAGAGTCCCTACCAAATGTGCTAGATGAGGCTTCACCAAATGAATCCATCAAGCTAATTGGAACTGGTGAGATCATCCCTTCTGAAGCACAACCTGACGAGGAACTCATCATCTCTGCTCCAAATCAACCTGACGACAATGCTCAGCCTGAAGACAACTCTCCTGATGATGACAATGTACAGCAAGAGCAAAATCTTCGTCCAGCTCATCCTCGTGTTGCAAATGAAGTACAAGTTGAAAAGATATTGATAGCATAAATGCTCCTGGTCCACTGACTCGCTCAAGAGCAACACAACTTGCAAATTTCTGTGGGCACTTTGCTTTTGTCTCAATATCTGAACCCAAGAAAGTTGCTGAAGATTTTATGGAACCCGAATGGATTCAAGCAATGCAAGAAGAGCTTCAACAGTTTGAGCTGAACAATGTATGGGAACTTGTCAAGCGTCCTGATCCTCGCAAGCACAACATAATAGGCACAAAATCGATCAATCGCAACAAGCAAGATGAGCATGGTCAAGTGGTCAGAAACAAAGCTCGTCTCGTTGCTCAAGGATACACTCAAGTCGAAGGGATTGACTTTGATGAAACATTTGCTCCTGTGGCTAGACTTGAAGCCATTCGTATACTGCTAGCCTATGCAAATCATCACAACATACTTCTATATCAAATGGATGTAAAGAGTGACTTTCTCAATGGAAGGATTGAAGAAGAAGTGTATGTTGCACAACCACCTGGCTTTGAAGATCCAAAACGTCCTGATATGGTATACAAGCTCAAAAAGGCACTGTATGGCCTCAAACAAGCGCCTCGTGCTTGGTATGACACTCTCAAAGACTTCCTGAAGAGCAAAGGCTTCAAACCTGGATCCCTAGACCCCACACTCTTCACGAAGACATATGATGATGAGCTATTTGCCTGTCAAATCTATGTGGATGACATTATATTCGGCTACACGGACAAGAAATAAAGTGATGAGTTTGGTCACATGATGCAAGAGCAATACCAAATGTCCATGATGGGTGAGCTGAAGTTCTTCCTTGGTCTTCAAATTCGTCAGCAAAGCAACGGCATCTTCATATCTCAAGAAAAGTACCTTAAAGATTGCCTGAAAAAGTTTGGAATGCAAGACTGCAAAGGGTACTCGACGCCAATGCCTGCTAAACATCATCTGGGTCCCGACGCCAATGGTAAAGAGTTCAATCAACAGGTATACCGCTCCATGATTGGTTCTTTACTTTATTTATGTGCATCTAGGCCATATCAAGCGACACCAAAGGAGTCGCATCACTTAGCTGTGAAGCAAATACTTCGATATTTGGCTTACACCCCAACACTAGGATTATGGTATCCAAAGGGCTCAGAGTTTGATCTAGTTGGATTTTCGGATGCTGATTATGCTGGTGACAAAGTTGATCGCAAGTCTACATCAGGCACATGTCACTTTCTGGAACGATCACTTGTCTGCTGGTCTTCAAAGAAGCAGAACTGTGTATCACTCTCCACTGCTGAATCTGAATACATTGCTGCTGGATCTTTCTGCGCTCAGCTTCTCTGGATGAAGCAAACACTCAAGGACTATGGAGTCCATCTGAAGCATGTGCCACTCTACTGCGATAATGAAAGCTCTATCAAGATAGCCAACAACCCAGTTCAGCACTCGAAGACAAAGCACATTGAAATTCGTCATCACTTTCTCAGAGATCATGTTATGAAGGAAGATATTGATATCATACACGTCAACACTGAAGAACAACTGGCAGATATCTTCACAAAGCCCTTGGATGAGAAAAGGTTTTGCAAGTTGCGATGTGAGCTAAATATCTTAGAATCCTCAAATGTCCTGTAATCAGGCACACATCCTAACACTTATGCATATTGATGACTTAGATGTGCAACACACGAAGCAAAGTATATCTTCAATCAATGAAGACTTACATTCTAAGTGTGAATACATTAACATGGATTTTGACTTCGGAGCGCCACGATAATTGTGCGCCGTGTCTGGGTCTAATACTTCCTATACGGTGGGTAACGCCACCACCAAATTCTTGTTTGAAGTGTTTCTTGTGGCGTTACATTTGCAAAGTCTTCGCACTTGGTTTATCTTCATATAAGACATATATATATAGAGTTGTGTTCTGTCCTCAACAGCATTCACTTATAGCTATGTCTTCATATTTGAATCTTTGGACTAAGTGAATGTGATCGGACCCTAACCTCTCTATGCTTTCTCATCTCACACTCTGTCTGTCCAAATCATATGCATTCTGTTGAAACTATCGAATATCTTCTCTGCGTCCTTGTCAGCAGAAGATATGGAGACAAACTTTAAATCTGATTTTAATGCTCCATCCCTTATGCCTGAAACCCGGAGAAGCCGGAACGACCACTCCGATAGTCGTGGTGAACGTGGGATCGTGGGACAACTCTCAATGTGTTACATGACCGCCACGTGTCACTCGTACGTGAACCGTCAGGGGCACCTGCGTAATTGTGATTTGCCGTCTCCCATGCCTATAAATGCACGTCCCATCACGGTCAAAAATTCTTCTACCACCTCTCCACCTCGACCAACCCTAGCGCCTCCGCTAGCTTTCGATGACGCCGGCGACGAAGCGCTTTGCTGCCACAACCTCGTCGACACCGTCCTCACGCCGGCCGCGGACATCTTCTACTCCGTCGTCGCCGTAGCTGTCCTCCGTCGCCAAGTTAGGGCACGGAAGACCGAACTGCTGGGCATCCAACTCCTCTCCGTCTAAGCAGTTCATCGTGTGGTAAATAAAACTTGCTTTTTACCATCTTCTTGATCCATGAAGATTCATCTATTTTACCACAAGAGGTTTCTGCCTACTTAGATATATCATCTATCCTGTCTGCATCTCATATCTTACCTAGTATATTCACATATGCTTCAACCTTAGTTAGATTCCTCACTTGTACCTATTCGTGGATTCGTACAAATCTGGAACCAACTCTCATGAGTGAATGTCTTCACGCTATGAGGTCAATGTCTTCAAAACTGTTTTAATCTTCAAAACTTCTGATAATGCATATGACCTCTTCCCCTTCCCTCGCATCTCTAATGCTGTCATAGGTACATGTCCGTGGGAGAATCCCTTGGTTCTCATAGTCTGCATTCGTTTGCAGAATTTTTGCAGCGTCACATTCACTCCCCTGAAGACAGTTCCTGTCTGACCAATAGAACGAAGCATTTGCCTGTTTTGAAGCCCTTCAGGTTGAAGCAAATGGCAACTGACAAGACAATTAGAAAGGGTGGCAGACAGCGCCGTGGCAACACCTCCATTGATTTGCCTCTTGATCTCATTGAGATATACAAGACTGATCCAGAGGAGGATTATAATCAGAGGAAGACACGAATCCAATGGATTCGAAGGTACTGGGCTGAATAGTGGTTCAAGTACAGGTTCGGGACCCAATAGTATGCTGAGAAGAACGCCATGAAGCATCCATGGGGAGTTATCACCTATAAAAATCTTCCTCCCAAGACTCGTGCTGAAGCTATTGCTCAAGGTTTCTATCCTTGCATGGTCAGAGGGCCTCAGCCTGCTGATGCTGATCCTAGCTCTCTGCTCTGGTGTCGCGGCGACAATCTGTTCAAGCGAAATCTTCAATACGCCAAGAACTCGGCCAAAGAGAACAAGAAGCATTGGGGATTAGACTTTAATCCTGGCCCCTCTGCGCCCCGCGCTGATGGCACGCGCGAAGCTGAACCAAACCTGGTTGGGCCCTTCTACAACTTAGAAGGCCTCATCAGTCACATCAGGGTTCAAGGGGCGGATGTGGATCAGCCTGCAGCAGATGCTGATTCTGAAGAAGCACCTACAACACCGAAGCCCAAGAAGAGGAAATCAAAGGCTTCGAAGACCACTCCTCCAATGGCTTCTAGAGTGAAGCCTCTGGCCATTGCTCCACCTGCACCAAGTGTGCAATCTGAGGAACACTCTCGTATCTCCAAGAGCAGACAGCTAAAGAAGAAGCCATCGCACAACCCTAGTCCATCTCTCACTCCTGACGCTGTTCTGAAGACTGCCCATGATTCCCTTGATCTCTCAAGTGATGAAGATCTTGGTGACGATGCTCTGGAGCTACTGATCAAGAGCAAGCAAGATGCTGAAATCTTCAATGCTTTTCCGCTCTTTGATGTGGAAGTGCTCAATAACTTCATTGATGAATGGCTTGACACCCCAACCTCAGCTTCGACGATCTTCAACTTCCAGTTGGCCTTAGTGTCTCCTTCCATGGCGCCATTGCTTCTGAGCTGGCTCTGGCTCAGAGAATTGTTGAGCTGAAGCAAAAGATCGACTATGAAAAGGCTCAATTCAAGAAGCATGTGGACAAGCTCAGCGTACAAGAAATTCAAAACTTCAAGGTTATGATGCATGAGCTCAAGGAAGCCTTTCGCCACCGGCGTGATGAAGCTAAAGGTTCTCGTGAGCGAATCAAGGACTTGGTTGCCAAATGCGTTCAAGCGTTCAATGAAGCTGAAAAGCGCAAGGCCCTTGGGCGTCGAGGCATTGACCCAAGAATGGCTACCAAGAAGAAGAAGAAGCAACCTATGCCCGAAGCTGAAGAATCAGGGCAAGAAATGCCTCGCATAGTCTTCCCTGCTAGCATGAGTGGCACGAAGCCTAAGGCAACCCCAACCACTTCAAAGCTCAAGAAGACAAAGGTGGCTGAAGCTGAAGCTCGCAAGCGCAAGCAATCTACTAATGAAGCTCCACCCACCTAAAAGCGCAAAACCAAGAAGGATAAGGCTGCTTCTAAAGAGCCTATCTTTGTCGAGCCAATCTCAGTTGCTCGCCCTGCATCTGCCCAAAGAGAACGTCAAATGACTGTTCATGAGCCTGCTCCCACAGAGGCTGAAGACATTCCAGCTGTTGACCCCACCGCAGCGGAAGACATTGGTCCTCATGACAATGTTGAAGATGATGAAGTCCTTCCTCAGATCGAGTACAACGTTGAATCTTTGCCTGTTCTTACGAACAGCGAACGCATCAGCATTAGTCGTCCATTGACGCCAATTGCACATGATGACTCATGGGCTGATCACCCACATGATACACCAACCACACCTCAGCCAACTCAAGGGACCAGTTCGGTGCTTGAAGATGAATACTTTGAGGCCCAACAACCTCCATCTCCTCAGGCGTCGCCAGCTTTTCGCAGGCTTCGCAAAGGACCAAGGCCTCAAGTCGTCGCCCCAAGTGTTCCAGAAGGAGTAGAGCAACCATCTGTACCTGATGCTGCTCCTACTGTGAACCCCTCAGAATCAGAAGCCAAAGCGGATGAAGATATTCCGGCTGCATCAGCCGAAGAAGAACCACCCCAAGGAGAAGAACAACCCCAAGCTGAAGATGAACGTACTGCCACACCCCCTGTTCTCGAGGAGAATGTGTTCGTCCCTCCAGCTCTTGAAGTGGAGGCTACAAATTCAGAGGTTGCCACCACCAACACTTAAGCCAATGACGTGGTCATGGATGAAGCTAATGTGGCACCTGAAGACACAGTGACTGTGCCTGAAGTGACTGCGCCTGAAGCTAGTGCTGCGCCTGAAGCCAACGTTGCACCTGAAGCAAATGTGCAGCTTGAAGATAATGCCTCTGCTCCTGTTCCGCCTCCCAGGCCCCATACCATTGAGCAGGCATACAACAAAGATGATCAGCTTGTTACTGTCCGGTGGCCCATTCTAATTCCACCACCTACCACTGGACCGCGTGCTGCTGGTCCTCAGTTTGATCATCATGTTGAGCACATGCCCCAAGTTCAGAAGCCTAAGGCAAGATTGCCAAGGTTTCCAGGTATTGCAACCTCTCCAGGGTCATTCAATGCCAATAGCTTCACTGTGCACAACACCTTCTTTGACAGCGCCAAGAACCCATATTCCAAGCCAAGAATATCATCAGATAGGTTCTGGAGCCATCAGCAGCACAACTACTACTCAAGAGTACTCTATGATCAAGGGCGCATTTTCCCTCATATGAGTCTTGACACTGAAGCTATTGCTGGTCTACCTTGCCTGGAGGAAGCTCTTGACTGCTTTCGTGATGCTGGCCTGCTCAATTTTGTAACAGACAAAGAGCATTGGAATGAATAGTTGCTTCTGCAATTCTATGCAACCCTCCACATTCGAGGCTACAACAGGGATCCGAAGACATGGGTCCTTCAGTGGATGACAGGCAATGTCCATCATGAAGCTAAAGCCTTTAATTTCATTAAACTTACTGGCCTGCCCACTCCAGGAGATCTGTATGAACCTGGCTGTCAATTGCACACTGAAGCCTTGGAGAGTATATTTCAGAAGCGCCAGCCCAACATGAGCCAAATGCTAAGCATGATGAAGCCTCTGCCAAGTGATGCTGAATATCCTAAGGAATTCTTTGTTGAAGACCTAGAGTACCTGCCGCACACCATCTATCATATCATCAGGTGTACTCTATGGCCCGTCAAAGGACATTCTTCATCAGCCAAGCTTGAAGGCACTATGAAGACTTTGGTCTTCTATATCTTCAATGGCATCGGCTTCAATGCTCAAGATTTCTTCATTAGGCAAATGGCTATGTTTGGAGCTGATCTATTTGGTCTGAAGTTCTATGCCCCTTGGATTATGTGCCTCATCAAGCTGCATTCAGCTGTCACCTATCAGCCCTGTGCTCGCAACCATCACATCTTCTTGCCTGAGGTTGATATGTCAGCTGAAGCTATCTACCAAGAGCCTGCCAAAGAGCATGTTAGTCTTCACAACTCTGATCACCAGAGTTTCACTCAGCAGATTGAAGGAGTTCCAGCAGTCTCACGCATTTATCCTCTGGATGGCCGTACTTGTCTACCTTGACACGCTGAAACCGAAGCCACTGAGAGCACCATCGCCCAAAGGCCTTAGAAGAGATCTCGTGTCCTGAATAACCGAGAGCTTCTGGTTGCCCTTCATCATAAACAGGACAAGCATCACCTCTGGTTAAAGCGTCGGATGCAAAGCCTCTTGGTGGATGTCAATTGCATTCGCAATCTTGCCACCAAGAATGCCTTTGTTGCTCATGAAACATGTCGGAGGTCTTGGAAGAGTTTGACCTTGCTGAGTGCTGAAGCGGATCTTCAAGACGATGGCTTCACAGAGAGATTTAAGTTTGACCACACTCCTCCAAGGACTGCTGTTATGCGTCGAACTCCATCTCTTGAAGATTCTGAATACTCCTCCTCCGCTGCAACAATTGACGCCAGGGTGATCGATGATCAAGATGATGCTACCTCACCTCCTCCTACTTCAGCGCGCATCGACACTGCACCAACTACTTTTGCACCACCAAACACCAACACCGACCCTGCATCCTCTCCTGCTCCAACTGGGAACGAGTAGAGGCTCTATGTCTTCAAACCTTTTTGGTCCTTACTGACAAAAGGGGGAGAAGCATATGAGTTGATAGTCTTCAAGCGGGTCCATATGGGCGGGTGCTTTATAATTTGCCTAGTGCTTACAACTCTCGTTTTGCTACATTTGGTTCTTTGAGTTGTAACACTTAAACTGATGGTCGTCTGCTACGTTTTTATGCTACTCTGTAATGCGATGATAAATTCCGCATCTACTATCTTATATTCCGCACTTAGTCATTATTGCAGACGTCCATTTTTCATTATGCATGTCATTATCTTCGACATATCAATTGTGCATGATGAATTGTCTTCATAAGTTGAAGAGGATCTCCACAAGTACAACCTGCCATGTGCATTTGCATTCAAAGGCAAATCAACTATATGCACATCTTCAGGGGGAGCCTTTTGCTACTTACAAAGACAATACCTTTATCCTTTACAATTTCACATATCTTTATCCCCGTTGAAAACTTCAACCAGTTTGTCATCAATCACCAAAAAGGGGGAGATTGTAAGTGCATCTAGTGACACCCCTAGTTGGTTTTGAAGTATTGACGACAAACCTGGTTGAGGGACTAATGTGTTTGTGAGAATTGCAGGATAACACAGGTAGTAGTCCCTCATTGATTCGGTTAACCTACCGGAGATGACCCCTAAAAATGTATGAAGACATTATTATCAGTGGTGGTATATGAAGATAATCATATTGAAGACTATGACATGAGAAGACATTGTGTGAATACTATGGAAAGCGAAGACGTAGATGTTTCGTTGTTTCCTTTTCTTCTTTGTTGAGTCATAGGAACCACCGTACGGTTAAGTGGGATCCAAGTGAACGAAGTCAGAGTGATTGAAGTGATGCTCAACCAAATCCTATGTCTTCGAGCGAAGACTATGAGAGCAAATCTTATCCAGAGTCGGATGAGTCAGCTTTACTTGTACCTCAAGTAAAGTTGCCGTGTGTGTTTGAAATCTGACCGTTGGAACACGTGTCAGTTCCTTAGTGACCCAGGGTCACTTCAGACAAATCAGGTCGGGTTACCCAGTGGCTATAAATAGCCCACCCCTACACCATAAATTGGTGGCTGCTCAGAGTTATTGCACGGCTTTTGTCGTTTGAGAGCAACCCACCTCCGAAGCATTTGACAGAGAAATCCTTCCGAGGACAAAGCCCAAACACCCAGAGACAAAGAGTGTTAGGCATCACTGAAGTCTTTCTATCTATGTGACCTGAAGACTTATTACACTTGAGGACTGTGTTTCCTCGAGCCGGTTAGGCGTCGCGTTCTGAGCATCCAAGAGTCATTGTGGATCGCCGGTGAACGTAGTCTGTGAAGGTTTGGAAGTCTACCTTGAAGACTTACTAGAGTGATTGGGCGAGGACTAGGTGTCCTTAGCTCAAGGGGAACAAGGTGAAGACGCGGTCTTCTGAGTTAAATCTCAGCCTCCCTAACCAGACGTATAGTTGTCACAGCAACTTGAACTGGTCTAACAAATCACTGTCTTCCCCGAGCTACTGGTTCTATCCTTTCCTTCCCTTTACTTACTGCTCTATGTTGTGAAGTCATTGCATGCTTGCCTTATCTGATTGACTTCACTGAGTATCTACTTGTTGAGATTGGCTTCATTCCTTCTTCCATCATGATCCCTACTGCCTAGCTGCCATTAGTCTTCGTGCTTTCACTTCATTGAATACATGACTATGGCTTATCTAGTGTAGTCCACTTTCCGCTGCATACTAATAGGATTGAGTTTATCTTTTGTCTTAAAAACTACCATGTTTTGAAGTATTTCATAAAAATTGCCTATTCACCCCCCTCTAGTTGATATACTGCACTTTCAATCTTTCTCAGCCGATCCCCTCTTGGCTGACTCCCTATTTCTTCGGGATATCCGTGCAGCGCGCCGCTTTCCCTCTCGTGGGTGCCAGCAGGCTCTGTCGTGGGGGCACGGATGCCCCTCCTGCTCCCCCTCGCGTGGATCCAGCAGCCGCGCTTCGAGAGGCTACGGAGAGGAACGCCCGCGAGGCGCGTGCGGAGCACGAGGCTGCGGATCACGAGCGAGCGATGGCTGATGCCGTCGCCAGGGCAGAGGCCGAAACCGCCAAGAAGGCCCAGGCAGATGCCGCTAGAGACCAGGAGCGGGAAACGGGCTCCCAGCAGCCAGCGGGCCGCACCGTCCTCCCGAAGGCAGGCTCTCTGGAGCCGTCGGCCCAAGCGCCGGTTTCTGACGAGCAGCCGGCTCCAGACAACGGAGGGGACGACTACGTCATCCTGGAGATGCAGGTGCCGCCCCCTGCGCCGCCTGCTGGGGAGCAGGGTAGCCGGCCAGCGGGGACGGAGGTTCCGCCAGCTGGGGGCGTGCTGGTGACTGGCCCGCAGCCGGCCCTCCGAGCCCCAGCCCGTCCGTGCCCTGCGAGGGCGGTCTCCGTGCCACAGCAGGTGGAGGCAGACGGTGCCAGCTCGTCCACGTCGGAGAATGAGGTGACCAGCGCAACACCGTCAGGTTGGAGGCCAGGAGGCGGCGGCGCACTAATTGTCGCGTCGCGGGACGTCCTCGACCGCTTCAACTCCTTGGGCAACGTCGTGCAGACGGTGATGCAGGAGTTCGTGGCTACGCGGTCCTCCGTTCGGGTACGTGTGCTTCGTGTTCTTTTGTTTTTATTCCTTCAATTTCTTCTGTGGGGGCGTGTCAGCGCAACCACTGGGTGTAGTCCTCGAGTTCTGAGCCGGCTGCTGAGCAAGCGGCTTGGAACTCCAAAGTGTGCGTCGTGGGCTGATCTTGCGTCTCGTTGCAGGAGTACCACAACCTCCACGTGGCCTCCTACAACGCTCAGCGCCAGGAGCTGGCGCAGCTGCAGGCTGCCTTGGCAGACAACCAAGGTGAGTGCTTCTCCTGTTCTCCTTGCGGGGGCGCGTCAGCGCACCCGCTGGGTGTAGTCCCCGAGTTCCGAGCCGACTGCTGAGCAAGCGGCTTGGAACTCCAAGGTTATCTTTTTGCTGCTGACATTTATTGTTTTTCTTCCTCTCTTGCCAGCGGTCGCAGCCGACCTCCACAACCAGCTAGGCGAGGCCCAGTCGGAGCTGGCTGCTAAGGAGTAAGAGCGTGGTCTTGCCGCTCAGGACCGCGACCGCCTGGCCAAAGAGCTGGCAGACCAGGCGGCGGCCCACAAGGTCGAGCTCGGGAAGATGTCGGACGCCGAGACGCTTCTGCGGGCCGAATTCGAGGCCGAGCGCTCGAATTGGATTGAGAAGGAGGCGGCTCTCCAAGACGGCTACGTAGCCATTGGAGACATGGTCGACGGTGAGATGTCTATCCATTCCTTTTGTACTTCTCATCTGTCATAGCCGTCTTTCTTTTCTTCTGATTCTTGTTCTAGTTTTGGCAGAGTTCTTCCCGGGCTACTCTGTGGCCGCCACCCAGGCCATCGAGGTCGAGCGTGATGAGAGGCGCCAGGCGGGCCAGGCGATCGCACCCAACGCGCCCAGGACCCCAGCCGAGGAGCTTCTTGCTATCCGGGTGCGTCTGCTGCCGATCCGCCGTCTGCAGCGTGCTGGTGCCCAGGTTCTGGCCGCCCTCTGGCCAGGCGTGCCAGCACTCCGCACTCCCAGTCGGACTGCCGACTGGCTAGAGACTGGCTAGAGGCACTCCCAGTCGGACTGCCGACTTGAAGGGCTCCGCAGCGAGGGCTGGCACGCGGACCGCCCTGGAGTTCGCCAAGAGCTGATATCCGGGCCTGAGCCTCGAACAGCTGGAGACATTCCGTGCGGAGGCTCAGCCTGAGCTGGAAGTGGTGCGGAAGGAGCTCGTCCAACGTGCCGCCGCCCTTGCCGAGTACGCCGACACCTCCGTCATCATCCCAGAGTTGGATGACAGGGGCCATGTGGTACCACCCAGCAACTTTGGGCTGGACCTGGCTGCATCGGAGGAGCCGGACGAGGAGATCGCCTCCAGTGATGAGGGCGAGGAGGAGGAAGGCGACGATGAGGAGGCCAGCTCCCAGGAGGCGGATCCGTCTGCTGGACGCCAGCCTTACCAGTCCTCGACAAGCGGACCAGGTGTGGTGGCCCCGCCTGCCGCAGGAAGCGGCCAGACCGAGACCCACCAGGCGGCCCCCTCGGAAGCCAGCTCCCTCATGCCGCCTGCCCAGCCTGCAGCGCCTTAAACTTTTTCTTTTGTACCTTTCGGTTCATGTTTCTCTATAAGACTTTGTAGGGTTAATCCGAACAATTCCACCCGCTGGGTGTATCAGTAAGTTGTTACTGCAAGGCGGCCCTTGAGGCCTTTTTGATGTAAATATTCTTTTAATGCTGCAAGGTTTTTATGCAATTGTGCCGAGTCCTAGGATTAGCCCCGTCCTAGATTCCTTATGGCGAATTTCCTTTTGCCGTCTCCTTTAACTGCCGCCCTGCCAGCCAGACAGCCACTCTGTGGTTCTGTGGCTGGGTCAGGAACTTGGCTGTTTTCAGGGTGGGCAAGTATCCTGCCCTCTGGAAGGCGGCGTGGCTAAGCCCAGGGCCGGCTCGCCGGCTGTGTGACAGCCGGCTATTCGTGTGAAGGGCCGGCTTGCCCTATGTCTTTTTTCCTTAGCCATTTTTCATGTGGGCACCATTTCTTGCCTTTGGCTCCTGCCAGTCGGACAATCGCGTTCTGCGAGTCTGTGACTTAATGAGGGAGAGAGCTTGGATGCCATCACATTACTTGTCTGACTATTTAAGGAGAATTTTTTAGACATAGGGCTAGGCGGCCAGTCCCCGGGCCGTCTTCTAGGCTCCGGTGCCGGACAAATGAGTGAATAATAATCATTCACATGCATAATTCTTATCATATAGATAAAGGGTTGGGCAGTCCCCGAGAACTCCTCGGGGCTCCCATTGGTTCTCAAAATAAATTAGATAGTGCGACACATACTGTCTTTCAGCTATAAAAGTGACGAAGTAGGTTTACGTTCCATGGGCACTCCGACTCCTTGCCTGAGTCGTCTCTCTTGCGTGCTCTTGGCTTCTGGGCATCAATGAGGTAGTAGGCATCGTTGCCTAGTACCTTGCTGACGATGAACGGTCCTTCCCAAGGAGCCGAGAGCTTGTGCTGGCCGGCTGTTCGCTGGATCAGCTGGAGCACAAGGTCCCCCTCGCGGAAGGAGCGTGGTTTCACTCGCCGGCTATGATAACGGCGGAGACCCTGCTGGTAGATGGTGGAGCGGCTGAGTGCTACCAGCCGGGCCTCCTCCAGCAGGTCTACGCCGTCTTCGTGTGCTTCTTTGGCTTCAGCTTCCGTATACATGGTGACACGAGGCGAGTCAAACTCAACATCCGTTGGGATGATGGCCTCAGCCCCATACACGAGGAAGAAAGGAGTGAAGCCGGTGGATTTGTTCGGAGTGGTTCTGAGGCTCCATAGGACAGATGGCAATTCTTCGATCCCGCAGTCGGCTGATCGCTCCAAAGGTTCGACCAGCCAGGGCTTGATGCCAGACAGGATAAGGCCGTTGGCGCGCTCGACTTGGTCGTTGGATTGTGGGTGGGCAATGGACGCTAGGTCCATTCGGATGCCCTATGTTGCACAGAAACGGGCAAGTGCGCCTTTGGCAAAATTTGTGCCGTTGTCGGTGATGATGCTGTGTGGTATACCATACTGGACTGTGATGTCTGCGATGAATGTCACAGCAGTTGGGCCATTGAGTTTCTTGATTGGTTTGGCTTTGATCCACTTGGTGAATTTTTCTATTGCCACGAGTAAATGTGTCAAGCCTCCTGTGGCTGTCTTGAAAGGGCCTACCATATCCAGACCCCAGACGGCAAATGGCCAAGTGATCGGAATAGTCTTGAGTGCAAAAGCCGGCAAGTGTTGCTTGGAACTGAAGCGCTGGCAGCCGTTGCACTTTCTAACCAAATTTTTGGCATTGTCCAAAGCAGTCAGCCGGAAGAAACCGTGGCGGAAAGCTTTGGAGATGAGGGATCTTGAGGCCGCGTGATGGCCACATTCCCCTTGGTGAATGTCCTTCAGGATAGCCATCCCCTTTTCTACTTCTACACAGTGCTGGAAGACGCCCGTTGTGCTTCTTCTGACAAGCTCTTTGTTGACTATGGTGTATGCTGAAGCTCGGCGTTGAACTTATCGTGCCAAGGTTTCTTCTGCTGTCAGCTCTCCTCTGAGCAGGAATGTGAGGATTGGCTGTGCCCAAGACGGCGCTGAGACTCCTATTGCTTTTGCCAGAGAGACCAGGGTGGTTGGGCTGGGAGGCGGAGGGCTGGGATGAGCCGTCTGCTGTGCTTCCAAAGTCCCCGAGCCGTCTGCTGGAACTGGCGCCTCCTGGCCACCTGCTGGAGCAGTCCCCGGGCCAGGAACCAGCACAGCTACAGGTGGTCCGTCTGTTGGAGTTGGAGTGTCAAGGCCGCCTGCTGGAGCAGTCTCTAGGCCGGCTGCGGAAGCCACGAGGCCGCCTGCTCCAGGGTCGGCTGGTATGAAGATTGACTCCGACTCTTGTGAAGGCTTGATAGACAGCTTGCGCAGGCATTGAAGAGATACGCCGACTGGTATTGCTTGGCGGGTGGAGACGATTCGTGCCAAGGTGTCGGCTTGCATGTTGTCGGCTCGTGGTACATGGAGGAACTCGCAGCCATCAAAGTGTCCACTGATCTGCTGGACAAGGAAGCGATAGCTTGCCATGTTTGCGTCTTTGGCGTCCCAGTCCCCAGACGACTGCTGGACAACCAAGTCTGAGTCACCATAGCACAGTACTCAGCGGATGCCAATCTCCTTGGCCATCCGGAGACCATGGAGAAGTGCCTCATACTTGGCCACGTTGTTGGAGGCGGCAAAGTGGATCTGCAGGGTGTACTTGAGCTTGTCGCCCTTGGGGGAGGTGAGGACGACGCCGGCTCCTAAGCGAGTGCGCATCTTTGACCCGTCAAAGTGCATCCGCCAATGGGTTGAGTCTAGAACAGGTAGCAGGTACTGGGTTTTGGCCCAGTCGACGAGGAAGTCGGCCAATGCCTGTGACTTGATGGTGGTGCATGGATGGTAGAAGAAGGTGAAGGGGGCCAGCTCTATGGCCCATTTGGCCACTCTTCCTGAGGCATCTCTGTTGCCCATGATTTCAGCAAGCGGGGCCGTGCAGACGACCATGACTGAATGCTCTTGGAAGTACTGCTTGAGTTTCTTGGCGGTGAAGTACACGCTGTAACACATCTTCTGGTAGTGGGGGTAGTTCTGCTTGGATACTGACAGCACTTCGCTCAAGTAGTAGAGGAGCCTCTGGACGGGCAAGGCTCTGCCGTCTTCTGGGCGCTCGACCACAATGACAGTGCTGACCACCCGGCTGGTGGCGGCTATGTAAAGGAACATGGGTTCCTTGTGTGATGGCGCCGCCAGGACAGGCGGGGTGGACAGCAGTCTCTTGAGCTGCTGGAAAGCTTCGTCTGCCTTGTCGTTCCACTCGAAGCACGTGGTCTTCTTGATCAGTTGGTACAGGGGGAGTGCCTTTTCTCCCAGCCAGCTGATGAAACGGCTGAGAGATGCCAGGCACCCCATGAATCTCTGGACATCCCGCACACGGGTCGGCCGTTCCATTCTCTCAATGGCCTTGATCTTCGCAGGGTTGCACCCGATGCCGCGTTCGGATACCAGGAAGCCAAGGAGTTGGCCGGCTGGTACCCCGAAGACGCATTTCTCCGGGTTTAGCTTAATTCGAAAATGGCGCAAATTCTCGAATGTCTCTTGGAGATCCTCCAAAAGGGTTCCTCTCTTCTCCGTTTTCACCACGATATCATCCACGTAAACGTGGACATTTCTGCCAAGTTGCTCGAGGAGACACTTCTGCATGCAACGCTGAAAGGTGGCGCCGGCGTTTCTTAAGCCGAACGTCATGGTCAGGTAGTAGAAGGCCCCAAATGGCAAGAGGAAGGCGGTCTTCAGGCGATCAGCTGGATCAAGCTAGATTTGGTGGTACCCAGAATAAGCATCAAGGAAAGACATCAGCTCGCATCCGACTGTGGAGTCGATCACTTGATCTATTCGCGGCAGAGCAAACGGATCTTTAGGGCAAGCTTTGTTGAAGCTGGTGTAGTCAATGCACATGCGCCATTTGTTGTTCTTCTTCAGCACTAGGACTGGATTCGCAAGCCACTCGGGGTAAAAGACTTCCATGATGAAGCCGGCTGCTAGCAGGCGGGTAACTTCTTCCCCAACCACTCATCTCTTCTCTTCTGATAGGCGGCGTAGCGGCTGTCTGACAGGCTTTGCATGTTCTCTCACGTGGTGTTCATGCTCGGCGAAATCCGCCGGGACACCCGGCATGTCTTTGGGGGACCATGCAAAGATGTCCCGATTCTCACGGAGGAAATCGATGAGCTCGCTTTCCTATTTGCCATCTAGGTTTGACCCTATGACAGCAAATCGCTCCGGGTGAGATGGGTCCAAGGCAATCTTCTTTGTCTCCTTGGCTAGCTGGAACGAGCCTTGCGGCTCCGCCTCCCTGGGATCGGCTGGTATGGCCGGCTGCTCGCCAGCCATTGCCACCAGCCGTTCCAGGCGGCGCTTTTCCTCGGCTACGACAAGGGACTCTGCCACATGGCTACTGGCTGTCGCGCATGCGATGAACTTCTCATTGTCCCCGGCTATGGTGATTATTCCTTTAGGGCCCGGCATCTTCATCTTGAGGTAGACATAACGGGGTACTGCCATGAACTTTGCAAGAGCTGGCCGGCCCAAGATCACGTGATAGGGACTTTCCAGGTACACCACTTCAAACCAGACCGGCTCCCTCCAGAAATGCATCTTGTCACCAAACAGGACATCGACCCTAGCTTTGCCGATTTGTGAGCAAGAGAGGCCTCGCACAATGCCATGGAACACGGTCCTGGTAGGCTGAAGTTTCTTTTCTTTGATGCCCAACTTCTCCATGGTGTCACAGTACATGGTGTTGATGCTGCTGCCGCCGTCTACCAGCACCCAGGAGAAACGACAGGCCCGCTTGTCGGTGGAGAGAGTCGCGTCCAGGACCAAGGCATAGGCCCCCGACGATGGCATGACAGCCGGGTGATCCTCTCGGCTCCAGCTGACAGGCCTTTCAGACCAATGCATGAATTCTGGGTCCTTGACGGCAACAGTGTTGACTTCTCTGCGCTGTTGGTGCCAGCTGTGCCTATTGTCCGTCTGGCTGGTGAAGACAACATAGGCTCCATTTTCTTCTGGGAACTCGTCCTGGACCTGGCCGCCATGGCGGGCAGCTGATGGCTTCTCGCCCCCCGTTGGTTACCCCAAGTGGAAGGTTGAGATGTAGCGTAGCGGCAAATTTCCCTTGGCACAGATACCAAGGATCGAATCCCGTGAGACTCCGAGGGTCGACAAGTAGGTGTCAACGGCGCCAACTTAGCGGTTGACGGGACCTGCACACGGATACAGATAACTTTGCTCCCAACGAGTACAGAGAGGTTGTCAATGCCTCCGGCCTTGTTGTTTACAAAGGATCAAACACAAGAGATAATAATGATAGCTATGACTGCAACCTAGAGCTCTTTTGAGGAGGCTCATCATTGGAATATACAAGCCAAGTTCTATAGTGTGAAGGTCCCCACATAGCTATATGCATGAATGATAATCTATATGGAGTACAAGGTATAAGATGAAGTACGAGTGTGGATCTCTCAAAAGGAATAGTAGTGTGCCCCCTTCTCTCTTTTTATTTCTTTTTCCCTTTTTCCTATATATTTTTTTATTTTTTTGTGGCCTCAATGGCTCTTTCTATTTAACTCTCATTTGTCCTCTTTGGGATCTTTTGATTTTGTCCTCTTTGGGATCTTTTCCTCACTTTAGGGGCAACACTCTATGTATTACAAGAAGTATAGAAGATCTTTCACACTTTACAAAAGTACTCAACATAAAGGAAATGAAACTATCATGATGTATGCAAATGTATGCCTCTGCCGGTGTAGCAGGATATGCAATGATACTAGCGCGTCATGTAGCAATGATTAGGGCAAGGCCCAACTAGCATGCGGCTCATCGATCAAGCAAAAAGCATGTATGACATGAAGATCAAGTCATGAGAAGATGGATGTTGCATGGCAATGTATCTCGGAAAGGCTATGGAAATGCCTTGATAGGTAGGTATGGTGGCTGTTTTGAGGAAGGATATAATGAGGCTTATGATGAAAGAGCGTATCGTGCCAAGGATTTGGATGCACCGGCGAAGTATGCGCCAACTCTCGAGATGAGAGAGGGCAATGCACGATACCGAAGAGGCTAGAAAAATATGGCTAGGTGGAAGTGTCAACTTTCGAATACTCATGCACTTATTATCGGTAACTCTCAATCTAATTAGAAGGTTCACAAAGAGACAAGTACCCCGAGGAGGAGTGTATGGGGGTTTGGTTATCCTTGCGCATCCTCGACTCATGGTACGTGAGTGTACTCTAATATTCGATCCCTCCAAAGATTAGTGATCCATCTAGTAGCTAAAGTTCTCAACTATTTTGTAGGTTTTCGAAAATAAACACAGATTTCCAAAAATACGACATCTATCACTAATAGGCTAAAGCTCTTGACACCAAAAGTTCAGACATTACTCATGGCAATACCTCAAAACTATTGCAAGTTACTACTAAAATTAAATAACAACCTCAATTACCTACTTTAAGTTAAGACACACAACTCAGTGCAACAGGCAAACTCTCTTAACAAGATAAACATGGAAACTCAAGAGAGTTCAGCAACCAACTAAACAAAAGCTCTTTAAAAAGAAAAGCATGAAAACTAAGAGCTAATCATGACAGCAGCTATGGAAAGACAAAGAACACACACAACAAAGATAAGCATGAAAATCCTATGTTGTGTTCTAGGTTGAAGCGGAGCGTGTTTCTCTCCCACACAAAGAAAGCTGGGTTCTAACTTGTTATGAACAGCAAGCAAAGCTAAAGAAAACTAAAAAAAAGAAACTAAGAGCAAGACGCTCCAAGCATAGCACATAACGCATGAAGTGATAAAATTATAGTGGGACGAAAGAAGAACTGATAATTGTTAATGGAGAAGGGGATGCATGGGGGCATCCCCAAGCTTAGACGCTTGAGTCTTCTTGAATATTTCTTGGGGGTGCACGGGGGCATCCCCAAGCTTGAGCGTTTGACCCTCCTGAATCTTCTTTTATCATCTTCCCTCGCACACTTGAAAACTCCCTTCATACATAACTCATCATAATCTGATTAGCGAGGTTAGTACCCACAATAAAATAATTTTTCCCTACTGGAAATAAAGATAATCTTGAAAAGCTACTGTTTCTCAAGATTGCCAAAAGGTTTTTGCAAAGAAAAAGCAAGCTCAAGGTTTGCAAAACGAAGAAAAGGCAAAACAGGACAGAATTTGTGAAAAACAGACCAGCAGGTAGTAAATAATTTTTTCGGGGCACTTCTGCAACTCAAATCAAAAAACTCAGAACAGACGCTCGAAAGCCAATTGTATAGAGCACGCTGTCAAAACAATTCAGATCAAAAAGATGATCTGGTGATTTTATTCGAATTTTTCTGTCCAAGGACAGAATCTGTTTTCTGGACAGCACGTCACAACTTTTGAACTTTCTTGCAATCGGAGGCTAAAATTGGCACAAAGCTGAAAAGAAAAGATACAATGATGATGCTACTGTAGTAACAAACATCAAGACACAACAAAAGCAAAATAAAACCTAATTCGTTGTGGGCTACCTCCCAAAAGCGCTTTCTTTTATGCCTTTAAGCTAGGCATGATGCAAAAAGATCAAGTTGTATCAATTGAACCATCATCAAGATCATCAAAAAGCTCTTCAATAGTACAACTCGTCTTAAGAGGACTTTCAAATAAAGGCCTAATAAAGATACTTCTAGGGAGGAAACAAAAAGGTGGAAAGTCAATGGAAGATTCATTTATAAATTTATCAAAGAGAGGTATTTCTTCCAAAGTCTTCATAGTTTCAACCCATTTGGCAATAGATGGATTACTTTTGGAACGAGGAGCCTTTGGAACATAAACGAACTTAGGTTCCTTCTTCGCCGGAGTTTCTACCTTTTTGGCTTTGATTGAGGAGAAAGTAGTTCCTAAAGTGTCAAAGATTTCGTCAATCTTGTCTATCCTAGAAGAATCCAAGTCATGGGATTTGATGGTCTCCAAAGTTTTGAGAATTTTATGCATGGAGCTATCAAGCCTATTCAAATTCCCTTGGATCTTATGGTCCAACTAATTTATCTTATTAATGCTTGGCATCTCTAGCTCTATCTTTTCAAGTTTTTTCATAATGTGAGCTAGGGTAATGTCCTCTTGAATGCTAACAACAGGGGGATTTCCAACAAGATTTTCCATAATACTAAGAGATTCCCAAACTGGGGCTTCTAGGAAATTTCCATTGATAGCAGAATCTAGAATAAACCTATTCCAAGAAGTAATTCCAACATAAAAATTTCTAAGCAGGATAGTAGTAGATTGCTTCTTGGTGGCTCTTTTTTGAGAATCATTAATTCTATACCAAGCATCTTTTAGACTTTCACCACCTCTTTGTTTAAAGGTGAGCACTTCTGCCTCACCAAAGGCAAAAGGACCAGACATAATGCCAACTAAAAGCAAGATAACTATTTTTGTGATTTTTGGTAAGGGACACTAAAGCAAAAACTGAAAGGTAAACTAACAAGACTAAAAAGCAAAGATAAAAGATAGCGTGCAACTCCCCTATCTTGAAGAGTGGAGTCCCCAGCAATGGCGCCAGCAACTTGCTTGATGGCTTCTCGCCCCTCGTTGGTTACCCCAAGTGGAAGGTTGAGATGTAGCGTAGCGGCAAATTTCCCTTGGCAAAGATACCAAGGATCGAATCCCGTGAGACTCTGAGGGTCGACAAGTAGGTGTCAACGGCGCCAACTTAGCGGTTGACGGGACCTGCACACAGATACAGATAACTTTGCTCCCAACGAGAACAGAGAGGTTGTCAATCCCTCCGGCCTTGTTGTTTACAAAGGATCAAACACAAGAGATAATAATGATAGCTATGACTGCAACTAGGAAATAAAAACAGGAAGTAAATAGAAGGTGTGGTCAGCGGTGGTAATATGGACCGGGGTCCCATGATGTTCACTAGTGATGTCTCTCTCCCAAAAGACGATAGAATAGCAAAGCGAGGTAAACAAATTACAGCTGGGCAATTGATAGGATTATGTGCGCAAACCAATGCTAACTATGCTGCAAAGAAAGGTAGAGGCTCAAAATCATGGGCGGTACGCCAAGGCAAGTAGACCGAAATCCATCTGCATCTACTACTAATCATCCACCTTGAGATATCTATCCAGAACATCTCGCTGGTATTAAGTTGCGAATCCCACCCAAAGTGTAAACTCAAAGCAACAGACAACTGCATTAAAAGAACTTTGCGTAAAGTAAACAACCCTTGCACCCGCAAGTACAAGCACCGTTGTTTTCTCCCTTGTGGCAACAACACATCCCCTAGACTCATGTTTCTGTCACTCAAGCTAGTCATCAGGGGGCATGAACCCACAATCAAGCATAACGCTCCCTCTTGGAGTTACTGCCTACTACTTGGCCAAAGCAATAAACAGCAACGGAGAACATGCAAGAATTACTCAAGAACAAAGATATATAAGAGGTGAATCAAATATATTACTCAAACACAATCTAAACATAGTCTCATAATCCATCAGATCCCAGCAAACTCAGCAAAGCAACAGCAGAAAGATTACATATGTGCCTCGATCATGTAGGGCAGCTCACGAGGTCTAAACCATGAAGAGCAAAGAGGGGAGGATAACATCACATAGCTACTGATCATGGACCCATGGTCCAAGGTGGACTACTCACGACTCATCCGGGAAGCGTCCATGGTGGTGGAGAAGCTCCCGGTGGTGGTTCTCCCCTCCGGCAGGGTGCCGTGAAGAGTTCTCCTGATGCTCCTGATCTTGGAAGCGCTGCGGCGGCGGAACAGAGGAGAGATCGCAAAAAAGGGTTCTGTCCACAAGGGTTTCGGGATGAGAGGGATATATATGTGAAGGGGGGCAGCCAGAGGCGGAGCAGGGGCCCCAGGCGCCCCCTGGCGCGGCCAGGGGTGGGGCCGCGCCAGGTGGCCGCCTGGGCCTCCCCTGGCTCCCCTCTGGCCCATCTTTGGTTCTTCGCGAAGCTTCCTGTATGCTGATTTTTCCTATATTTTTCCTGGAATTTTTGGAGCACTTTTAATATGGGGGAAACCTGAAATAGAAAAAACAAAAGAAAACAGGAACTGGCACTGTGGTGCACTGAGTTAATATGTTAGTCCAAATATGATCAAAATTGTATGGAAGTGCATCAATATCATAGCAATATCACACAAAAGAAGCATGGAGCAAGCAGAAATTATAGATACGTTTTGGACGTATCAGCAGCCGGCGGGTTAGGAGGCGACGTCGGCTGCCCAGCAGGCGGCGGTGGCAGAGCTTCTCCCCTCGTAATTTTGGTGAGCCAATGACACTTTCACGTTGTGTGGTTGGAAGGCTTCGCGCCACTGTGGAACTTGCAGGGGGCGTCCAGAGCTTGGTCAAAGGAGAAAGCTGGCTGCCAGATTGGTTTGCCGCCCTTCTGGCGCTTGGGTCCTGCTTGAGCTTCTGGCTGCTGGCCGTCGACTGCTGCCACCAGCCGGCTGTTGGCAGCCGGCGCGTGGGTCTTGCGTTCCTGGTTGCTTGTCTGCTGGCGCCGACTGGACTCTCCAGCCGGCGTCTTGGAAGTTGGAGGAGTCATCTTGCCAGAAGCATCCACTTGTAGCTCGGTCTTCATGGAGGAGTCAGCGGTGGCGTACTTGTCTGCTATGCTCAGCAGTTCATCCAACATGGCCGGCTCGTCACAAAGGAGCCTGTGCTTGAGTAAGGTGCCTTCTCTGCACCCGGCCGTGAAATACTCGATGGCTTGTACCTCATGCACTCCTTCACAAGAGTTTCGCAGCTCTGCCCAGCGCGTCAGGTAATCGCAGGCCGACTCGTTTGGGCCTTGGACACACAGGTAGAGCTGACGCGGCTTGGGAGGAAGCTTGTAGGTGCTGGTGAAGTTGCGAGTGAAGGCGTCAGTGAAGTCCAGCCAGCCATTGATGCTTTTGGGTTTGAGGCTGTTCAGCCAGGTCCGAGCCGTGCCCTGGAGCATAAGGGGCACGTACTTCACCGCAACACATCTGTTGTCGGTAGCTATGCTGACGTCTGTGGAGTAGTCCACCAGCCAGTCCTCTGGTTTCACTGATCCGTTGTACTTGGGGGTATCGCTGGGGAGCGAGAAGCCCTTGGGAAAAGGCTCATTGCGGATGCGAGGGCCGAAGCAGGCCGGACCGAGGTCATCTTCTTCTTCGACCGCCTGGGACCGAGCCAGACGGTCCAGGCGGTGGCGGGCGTCGTTCTCCCCAACCCCCTCGCGGCGGCCCAAACGGCCCGCCAGAGAGGGGTGGTCAACAGGCAGAGGAGACACGCGCCTCTCCCGCCTGGGAGGAGGCGGATGTTCCCCTCGCCGTTCTACGGCCCTCGGGCGGCCGTCTTCGTCGCGCTCGATGGTGACGTGAGTCTGCCGGCTGCGGCTGGCAGCCGGCTCTGAGTCTCGCCGGTTGGGGGCGCCGACTGTTGGAGATCGAGACGTGGCTCCCTGCTCCCGCCGAAAGGGGCGGTTGTCTGCGTGCACGTCGGCCTCTGATACCCGGCAACGGGCCTCCTGCTGCGTGGCAGCAGCATCGAGGAGTTGGCGGGCTCGCTGAGTCATGCAACGAAGCTCGTCTCCCTCCAAGTGGCCCATCTCATCGACTGCCGCCTGGGCAGCCCTTAGGTTCTCCGACGGAGTGAGGTACACAGGCTGCGGGCCCCCCAGCATGTCTTCTAGCAGCCCGCCACGATCGCGGACGGTTCCGGCTCGGCTAGGCTTGCCAGCAGCCGGTGTGCCACAAATGGCACGGTCCATCTCACGGCGGTAAGCTTCGGTGAGGCATCGGGAGGCAGCCAGTTTGTTGGCGCTATCGAGGAGCGAAACGCGGAGCGCCTCCAACGCCTCGCCGTCTGCCCCCGCCGCAACAGGAGCGGCGAGGTGCTGCAGAGCGGCCTCGAGCGGGTCTTGGCCTGCCCTGCTGGATGGTTCGCCATGGTCGGTGACGAGCACCTCCGTGACGGTGCTGATGGTGCTGCCGGTCGGAAGAGCGGGGAGGGGGTCGTTGATGATCACCACGTGCTCGGGGAAGGAGTCGACGGGCTCCGTGCCGAGGTCGACGATCATGTCTACTGGTGGGTCAGAAGAGCCTACTGACTCCACGTTAGAGGCACGCTCGTCGACTATGTGGAGCTTGTCGAGGAGCTCCACGAGACAGCTTTACGGCATCACTGGCTCGGCCGCCGGAGAGGGTTCGTCGTGGATGCGGACGCCGCCGAGAAGGTCGGCCAGCCCGCTCGCGACGCATGCGGCCTCAGCACTGCGAAGCATCCTGGTTTCCACGCCGGTAGGCATGCCGGGCTGGCTACTCTCGCCAGGGAGGAACAGAGTTCCCGTCCAGAACATGTCTCCAGACGACGGTGCACCTAGCCCCACGGTGGGCGCCAAATGTCTGGGTTTTGGAGCGACATATGCCAACAGATGGCTTATCATGCATGGGGTCAAAAGAACGTCACCGGGCTCGGGAAGCGAGATGAGGCGAAACTTAGGACGCCTACGGATCTTACCCAGGTTCGGGGCTCTCCGAGGAGATAACACCCCTAGTCCTACTCTGCGGGGGCTCCGCGTCATGACTAAGATCACTACAGCAACTACAAGGTTGCTCCTCGAGCTGTGTGGTCTAGAGGAGAAAGACGAGCAGGGCTAGCTCACTTCCTCGCTCTAGGAATTGGGGGTGATAGCTAGGGTTTCTTTCTTCCCCCTCTCCCTTCTTTCTAGGGTTCAATCTTCCAACCTTCTAACCCCTCCTCATGGAGGACCCTGGGGGGTTTATATAGGCCTACCCCCAGGGGTACAATGGTAATCTCGACAGTGTGGCTCCCAGCCGTCAGTGTCTTCCGGCGCCGACCTTGCCGCCTGCCTGCTGGGGCCCGCCGCCTGCGGTCCCACGTGATTGTCTTTCACTGTAGACACGCCTCTGCTAACGACAGCCTCGTCAGGAGGGAAGTGGCTACAGTGCCGCCGTCTCCTGCCGTACACTGCCGCCACGCCCTGTCTTGTCATCTTGATGAGGTTCAGACTTCTAGGGCGAGATTCGCTGCCTGCTACCAGGCGGTCGTCTCCCCTGGCCGTCTGCCAGGGGCGGCTTGTTTATGACCTACTCGCTGGCCAATGGGGCCAGCCGCCTGCTGGCCCAGCCGTCTGTGAGTAGTGGGACCGTGGCCTCCTTTGACCGATGCTTGGTCACGAGCAGCGTGGCTACAGTGACCCGCCGCTTAGGAGATATTCATAAGGTACATGTTCACTGTAGCCACACCCTTATAGGTTCTATAAGGACATGTTCATCTGTAGCCACGTCTCTGCTGCGTGGGGGTCCCCCAGCACGCGTCCCGAGGGAGGGACGTGGGACCGTCTGCTAGCTGTTGGTGTTGATGCCGCCGCCTGTTGGGTCCCTGCCGCCTGCTGGCAGCCGGCTCCTAGGGCAGGCTACCCTAGGAGGCAGCCCGATGAGCAGACGGCTGGGGCTAAGCTGGCAGCTATAATTTGTCTTGAAATACCGAGGGTGGTCACTGAGGGTACCCATGGTCAATATCCCCGACATGCATCTTAAAGGGTCCTTGGCTATGCTGATCTGGGGATTGCAAAACCCTTTTGTAACACGTTCCATAAGCTTTCAGCACGAATATGTCGAACGAAACTTCTATCTTGTATTTTTTCTATCTGCTCCTTGTTGTTTTTATTTACCTTTTGTTCTCCCAAGTGGCTTCTCGAGAAGATTGTTGTACCATTAAACTATGGATTACATTCATTCATGATTGTTCGAATGGTCTTGTGAAGACTTATGTTGCAATTTCTAGCTATTGATTCAGCTTATATATTTTAAATCAATGGCTATTAGTTGTCATCTCATTCAGGATGGCTCCTAAAAGGGTTCCCAACGCTAACCGAGAGGGTGAAGAAGTTCCTGATCGTCCTCCTTCCCCTCCTCCTCCGTCTGAGCCCTGGAGAGCAATTATGCAAGCGACGAACCAGAACACCCAGATGCTTATGCAAATGATGCAAAACATTCAAGCAAATCAAGTAAATCAAGGTGGTCATGGGAACCAAGGCCAAGGCAATTTGTTCAACCAACCTCACTTTGCTACACTCAACCAATTCCTGTTAAACCAACCGAAGGCATTGAGTTACTGTGTGGATCCGCTAGATGCTGAAGACTGGATAACAGAAATAAAAAAGCATTTCGAGTGCAGTAACGTGAGACCTGAGGATTATGTCAAGTTTTCCGCCTTCCAACTCAAGTACCAAGCCGCTGATTGGTGGCAGCAGTACAAAGATTCGAGAGAAGGACGTGAAATCTCGTGGACTGACTTCTGCAAGGATTTCCGCTCTCACCACATTCCAACTAGTGTCATCGAAGGTATGTGTGAGCAATTCCGCAACCTAAAGCAAGGCACCATATCTGTTTATCAATACAATGTCAAGTTCCAGAACCTTGCCCACTATGCCAAGCAAGACATCCCAGATTCCAAGAGCAAGATTTATCAGTTCCGTGGTGGTCTGAAGGATGAACTCCAACTAGCTCTCACCTTGTTCGAGCCGAATGAATTTGATCAATTCTATAACATGGCACTTAAGCAAGAGGCAGCCTAGCTCAAGTGTGAAGCTTCCAAAAAGAGGATCAGAGATGCTGTTAACTCCTCCTCTTCTTCTCAAGTGGTCGCAAAGCAGCAGAAGTTTTGGCTTCTACCTCCTCCAGTGCTTCGCCCTCCCAACAACAACAACAACAACAAGCATTCTGGTGGCCATGGTTTCTCCCACCCACCCAACCCAAGCAATCAGTCAAAGAATCACTTTCAAGCTTCGAAGTCAATTGCTCCTTATCACCGTCCTCTCTCAGAAGTGACTTGCAACAAGTGTGGGCAGAAGGGTCACTATGCTAACAAGTGTACTCAAAGGCGCCTTCCGCCTCCTCCACCTGTCAGCACTGCTATTGTCAAGCACAACCCCAAGACAGCAAGAGTGAATCTGATGAATGCAGCTCAAGCAGAGAATTCTTCAGATGTGATACTTGGTAACCTCTCAGTTAACTCAATTCCCGCAAAAGTATTGTTTGACTCTCGTGCATCACTCAGTTTCATGTCAAGGCCATTCTTTTCCAAGCATGAATTCTCATCATCTTATCTGGATAAACCATTATGCATTATTTCTCCGGGTTCTCTGATGAGATCCTACTCAGTTGTTCTGGATGTATCTATTCGTATGGGTGCTTACCGCTTTCTGGCTTCTCCGGTTGTTCTTGGCAACTCCGACATTGATCTTATTCTTGGGACGGATTGGCTCTCCAATCATGATGCAAACATTGATTGTGCAAAAAAGGAAGTCAAGCTTACTCATCCAGACGAAGATGTGATTATCTTCAAAGCTCGAGATAACACAATCAGGCTATTCTCTCTCAATGACAAGGGCGAGATTAATGCCATCTCTCAAATTCCGGTGGTCAATGAATATGAAGATGTTTTTCCTGAAGAGCTTCCAGGCATGCCTCGGCATCGTCAAGTTGAATTCGTCATTGAACTCGAGCCCGGTACCGAGCCAGCATGTCGGCGTCCGTACAAGCTTTCCCCTGATGAGTTGAAGGAGCTGAAGAAACAACTCGATGAGCAAGAGCGTATGGGTCTAATCAGGCCTAGTACTTCTCCTTGGGGCTGTGGTGTTCTATTTGTCAAGAAGAAGGATGGCACGGAGCGCCTTTGCGTTGATTACCGGCCATTGAACAAGAAGACAATAAAGAACAACTATCCGCTCCCCAATATCACTGAATTGTTCGAGCAGCTTAAAGGAGCAAAAGTGTTCTCAAAGCTCGATCTCCGGATGGGTTACCACCAGATCCGTATCCGTGAAGAATATATTCACAAGACCACATTCAGAACAAGCTATTGTTCCTATGAATACACTGTCATGTCTTTTGGCCTCGCAAATGCTCCACCCACCTTCTCGAGGATGATGCACTTCATATTCAACCCCTACACCAATGAATTTGTTCTCGTCTATCTGGATGACATCTTGGTATTCTCCAAGAATGAAGAAGACCATGCCAAGCACCTCCGTTTGGTCATGGACATACTCTGTGAACACAAGTTCTATGCGAAGTTCTCTAAATGCGAATTTTGGCTGGATAAGGTCTTATATCTTGGCCATATCATCTCTGCTGAGGGTATTTCTATCAACCCTGAGAAAGTTGAAGCTATTGTCAACTGGGAACCCCCGCAGAATGTCAAGCAACTCCGAAGCTTCCTTGGTCTCGCTAGCTATTGCAGAAGGTTCGTTGAGAACTTCTCCAAGATTGCCAAGCCTCTCTCAAACTTGCTGCAGACGAATGTCAAGTACAGCTGGACTCCGGATTGTGATGTGGCATTCAAAACACTCAAAGAGAAGCTAATTTCTGCTCCGGTTCTTACTCCTCCGGATGAGTCCAAGCCCTATGAAGTATTCTGTGATGCTTCTCTACAAGGACTTGGCGGTGTTCTCATGCAAGACAAGAAGATTGTGGCATACACTTCTCGTCAATTGAAGCCAAATGAGAAGAACTACCCCACACGTGATCTCGAGCTACCAGCAGTGTTACATGCCTTGATCACGTGGAGACACCTTCTATTGGGCAGAAAAGTGGACATCTTCACCGATCACAAGAGCTTGAAGTACATCTTCACACAACCGAACCTGAACCTTCGCCAGACTCGTTGGGTTGAGTTGATCCAAGAGTATGATCCAAGCATCAATACACACCTGGCAAGGCCAATGTCATTGTGGATGCCTTGAATAGAAAGACATATTGCAACAGTCTTCTTATCAAGCCGTTCCAGCCTGAGCTTTGTGAGTCATTCAGGAAGCTCAACCTCCAAGTTGTTCCGCAAGGCTTTATTGCAAACCTTCCAGTTGCTCCTACCTTGGAAGATCAGATCCGTGAGGCCTAGCTCAGTGATGCTATGGTGCAGAAAGTGAAACACGGTATTGCTAAGGGTACTCCCAAATACAAGTGCTATCGTGTTGATGAGAAAGACACCTTGTTCTTTGAGGACAGACTTGTGGTTCCCAAGGGTGATCTCAGGAAGCTCATAATGAACGAAGCACATGACTCCCTCCTCTCGATTCATCCCAGAAGTTCCAAGATGTACTAAGACCTCAAGCAATCTTACTGGTGGACTCGCATGAAAAGGGAAATCGCCCAATTCGTGAACGAATGTGATGTCTGTAGAAGAGTGAAGGCAGAGCATCAACGTCCAGCCGGTCTCCTCCAACCTCTTCCTATTCCCGAGTGGAAATTCGACCACATTGAAATGGATTTCATCACTGGGTTTCCAAAGTACAAGAAGGGGAATGATGCTATCTTTGTTGTGATTGACAAGCTAACCAAAGTAGCTCACTTCCTTGCCGTCAAAGAATCGATCAATGCAGCTCAGTTGGCAGAATTGTACACTTCCAGAATTGTGTCGTTACATGGCATTCCTCAAGTTATCTCCTCAGACCGTGGAAGTTTGTTCACATCCAAGTTCTGGGACTCCTTTCATTCAGCCATGGGCACTAAGATTCATTTCAGCACTGCGTTTCACCCTCAGACTAGTGGTCAAGTCGAAAGAGTGAACCAGATCCTCGAAGACATGCTCAGAGCTAGTGTCAACTCTTTTGGCATGAAGTTGGAAGATTGTCTCCCATTTGCCGAGTTCTCTTACAACAACAGCTTCGAAGCAAGTGCTGGCAAAGCTCCGTTTGAAATCCTCTATGGCAGAAAGTGCCGTACCCATCTCAACTGGTCCGAGACTCGTGAACGTCAACTTCTTGGCAACGACTTGATCTCAGAAGCCGAAGAAATGTGCAAAGTCATACGTGAGAATCTCAAGGCCACTCAGTCGCGTCAAAAGAGTTACTATGACGGCAAGCATCGTGATTTCGCTTTCGACATTGATGATCATGTCTATCTCTGTGTTTCTCCTATGAAAGGAACCCAAAGATTCAGTATCAAAGGAAAGCTTCCTCCTAGATACGTGGGCCCTTTCAAGATCCTTGGCAAAAGTGGCGACCTAGCCTATCAACTTGAGCTCCCCTCCAACTTTGCAAATGTTCATGATGTGTTTCACGTGTCTCAACTCCGCAAGTGCTTCAAGACACCTGAACGCACGATTCCGTTCAAGGAGATTGATCTTCAACATGACTTGTCTTACCGTGAGCACCCTGTTGCTATTCTTGAAGAAACTGAGCGCAAGACCCGCAACAAGTCAATCAAGTTCTTGAAAGTTAAGTGGTCACACCATACCGACCGAGAAGCTACGTGGGAACGAGAATATCACCTTCGTTCTGAGTATCCTTCCTTCTTCCAGTCCTAGATCTCGGGACGAGATCTTTTCATAGTAGAGGAGAGTTTGTAATGCCCCAGATGTAACACTTTCCAATTATGGCATTATATGGAACTTTGACTTCATCAATTCCATTCTGGGCTCTTCTTTCATTTCGGGTATTTTCGTTTTGTCGTGTGCGTGTGTGCTTTTCATCCATGTCATGTTATCATGTGCATTGCATTGCATTCGTGTTGTCACTTGCACCCGGTCCCACTCGTCTCTTCCCGTTGTCCGTTTCGAGTTCCGACACTCTCACACGTGCCCGTGGCACCCCCGAGTCCTTCTTTCATGTGTGGCCGTGTAACGTTCCCGGAATGACGTGAGACTTGTCATGCGTTGTTGTTTTGGTACGTGTAGTACGCCCGTCAAGTTTCGTTGCGTTCGGAGTTCGTTTGGTCCTCCAACGGGTAACCTAGTGGGCTAAAAGTACCCCTTCCTTTTGGCCCAAGACCCCCTCCACTACAGCCCACTAACCCATCTCAACCACTCCCATCATCTCGGTCGTCGAATCGTGATCGCGTGGCCAAAAACCACTCCTCATTTGGACCTTCCTAGCTCCCAGAAACTATAAAACAGTCCCCATCCCCGAAATCCCAGTGCAACCCTAATTTTTCTCTCCCTCCGCGCGCCGGACACGTCCGACCCGCTGACACCTCACTCCAACCAATCAGAGACCGCCACGTCATCCCCGCCACCACGTGGCGACCCCCGATTGGCTCCGCCACCTCACCGCCTCCATCCGTCCGCCACCTCAGCCGCGGACCCCGCCGCCGCCGGACCTTCGCCGCCGCCTCGCCGGACCTTCGCCGCCACCTCACCGGGCTCGCTGCCGCCGCCCGCCGCCCGGCCGGCGCACCATCGCCGCCGCCCGGCCGGTGCACAACCGCCGCCGCCCGGCCCCGAGGGCTGCTGCCCCTTCGGCCTCCACCACCGGCCGCCTCGGGCCCCGCCAGCGCCCCCCCACCACACGTCGGCCGCCGCCACCCCAAGACGCCGGCCCCCTCACCACCACTCCGTCCATCTTCTTCCTCGTCTCCGGCCCACTCCGGCGACTTCTCCGGCGATCCCGATCCGGTTCGGGATCGGGACCAGATCCATCAACGCGGCGATCCAAACGTCTTCCCCGCAGCCCGGATCTCTCCATCCCGCTCCATCCCGTCCCGTTGACTTTTGAGAGGGCATAAAATCCACTAAGTCCCCAGATCTGGTATATTTAGTTGCCTCGTTTTCATGGCTGTAACTTCGTGCACGTAGATCCGTTTTGGGCTATGATATATCAAAATGATCGTGGTGATGTGCTCTACATTTTGTTCCATTGTGGCATGCTTGTTTGAGTTCATCTAGATGCCCTAATCTCTTTTGCAAGAGTGCTACTTGATATAAACTGCTGTTACTTGTTAATTTGATGTCATGTTTGAGATGTGATAACTTGGTGCATCTTTATCCAAATGGAGCATATGATATGTCAAAATGTTCATTGTGAAGTGCTCTACATGATGGTTGTTGTAGCATTCATGTTAGGTGTCATATTGCCATGTTAATATCTGTTGCAAAAGTGCATGTGGCTGTTAAGTGCTGAAACTTGTTGTGAGATGTTGTTTTGACATGCTCTTTGCTATTCATGTGTTTGTCTTCATGCCACATGTCAATATGTTTTAGAAGCGCCATCATATGGTATTTGGTGTGGTGCAAACCACTTTACATGATATGCCTTGAGGTGACTTAAACAAGCTTGTAAACATGCCATGCCAATGTTACTGTTTTATACTTAGTGAAAAAACTGCTAAGTCTGGAATCTGTTTTAACCTGATGCTATGTTTGTTTGATGCCCCACTCAAATCCATGCTTGTTTTGGAGTGGCCAATGACCATTCCTTGTTGTCCATGTTATTGTCTATCCATCCATGCCCTTAATTGCACATATGACCTGTTGTAGCTTATTTACTTCTTGCCCTAAAGTTGCTATAAATTATACCTGTCGGGTTTTTATCAGCATGATCAATTTGGTGTAGCTTGTTGCTATTGATCCATGCCTCCTATGGAGTTGCTCCAATGGAGTTGTTTGATGTAGAACATGTCTACTTCATATCCATGCTTATTGTCATCATGTTTGGGTGCTGTAGCGTATATATCTCTTGCTCCAAAGTTGCTATGTGGCTGTTAACTTCAGCTTTGCATTGTATCTTGTTTCGTGTGTATGTGTTGAACCGTTGCTCCTTTTTGAGCGTCCCCTATATGAAACTTGTGTGATTTTGCATGTAGAATCATAATATCATGTTGTTTACATGTTTGGGGTGTGTTTGCTTGATGTTTGGATGCATTTTGCACCGTTGCCTTGCTTGTCTTGTTTTTCTCATATCTTCTAGACCGTAGCTCCGAATTAAACAAACTTTATATGAAACTTGACTAGAATTTCGTGTAGATCACCATGGTGCATGTTAAATTGCTGTTTAACAACTTTAACTTAAGGTTTGTTAAGATCTGGACCATTTTCAAAATATGCATATAAGGACTTACCGAATTTGCTATATGTTGTTTTGTGTTGTTCTTGTGTGCTTCATCCCTTGCAATGAAATGCATCATACTTGCATCATGTGGATTGTGCATTGCACCTTGTTTGATATTGTGACATGTTGTGTTCTTGTGATGAGTAGAGCCAGGAGCCGAGTCCGAGAACGAGGGTCCTACTGAGGTTGAGTACGAGGAGCCGTCTTAAGATCCCATCGATGACTCGACAGGCAAGATGACCTGACCCAGATATCATTACTATCTTTGCCTATTGCTAGATGTCTCGCTCTTTAGCTTGTTGCCTCGATGCCCATGTTTGTTTGTCAGCCTCCTATTGTAGCCATGAATCTCTCTAACCACCCAACCAAGCAAACCTTTGATTGGCTACGTAATCTTCGCTTAGCCCCTCTTATAGCATTGTTAGTTGCAGGTGAAGATTTGAAGATTCTTGCTTCATGTTGAAGTTATTGTTGGGATATCACACTATATAATCTGTTAAACTAAATCATCTATATATTGGTAATGGGTGGAAGGCTAAGCCTCTTGCTTGGTGTTTTGTTCCACTCATGCCACCCTAGGAACCGTTTAAACCGGTGTTATGTTCCTTCATATTGCGTTCCTAACACGGTTGGAGTTATGGGACCCCCACGATAACCCGCTTAGCGCTAAAGCTTTTCCAGCAAGGCCCGACATTGGTACTCCATTTGCCTAATAACTAAAACTTGCATAGGGACTAGCTACCCCGTGGACTTAATTAACAACCCCCGAGCCAGTGCTCCACATGAGTGTTGGTCCAAACTAGAGCACTGTGCGGGTCCGCCCCTTGGCAACTTGGGGTATCTGGCACCTATACGCTTCGCTCATCTGGTCGTGGCCTGAGACTAGATACGCGCGGCTACTGGCAGGGTGTCGGCACGCCGGGAGGTCTTGCTGGATTAGTTTTACCTTAGTCGGAATATCTTGAGCACGGGATTCCGAAAATACTCGGGTCTTCCCACCTTGGGGTTGCGACTGCGCAGATCGTGAGCTTGTGATGGGCTAAGTTGGGACACCCCTGCAGGGTTTGATCTTTCGAAAGCCATGCCCGCGGTTATGTGGCAGATGGGAATTTGTTAATATCCGGTTGTAGAAAACTTGACACCATGTTCAGAATACACTACCAGCATGAGTAACCGTGACAGTCATTTTCCGAAAGGGGTTCGGGAAGTGAACACGGTGGGGTTATGAATGATGTGCTTAGATAGGATCACTTCATGATCACTTTGATGCTCGTGGCACTTCTCTTCTCGCTCTAAACACGTAAGCTAGTGCTAGTGCAGCTGCAACCTTTGTTCTTCAGTCTTGTTCCACACCCAAGGCTTAGATAGTTTTGCTACCCGGGAACGGGATTGCTGAGTCCTCCGTGGCTCATAGATTCTACACAACACCTGATGCAGGTACCATGGTGAACTACACAGGTGATGGCACATAGCTGAACTGGGAGTTCGACAAAGAACATGGGCGATACTACGTGTACTATCCCGTGGATCAGTAGTGGCTTCTACTAGGGGCGATAAGACCTTGTGGCTTTATTTATTTGGTATCTTTCATTTGGATCTTCGTCCGTAGTTGGACTGTGATGTTATTTGGATGATGATTGCTTATGTAATGTATTGTGTGACGTGGCGAGTGTAAGCCAACTACTCTTTTGCAATTTCATCCCTCTTTTACATGAGTCGTGCAAAGATACCAAACTTGAGATCATTCTAGTATGAGCTTATACCTTTAAGTCATGCCTCGACACGTAGGAGGTATAATCTCATACTAGGCATTACAGTGGGGCCCCCGACGGCCCCCCGATCCCATCTTATCCTATATGAGGTGTTTTGACCTAGAAAAAATCATAAGGAGGCTTTCGGGACCATACACCGCCGTCTCGAGGCGGAACCTTGGCGGAAACACATCTAGGGCTCCGGCAAAGCTGCTCTGCCAGTGATACTTCCCTCCGGGAGGGGGAAATCGTCACCGCCATCATCACCAACAACTCTCCCATCTCGGGGAGGGTTATCTTCATCAACATCTTCACCAGCACCATCTCCTCTCAAACCCTTGTTCATCTCTTGTATCCAATCTTTGTACCCAAACCTCAGATTGGTACACGTGGGTTGCTAGTAGTGTTGATTACTCCTTGTAGTTGATGCTAGTTGGTTTACTTGGTGGAAGATCATATGTTCAGATCCATTATGCATATTAATTCCCCTCTGATCATGAACAATATTATGTCTTGTGATTAGTTACTTTCGTTCATGTGGACATGGGAGATGTCTTGCTATAAGTAGTCATGTGAATTTGGTATTCGTTCGATATTTTGATGAGATGTATGTTGTCTCTCCTCTAGTGGTGTCATGTGAACGTCGGCTACATGAAACTTCACCATTATTTGGGCCTAGAGGAAGGCATTGGGAAGTAATAAGTAGATGATGGGTTGCTAGAGTGACATAAGCTTAAACCCTAGTTTATGCGTTGCTTCTTAAGGGGCTGGTTTGGATCCACTTGTTTCATGCTATGGTTAGGTTTACCTTTAAATACTAATTTTGTAGTTGTGGATGCTTGCATTAGAGGTTAATCATAAGTGGGAGGCTTGTCCAAGTAAGGACAACACCCAAGCACCGGTCCACACACATACCAAATTATGAAAGTACCGAACACGAATCAGATGATCGTGATGAACACTAGCTTGACGATAATTCCCATGTGTCCTCGGGAGCGCTTTTCTTCATATAAGAGTTTGTCCAGGCTTGTCATTTGCTACAAAAAGGATTGGGCCATCTTGCTGCACCTTATTTACTTTGACCTTTTGTCACTTCCTACCAATTACCTTATCACAAAACTATCAGTTACCTATAATTTCATTGCTTGTAGAAAATACCTTACTGAAAACCGCCTATCATTTCCTTCTGCTCCTCGTTGGGTTCGACACTCTTACTTATCGAAAGAACTACGATAGATCCCCTACACTTGTGGGTCATCACATAGTAAAACTGGGTATTGAAAGGTATTATCAAAGTGTAACTTGCCTTGCTGAGGACGGTTAAACCCTAGGGATTCGTAGTAGCTAGATTCGCACTCCGTATGATCTATCATAAACAAGCAATAACATAAATAAGCTCACAAGCAATAGATTCAAAAAGAAATCGAAAAAAGTCTCATGATAACTCAAAAACAACGAATTAACTCTTCTGTACAGATTTTTAACAGTAGCCAAATTGTGTCATTTAGATCTTAACAGAAAGTATAAGTCAAGAGCTTCGATTTGCAAAAATAATCAACTAAAATGGAGTTATGAAACCCAAGTTATGACATAAAGAAGTTCAAATTCAAATCTGTTTGAATTCAAATTTTAAAACTATCAAAAATATCTTTAGTTTAGTTTTCTGGATAGATGAGATCATGATGAATTTTTTTGCATTGGTTTCGTTGAATTTGGACAAACGGTTTAAAAGTTGCGAGGGTTTGAAAAACACGGACTAATCTGAAATACAAACTTCAACTAGGTCCCTGGCCATGTGGTAGAAAAAGAAAGGCTTGAAAACCGTCCACTCCATATCTAAACCGGCAGACAATCACTAAATAACACGTACCGGTTGAAAAATAAAAAAATAACATAGATCTATTCCTAACCGTAGAAGGGGAAACAGACGGATGGGAGAGGTTCGGTGCGTACCGCGGCGGCGGGCGGCTCGACTGCGGACGGGGCGGCGGCTCCGGTGGTCCTCCGGCTTGGGCCGCACCAAGGGAAGGAGCGAGGTGATAAGGCTAAGTCAAGGGAGGCGGCGGCTTCGGTCGAGGGTGACATGACGGTGCGGGGCGACGGCGACGGAGCTCGTTGGCGGCGGTTGCGAGATGCAGCGGTGGTGGTGCTTCGAGATGAGGAGTCGTGGCCTCGGTATTTAAAGGAGGAGGGGGCGGCTTGACTTGGGCAATGGGCAAGGCAAGGCGCAGGGTGGAGGTCGAGTCGGACACTGCGGCGGCCCGCGACGTCGTGCGGGAGACGGACTCCCGTCGGCGTGGGGAACAAAGTCCCGACAGGTGTGTCACACTTGTCGGCGACCGCGGCAGCGGTGGTTAGGGCGCGGGCGAGCGGGTGTGGGTGTGTGCGGCTTGGCTGGCCTGGCTCGGTTGCCTCTTTCCTTTTCTTTTTTAAACAAATTCTATTTTTTTCTTTTTCAAAAACAAATAAACCTCAAAACTAAAATAAAAAGAGGGCTAAAAATATCAGAAAAATTCACATAATTATAGGGCCTTATATATGACCTTGTGAACATTTTCCTGGACCTAAATGCAAAACTTAAAAATAAACTTTTCTATGTTAATAAAATTTGCATAAAAGAAATATCTTTGCGAATAAAATCAAATACATATATTTTGATTCAAAATTCAATTTCCTATATTTTTTTTTGTTTTTTAAGAAGTCCTTTTATCTTCTCTCTTTATTTATTTTATTTTGAAACAATGGAATTGAAAATTGATGAAATCAAATTTGATCCAAAACCCAAATTTTAAAATTACAAATTTGGTCTTCAGGGTAACTTCCGACTCTCTTATTTGGTCCTTGAGTTGCTCAAAGCCCCTTGGATCTAGTTCAAATAAAAATCAAAGAAGCACAATGCATAAATCATGGATGCATAGGAATGATCTAAATATAAATGTCCAAATTGAAAGTTGGGATGTTACAAACCTACCCCCCTTAAGATGAATCTCGCCCTCGAGATTCGGGTTGGCTAGCAAAAAGGTGTGAGTGGTCCTTTCGAAGGTCGGCTTCTCGTTCCCAGGTGGCGTCGTCCTCAGTATGTTGTCTCCACTGAACCTTGCAAAACTTGATGACCTTACTACGAGTAACTCGGTTGGAAAACTCGAGAATCTCGACGGGTTTATCCTCATAGGTCAGGTCACTCTCCAACTGAATTGCTTCCAGGGGCACTGTATCTCGTAGAGGAATGTCGGCCATTTTCGCATGGCACTTCTTCAACTGGGAAACGTGAAACACATCATGACAAAGCTTCTGGTAATTCCATCTGACAAGCAACTTCTCCTCTGAGTTCCAAAACTCTGTATGGTCCCACAAATCATGGTGTCAGTTTGCCTTTAACTCCAAACCGTTTAACTCCTCGCAGAGGAGACACACGAAGGTATGCTCTATCTCCGACTTCCTAGGTTACCTCCTTGCGTTTAGCATTGGCATAACTCTTTTGTCTGGACTGCGCTATCTTGAGTCTTTCATGGACCAACTTGACTTTCTCCTTCGAATCTCTGATTAAATTGGTTCTGGACAATTTACGGTCTCCAACCCCATCCCACATGAATGGTGTCCTGCACCTCCTTCCATACAAAGCTTCAAAAGGAGCCATCTGCAGACTAGTTTGATAGCTGTTGTTATATGAGAACTTGGGGTAAGGCAAATTATCATCCCAACTAGACCCATAATCTAGCGCACAAGCTCTCAACATGTCCTCCAGAATCTGATTGACTCTCTCAGGTTGTCCATCTTTGTATGGGTGAAAGGCTGTACTAAACTCAAGACTGGTACCCAAAGTTTCGTGCAACTGCTTCCAAAACTTCGAGGTAAATTGTGTTCGTCTATCTGATACGATGGTCCTCAGAACTCCATACAGACACAGGATCCTGGTGATGTATATCTTGGCCAACTTAGCACTCGTATAAGTGGTTTTCACGGGGATGAAGTGATCTACCTTGGCCAAGCGATCAACTATAACCCATATGGAATCATATCCTGAACATGTCCTGGGCAATCCTGTGATAAAGTCCATTCCAAGCTTATGCCACTTCCAATTGGGTATCGGCAAGGCTGAAGTAGCCCTGCTGGTTTTTTATGCTCTACCTTAACTCTCTGACATACGTTGCAAACGGCTACATACTCGGCAATATCCTTCTTCATACTTGTCCACCAGAAATTTTGCTTCAAATCCAAATACATCTTGGTGTTGCCTAGGTGTATCGAGTAAGGTGAATCATGAGCCTCCTAATGAATTAACTTCCTGATCTCTGGGTCAATGGGCATGTAAATATATTCTTCAAACCATAAGGTTCCTTGTCCATCCTCACGAAATCCTTCTGCCTTTCCTTTGTTCATTCTCCCCTTTATCTCCGCAATTCCTTTGTCCAACTTCTGGGCTTCTCGAATCCTTCCCAACAAAGTGGACTGAATCTCCAATGTGGGAACATATCCTCTCGGAACTATCTCCAATCGAAGGTCTCTGAGATCATTGGCTAACTCCTGGGGCAAACCTCCGGTTATGAGAGTATTACCATAACTCTTGCGGCTCAAAGCATCTGCCACGACATTAGCCTTTCCTAGGTGATAATGCAGTCTCTTGTCATAATCCTTTACGAGCTCCATCCATCTCCTTTGTCTGAGGTTCAACTCCTACTGCGTGAAGATGTACTTCAAACTCTTATGATCCATGTAAACACCACAATGGTTTCCAATAAGAAAGTGCCTCCAGGTCTTGAGCGCATGCACTATGGCTGCTAACTCCGAATCACGCGTGGCATAATTCAACTCATGAGGTCGAAGCTGACGTGAGGTATATGAAACAACCCTTCCTTCTTGCATAAGAACGCCTCCAAGTCCCTGACGAGAAGCATCGCAATCTATTTGAAAATCCTTGCGTATATTCGGAAGAATTAGCACTTGGACTATAACCAAACATTTGTTTAACTCTTGAAAACTGGCCTTACACTCCTCGATCCAATTAAACTTGGTTTCCTTCTTCAATAACTCCATCATGGGCTTCGCGATCTTGGAGAAATTCTTGATAAGCCTCTGATAATATCCTGCGAGTCCAAGAAAACTGCGAATCTCTCCGACTAAGGTGGGTGACTTCCATTCGGTGACAACTTCAACCTTGGAGGGGTCTACTTCTATTCCTTCTCCTGATATGACATGTCCGAGGAATCTAACTTCCTTCAACCAACACTCGCATTTGCTGAACTTGGCATATAACTGATGTTCCTTGAGCTTCCCAAGAACCAAGCGCAAATGTTCCTTGTGTTCTTCCTCATTCTTCGAGTAAATCAATATATCATCGATGAATACCACCACAAACTTATCCAAGAACTCCATGAACACCTTATTCATCATACTAATAAAGTAGGCAGGGGCATTAGTCAAACCAAAAGACATGATCGTATACTCATAAAGCCCATACCTCGTGGTGAAAGTTGTCTTAGGTATGTCATGTTCTCGGATCTTCGACTGATGATATCCTGATCGAAGATCGATCTTAGAGAAAACTTTGGCTCCTTGTAGCTGGTGAAACAAATCATTGATCATCGGCACATGATACTTGTTCTTAATCATCACCTCGTTCAACGCATGATAATACACAACCATCCTGAAAGATCCATCCTACTTCTCTAGTAGAAGCTCTAGGGCTCCCCATGATGATGAACTCGGTCGAATATAACTTTTCTCCAACAATTCCTTAATCTGCTTCTTAATCTCCTCCAGATCATTAGCGGGCATCTGGTAAAGTCTCTTGGATATTGGTTTGGTGCCTGGTAACAATTCAATCAGAAACTCTATGTCTCGATTCGGTGGCATGCCAGGTAATTCTCCTGGGAACACATCAGGGTAATCCTTAACAATTGGTACTTCCTCCTAAACAACCGCCGAGAGAGCATTCACTTGAGTCCTCCTTGGCCTGTGTCTCGACACGTAATTGATCCTTTTCCCTTCTAGGGTGGTGAGGAGAATAGATTTACTGGCACAATCAATGTTTCCCTCATACTTGGATAGCCAATCCATACCTATGATTACATCCAAACCCTAGGATTCCAGAATAATGAAATCCGTGGGAAAAACATGTCTCCCTATAGTCAATGTCAACTGAAAACATCCTCAACTAGCCATATACTCTGCTCACGGGAAACTCACTAACATAGATAACTTAAGGGCTACGGTCGGCAACTTATACTTGTCCACAAACCCCTTGATATGTATGAATGCGATGCACCAGTGTAAAAAAGAACAAGGGCTATAAATGCATTAACCAAAAACTTACCAACCACTGCGTTGGGCTACTCGTCAATTTCCTCCACATTGACATGATTCACCTGACCCCTGGAGAAAGGGTTGGGCTTCTTTCCTGAGCTTCGATTGCCATTACCATTATTTTCCTCGGGACACTCGGTGGCGTAGTGTCTGGTCTTCCCGCACTCGAAACAGGTAATGTGACTCAATTCTTTCTCGGTGGGGGTCGCTGGGTTGGAACGGTTCTCATTGTTGCTTCCTCCATTCCCATTGCCATTGTTAGGGCCACTATGGTTATGTGCATTTCCTCCATGGTGAGAATGGCCTCCATGGTTATGTCCTTGGTAGGAACTAGATCCCTACCAGGGCGTGGTCTCAGGTTGTAGGGGTGGAAGGTGGGATGGCGCAGAGGAAGGCGTGGTCGCCGACGCTATAGCGCTGTCATTGCTTGCGCGTGCTAGAGAGAGAGCGCATGGGCGACAGCTAGGGTTAGGTCTCCTGACTCCCTAAGGAAGCCGAGAAAATATGATTGCTTGTTGCTTAATCCCAAAATGGGTCCTTACACAAGTTTATATAATCATCCTAATAAGATAATTGGGCTAAGCCCGTAATAACGATAAGATAAACTGGGCCACAACTAACTGGGCTAAGCCCCTAATATGCTGATCATAACATCCCTCCCTGCTTGCACAAATAGCTCGTCCTCGAGCTGGAAGGCGAGGAAGATCAACGATCTCCAAAAACCTCCACGTCAACTGGGGCAGGCTGGTCGCCAAGCCTGGCGGCGGCGGGGTCCTCCTTAGTGTAGTCTGCAGCCTCCGGGTAGAAGAGTCGTGGGCAGATGTGATCCAATACGTAGGGCTCATCGCAGTTGAAGCACAACCCTTGGCGGCGATGCTCAAGGTTCTCGGTCGGGATGAGTCGATGGAACGGACATGCCGCAGCCATGGTGAGGGGCGTCGCGGAAGCCTAGGCAGGCCGACCCTGCGCGGGAACTTCCAGCCAGGGTGGCGGTCCAGCGGCCCGGGGCGGTGGCGCCTGCTGTGTGGCCACAGCGCGACACTGGAACACGCGGGCGTAGTAATGGCCGTTTGGAGGTCATGTGGCCCGCGCATCTCCACGTCCACGTGGATGTGGTCCGGTAGGCCGCTGTGACGCCCGAAGACCGACGTCCCAGAAGATTCCAGAAGATTCCAGATGTTCCGGGTTTCCCGTGTGTTTCATTTGTGTTTGCTTTATTTATTTTGCATTGCATCATGTCATCATGCCATCTTGTCATATTTATTTTGCAAATAAACTTAAATAAATCGTGTGGACCTTCGGTCCATTTAAATCGAGGGAAGGTGTCTTCTCTTTATAACATATAAAAGCCTCTCAATATTATTAGGGAGCTATATTATAAATATTCCATTCTTTGGAATTACCCGCAACACACGTGCATATATTTCCCCATGCCTTTTTCTTCTCAATCCCTTGCCAAGACCTCCTCCTCCTTTTTTTCATGTCTTTTGGAAGTGCTTGGTTGGCCTAAAGATTTATGCAAGTTTGAGTTATTTCCGAACTCGCATAAATTTGTAGTCTCTAAAAATTGCCAAAGCATTTTATTAAAATAGCCCACAATTCCAGGGTTGTAGGGATATTTTTATCTCAGTCAAAACCATCTCCAAACTCTCTGGGCATTTCTATTTTTGTTCTATTTCTTTAAATGGAAAAGAAATGCCAGAGAGAGAGAGAGAGAGGCAGGAGATGGCCCAACCAGCCAGGCTCCCAGGCCGGCCGACTCCCTTCCAGCCGCCAGGCCTCCTGGCCCATCAGGTCCTTCGGCCCGATTCCCTCCAGGCCTCCCAACCTCCAGCCGGCCCGCGGCCCATCTTCCCTCCGAACCCTAGCGACCGACTGCCCGCACCTTTCCCCTCGGTCTCCCTCCCTCGCGCCGCCAGAGTCCCTATCGATCCCCTCATCTCTCTCTGGCCCGAGCCCCCGATTTTTCCCTTCGATCCCGATCCCATCTCACCCCTCGCCCTCGTCCCAGCGCAACGATCGCTCCCGAGCCCTCCTTTCCTCCCTCGCGCGACCCCGCGCCCGAGAGCCCCGCCGGCCAGCACCGCAGCGCTACCACGCCCGTCCTCCAGCGCCTGCGCGCCTCGCCCTTCCAGGTCGCTCGCCGCTTCTCCCTCCGTCCGCGTCCTTCCTCCGCCCCCAGCGCGCCATGGTCCGCGCCCGCAGCCAGGGCCGGCCAGGCTCCCTCGCCTCATCGTCCAGAGCCCCTCGACCAGCGGCTCGCCTCTCCATCGCCTCCAGGCCGAGTGGACGCCTGTGCCTGGCGACCCGCGGGCAGGGCCAGGTCCCTGTCTCGTCACCTCCAGGCCGGCCAGAGTCCTTCGTCTGCAGATCAGCGCCGGGCCGGCCTCGTCCTCCAGAGCGGCCGCCCGCTCTCCTGCTAGCCCCGCACCAGGCCACCTGCGCTCCTCCCTTCTCCAGCCCGACGCAGCACGCACGCCTTGGCCCCTGCGTCCCGTGTCGTTCCTTGCTGCCGTTTTTCTTTTCTGTTGTTGTGAAGGCCGCAGCCGCTAGAACCGTGGACGCCAAGATCTTCGAACGAGGGACCCCGAGACCCTCAAGTACCTCTTGGATTCGCCAAGTCCGACGACAAGTGTTCCGGTACCATCGCAAGTATTGAGACCGGCGAGTCGGAAGACACCAAGTACCACGACATCGACGACCTCGAGAACGACTACATGAACGAGTACACGGCGACCCGACAAGTACCACGACGTACGAGTACGACTACCGGATGCGTCAAGTACCTCGACACCGACCCCGAACATCTACGGGAAGACGCGAACATGTACAACTATCGCCGCCGAGACCAAGTACCACTACATAACGTGTACCACGACGACCGACTCGGCAAGTACTCCGAACGTGAACCACTACCATCGACATGTACATCTACGAGAACGTCTACTTCCACTACCGTCGACCCGTGTACGACTACAAACGGAACCACTACTTCCACTACGTTCTCGAACCGCCCCGAAACGTTTGTCCCAAAGGTATAACCCGAGTCGATGACCCGTGAGATGCTTGTTTTGTTGTATGAAATGCATCCCTTGTGTGCTCCGTGCCCGTTGTGCACTTCTTTTGTCGTGCTCCTCGGTTGCCTCGTCGCCGACCCGTGGGAACCCGGCAACGGGATCACCCCATCATCTTGCATGTCTCGCTCACGCCATCTTCCTTTTGCTCCGGACTCACAACGAGTTATCGGAACCGTGATGTTGCCGTTGCATCATTTTCGGGTCGTTGCCGTGGCACCCTTTTCTTCCACCACGGTGACAAATACTTCATATCTCTCTTGTTAACTTTTAATAAAAATTGCATAAACTTGATCATGTCATCCGCATCATGTTAACAACATTATAAGGTGTGTTTGTTGTTTGCTTAATAATTTCTAAACATGCTCATGGGGATTTCCGGAACTGTTGTTGTTATTTTCCGGCCCCATTTAAATTGTCTAAATAGTGTAGTTTTATTATGCTTCACCTCTTTCCATGTTAAAAACATTTAATCTTGTCTTGTAAATAAACGAGAGTCAACTAAATAATTAAATGTGGTGTTTCGTCAATATGCAACTCGTTGCATATTGAGCTCCACTTAACTTGTAGTGTTGTTTGTGCACATTGCCATGCCATGCATAATTAAACCGGACATGCATCATACTTGTTTGTGCATCGTATGCCATGTTTATGTTTGTGTGTTTACCGAGTTGTTTGCTTCTTTCCGGTTGCTTCTCTTGTTAGCTTCGGTTTCGTTCCGGAGTTGTGAGGATTCGCCCGACTGTTGCTCCTTCTACTTCATGGATTCGTTCTTCTCCCTTGTGGAATCCCAGGCAAGATGATCATACCCTTGGATACCTTTACTACCATTGCCATGCTTAGTTGTCTCGATGCTATCGTTACATGTCGCGCTACCCATTTTTATGTCAGCCTCTCCTTGTTGCCATGAAACCTCTAACCTTGACACCTTCCTAGCAAAAACACTGTTTGGCTATGTTACTCGCTTGCTCAGCCCCTCTTATAGCGTTGTTAGTTGCAGGTGAAGATGAAGTTCGTTCCAGGAGGGAACTTGTTGTTGGAATATCACAATATCTATAACTATTATTAACACACCTATATACTGGGCATGGGTGGAAGGCTTGGCCTTTTGCTCGGTGTTTTGTTCCACTCATGCCACCTTAGGCGCCGATAAACCGGCATTATGTTCCTTGATTTTGCGTTCCTTACACGATGGGTAGATGGGGACCCCTTGACAATTCGACTTTGAATAAAACTCCTCCAGCAAGGCCCAACATTGGTTTTAATTTGCTCATAATAACAACTTAATTAATTAAATTAAATTTGCATAGGGGGTCGCACCCTCGGGTTCTTAATTCTACATAGCAGGGGGGCCAGTGCTGATGGTGTTGGTCCCAAATGGGGGTTATGCGGGGCCACCACGGGGAAACTCAAGGTTTGGCTCATGTAGGATCACCCATCCGGTTGTGGCCTGAGACGAGATACGCGCGGCTACTATCAGGGTGTCGGCACGCCGGGAGGTCTTGCTGGACTTGTTTTACCATTGTCGAAATGTCTTGTGCTACCGGGATGCCGAGCCTGATCGGTTTTCCCTAAGATAAGGAGTGATGATATTATATTTATCACTTCAGCTAATCGTGAGAGCTTGTGATGGGCTAAGTTGGAACACCCCTGCAGGGTTATGATCTTTCGAAAGCCGTGCCCGCGGTTATGTGACAGATTGGAATTTGTTAATGTCCGGTTGTAGAAAACTTGACAAATGATCCGAAGTAAAACACACAACTGTGTGAGTAACCGTGACTGTCTCTTTTCACTTTGAGAAGAGAAAACGGTGGGGTTATGTTTGACCGTATGTAGTTTAGGATCTTTAGCGATCACCACTTTTGCGACCGTTTGCGTAGATGCTCATCTTATTCTGGTACTCGTAAGCTAGCCACCATATTAAGCTTAGCCGCTACTGCAACCTTCACCACTTTACCTCTTCCTACCCATAAAGCTTTTCTAGTCTTGTTACCCATGGTTATGGGATTGCTGAGTCCTCGTGGCTCACAGATACTACAACACCAGATGCAGGTTCAGCCGAGTTTGATGCAGGAGCTGGCTCAAGTTCTTCACTGGGAGCTCGATGAAGAGTTTGGCCGTATGCTTGTGACGTTTCGACGATCAGTAGTGGTTTCTACTAGGATTCGATCCTGACCTGTGGCTTTATGTTGTTTTGGTATCTTTCTTTTGGATCTTCGCCCGTAGCCGGGTTGTGATGTTTTGAATGATGAATTGCTTATGTATTGTATTGTGTGAAGTGGCGAGTGTAAGCCAACTATTTCATTTTGCAATTTAATCCCTCTTTTACATGAGTCTTGCAAAGATACCAAACTTGAGATCATTCTAGGATGGGCTTATACCTTTAAGTCGTGCCTCGACAAGTAGGAGGTATAGTCCCATCCTGGGCATTACAGCCGCCGACGAAGAGCTCAGCCAACTAACGAGCCGAAACACTGGGGGCGTGGCACGCTAGTGCCTGGAAGCGGTCGACGAAGTCTTACACCGAGGTGAGGACGAAAGATGCCCAAGCTTCGCTAGACGGCTCCCACGTATAGGCGGACCGAAGCGCAAGAGGCACAAATCACGAAAGCGATCCCATGGTGGCATGTCGCCCTTGTCCTGTTCGAGGGCGTAGTACCACTTCTGCGCGGCTCCTCGAAGATGATACGAGGCGATCCAGGTGCGGTCGGACACGAGCGTGCGTTGTCCCCTAAAAAATTGGTCGCATTGGTTGAGCCTATTCAGGGGGTCAATAGTGGCATCGTAGGTCACGAACTCTAGCTTGGAGAATCTTGGCGGCATCTGGAGTTGGACGCTAGGCGGTTGCTCCTCGTTAGCACGGAGCAGCGAGGATTACGGGTCTGAGTAGGCGGGCATCAGGGTGCCGCCATGGAACTGGGGCCCATCGACGCTGATGAAGGGCTCGACGTATCCCGAGGACCCGCCAAACTGCATGTCCGGGTGTGTCGCGGAGGGGGCATCACGTGCGGCCCGACCGAAGCCGTCGTGTACACTGGCTCAAGGGACCCAACGAGCCAGTTCAGTAATGGAGACGGCCACGGCGGAAACCGATACTGGTGGATGGTGACCCCAGGGCCCGTCGTCGGGATGCCCAGGGTCGTGGTTGCCGGTGGCGACGGCTGCAGCTATTGCCCCTATTGCATGGTGGAGGCGTCGGGGTTAGTCGCTGGTGGCAGCTGCCATGACAGCTACTACATGGCGGCGGTAACGGGGGTCGCTGAGGACGGAGGCTGCCACAGTGGTTGCTGTGGCGGCGGGGTGGTGGCGAAGGGCACATGATGCCCGTGACCGGCTTGGTGAGATCATGGATGGCAGCCATCATCTCCTCTGGGGTGAAGACGACGGGGGTGGGCGCGGCGGAGGTGACCGGCACCAGAAGGAGTGGGGCGCTGACCATGGTAGCCATCGGGGCGGTCGTCGTGGTCCTTAGCGGGAGGGTCAGGGTGGGCGGCGGCAAGGACATGTTCGCTCTGAAGCTAGCTGATACCAAATTGGTAGGAACTGGATCCCTACCAGGGCATGGTCTTAGGTTGTAGGGGTGGAAGGAGGGATGGCGTGGAGGAAGGCATGGTCGCCGGCGTTGGGGCGCCGTCGTTACTTGCGCGCGCGCGCGAGAAAGAGAGAGCGTCGGGGCGGCGACTAGGGTTAGGTCTCCCGGCTCCGTAAGGAAGCCGAGCAAATATGATTGCTTCTTGCTTAATCCCAAAACGGGTCCTTACACAAGTTTATATAATCCTCCTAATAAGATAATTGGGCTAAGCCCCTAATAACGATAAGATAAACTGGGCTCTAAGCCCCTAATATGCTGGTCATAACAGTCCTCCATGGGTGTGATGGGTGTGTCCTCCCGAGTACGGGGAGTAGTGGGGCTTCTGTTGAGCTTCGGAGTTGTACTTTCCCTATCCATACTTCCGCTTGCGGCTCTCTATCTGCTGCTACTTTCCTTCAATCATGATGGCCCTGTCTAGCAGTTCCTGGTAGTTGTTGAAGGTTGCCACCATCAGCTGCATATTCAGTTCATCATTGAGTCTCTCAAGAAATTTCTCCTGCTTTGCAGCATCTATGGCCACATCATCTGGGGCATAGCGAGCTAACTGCCTGAAGTCATCCACGTACTGCCCCACGGTACGATTTCCTTGGCACAAATTGCAGAACTCACATTTCTTCAGACCCATGGCTCCATCTGAGACATGTGCGGTGCGAAAGACCTGCTGAAACTGATCCCAAGTAATTATGGCAATGGGATAGGTGGTGGTGTAATTCTCCCAGCAAGTGGCTGCGGGTCCATCAAGCTGATGTGCGGCAAAACGCACCCTCTCCGTATCCGTGCATCCAGCAGTTTCTAGCTCCCTTCCAATCTTGCGGAGCTAGTCATCAGCAACAATAGGCTCGGTGCTACTAGAGAACACCGAGGGATTGAACCTTAGGAAACGGGTCAAGTTGTCAACTGGGGGCGGGTTGTTGTTGTTGTTGTTGTTGCTGCCTTGGTTCTGGACAAGTAGCTACATCAAGGTGTTCTGCTGCTGGATCAACCGGGCGAGCTCCGGTGGCAAAGTGAATCCGGGGTCACGTCTCGGAGGCATCTGATGATTTTAGAGGGGTGAGAAAAGCAAAATATAATAAGGTCTATTGAGAAATTTCAATATCCATATGCATATGAGACAAATAAATCAAATCACACCACTCAATTTCAAACAAGGTTCACAAAATCGATCTAAGCTATCTATTACAAAATCTCACGAACGGTTTCTAACTACTTGGAAGAACTCTAATATTTAGTATGATGGTTGACTTGAAGTTTTGATCGGTAGAAGACTCCATGGGGTCATCGTCATCCCCCTCCTCCTCCTCCTCCTCATCATCATTGTCATCATCATCATCATCATCATCATAATCATCATCATCATCATCATAATCATCGTCTTGGCTGATGAAGTTCCCGTTAGAGTTGTCCTCCTGAATGTTTACTCCACGATCCCGTTTGTGCTCAGTTACTCCTAGCTTCTTCTTTAGGTCTTCATACCTCTCGAGCAGCACAGCAATTTCCTCTTCATATCCATTACGAGTTGCCTTTATTTCATCCTCTAGCTCGATATTCAGAGTCATCAGCTTCTTGGTTTTATTCATGCTAGCGCACATCTGATTCTCATATCGGTGAATGTGCTGATCCATATCCTGTATATAGGATGCGATAGACTGATCCTTCCTATTGTGAACCATTTCCCATTGGTCATCTCGGCGTCTGCATATCCTGAAGATCCTTTTTGTACACCTCACAAATGCGTCCAAAGGTGATGTGTGCGGCCATACTCTTTCCTAAGAACCAAGTTGGTGCATCCAAGGTAAACTCGATGGGCTCGGTAGTTGGTGCAAAAGTCCTTCCAGGGATGCAAACTTTGATCCTCCAGCGCTCCTCCTTCGGTAAGGTTGTCGTGAAGGTTCCGATGAAGCTAGGAAAGCCGATGTTCTAATACTTCACGACTTCCTTCAGGCGTCGTCCGGAAGGGGTGTTGTCATCAGGTTGAGTAGACTTGTTCCTGGGGTCCGACATCTATATTGTGGAAATAGAGAAGGATTATAAATGAATAGAGAAGAGTATCATGTGGCTTTTTGTAGTGGTTGCGTGATACCATCTTGTAGCCACCCAATCCCAATGGATCGAAGTCTCTATGCTTAAGTGCCATCCCTGGATCTGTATGCCGACACACACAGTACTCGAGGATTTATAACACAGTTCAATCACACACTTATTACATCGAGGTCCTCATAAAGAGTATTTATTACAAAAATATGGCTGAATGCCAACTAAATTAAAATACTGCGGAAGCTTCAAAGATAAATGACTCCATCCAACTCCACGGCAAAACTGAGTGCAGAACAACGACCTATCGCACCTTAATCCTCGTCAGAAAACTCTACAACATGAGACATTGCAGCTGTGTAGGTCAGCACATGGAATATGCTGGCAAAGTCACACTATAGCATAATGATGAACAATATCTATCTCTACATGCATATTTGGCTGGTGGAGGCTCTAAGTTTAATTTTTTGCACAAAGCTAATTTTTTCCTACAACAAAGGAATAATTTTTTATTTACTACTAGATTAAATTACCAATATTGAGAAGGTTCCTCCAAATCAATCCCAAAACCTCCAAGTTATCGACCACCCAACAATTTCGTTAAATAGAGTGATGATATCAACAAATAATTCACTTATAGATACTCAAGATGTCCATAATCGGGGACACGACTAATCATGATTAGTTTGTACACTCTGTATAGGTTTGCGCACTTTTCCCCACAAGACTCGACCGCATCCATGATTGGAAGATCGAGACATAGCCTTTCGAAAGTATTTACTCTTTAATCAAGGTAGACCGATATACCTACTTTCCCATACATCAGCTAGTCTACCACTGAAAGAGGTCACACTACTTACTCAACTATGCCAGAGCCCATAATGGCTTGTGGCTGCACACGGAAGTTTCTAGGCATGAAAAATCATATGATCCCTTTGAGCCCGGGTGAAATTCCGTAGGATGATCACACGGGTCCTCTAGGATCTCCTAGGACAAAACTAGATTCCCCAGGTGCCCCAACCATTCCACCCAGATGTGTATTAATGTTGACTCCTTAAACTTTCCCTTAGTTATTATTTGTGACACCCCGAGACCGGTGCGCCAGGTGTCAGCCAGTTATTCGTCGACGTTGCAATGTCATCTGCTTGCGTGTTGCATCTTGCCATGTCATCGTGTATGTTTGCATCATCATGTTTTCAAAACTTGCATCCGTCCGAGTTCCCTCGTCCTCTCCGTTGTCCGTTCTGAGCCCAGACACACTTGCACGCGCCCGCGGTGCCTCCTAATATTTATTTTATGAGTGGCCGAAAAACATTCGCGGAATGGGTTGAAACTTGGCATGTGGTCTTATCATAGTGTAGATAGGCCGCCTGCCAAATTTCATCGCATTCGGAGCTCGTTTGATAGCCCACCGGATAGATATAGCGGCACTAGTTGCCGGTTAGATCGTCGCACGTTTCGGTCCCCGAAACTGCCGCCGGGCCTCTTTTCTCTCACCCCAAGACCTCTCCTACACAGCCCACTAACCTCCTCTAGGCCCAACCTACCCCTCCCGGTGACCGGAGTCGTCCGATCGTCATCGGAGGGTCCGAAACGCTCCAAAACCCTCAAACCCTAGCACCTACCCTATTTAAGCTCCCCCATATTCCATTTTTGGCAGCCTACCCTCTCTCCCCCCTCGTTTTCAGCACCTCCTCCCACCTCGGAGGCAGGGAGGAGGACGACCGCTCCTTCGCCTCGCCCGCTCGGGCCTCCTCCGGCATCGAGGGCCGCGGCCCATTTCCTCCCCCCCCTGTGTCGCCTCGCCTCTTGGGCCGCCTCTGCCACTCCCGCGGCCCAGCGCCCCGGCCTGCGGACCACCTCTGCACCTCCTCCTGGCCAGCCCAATCGGCCCGCCTCCACCACCCTCCAACTGGGCCGCGCCCACTCTGCTGAGGACCCCCTGCCGGCCCTATCTCCCGCCTGTGCGCTTAATTGCTATCTCGCGCTCACTTTTTGTCTTCTGAAAAGTCCCAGGAATTGCATAATATGTTGCTATATTCATGTGGCTGTAACTTTTTTGTGTGCATGTCCAAATGATGCATGTAATATGTCAAAATGATCGTGGTGATATGCTCTACACTTTGTTCCATTGTGCCATGCTTGTTTGACTCCATCTAGATGCCCTAATCTCTGTTGCAAGAGTGCTACTTGTTTAAAACTACTGTTACTTGTTATTTTGTTGTCATGTTTGAGATATGATAACTTGGTGCATGTTTATCCAAATGGAGCATATGATATGTCAAAATGTTCATTGTGAAGTGCTCTACATGATGATTGTTGTAGCATTCATGTTAGGTGACATATTGCCATGTTAATCTCTGTTGCAAAAGTGCATGTGGCTGTTAAGTGCTGAAACTTGTTATGAGATGTTGTTTTCAATTGCTCTTTGCTATTGATGTGTTTGTCCGCATGCCACATGTCTAGATGTTTTAGAAGAACAATCTTATGGTCTTTTCTGTGGTGCAATCATCTTTCCATGTTATGCCTTGAGGTGACTTAAACAAGCTTGTAAACATGCCATGTTGTTATTGTTGTTTTATACTTAGTGATAAAACTGCTAAGTCTGGAATCTGTTATAACCTAATGCTATGTTTGCTTGATGCCCCACTCAAATCCACGCTTGTTTTGGAGTGGCCAATGATCATGTTTTGTTGTCCATGTTATTGTCTATCCATTCATGCCCTTACTTGCTCATATGACCTGTTGTAGCCTATTTATTTTTGCTCTCAAGTTACTATAAATTATACCTGTCAGGTTTTTATCAGCATGTTCAATTTGGTGTAGCTTGTTGCTATTGATCCATGCCTCCTATGGAGTTGCTCCAATGGAGTTGTTTGCTGTAGGATATGTCTACTACATGTCCATGCTCTTTATATACTTAGGGGGGTTGATATGCATGTTGTTTTGTGCCTCCGAAGGCAGCATCGTGATGATGTTTTTGCCTTCCCAGATTTTGACTAAGTCTGGATAGACTTATTGCAACTTGCCATGCTTGTTTAAATGTGTTCCAGGAAGCTTTTGGGTGTGTTTTAAGTATCATGTATATTTCACATCCATGCTTCTTGTTATCAAGTTTGGGTGCTGTAGCTTATATTTATCTTGCTCCAAAGTTGCTATGTGGCTGTTAACTTCAGCTTGTTGTTATATCTTGTTTCATGTGTATGTGTTGAACCGTTGCTCCGTTTTCAGTGTGCCCTATATGAAACTTGTGTGATTTTGCACGTAGAATCATAATATCATGTTCTTTTCATGTTTGGAGTGAGATTGCTTGATGTTTGGGTGCATCTTGCACCGTTGACTTGTTTGTCTTGTTTTGCTCATATCTTCTAGGCCGTAGCTCCGAATTAAACAAACTTTATATGAAACTTGACTAGAATTTCGTGTAGATCATCATGGTGCATGTTAACTTGCTGTTTAACAACTTTAACTTAAGGTTTGTTTAGTTCTGGACTAATTTCAAATTATGCATATGAGGACTTACCGGATTTGTTATATGTTGATTCCGGCCTCATTTAAACTTGTTGTTTGGTGTTGTTCTTGTGTGCTTCATCCCTTGCCATGTATTGCATCATATATAGACTTGTCTTGCATCATACTTGGTTGAGCATATTGTCATGTTCTTGTGTTGTGTGTTTACCGTATTGCTTGCTTCTTCTCGTTAGTGCTTGTTCCATTGCGATCGTGAGGATTCGTTCGTCTACACGTGGTTCGTCTTCAAGGCTTCTTCTTCATCTTCTTCACGAAACCGTTCTTCTTCCTTGCGGGATCTCAGGCAAGATGACCATCACCTTGGATACCTTTACTATCATTGCCATGCTTAGTTGTCTCGATTCTATCGTTATATGTCGCGCTACCCATCATTATTGTCAGCCCCTCTCCTTGTTGCCATGAAACCTCTAACCTTTGACACCTTCCTAGAAAACCATTGTTTGGCTATGTTAACCCGCTTGCTCAGCCCCTCTTATAGCGTTGTTAGTTGCAGGTGAAGATGAATATCGTTCCATGTTGGAACTTATTGTTGGAATATCACAATATCTATTATTATTATTAACACACCTATATACTGGGCATGGGTGGAAGGCTTGGCCATTTGCTCGGTGTTTTGTTGCACTCATGCCACCTTAGGAGCCGATAAACCGGCATTATGTTCCTTGATTTTGAGTACCTTACACGGTTGGGTATATGGGGACCCCTTGACCCCTCGTCTTTGAATAAAACTCCTCCAGCAAGACCTAACATTGGTTTTAATTTGCGACATAATAAAAACTTAATTAATTAATTAATTGCATAGGGAGTTAGCGCTACCCGAGGATTCTTTCTACATAGCAGGGGAGCCAGTGCTGATGGTGTTGGTCCCAAAAGGGGGTTATGCGGGGCCACCACGGGGAAACTCGAGGATTGGTTTTACTCGTAGGATCGCCCATCCGGTCGTGTCCTGAGACGAGATACGCGCGGCTACTATCAGGGTGTCGACACACCGGGAGGTCTTACTGGTCTTGTTTTTACCATTGTCGAAATGACTTGTGCACCGGGATGCCGAGCCTGATCGGATTGTCCCTAAGATAAGGGGTGATAATATTATTATTACTTCTGCTGATCGTGAGAGCTTATCATGGGCTAAGTTGGGACACCCCTACAGGGTTATGATCTTTCGAAAGCCGTGCCCGCGGTTATGTGGCAGATTGGAATTTGTTAATTTCCGATTTTAGAAAACTTGATAGAGGATCCGAAGTAAAACACACAACTGTGTGAGTAACTGTGACTGTCTCTTTTCACTTTGAGAAGCGAACACGATGGGGTTATGTTTGACTCGTAGGTAGTTCAGGATCTTTAGCGATCACTACTAGTTTGCGACCATTTGCGTAGATTCTCATCTTATTCTGGTACTCGTAAGTTAGCCACCATATATTGCTTAGTCGCTGCTGCAACCTCACCACTTTACCTCTTCCTTCCCTTTAAGCTTTGATAGTCTTGTTACCCATGGTTATGTGATTGCTGAGTCCTCGTGGCTCACATATACTACAACAAGAGTTGCAGGTGCAGGTTTATGATGTCTTGATGTGAGAGCGATGATCGTTGTGTTGGAGTTCTTTCTTCTTCTTCTTCTTCTTCAGTCTTGGGTTAGGTTCCGGGTCGGCAGCCTGGGATAGCAGATGGATGTCGTTGTGCTTTTCATGTTTGCATCCGTAGTCGGATGCCTTGTATTGATGGTTTTGTATTCATGTGACTTGTATGTATTGTTGTATCGCCCATGTATGTATGTAATGGTACGATGTAATGATATCCATCTTGCTAAGCGCCCGAAATGCGGTTATGCCCCAATCACGTAAGTGTCACGTGATCGGGATAGAATCGCATCTTGGGCCTGACATTATTACTCTCATAACTTGCATGAATCTCACATACCAATCCCCTTCTACGAACATGGCTAAGCAACATGTAATATAATGTATATTCCCGAGGTGATCAAAGTCATAGGTTCCTACCAGATGATCTACATAGCATAACCACATGTTCCCAATCATACTCATCCAAAATCTTTGAGTGGTGAAACTAATGCATAGTAAAACTAGGTATTGAAAGGTATGATCAAAGTGTAGCTTGGCTTGACGAAGACTAGTAAACCCTAGGAATTCGTAGTAGCATGCTTCGCACTCTGAATGATCTATCGTAAACAAGCAACAACATACATAAGCACACGAGCAAAATAAATCAAAGGAAAAGTCTCATGAAAACTCAAAAACAACCAAATAACTATTCTGTACATAAATCAATTTTTAACGATAGCAAAATTGTGTGATATAGATCTTAATAGAAAGTATAAGTCAAGAGCTTCGATTTGCAAAAAGAATCAACTAAAACGGAGTTACGAAACACAAGTTATGACAGAAAGTAGTTCAAATTAAAATCTATTTGAATTCAGAATTTAAAACTTTCAAAAATAATTTTAGTTTGGTTTTCTTGGTAGATGAGATCATGATGAAAAATTAGGCTTTGGTTTTGTTGAATTTGGACAAAGGGTTTAAAAGTTGTGAGGGTTTGAAAAACAGGGACTAATTTGAAAAAAACAAACTTCAACTAGGTCCCTAGCCACGTGGCAGAAAAAGATAGGCTAAAAAACCGTTCGCTTCAGATCTAAACCGGCAGACGATCACCAAATAATACGTACCCGTTAGAAAGGAAAAAAAACCTAGATATAATCCTAACCGTAGAAGGGGAAACAGACGGGTGGGAGAGGTTCGGTGCGTACCATGGCGGCGGCGGAAGCCTCGGCTGTGGATGGGGCGGCGGCTCCGGTGGTTCTCCGTCTCGGCCGGCACCACAGGAAGGTGCGTGGCGACGAGGCGAAGTCGAGGGAGGCGGCGGCTTCGGTCAAGGGCGACGGGACTATGCGGGGCAACGGCGGCGGAGCTCGGCGGCGGCGGTAGCCAGATGCGGCGGCGGTGGTGCTTCGAGATGAGGAGAGAAGAGGGGACGGGGCCTCGGTATTTACAGGAGGGGACGGCTCGACTTGGGCGAGGTGCAAGGCAAGGCGCGGGGTGGAGGTCGAGTCAAACACAGCGGCGACCTGCGACGTCGTGCGGGAGACGGACTCACCTCGACGTGAGGAAGAAAGTCATGATAGGTGGGTCCCACCTATCGGCGACAGCGGCAACAACGGTTAGGACGCGGGCGAGCAGGTCCGGGCGCGTCCGGCTGCGCTGGCCTGGCCTGGCTCGACTGCCTCTTTCCTTTTCTTTTTTTAAACACATTCTATTTTTTTCAGAAACAAATAAACCTCAAAACTAGAATAAAAAGAGGGCAAAAATATTTAAAAATTCACATAATAATAGGGCCTTATATATGACCTTGTGAACATTTTTCTCGACCTAAATGCAAAACTTAAAAATAATCTTTTCTATAATAATAAAATTTGCATAAAAGAAATATGTTTGCAAATAAAATCAACTAAATATATTTTGATTCAAAATTAAATTTCCAATATTTCTTTTCTATTTTGGAAGAAGTCCTTTTATGTCCTCTCTTTATTTTATTTATTTTGAAATAATGGAATTGAAAGTTGATGAAATCAAATTTGATCCAAAACCCAACTTTGAAAATTACAAATTTGGTCTTTAGGGTAACTTCCAAGTCTCTCATTTGGTCCTTGAGTTGCTCAACGCCCCTTGGATCTAGTTCAAATAAAAATCAAAGAAGCAAAATGCATAAATCATGGATGCATAGGAATGATCTAAATATAAACAACCAAATTGAAAATTGGGATGTTACACCTTATAACCTTGATAACACAACTATGCTTTCATCCGCATTGCTGTAAGTTGAACTTAGGTATCACATGGAAGAAATCCAACTACCTACGAGCTCTTGAAGCAATCGGTTTGGAGAAAACATGTTTTGAGTGAAGCTGATGTTTTCAGTTTTTACCTCTGATGTTTCAGTGTGCCGCACCCATTTGGAGAAGAGATGGGGCAATAGGGTTACATCGCCAGAAGCTACATCAAATTTACTATCCGATGCAAAACAAAACTCACATCATTTGGAGTTGTGAGTCAAAAGTTATAATCGTTCTCGTGGAAGGTGTCCAAGATATCAATGCTTCACCAATTTCCGACGAGCTCAACAACAAATTCCAAAGTTGACTACTTATTCCCCTAATGAAGCCATGCAAAGTTGCTTACTTTTAAATCCTTTCGCACATATCTAAGGGGGTTTGTCCCTGCAATAAAACCCCATCTCCCCTCATCCTTTTGGAAACCTGTTGTCAAACCATTCATCTACAAGCTTATGCAGCAAGACCGCTAGAAAGATCCGAGATCCTTGGTACCTTTGATCTTGTGAGTTCATCCGAATTCGCGAGAATGAGCCTATGATTCCCCCTAATCCGTGCTCTACAGTTCTGTCCATATTGTGTGGGTTAGTCCCGGTTTGTGGTTCTGCGATTGTTGGGACAGCCGGTTGGAGTTCTTGCAGCTACGGTCAGCCATCCCCAATGCATAGGTTGCATCCAACCTTGGCAGGTATAAAGCTAGTTATCTCAGCTGCTTGCAGCTAGTCATCCTCCCCGATTTCATCCTACAACTTGAAGATCGGGCCACCCCCGGGCGTGAACTCATTCGTCGGGTTTCCACCTATCAAATGAGAGTGATGAGAGTGTGAGGCCACCCTCGCCTGTGAACTCATTCGTTGGGTTTCCACCTATCAAATGAGAGTGATGAGAGTGATGAGAGTGTGAGGCCATCCTCAGGATCTAGAAAATAGGGCAAAGGCAAAAGCCAAGTGTTAAGCCAAAGACGCCAAGGCCAAGCAACTTAAGGTCGAAAATGTTGCCCTTACCAAGCATGACATGCAGAAGAAGAAGGAAGTTGCCTCTGCTTCCAAGGCAAGCAAGTCATGGAAGTATGTTTCCCCAACTGCAACATGAAAGAGAATTGTCACCAAAAGACCCAAAAAGCAGCATCTGAGTCCTCTGGTGACTCGTCCAGCGAGGAAGATGTTGCTGCTGAAATACCAATGTATGATAAGCTGGCCATCTTTGAAAAGCCATCTCAGAGTCCCTCACCAGTGAAAGTTTTGCCATATCTGAGAAAGTCTATGAGACATGCTCCACAGTCAGTCACCGAGAAACCTTTCGATTGTGTCCATTCAAAGATTTTGACAATAACTATAGCAAAGAGAAAGCTGCAAGCTAAAGAAATGGTTGATACTACCATCAAGAAGACAGAGCCTAGTGTTATTGCTACCACAGAGGAACCAAAAAAGTATGAATTCAAATATATCAGTGACGACATTGACAGTGCAACATACGATGCAAAAACTGAAGAGCTGAGCAGTCTGGGTCTGCCTGGTGATCTTACGGAACTAGTAACAAAGCATTTCGCTGAGCTAAGAAAAATCTCGAAGAAGCTCAAGAAGGTAGTAAGCGACAAACAAGTATTAGAGAAGATGAAGAAAGGGGCCAAGACTGAGTTCAAGTAAAAGGCTCGGGCAAGGAAATTTTTGTAATAAAGAAAGCTTTGAGTGTCATTTGCAATGACAAAGTTGATTGGCACTCCCGAATGTAGATGGATATCTCACAGCTATGTGATAATAGGAACGACAAGATCGATCGCAAAGCTGATCTCGCTCGAAGAATAATCAAGGAAGAAAAATGGCAGAAGGCTAAGGTAAATCAAGACCAACGCCTAATGACTATTGATGTAGGCACCATCCCGCTACACTCAAGTGCTCCCTTGCGGAAAGCTCCACCATCACCACCTCTCAGACAAGAATCTCAGTAGCACGTAGGCACCGAGGAAGTTATCATTCCTGTGCCAGAAGCCCAAGAACAAAAACTTCCGGATTTTGAGCTCTTCTTGGATAAGTCGGATGATGGAAATGCATCACCTAAGGAGCAACCTCCAATTGAAGAGACTGGTGAAGACATTGAAGTTGAGAAGGCAGATCCATCACCTCAAAGATCTTTACCAGTTGAGCTCTCCGGACCAAGTAAGGAGGAGAAGGTCAGATTGAGGGGGAGAAAAATGCTTCCCAAGAGAAAATGCCCCTGGTCGCACCGTTTGATCCTCCCACTCAGATCAATGTTGATCCTGTTGTTCGTTCCACTTCATCTCAGTTGGAAGAGGAGGAAAAGAAACTAGATGGACCGATGGCACAAGTTGGTGCACCGCATGTCGTCACCGAAGGTTCCGAGCACGAGGTCGTTGCACCTCCTAAAAGATGAAAACAAAGTGAAATAAAAGTCCCTAGTACAAGAGAAAGTCATTGAAGGAGTTCCAGCGAGCAAAAATGATGTTCCCTCAAGTTCCTCAAATCCATCAACACAAGAAAAATTGAGGAAGTCACGTGCTCCTCTGAAACCAATAAATGAGCATGTTCCTACGCCAGATGATATTCGAACCCGGCGCATAGCCAAAGAAGAACCTCTAAGTAATCCATTGGAAACATTTCCCTGTTTCCGGTCGAAGATGGCTCAAATAGTCCAGCCTTCATCGAGCAGCTTCATCACTAGAAGCATGTTTTCTTTGGGACCAATCCATATGAAGGGGAGATAACATCTTTCTCACCAAGGTTCTGGACTCAGGAGTAGGTTGTCTACTATGCGCACAGTCTATACTTCAAGAATCACATATTCAAGCACAAGGTTCTAGATTTCACTCACTTAAAAGATTGTCTTGCTACCACCGAACAATTGAACAGTTCGAGCAGGCTATTTGAAGGGATATCTGCGTTTCAATCATGGCTGGAACCGAGAAGTTATTATTTAGTTCTATGCCACCTTGTATATCTCAGGAGACTTAGCCGATATCAGTACTTGGGTCCTCGAATGGATGATTGAAGAACAAGGATTACATGCTCTGCAGGTCAGTTCACACGACTATTGAATTTTCCACACTTCAAATTTGATGAAACTCGTGAACATCGACTACGTTGCTGGAAGTCACTGAAGCTCAAATTCATCTGCTAATGGATCAAGAGGTTGTTGGAGACGATTACACTGAAGCAAATTTGAAGAATTTTCCCTAAGAGAGGAAAATATTGTACTACATTTTGTGCAATTCTGTCACTCCTACAAACCGACCTGAATCCATTGGTGGTATTGTGGCAAATGCTCTTCATGCAATATCACTTGGCATTCGGTTTGATCTTCCAGACCTATTCATTCAAAACATGGCCTATGCAGCTGATAGTGCTCAAGCATTGTTGCCATATGCTCCATGGATTATCACTACAAAAAAGACACATCCGTGACATTTTGGCTCAAATGATTTTCTTGTCATGCTTATGACACTTCTATGAAGATAATTGTGAAAAAACCACGTATCATCATAGATGTGGTGGGCTCCTACTTCTATGAAAAAAAATCATGACATAAAATGGGCTTTTCATCCTGGGCGGGCCGGGATGCACCTACATGACATTCTTTGGACCGTCCATGACGGAAAAATCATGGTAGAAGCGAGGGCGAGGAAAATTTTGGGGAGTTCCCAGTTATGGTGGGTGGTCGGGGCGGAGCGATGGATGGTGGTTTGCGCATTTCTCTCATATATGTATGGGTGTATGTGCCAGGTGTTGGGCTCTGACTGAATTCAAGCGAGGCATTCGCTTATTGAATCTGAGTGATTGCACTAGTTGTCTGAACCCGAGTGTTTCCTTCGCTACTGCTGCTAACTGAACCCAATCGATCGATCGCCACTGCTGCTGCTTACTAAAGCTGACCGAACCTGCTGCCTCAACATGATGGTTGGAAGCTAATGCCAAGTCCATACCGAAAAATCTTTAACAACAATACAAACTTGCAGATGACCAGGTAGAACAAGTAACAATACCAAGTAACAATACCAAACTAACTTATAATCTTTTTAGTCCTGGCCCTAGTGTTCAGCTGGTAGAAAATCTTACAGACGATCAGCTCCCGCTCCTTCTCTTGATCCAGGTTCCCGAGGTCGTACTGGTGCATCACCTAGTTGGTCCTCTACTGGTCGAAGTTCTTATTGGTGTGCAACACTAGAACCTTTTTGCTGCCCGTCTGTCCGTGGTTGACCATCAGTTGCAAGGTATTGCCGGTCTTGTGCCACATCGCGTGCATGCCACACTCCGACTGCATCTTGCGACACGTCGACGTGCCCCTTTTGAATGCCCTGGAGTTGCACTGGGAGAAATGCTTGCTTAGGCCACTCAGTGTGATACCTGCAGTATTAGCGAATACAAGTTTTAGGGTACGTAGTTGGAATTTTCATAACATCTTTGGCATGTTGCAGTCACTTGCTTCACTTTTTACTAGCTGTCAAATTGTAATTGCTTCACTAGGTCTGCGTCTAAAAAGAAAAATAGTGGTATAAACAACAGAGTATATTTGTGCAAGTAGACGGTCGATCGGTGTCTCACTTGGAAGTTTCTCAAGATGGGTGTAGCATATGTCGTGCTCACTATCGATGGTTGGTATGAATAAATCGATGAGAAGGTGAGATATCGCGCTGTCGGCACTCACTTTGGCCTCAAGGTGTTCGATCAGCTCCTAATCCGTGAGATCAAACTTGACCCCGGCCGGCAGCACCGGCCAATCCATCTTGCACTTGCATCTCTTAATTCGAGTTAAACGATACTCAATGTATGATCAATCAACTGTTTAAGTAAATGATGAAAGATTTCGACAGATAAGTGCTACTCCAAATCTGAAGTCCACAATACCCGAACAAACTCGGGTCTCGGCTTCATTACTACATGCATACTCTAAAGACTTGAAAACCCCCCATAAAGATCGAAATCATCAAACAGGCCGATGGGACGAATACTCACAGGAGCGGCCTCGCTGGTTCCTTCCTTCATCCGGCAAGCTTGAAGAGCATCCTTGTTGAGATCAATTTTTTCAACGTCTTCATTTTGACTACTTGCAATCAAGTTCATCAGCTCCTGTAGCTCATCCCTCATTGTACCAACTGGATCGGAACAAGGCGGCGGCTGGGAGGCGGGGAGACCGGGGGAGAATGGGAGAGTGATTTTGTAGAGAATGGGATAGTGTTGTACCACAACTGACTTCAAATGAAGAAGATTTACCACAAATGAGAACCTTGAAAACTTGGTACAACCATGATAAAGGTGCCGCTTTGCCTCTTTCCTCACGTTCTTAAAAAAGGACTCGGCCTTAGAAGGATTTGCACCATTGTTACCGTCTCCATTTTTAGTTTCCTTTTGATCTTGTTCTACTCTGTGCGTAGGTCGCCAAACATCTCTTCAAATCGGTCAACACCATTGTTACCATCCTCAGAGTCATGCACATCAACAAGATGTTCAATAACTTCTGCATTGAAGTCTTCTCCATGATATATCCAGTGAGTATATGTACTTTCCATGCCATGCGTCAATATGTGCTTTTTCACAATAGCTTGATGCCAGTATTTGTGATTAAGGCATTCTCTACATGGGCCTAGTATTTCTTCATCCTCGCTGAATATTGCTTGAATTAAATTCATAAACTCTTTGTCACCATTGACATACTCTCGAGCAATGTTCAAGAAATCGTTGACTATTAGTTGTTCGGTCGGTTTAGGAGTAGCGATTAATCGGTGAATCAACCTATTAACTGAATTAATCGGTCGCCATTAAATGGTAGATTGAACAAGAACTTCCCAACATATATCCAGATATTTTATGTATTATACCATACTCTCATGCTCCTAGCTATGTAGTATACATAAACAAGTTGCGATACACATATGGAAAGCATAGAGAGGAGGTAAAATAATTAATCCTAGCTATTAAGGAGCGGCATGGGGCTGAAAGGGGTTATATGCATAAAGCTTGGGCTTTGTATGCCCACCGTTAGTAGGCTAGTAGGGATTAACCGGCATGATAACTGATTACTCGGTCTAACTGGCCAATTAATTGGCATGACAAGTTAACACGGTGAATAGGTGTTATTCGATTCGACCATGCTATGAGTAGCGATTAACTGGCCCGTTAACTGATTAATCGGGTGAATTCTTGAACAATGCTTTCGAGAGAACAGTGTGCCATGAATCCAAGATCTATCCATCTACATTATAGAAAAAAAACCAACTTAATCAAAGGTAAATAATCAATGAGGAAACATATTTTACTAGCAGTTCCCAAGAAACATGCTCTACATAACATCAATTCATAGTAAGATACATGACCTACAAAAACAACCTACACAGAGGAGGAAAAGCAAATTCACTTACTGTTACATAATGTACAAAATCACAACACAAACGTATAGCAAAATTGACATGTTTATGAGTCTAGTACCAGGTGCATCACTTGCACAAAGTTATATAAAAGCGCATACTCCAGTAGACAACAACTCGGAAGAACATGGACTGATGTCTTATTTATCAAGAACGAATTTTAGGTGTATTTCTGAAGCATACTCTAGTAGGTGTATTTCTGAAACCTCACAATCTCTCCATCTTACATGTAGATACAACCAACTAACTGGTAGTGGAATTATTATAAGCTACGACACAATCTCTCCATCTTACATGTAGATTAGTTCAAAACGATCAGCTTTAATACGAATTGGCTAGTCTGTACTAACACACAATATTCATGATCTATGAGAAACTAAGAACATGGTGACTGCAAAGTACTTTTCCTATTCTTCAGTCTATTAACACCACTGGAATCATCTATAGGAATTTGTTTTTGAACGGCACCACTTGAATTTTCAGTACCCAAAAAGACATTCGACTCAATAAATTCAACTAGTTCAATGGAATAACAATACTAAGGAGAAAACTGTCACAACCCCAGAATTGCTTGTTGTTAGTTGCATCTATGAGGATCCATGCATCAAGTTCATATTCAAAAGAATTTTGAATGGGGATGTTCAAACCCTAGCACCAAATGAATCCAACTAGGTTCAAATAAAAATATATTTTCAATGAACCCAAAATGCCTTCAAAAAAGTTCATCATTTTTGAATTGGCTAAAAACCTCTGCCAAAAATGGTGCACATATTTCTAGGACTTCTGGATTTTTGAATTAATCCATATTGTACTTACATTGGGGCATTTAAATTCTATAAATATTTTAAATGCTCTAATAATTCTGAAACTAGTTGATGGTTGTTAGAAATTATTCCAAAAGTGCCCACAAATATTTTCAGCATTTTAAAAAATGCTTTGGTATTTAATTGCGAAATCAAAACAGAGAAAAGAATAGGAAAACAGAAACAAAAACAGGAAAGAGAGAGAGAACTAACCTGGCATACCTGGCAGCCCAGCACTATAGCAGGCCCAGCCCACCACCGCTGCCAGTCACCCTCAACCTCCCGCCAGGAGGATGAGAGGCGCGTGGCCACCACACGCAAGGGCGCGCCCCAGCCACCTCCTGCTTGCCACCTCCCTCTGGACCTCCCGTACGGCACCACACACGCCCCATGCACAACCCTCTCACTCTCACCCACTCTCCCCTCTCTTCCGCAAGAACACGATCTCGACCAAGCGAGCTCATTGACACCGTTCGCTGTAGCCGCAGCCACCGCCTCCCCCTCGTCTCCTCGACGTGTCCCAGAGCTCTGCCTCGACCACCTCTTCCTCCTCGTCAATCCACGCATCGCCGGAAGCCCTGCAATGGTCTCACCGCCGCCGTCTTCAACCCCGGGATGCCGAGATCGCCATCGTCGTGCCTTCTGCTCCGAGCCTTTCCCGAGCCAACGTCGGTGCCTCTGCAACCACCGTGAGCTCCCGCATCGAAACCCCCTCTCCCCGAGCTCGATTACGCCCTCTAGCCGTGCCAGCCGCCGTACCTAAGCGCCACCGTCCGCCATGGTCGTTGCTCTCGCAGCCACCGTGCATCTCCGCTCAAGCTTGTGCTTCCAGTGGGCTCCTAGAGCAACGACGAGTCCAACGCAACCCCTAGTTAGCTCTCCCGTGCATTGGAGCCACGCGCCCGCACATGCCCGAGCTACGACCGCCGCAGACGAGCTCACCACCGTCAGCCCGGTCAACCCCAGCTCCTCCCGCTTGCACTGCCATATGTGCGCGAGCCCCAGCTACGCGTAGCACCAATCCGTCGTCCAAATGGTTGCCTGTGGGTGATTTTCGACGTGCTCCGCCGCGTCTGGACTCGCCGGCGTTGAGTCGCCGGTGCGTTTGACCCCGCTGACCATGGGATTGACCCCCTGACCATGGGATTGACCCCCCTCTGGGTTACAGACGTGTGGGCCCGGGCCTCTAACTAAATTAGGATTAGTGTTAACCCAGTGCTAATTAACCCTGCTAATTAGATGTGAGGCTGACGTGTGGGACCCAGCCGCCAGGTTTGACCTGGACCAGCCGCTGTTATCCTACTGACGTGGTGTTGACCTCATGCACACGCAGTAGATGGTTTATTTATTTCAAAAAAATGGTTTAAACTTCTATAAATCATAGAAATTCAACCGTAGCTCGGAATAGAATAATTTATATATGAAAAATTATCAAAAATGTAATCTATCCATCTGTACCATTTTCATGCATGACAGAGAAACTTAACCTTGTTGTGTAGATCAAAACAAGTTAATGACCTTTGGAAATTCATAGTTTGAGTTTGAATTTGAACTTTTGGTTTAAATTGACTCAGACCCCTCTAGTTTTAGTTGCATTAGCTCAAATTCCAGCATATTGCCATGTCATGATCATGCGTCATATTGTCACATTGCATTGATTGTGTTCCTTCTCAGATTGCCGGTATTGTCCCCCCTTAGTGGACGTAGCTCCAAAGATGAGTTCGAAGACACCGATGAAGAGTTATACTATCTTCAGAAGTGTCGGGTAAGCAACCCCCATTGAACATTCCAATAAAATCCCACTCTCTCACTCTTTCTCTCTTTTACTGCATTAGGACAACAACGTTTCAACTGCTATTTGCTGCGGTAGCTGAACCCCTTTCCTCTGCATGATCTATCATTGCCACAGTAAATAGTTGAAACCCACTAGCATGAGTAGGAGTTGTTTGAACCATGATGTGCCTCCTCATTCATGCTTGCTTGTTATGCTTACTATGCTTAGAATTGTATCAGGTGTGATCCATCTTTGTGATGAATTAGAATGATCATGTCCTAATGATGAGCCTTAAGTGTCTTGACCCGTTTTGGTCAAGTTGGTGATGAAAGGCCGTGTTGGAAAACATGGTGGATTGTCTTGTGATACGGCTCACAGGAATTGAGTTCCGTGCTTATCAGAGCCTACCTTGCGATTACATGGACGGACATTTGCGGTCAGCTGTGCGGGCAGGTGACGCATGACGCATTTGTCCGGGTGACACACGGCATGGCACAGTATCCGGACTAGATGTAGATACGTGTTCTAAGAGGGAACGTTGCTGATGGGACGGGGACAGGTTCCTTTGGGTCATGGGTAATATGATCTATTTGAATAGCTGCGTCTGCTGTAATGGACTATTGGGTTGCCTATGCAGTTCATAGACAAGTGAAAGTGGATACTCTAAAATGCACAAGATAAGCATCAGTGCTATGGATGGCCTTCTCGTAGGGAGACGGGAGCGGATCCATAGTGGTGTATTGGTATGGTGAATATGTGGACTCGTGTGCGCCACTTCAAAAGAGTTACCAGCAGTCATAGTACAGGATAGCCACTAAGACAAAGCTGGCTTGCTGCAGTTAAACTCCACTACCCCTTTGTTGATACTGACGCATATGTAGCTAGTTCCAATGTAAGTCTTGCTGAGTACATTTGTACTCACGTTTGCTTAATTTATATTTTTTTGCAGAGAGACTTCAGTCTCACTAGTGGTTCCGCGTGGACTTCGACATTTAGCTTGTTACCTCAGCTATGATCTTGTACCCTTGGGAGGGTCTTGTAGATAGTCAGGCTTCACAACCTTTTTCATTTGTAGTTGTCTGTACCCAGACATGTTATGCTTCCGTTGCTTGTATGCTCTGTATGTTGGGTCATGAGACCCATGTTTGTAATATCTGGCTCCTCGGAGCCTAATGAATAAATACTTTGATTCATCGAGTTTTTTGTGATGCCATGTTGTATTTGCACATATCGAGCATATTGTGTGTATGTTATTGAAATGCTTGGTATGTGTGGGATCCGACACCTAGTTGTTTACCCTTGGTACCCTATCTTATGGGGAAATGCCTCCTAGTGCTTCCACTGAGCCATGGTAGATTGCTACTTCTCCGGAACACATGGATTGACCGGCATGTGTCCTTCCTTGCTCCTGTGTCTGTCCCCTATGGGGAAATGTCACACGGTGTATACCAGAGTCATGTTTGCTTGCTACAGCCCGGCAACACTCGCTGCTGATCGACACGTGTATTGTTGGGTCATGTATGCCTATCCCTGTAATTTAGCACCACTTTTGGTTTATAACTAGTCATGTCGGCCCGGGTTCTCTGTCATATGGATGCTAGCAACACTATCATATACGTGAGCCAAAATGCGCAAACGGTCCCGGGCCAGGTAAGGTGGCACCCGTGGGGATACCGTGTGTGAGGCCGCAAAGTGATATGATGTGTTACATGCTAGACCGATGTGACTTAGGGTCGGGGTCCCGACAGCTTTGGTATCAGAGCCTAACTGCTTGTAGGATTACCAAGCCAAACTGGTCGAAGTCGTGTCTAGAAATTCTTGAGTTATATAAGGGAATTGATTGTGGAAGGGAACGTACGGCTCTTTTTACCTCTTTCCCTTTGCCCTTTTGATCTGAGTCACCTTCTTCTTTTCTACGGCTTTAAGAAACTAGGCTTCTCATTCTATTTATGAGGATCACGTTAATGGTGGATTCAACTCTCAATTCAATTTCAAGTACTTATGTTGATTAAACAGTTGGTCTCAGAACCTTGACATTATGATGTTGAGTGTTATGCTACCTTTTTGCATGAATTTCAAAGTCTTTTGAGCTTTTACAACCGTTATGTTGTCCGAGTCATCCCAGGTTTCTAAGCAATCTGATGCATTTGCAAATCTTTCCTTCCTGTCCCAATATCTTTTTGGGCCAGATGAACCACACTAATCGGTGTGTTGAGGTACTCCGTTGCCTTGACATATGTGTTGAAGCTATCAGGAAACTAGGACATCATAGATAGCCACCCAGTATACCAACGTTGTGTTGTGCTCTCAGTGTGATGATTCTGGCCATTATTCTCCAAAGCATCCAGTGATGCCATTTAGTTAGTAGGCATTCTATTCCTGGGTTCTTGAACCCAAGATCTATTCTACTTACTTCACGTTGATAGTGTTTGCTCATTCCTTTAGGATATTAGTAACCTTGTGATAGTCCTTGAGGTCCGTGGTATATCATTCTTCCAAATACCATGAACCGTCCTTGGCAAAAGTTACTTTGAACAAAAAGATCACAATAAGAGTGCTCTTGATGAGTTCTCCATTATAATTGTGACTCTGACAGTCCTTCCATTCGGCGTGGGTTATCTGGAAGAAATATGTTGAACTTGTTCGACATGCTAATCCATGCATTCACAACTCAGAAAATCTTATGTTACTTTGAGTTGTCCCTCTTTAGTTGTATTGCAGCCTTCATCTATCAGTTGATAGTCAAGGGTATGTGTGCATTCATGTTCATCGATGCCTATTACTCTTATGGTCCGTCAAGCCATTCTATTTCAGATTGACTAGGAGAAACAAACTCCAGTACCTTATCCATATCCAGGACTTGGTCAAAGTAGTTGTACTCTGCATATTAGAATGGCAATCCAGCTTCTAATCTGTTCTACCCTGGAGTATTGCCCCCTTTATGTCAAGATCATCGTCAGAGTTGCACCACCTCTTATGGATTCTTGATATAGTGATACTTCTCACCATTATTATTCATTACTCGGTCTCCGTTTTATTGTAACCGGAATACTGACAAGTGAATCATGATGTGTGAAATCAATACTCCTAGCAACTATGTTGCTTGGTAGTTAATGGATGATAATCTCATTCTTAGCGTGTTGGTTACCGAATCATCATTCTAAGATTGATTGTGCTACCTAGTCCATTTTCCTGGTGCACTCTTTGATCAATGAGTTTGGATTATGTTAATTCCTTGTTCTTTCGATCATATCATCTTGCCCTGAAAAGCAAGATTGTTATCGAGCTTAATAACATATCGGTGGTTCGTGATTTTCCGAATATCTTCTCGGAAGTATTACCAGGTAGTCCCCTGATCGTTATGTTGAGCTCGTGATCAATTTGGTTTTCCTATAAACAACCTCTCCTCCAAGAATCTGTGTTGGATACCCCTGAGCTAGTTGGTTAAGCTAAACGACAACTTGGAGAGTTGGAAGATAAAAGCTTAATCCACATAGCTCACTCCAAATGGATATCATGTGTGTGTACAAAAGAAAGATGATATCTTCTTCAATTCATCTTTGTGATCATTTGTGGATCTATTGTCTTGCCCAAACTTGATTTGAGTATGGGTTATCGTCAAGTCAAATCAGAACCAACGATATTCGTAATATTGTCTTAATCATGGTTGATCCCTCGAGCATACACCGTTACACCTATTGGTCTGACCAACGCTATCACTTTGTTCACATTGTCATGGAATTCCATTTATATGGAAACCTGGATGAATTGTTGTTGAGCCCATCGAAAACATGTCTTCTCCATGATTTTGTTGGACATTAAGCTAGTGTTGGAAACTTTGTAAGCGTTGCCTTCGTGTCCCGTTCACAAGGTATATGTTTGGATGAGTGAAGTGAGTTCCCCTAATTCACGTGTAACTAATGTAAGTTGCCACCATGAATTTGAGAAAGTTTGTTTTGTTTCCTCTGGAATCATTCCAAGTCAGTTATGCATGTGCGAATGTATACTATGGTTTGGCAGATTAATTACCTCCACACCATATGTATTCCCTAGCACACCAAGCCATTGATTGATTTGTTTAAGAAAAAGGAGTTTGTTGTGCTAATCCTAGGTCATGCACATGACTCCGCTATCTTCAATGATGGTTCCCAACCTGAACTCGATAGTTCTTTTATTATAAGACTACTACGTGGTCATGCTTGTCTTGCACAACGTGTTCACAGGTATGTAGCAGAACCAGCTCATGTTTTGGAGCTTGCTATCATAGTTCATTTCCCGAGAATCTCGCAATGTCATCTCGTCGGTTTGTGTTGCAAACTTTCTTTTCCAGACATGACATCTAGAATATCATGTTACCAATCAGATCTGAAGCTCAGGAAGATATGATGGTTGCAAAATTCCCAATATTTGTTTTTTTCCCAGCTTGCACCGCCATTGTGCCATTTTTCCCTGGGCTTCCCCTCTTGGTAATTACTACTCAGGATTACCTTTAAGAATGGGATTACCATGGGTCCCATCCATTTCAAATGATTAGCAAAAAGCACTCATGGCATTGTCTTCAACAAGGTAGTCCACATCATCCATTCTAGTCCGGGGATATCATTCTTCCGAACTCCATCAAACGATCATTTGTGTTTGCCTCAGGCTGGTATAAAGAGTTTCAATGATCTTTGTATCAAAAGTAATTCTTTTTGCCAGTTAAGGGAATAACTCTATGAGTCACCTCCTCCAAGGTGCCCTGTTATGGAATCATGGCTATTATTTCATCGCTATCTTGGAACCATTCACCATCTTCCAAGCGTGGAATTGTTGCCTACCAAATTGAACCTTCGTCGTCTGTTATTCTACATTCCTAATAAAGCATGCTTTGTGTCTCGAATCAAGGGGTGTTCTTACGTCTCACCCCATGAGTTGATCTTGAGTTGCTCGATCTTTGTGAAAATTGAATTATGTAGAGTTTCCATCTGTTCTTTCATCATAGTTGGGTGAAGATCGCGAAAGCAAAGATGCCAAGATCAACATGATGAAATGAATCAACATCTTCGAGGAGGACAGTTGGATCATGAAGATTGTGATACTTAATGTCCCCTATGTCTTCTTACCCTACGTCTTGAATCTCGGGACGAGATTCTTGTTTAGTGGGGGTGAGTTGTCACAGCCCTAGAATTGCTTGTAGTTAGTTGCATCTATGAGCATCCATGCATCAAGTTTAAATTCAAAAGAATTTTGAATGGGGATGTTCAAACCCTAGCACCAAATGAATTCAACTACGTTCAAATCAAAAATATATTTTCAATGAACCCAAAATGCCTTCAGAAAAGTTCAGCATTTTTGAATTGGCTAAAAACCTCTGCCAAAAATGGTGCACATATTTCTAGGACATTCTAGATTTTTGAATTAATCCATATTGTATTTGAATTGGGGCATTTAAATTCTATTAATATTTTAAATGCTCTAATAATTATGAAACTAGTTTAGGGCTGTTGGAAATTATTCCAAAAGTGCCCACAAATATGTTCAACATTTTAAAAATGGTTTGGTATTTAATTACTAAATCAAAACAGAGAAAAGAATAGTAAAACTGAAACAAAAACAGGAAAGAGAGAGAGAACTAACTTGGATTACCTGGTAGCCTTGCACTGTAGCAGGCCTAGCCCACCAACGCTACCAGTCACCCTCAACATCCCGCCACGAGGATAAGAGGCGCGTGGCCACCACACGCAAGTATGCGCCCCGGCCACCTCCTGCTTGCCGCCTCCCTCTGGACCTCCCGGACGACGCCACGCACGCCTTGTTCACAACCCTCTCACTCTCACCCACTCCCCCCTCTCTCCCGCAAGAACACGAGCTCGATCGAGAGAGCTCACCGACGTCGTTCGAGGTAGCCGCAGCCACCGCCTCCCCCTCGTCTCCTCGACGTGTCCCAGAGCTCCGCCTTGACCACCTCTTCCTCCTCACCCATCCACGCATCGCCGGAAGCCCTACAACGGCCTCACCGCCATCGTCTTCAACCTTGGGATGCCGAGATCGCCACCGTCGTGCCTTCTGCTCCGAGCCTCCCCCGAGCCAACATCGACGTCTCTGCAACCACCGTGAGCTCCCGCATCGGAACTCCCTCTCCCCGAGCTCGATTACGCCCTCTAGCCGTGCCAGCCACAGTACCCGAGCGCCGGCGTCCACCATGGTCGTTGCTCTCGCAGCCACCATGAATCTACGCTCGAGCTTGTGCTTCTAGCGTGCTCCTGGAGCAATGACGAGTCCAACACAACCCCTAGATATCTCTCTCGTGCACTGGAGCCACACGCCCGCACATGCCCGAGCTCCGGTGGCCGCGGACGAGCTCACCGCCGTCAGCCCGGTCCACCCCAGCTCCTCCCGCTTACACTGCTAGATGCACGCGAGCCCCAGCTACGCGTAGCACCAATCCGCCGTCCAAATGGTCGCCCCTGGGCGATTTCTGACGCGCTTCGCCACGTCTAGACTCGCCGGCATCGAGGCGCCAGTGGGTTTGACCCCGCTGACGAGGGGTTTGACCCCCCTCTGGGTCAGTGACATGTGGGCCCGGCCACTAACTAAATTAGGTTTAGTGTTAATTAGATGTGAGGCTGACGTGTGGGACCCAGCCGTTAGGTTTGACCTGGACCAGTCGATGTTGACCTGCTGACGTGGTGCCGACCTCATGCTGACGCAGTAGATGGTTTATTTATTTCATAAAATGGTTTAAACTTCTAAAAATCATAGAAATTCAGCCGTAGCTCAGAATGAAATAATTTATATATGAAAAATTATTAGAAAAAATGCAATCTATCCATCTGTACCATTTTCATGGATGACAAAGAAACTTAACCTTGCTGTATACATCAAAACAAGTTAATGCACTTTGAAAATTCATAATTTGAGTTTGAAATTGAACCTTTGGTACAAGTTGACTCAGACCCCTCTGGTTTTAGTTGCATTAGCTCAAATCATTGCATATTGCCATATCATGATCATGCATCACATTGTTGCATTGCATTGATTGTGTTCCTTCTCTGTTTGTCGGTATTGTCCCCTCTCAGTGGACGTAGCTCCAATGATGAGTTTGAAGAAACCGATGAAGAGTTATACTATCTTCAGAAGTGCCAGGCAAGCAACCCCCATTGAACATTTCAATAAAATCCCACTCTCTCGCTCGTTCTCTCTTTTACTGCATTAGGACAACAGCGTTTCAACTGCTATTTGCCGCGGTAGCTGAACCCCTTCCTCTGCATGACCTACCGTTGCCACATTAAATAGTTGAAACCCAGTAGCATGAGTAGGAGTTGTTTGAACCATGATGTGCCTACTCATTCATGCTTGCTTGTTATGCCTGCTATGCTTAGAGTTGTGTCAGGTGTGATCCATCTGGGTGATGAATTGGAATGATCATGTCCTAATGATGAGACTTAAGTGTCTTGACCCGTTTTGGTCAAGTTGGTGATGAGAGGACATGTTGGAAAACATGGTGGATTGTCTTGTGATACGGATCACAGGAATTGAGTTCCGTGCTTATCAGAGCATACCTTGCGGTTACATGGATATTTGCGGGCAGGTGACGCATGATGCATGTGTCCGGGTGACACACGGCATGGCACAGTGTCCGGACTGGACGTAGATACATGTTCCAAGAGGGAACATTGCTGATGGGACGGGGACTGGTTCCTTTGAGTCATGGGTAATATGATCTATTCGAATAGCCGCGTCCGCGGTAATGGACTACTGGGTTGCCTATGCAGTTCATAAACAAGTCAAAGTGGATACTCTAAAATGCGCAAGATAAGCGTGAGTACTATGGATGGCCTTCTCGTAGGGAGACGGGAGCGAATCCATAGTAGTGTATTCATATGGTGAATATGGGGACTCATGTGCGCCACTTCAAAAGAGTTAACATCAGTCGTAGTACAGGATAGCTACTGAGTCAAAGCTGGCTTGCTATAGTTAAACTCCACTACCTATTTGTTGATACTGATGCATATGTAGCTAGTTCCGATGTAAGTCTTGCTCAGTACATTTGTACTCATGTTTGCTTAATTTATTTTTTTGCAGAGAGACTTCAGTCTCACTAGTGGTTCCGCGTGGACTTCGACGTTTAGCTTGTTACCTCAGCTATGATCTTGTACCCTTGGGAGGGTCTTGTAGATAGTCAGGCTTCATAGCCTTTTTCATTTGTAGTTGTCTATACCCAGACATGTTATGCTTCCGTTGCTTGTATGCTCTGTATGTTGGGTCATGAGACCCATGTTTGTAATATCTGGCTCCTTGGAGCCTAATGAATAAATACTTTGATTCATTGAGTTTTGTTTTGATGCCATGTTGTATTTGCACATATCGAGCATATTATGTGTATGTTATTGAAATGCTTGGTATGTGTGGGACCTGACACCTAGTTGTTTACCCTTGGTAGCCTATCTTATGGGGAAATGCCTCCTAGTGCTTCCACTGAGCCTTGGTAGCTTGCTACTGCTCCGGAACACATGGATTGACCGACATGTGTCCTTCCTTGCTCCTGTGTTTGTCCCCTATGGGGAAATGTCACGTGGTGTATACCGGAGTCCTGTTAGCTTGCTACGGCCCGGCAACATGCGCTGCTGGCCGACAGGTGCATTGTTGGGTCATGTATGCCTGACCCTGTCATTTAGCACCACTTTTGGTTTATAACTAGTCATGTCGGCCCGGGTTCTCTGTCATACAGATGCTAGCGACATTATCATATATGTGAGCCAAAATGCGCAAACGGTCCCGGGCCAGGTAAGGTGGCACCTGTGGGGATACATGCTAGACCGGTGTGACTTAGTATCTGGGTCCCGACAAAACCATATTATTTCTCTCTGTACGCTCAAGTGTAGAGAAAGGGATGTTGAGGCGGGGCACAACGAGGAGTGACTGCTGCAGAAACGGTGGCCGGTGGCTGACTCCTATGCACGGCAATGGTGGGCGGCGGCTGGCTTGTCAGCACTGGCGACGACTTGGACATGATCTGTAAAATGGCACCCGTAATCCCAACTCGCTGGATCTAAGGACCCTCGCCCAAGAAGTCGGCAGCGGCGCTGGCGGCACCGACGGCCTTGTGGATTGAGCGGTGGTTTTATTTTCGCTCTGCTCGTCTCAGGCTATACAAAAAAACATTTCCGTGATAATACTTTTTTTTCATAGTAGGTCACGTTTTCTGTCATGTATGTACATCCATGATGATTTTATGACATAATCAAGGTAGTCATACCTGTGCTGTCGTAGATGTGTTCCATGACAATACCAAAATTATCATCACGGAAGTGTTCACTTCCATGACGATAAATGACGTGTCATGGAAGTTCTTTCGTCAAGAGTAACCGACACGTGGCATCCACCGTAACGGGTCGCCGTTAAGCTATCGGGTCAGGTTTTTGATCCGATAACCCGTTAACAGCCCGGACCAATGGGGATTTTCCACATGTAAAATTCTCATTGGGCGAAGGAAGCACATGTCAGCTCGTCATTGGGTCAGATATGCGCCTATGATATGCCGACACGTGCGACGGCCCAACAATGGCCCATTTAGCTTACAACGGCTGACCCGATTGACTTGGTCAAAAGTTAGTGAGCCGTCCCCTGAAAAGCCTGTTAATGGTCTGTTCACAAATAGCCCATTTTACGGCCCCGTAACTCATGGCCCGTTAGGGATTTTCCCGAAATTGGCCCAAATGTGTCATGTGGGCCGTCAATTATAACGCCATCTCATTTCACTTTTGGCCCATGTATAGCCCACGATGTATTTCCGCCCATATGAGGCCATTCGTATATTTAGGCCCATTAGTGGCCCATGATGACACTGGCCCATAATGAACATTAATTTTCTTTGTACCCATTAACGACCCATGATTCACATGTGCCGTTTCTAGCCCGTGTTAGCTTTCGGCCTACTGATGGCCGATACGTTCTTGGGCTCCTTTCCAACCCTTGATTACTTCCGGCCCGTTACTGGCTTGTTCCCCTAATGGGCCAAATTCGGCTCGTGGTTAGAATCGGCCCGTTTGTTGCATGTTAACCCGTTGCGCAGTTTCCAACCCGTCCTATATTCTGGCCCATTAACGACCCGTTATGCCCACGACAGAATTAAGCCTTTGCTATCTTCCAGCATGTTAACGACCTGTTAAGGTGCTGGCCCTATACCTATTATGCCCATTTACGGCCCATGTGGACCCATTTATCCAACAGCCCGAGGCCCACCAATTCTACGGCCCGTTGGAGGCCCATTTATCCAACGGCCCATAGGAGGCCCATGGATCCTAGGGCATATAGCAGGCTCAAGGTTACCTCGGTCAGTATATGGCCCATGGTTGTTGCGGCCACTAGCAGACCAGGGAAAAAGAAGACTAGGAAATAAATAAGCTCGAAACTAATGCTAGGCTATTAAGGCAATTGCACAGATTACATCCACTGGGCATCAAAGTTCGTCACCAGTGCAAATATAGGGAACACCCTACACTATACAAAAATGGCTTGCTATTTTCTTCAACCGGTGGCTGCATGTTAAGAACAAATTTTGTATTGCAAGAAAACAAAATACAAATAAAACAAAAGGAAGGTTGGCATAAAAGTTAACAGTCCAGCAGATAAATGCACCACCAAAATACAAATAAAACAAAAGGAAGGTTGGCATAAAAGTTAACAGTCCAGCAGATAAAATACAACTAAGTTCATTTGACTTGACTATAACATTTTCATGCTGAACTATCTGATGGAGCAGCATAACATTCACCTTCATTTCTCCTAGGCTGCTGAACAACATAGAAAATGTCTGATAGTCTGGTTTCAAAACCATGCATATCTTGACGACATCGAATAATAGTTGTCCTTATTTCACAAAGGGTCTCTTTTAGGGAATGGACTTGTGTCTGGAGCGCAGATATAACATTGTTTTGACCTTGCTTTCTTGATCATGAGTCAGTTTGGATGAAATTACCTTAACAACCAACCCAGTATTACGCATGGACTTGCTTTTGGCACTGTTAGTGGACATGTACTGACCCACTGCAGCAAGAGATGACATTGCGATTATAGTTGCCTTGTCTCCTTCAGAAGGTGGCGGTTTCCACCATTTTTTCCATATCTTGCTGAAAGTTGATTTTTTACATTAGTAGTACCAGAACAAAAGATATTAAGGAAGCAGCAAAACCAAACAAAATAGCTTTGCTCTATATACAGAACTTATTCTGGTGAACCCGTGTAAAATATTAGTTGTATTTTACTACAAAGTACATAATAAAACCAGGTTCCAAACATATGACCATGTACCATGGCTAATGTATCGTCTATTTCTTCACATTGTATTGACATCTAAGGATAAAGAGACAAATTTTATAATATGGCAAGCATATTATGACATCATTCATATCACAAAAAAATTGAGAGCAGACAAACATGCAATTGTAACGTTGTGTGGGCAAGTTCAGCACGGAACTGGATTACAGATCAAGACCAAAGGAACATCACTCCTCTGTTTTAAACCTTGTAAGGTGCAATGATACACTAAGACAATTGTCTATAAAATTGAAAAGAGTAATAGACATTGGCTGCAAACCTTACAGTTCAATGCACGTGTCGGACTAAGTAGTAGTTGAAAGGCATGAGGATTAAGACTTACTACAACGGCTTTGACTGGTGTAGTCATGCCCTTCGTCTTGCTGGTGTGACAGTCCTAGAAGATTTCTGCAACATTTGGTTCGGGTACTTTTTGGTCATTGCGGGCTTTCCTCTGCATTTGGAACAACTCAGTATAGATCTGATAATATGGCACAATGAAAAGAGTGAAGCAACAACTAATTACAAGAGACTCGGAGTGTGCAATATAGCTACGAGATCATGTGGTGTGTTGGAATTTCACTTCCGTATGGTTGGCCTTGTTCTTTGAACAGTTCGCCTACAAGAAGATAGATTTTTGAGGCACATGCGTAAATAGGAGTTCAACATGTGATCTGATCACATACATGTAACGTACTTGATACTTTGCATCAGACCAGTGTTTAACGAGGCCTCTCCATTCTTCATCCGATATATTTTCCACTAGAGATGTTTGGGCAAGTTCACTGTTAGCCTTGCCTTCAAGTGAGTTTTCCTCAAATTATACCGATACAGTCCCAGAGCACACTTGAAAAGATGGGTGCAAGCTTGTCTGGTTGCATCATCTTGGCTATCCAACTTGAACCTCATCTGTTTAAAATTATGGGAGTCTCATTATCATCAACCTAGAAAGTGGGACGGAGCAAGACGATATTACTAGTTTCCATACATAACCATACTCACAGATAAATGGCCGAGGAAGGTGTTGAACTGGCTTTCGTCTTTGTCATTCTTGTACTGAATCCATGTTGGGAGGATACGTGCATGACACCTAACGGCAACCGTTACCTCTGATACTAACTTGGCTGACTCTGTAGCATCACATGGCCTTTTTAAACCTGCCTCTAAACGGATCTCCATTCTTCCTCCTCTAGATTTAGTTAACCTATTGAGCATTATCCCTGATGTTTGTTTCCTCTTGCGCCTAGGTGCTAATCCAACAACAAACATAGGAAGTGTTAGTGTACATAAAACTACGAGACTACATATAAAGAAGCATGCAACTATAACTTGACTACATCAACTACCTTCTTGCTATTGAAGATCACAAGGTTCATCTGATCTTGCCAACTCGTCTTATGTCAAGAGTGCTTTGGAAGTAGTGTCAGGTGGCAAGGGAGCTTGGGAACTTGTCACTAGTAGAGTTACCGAATGAGTAACTCGTGGAGCTGGTGGTACTGTGGAAGGTGTTGCAACAACTAGGGTTGTGTTTGCTTGTTTGGTGGCAACTATTAGTTTCCATTTGGCTTGTTTTGCAGCTTGTGTAGCACGTGATACCGCGTTTATACAATTTTCCACAGGACTTTGACCTTCTATTGCACCATCATTACCAGCAGAATCTGCATAATTGTTATGCTTCCGTTTTAGTGTGTCGTTAGTACTAACACCACCCCCTATCTTTTTGTCTTCCTTCCTCTTTCTCTGTGCCATGTTAAGTCAAGACGACAAGAAAAAGGAATAAAAATTTAGTTCTCCAGAACAAATTGATGCGTGATACAAACGAACTGAACTTCGATGTTAAATAACCACATGATAGGAGGATGTAATATGTACAAAAACAAGACGACATGAGATAATCAGAACTATGATGTGTCATATCCACTGCCTTGCTAATTTCCTTCTGCTTTATTGATTTTGCATTGTCAAGTAAAACCGATAAGAAAAAGCAATAAAATTCACTCTTCAGAACTCATTCATGCATGATACTGACAATCACTACCTTGTTGTAAGGCAAACACATGATACGAGGATGGAATATATACGAAAAACAGGACAGCATGGCATATTCACAACTATTTGTGTAAACTAAGCAGAAGTAATTTAATCAAATTACAAGCTAATCAAATTACAAGCAATAAAAGTGAGACACCATATGCAACATGCAAGACAATATCACACTGCCAAGCTAGAGAAAGCACCTGGGATGCCGGTTTCGCCGGAAGACCGCCATCACTCCCTGCCTTATTTTTTTCATTCCTATTTCTTAATTGTATTGCCTTGTCAAGTCAAACCCACAAGAAAAATGAATCAAAATTCGCTTTTCAGAACTCATTGATGCAGGATGCTGACGAGCACTACTTCAATGTAAGGCGACCACATGATAGTACGATTGAATGTGTAAGAAAAAAGGACAACATTGCATATTCACAGCTATCATGTGTAAACTAAGCAAAAGGCAATTCAATAAATTAGAAGCAATTAAAGCTAGACACCATATGAAAGATGCAACGAATATCACTCTACCAAGTTAAAACTGTCTCGTCATAAGTGCCATTTCAACAAATTAGAAGTAGAACAAGCTAGAAAAGAATGTGAGATGTAACCTATATCACACTCCCAAGTCAAACGTGTCTTGTGATAAGTTATTGTTGTAGGTTACACAACAGTAGTACGTTGATGTAAGAACATGGTGTGATAGACAGATATTGTATGTTTTAGAAACATGAACACATGTCTTATTCACAAGTTTAATGTGTAAAATAATCAGATGGAATTGAACAAAATTAGAAGCAATACAAGCTAGACATCATACATAACATTCAACCACATATAACAGGGTCAAGTTAGAGGGAGAACCTATGATGGTGTGATACGTCCAAAACGTATCTATAATTTCTGCTTGCTCCATGCTTCTTTTGTGTGATATTGCTATGATATTGATGCACTTCCATATACTTTTGATCATATTTGGACTAACCTATTAACTCAGTGCACCACAGTGCCAGTTCCTGTTTTCTGCTGTTTTTTCTATTTCAGGTTTCCCCCATATTAACAGTGCTCCAAAAATTCCAGGAAAAATATAGGAAAAATCAGCGTAGAGGAAGCTTCGCGAAGAACCAAAGATGGGCCATAGGGGAGCCAGGGGAGGCCCAGGCGGCCAGCTCGCGCGGCCCCACCCCTGGCCGCGCCAGGGGGGCGCCTGGGGCCCCTGCTCCGCCTCTGGCTGCCCCCCTTCGCATATATAACCCTCTCGTCCCGAAACCCTCGAGGACAGAACCCTTTTTCGCGATCTCGCCTCTGTTCCGCCGCCACAGCGCTTCCAAGATCAGGAGCATCAGGAGAACTCTTCCCGGCACCCTGCCGGAGGGGAGAACCACCACCGGGAGCTTCTCCACCACCATGGATGCTTCTCGGATGAGTCGTGAGTAGTCCACCTTGGACCATGGGTCCATGATCAGTAGCTATGTGATGTTCTCCTCCCCTCTTTGCTCTTCATGTTTTAGACCTCGTGAGCTGCCCTACATGATCGAGGCACATATGTAATCTTTCTGTTGTTGCTTTGCTGAGTTTGCTGGGATCTGATGGATTATGAGACTATGTTCAGATTGTGTTTGAGTAATATATTTGATTCACCTCTTTTATATCTTTGTTCTTGAGTAATTCTTGCATGTTCTCCGTTGCTGTTTATTGCTTTGGCCAAGTAGTAGGTAGTAACTCCAAGAGGGAGCGTTATGCTTGATTGTGGGTTCATGCCCCCTGATGACTAGCTTGAGTGACAGAAACATGAGTCTAGGGGATGATATGTTGCCACAAGGGAGAAAACAATGGTGCTTGTACTTGCGGGTGCAAGGATTGTTTACTTTACTCAAAGTTCTTTTAATGCAGTTGTCTGTTGCTTTGAGTTTACACTTTGGGTGGGATTCGCAACTTAATACCACCGAGATGTTCTGGATAGATATCTCAAGGTGGATGATTAGTAGTAGATGCAGATGGATTTCTGTCTACTTGCCTTGGCGTACCGCCCATGCTTTTGAGCCTCTACCTTTCTTTGCAGCATAGTTAGCATTGGTTTGCGCACATAATCCTGTCAATTGCCCAGCTATAATTTGTTTACCTCGCTTTGCTGTTTTATCGTCTTTTGGGAGAGAGACATCACTAGTAAACATCATGGGACCCCGGTCCATATTACCACCGCTGATCACACCTTCTATTTACTTCCTGTTTTTATTTCCTAGTTGCAGTTATAGCTATCATTATTATCTCTTGTGTTTGATCCTTTGTAAACAACAAGGCCGGAGGGATTGCCAACCTCTCTGTACTCATTGGGAGAAAAGTTATCTGTATTTGTGTGCAGGTCCCCTCAACCGCTAAGTTTCTCGAGTCGTTGACACCTACTTGTCGACCCTCGGAGTCTCACGGGATTCGATCCTTGGTACCTTTGCCAAGGGAAATTTGCCGCTACGCTACATCTCAACCTTCCACTTGGGGTAACCAACGAGGGGCGAGAAGCCATCAAGCAAGTTTCTGGCACCGTTGCTGGGGACTCCACTCTTCAAGATAGGGGAGTTGCACGCTATCTTTTATATTTGCTTTTTAGTCTTGTTAGTTTACCTTTCAGTTTTTGCTTTAGTGTCCCTTACCAAAAATCACAAAAATAGTTATCTTGCTTGCTGCTGCTATGGGTTCCACCGAGAACACCAAGTTGTGTGACTTCACTAGTCATAACAACAATGACTTTATCTGCACGCCTATTGCTACACCTGCCACTTCAGCACCTTCTTATGAGATTAAACCTGCTTTGCTGAACCTAGTTATGAAAGATCAATTCTCCGGTGCTGGAGATGCTGCTGCTTTGCACTTAAATAATTTTGTTGAGCTCTGTGATATGCAAAAGTACAAAGAAGTAGATGGTGATATTGTTAAGCTTAAGCTTTTTCCTTTCTCCTTGAGAGGGGGAGCTAAAATCTGGTTTCAATCCTTGCCTAGGAATAGTATAGATTCTTGGGACAAGTGCAAGGATGCCTTTATTGGGAAGTACTATCCCCCTGCTAAAATTATCCAATTAAGGAGTAACATAATGAATTTTAAACAATTGGATAATGAACACGTTGCCCAAGCTTGGGAATGCATGAAATCTCTTGTCAAGAATTGCCCTACTCATGGTTTGACTACTTGGATGGTTATCCAAACTTTTTATGCAGGCTTGAACTTTACCTCGCGGAACTTGTTAGATTCGGCCGCGGGAGGAACCTTTATGTCAACTACACTTGGTGCTGCCACGAAGCTTCTCGACGAGATGATGACCAATTATTCCCAATGGCACACCGAACGCGCTCCAACAGGTAGGAAGGTAAACTCTGTCGAGGAGATTTCCTCCCTAAATGAAAAAGTTGACTTGATCATGTCTCTACTTTTCAAGCAATCTTCTATTGATCCTCATGATGTTCCTTTAAATTCTTTGATTGCTCAGGATCAAGTAGATGTGAACTTTATCTCTAGAAGCAATTTCAATAACAATGCTTATAGGAGTAATTTTGGTAGCAACCCTAGACCGTTCCCCTCTAATTCCTATGGGAACAACAATGCTTATCCTAGCACCAAGAATTCCACTTCTGAACTAGATATTATGCTTAAAGACTTCATCACTACCCAAAAGGCCTTCAATAAGAGTGTAGAAGAAAAACTAGACAAACTAGATAATCTCTCTTCGAAGGTAGACAATTTAGCCCATGAGGTAGAGTTGCTTAAAATTAGAACTTCTCCTCTTGAGGAGAGGAATACCACTCCTATGAATGCTATTCAAGTGCAAATTAATGAAAACATTAGGATGATGGCTAAACTTAAAGAGAGATGGGCTAGAGAAAAGGAGGAAGAAGATAGAATTAAGAGCCTTCCTACCCACCATACTGTTGCTACTATCCAAGTTGGTGAGGATATCCAAACTCTTAGCACCCAATGCACTCCTAGTCCCATTGGACCTATTAACGGTGATGCTATGACCTCAACCGTAGAAGAAGAAACTCCTATAACCACAGAAGCTACCAAACAAGTGAGCCTAAAGGACACCACTACCACTTTACTTGATAGTAGTGACCTTGATTTTGATAATTGCACCCTTTCTGAAGTTATTGGTTTTCTTCACAAGATGTCTAGAGATCCCCACACTAGCACACTTAATCTTGCCTTCACGGAGCATATCACTAATGCTCTTATCAAAGCTAGGGAGGAGAAGCTTAGGGTAGAAGCCTCCATACCTAGAAAGCTAGAAGATAGTTGGGATCCTATGATTAAATTAAGTTGAATAACTTCTCTTGCTATGCTTTATGTGATGTTGGAGCTAGTACCTCCGTTATGCCCAAAAGAATGTATGATATGTTTGAATTGAAACCTTTTGATCCTTGTTCTTTTGGTGTTCGTCTTGTTGATTCTTCCGTAAATAAACCTTTGGGGAAGATCGACGATGTTCTTATCATTGTCAATGACAATTATGTTCCCGTTGATTTTACTATTATGTATATTGAATGTGAACCTTCATTTCCAATTATTATGGGACGTCCCGTTGGTGCTATCATTGACATGAAAGAGGAGAATATAAAATTCCAATTCCCTCTCAAGAAAGGGATGGAACACTTCCCTAGAAAGAAGATTAAGTTGCCTTTTGAGTCCATTACACGGGCTAGCTATTCTCTTACTCTTGATAAAACTTGATCTTCTCTTTTTGCATCATGCCTAGCTTAAAGGCATAAAAGAAAGCGCTTTTGGGAGGCAGCCCACAACGAATTAGGTTTTATTTTGCTTTTGTTGTGTCTTGATGTTTGTTACTACAGTAGCATCATCATTGTATCTTTTCTTTTCAGCTTTGTGCCAAGTTTAGCCTCTGATTGCAAGAAAGTTCAAAAGTTGTGACGTGCTGTCCAGAAAATAGATTCTGTCCTTGGACAGAAAAATTCGAATAAAATCACCAGATCATATTTTTGATCTGAATTTTTTTGACAGCATGCTCTATACAATTGGCTTTCGAGCGACTGTTCTGAGTTTTTTGATTTGAGTTGCAGAAGTGCCCCGAAAAAATTATTTCCTACCTGCTGGTCTGTTTTTCACAGATTCTGTCCTGTTTTGCCTTTTCTTCGTTTTGCAAACCTTGAGCTTGCTTTTTCTTTGCAAAAACCTTTTGGCAATCTTGAGAAACAGTAGCTCTTCAAGATTATCTTTATTTCCAGTAGGGAAAAAATTATTTTATTGTGGGTACTAACCTCGCTAATCAGATTATGATGAGTTATGTATGAAGGGAGTTTTCAAGTGTGCGAGGGAAGATGATAAAAGAAGATTCAGGAGGGTCAAACGCTCAAGCTTGGGGATGCCCCCGTGCACCCCCAAGAAATATTCAAGAAGACTCAAGCATCTAAGCTTGGGGATGCCCCCATGCATCCCCTTCTCCATCAACAATTATCAGTTCGTCTTTCGTTCCACTATATTCTTATCACTTCATGCGTTATGTGCTATGCTTGGAGCGTCTTGCTCTTAGTTTCTTTTTTTAGTTTTCTTTAGCTTTGCTTGCTGTTCATAACAAGTTAGAACCCAGCTTTCTTTCTGTGGGAGAGAAACACGCTCCACTTCAACCTAGAACACAACATAGGATTTTCATGCTTATCTTTGCTGTGTGTGTTCTTTGTCTTTCCATAGCTGCTGTCATGATTAGCTCTTAGTTTTCATGCTTTACTTTTTAAAGAGCTTTTGTTTAGTTGGTTGCTGAACTCTCTTGAGTTTTCATGTTTATCTTGTTAAGAGAGTTTGCCTGTTGCACTGAGTTGTGTGTCTTAACTTAAAGTAGGTAATTGAGGTTGCTTTTTAATTTTAGTAGTAACTTGCAATAGTTTTGAGATATTGCCATGAGTAATGTCTGAACTTTTGGTGTCAAGAGCTTTAGCCCATTAGTGATAGATGTCGTATTTTCGGCAATCCGTGTTTATTTTCGAAAACCTACAAAATAGTTGAGAACTTTAGCTACTAGATGGATCACTAATCTTTGGAGGGATCGAATATTAGAGTACACTCACGTACCATGAGTCGAGGATGCGCAAGGATAACCAAACCCCCATACACTCCTCCTCGGGGTACTTGCTCTTTGTGAACCTCCTAATTAGATTGAGAGTTACCGATAATAAGTGCATGAGTTCTTCGGACTAATGTGAGTATTCGAAAGTTGACACTTCCACCTAGCCATATTTTTCTAGCCTCTTCGGTACCGTGCATTGCCCTTTCTCACCTCGAGAGTTGGCGCATACTTCGCTGGTGCATCCAAATTCTTGGCACGATACGCTCTGTCATCATAAGCCTCGTTATATCCTTCCTCAAAACAGCCACCATACCTACCTATCAAGGCATTTCCATAGCCTTTCCGAGATACATTGCCATGCAACATCCATCTTCTCATGACTTGATCTTCATGTCATACATGCTTTTTGCTTGATCGATGAGCCGCATGCTAGTTGGGCCTTGCCCTAATCATTGCTACATGACGCGCTAGTATCATTGCATATCCTGCTACACCGGCAGAGGCATACATTTGCATACATCATGATAGTTTCATTTTCTTTATGTTGAGTACTTTTGTAAAGTGTGAAAGATCTTCTATACTTCTTGTAATACATAGAGTGTTGCCCCTAAAGTGAGGAAAAGATCCCAAAGAGGACAAAATCAAAAGATCCCAAAGAGGACAAATGAGAGTTAAATAGAAAGAGCCATTGAGGCCACAAAAAAATAAAAAATATAGAAAAAAGAGAAAAAGAAATAAAAAGAGAGAAGGGGCACACTACTATTCCTTTTGAGAGATCCACACTCGTACTCCATCTTATACCTTGTACTCCATAGAGATTATCATTCATGCATATAGCTATGTGGGGACCTTCACACTATAGAACTTGGCTTGTATATTCCAATGATGAGCCTCCTCAAAAGAGTTCTAGGTCTTCTTGAGCGAGCAAGTTGGATGCACCCCCACTAGTTCCATTGGAGAGTTTACCTTAGCTCATATGTGCATCCGTTGCATGGCAATCCCTACTCCTCACATCATATCTATCATTTGGCTTTCTCTCGCCTATGATTGTCCTCATTGATGTGAGCCTTTCACACCTTTTTTGTCTTCCCCCTTCATTATTTTTCTCTCTTTACCATCCTAAGTGTCAACTTTCTTGCTTACGCTCATCCATTGCATGAGTGCTCAAAATATCGAAAGGGACTGGATCATTTTGACTTGTACCTGGCTAGTGGTCTGGGGATGAGTCAAGATATGATTCCAAAGAATACCAAGTGTGAAACTTTAGTAGATTAAGTTCTCAACAATACAAAAACTATGTTTTACTCTCTCGTATATCCCTATCCCCTTTCTTGCACGCAAACACCATTTGGAGACATTCGAGTCACAGACAGCGAGAGCTCTTGCACCTTTATGTTCTTATGTTGCTTGTTACAATGCTAATATAGACTCTTACTTGTTATGACTTGAATTGAATTACATGCCTTGATTGCTTTACTTAAAAGTTCTTATATGGTTGGTAGCATGTCACCACAGAAATTATGCTTGTTATCATTTACCTACTCGAGGACGAGCAGGAATTAAGCTTGGGAATGTTGATACGTCCAAAACGTATCTATAATTTCTGCTTGCTCCATGCTTCTTTTGTGTGATATTGCTATGATATTGATGCACTTCCATACACTTTTGATCATATTTGGACTAACCTATTAACTCAGTGCACCACAGTGACAGTTCCTGTTTTCTGCTGTTTATCTATTTCAGGTTTCCCCCATATTAAAAGTGCTCCAAAAATTCCAGGAAAAATATAGGAAAAATCAGCGTACAGGAAGCTTCGCGAAGAACCAAAGATGGGCCAGAGGGGAGCCAGGGAGGCCCAGGCGGCCACCTGGCGCGGCCCCACCCCTGGCCGCGCCAGGGGGGGCGTCTGGGGCCCCTGCTCCACCTCTGGCTGCCCCCCTTCGCATATATATCCCTCTCGTCCCGAAACCCTCGAGGACAGAACCCTTTTTCGTGATCTCGCCTCTGTTACGCCGCCGCAACGCTTCCAAGATCGGGAGCATCAGGAGAACTCTTCCCGGCACCCTGCCGGAGGGGAGAACCACCACCGAGAGCTTCTCCACCACCATGGACGCTTCCCGGATAAGTCGTGAGTAGTCCACCTTGGACCATGGGTCCATGATCAGTAGCTATGTGATGTTCTCCTCCCCTCTTTGCTCTTCATGGTTTAGACCTCGTGAGCTGCCCTACATGATCGAGGCACATATGTAATCTTTCTGTTGTTGCTTTGCTGAGTTTGCTGGGATCTGATGGATTATGAGACAATGTTCAGATTGTGTTTGAGTAATATGTTTGATTTACCTCTTTTATATCTTTGTTCTTGAGTAATTCTTGCATGTTCTCCGTTGCTGTTTATTGCTTTGGCTAAGTAGTAGGTAGTAACTCCAAGAGGGAGCGTTATGCTTGATTGTGGGTTCATGCCCCCTGATGACTAGCTTGAGTGACAGAAACATGAGTCTAGGGGATGTGCTGTTGCCACAAGGGAGAAAACAATGGTGCTTGTACTTGTGGGTGCAAGGATTGTTTACTTTACGCAAAGTTCTTTTAATGCAGTTGTGTGTTGCTTTGAGTTTACACTTTGGGTGGGATTCGCAACTTAATACCAACGAGATGTTCTGGATAGATATCTCAAGGTGGATGATTAGTAGTAGATGCAGATGGATTTCGGTCTACTTGCCTTGGCGTACCGCCCATGCTTTTGAGCCTCTACCTTTCTTTGCAGCATAGTTAGCATTGGTTTGCGCACATAATCCTGTCAATTGCCCAGCTGTAATTTGTTTACCTCGCTTTGCTGTTTTATCATCTTTTGAGAGAGAGACATCACTAGTGAACATCATGGGACCCTGGTCCATATTACCACTGCTGATCACACCTTCTATTTACTTCCTGTTTTTATTTCTTAGTTGCAGTCATAGCTATCATTATTATCTCTTGTGTTTGATCCTTTGTAAACAACAAGGCCGGAGGGATTGACAACCTCTCTATACTCGTTGGGAGCAAAGTTATCTGTATCTGTGTGCAGGTCCCGTCAACCGCTAAGTTTCTGGCTCCATTGACACCTACTTGTCGACCCTCGGAGTCTCACGGGATTCGATCCTTGGTACCTTTGCCAAGGGAAATTTGCCGCTACGCTACATCTCAACCTTCCACTTGGGGTAACCAACGAGGGGCGAGAAGCCATCATGGTGCACTAGGTGAGATGTGCTCATCATCAACACAGCTACGTTGAGTGTCTATGCATGTGTTGTCTTGCAAATCTTCTTGGGGGGTGGCGGAGTAGAATCTATAGAGGCCCTCTTTTTGGAAGGAGCACGTTTATCCATTGCCACTGGTACGCATTGGTGCGATACAAACGATTTTTAACCCCATTCCACGACGACATTTGGAACCGTCGCCAAGTGAGTGTGCCCGATAGGGGGGTCCTTCCCACACGACCCAGAAACCGTTGGGGATATGCCCTCCTGGCACACACGCTCGGCAAAATGAGGTCGTGTGCGACCTTCGAGCGCTCAAATACGGAAATACGTATAGTAGAGCTAAAAAATACAATTATACGGCGAAATTGTTTCCGGTCACAAGTACATCCCACAAAGTCAGTCCCTACTAAACGTTTCCGTTCATATGTACATCCCACACAGTCGCTCCAAGAAAAATGTTTCCGTTCATTGGTACATCACACACAATTTTTCCCGTTAAATCGTTTGCGTTATTGAATATATCACACACGTGCCGTAGAAGAAACTGTGTGGCAAAGGCTACCCATCACACACAGTTTTTATGTGGTAAACGTTTGCGCAAGGTGGCCTAATGCAAACAATTATCAAGAGAAAGTCGTGTGGTGATTGTTCATTCATCCAACACGGTTTATTCCTAGAAGTTGTGTGCGTTGTTGATGACCCACAACCGTAAGGGATCTATTGCAGCGTTTTCGATAAGTAAGAGTGTCGAACCCAACGAGGAGCAGAAGGTATTGATAAGCGATTCTGAGCAAGAAATTACTGCAAGCACTGAAAGATAACTTTTTAGGGGTTTTCTCGATATAGGCAACAGGAAGGTAAAAGCAAGCAATGTAAAAGGCACTGAGAGTAACAAGTGGCCCAATCCTTTCTTAGCAAAGGAGAGGCCTAGCAACTGAACTTATAAAGACTAAAGAGTTCCTGAGGACACACGGGAGAGGTAGTCATGTGCTTTCACCATATTCCGTATCGATACTATGTTATGTGTTGATAAGTGTTGAGTGGGTGGATCTATGCTAGTACACTCTCTAGAATAAGATGAGTGCACTCTTATGATTAAACACCTTGCAAGCATCCGCAAATACAAGATAGAATTTAAGGCAAAAGCCTAACCATAGCAATACGATCGAGGATCCATTATTCCCTTATGCAAAAGCGTGCGAACTGGGGTTCAGGTTTCTGTCACTCCGGCAACCCACCATAAGCATTCTTTATACACAATGTATTCTCCTAGGTCCTTAATAAGGCGAAGTGTTGGGTGTTCGACTCACACAACACCACTAGTAGAATGACAACGCAACTTAAGTATCAAACAACACATATTACTTCAACAGCATATGACTACTAACAACAAGACTTTCCCCATGTCCTCAAGAACTAAGGTAACTACTCACGAGACATAAAGGAGATCATGATCAGTGGGGATAAATAGGTGATAAACAATCTGGACATAATAATATTTCTCCAACAAAACTCAATAGCATTCACCACAAAGTAGTAATCAACACCGATGGAGTAGAGAGGATAGGTAGTACGAGTTACAACACAAGTTACGATTGTAAGATGAGATTTGGATGAAGATGGAGATGGTGCTGGTGTTGGGGATAATGTTGATGATGATCTCGATGATGCCCGTGACGATGGTGATGACGATGGCGACGATATCCCCTTTCGGGAGGTGATCTCTCCGGCGGAATCTACCCGCCAGAGATGGCTTTTTCTTCTCTGTAGGTTTCCGCCACGGAGCGGCGGCGAAACTCCATAAAAATTCCCGTCTCTAGGGTTTTTGGATAACGGAGAGCATATATGCAAAAGGGGGCGGCCAGAGGTGGGCCAGGGGCTCCAGGCGCCCCCCCGGCGCGGCCAGGGGGGGCGCCCCCAGGGCGCCTGGGCACCCTGTGGCCCCCCTCTGGTTGCCCTTTCGCGTGCCTTCGTGATCCGTCTGAAAAATATGTCCCATCAATTTTCAGGTAATTTGGAGGTATTCTTCTTCAGCAACTCAGTGTCCACTTTTTACTGCTGAATCCTGCGTCTGCTGCTTCGGCATCGGAAAGTTTGCAAACTGTGTAAAATTGACCAAAACAACATAAGAACATCACCGTAACGTGAAATATATCAATGAATAAGGATAAATTATGATACAAAATAGTGATGCATTTTGGACGTATCAACACCCCCAAGCTTAGACCTCGCTTGTCCCCAAGCGAATATGAACTCGGTAAACCTGTCCACAAGTTTAGAGAGTGAAGTGTCGATAAATAGAATACGGACAAGAAGCATCATAGTTTCTTTACCAACTCAAATATCCTCAACAACAATCTTCAATTCATAAAGCCCTTATAAAAGAGTGATAACACTTATATTCGAAAGTAGGGCTAAGGAAACTCATTATATCATGACAAACATGTCCTTTGGTCAAAGAACAACAAATAGATTTAACTTTTGCTCTTATATTTTGATGAGATCAATTGAAGCTTTTTGAAATAACATGTTAATAGGCAAGAAGTGAAAGTGTTAACACAAAGGAAGATATTTGCCTTAGCTGGGCATGAAAAACAACTTACTTATCGAATGATAATGTCAACAAGGATTTGATATGACAAATCTTAATGCAGCTTTATATGAATGAATCCTTATCAACATCAAACGTCTGCTCTCTTTGAGAAATAGAAGGAAGTAGAAATAACTGACTCAACTTAAAATTAAAAGATAGGCCCTGTTCTAGGGTAGTAGGGAAAATTCATGTGCTATCCTCAAATCAAACAGAATGAAAACAAGTTTTGAGAGGTGCATGATTTGTCAACGAATGCTAATAGATAACTCAACTACTTCTTGAGCTGGACAAGTTTCGAGGAACGGCTCCCGCACGAGGACGATCACATCCTCTTATTCTCCTTTGTTAATCACTGCCAAAAGTTCTGATTTCTCATGAACAAAGCGTGAAGGAGGGTTTGTTTGTTATATTATCTTTTTCAGCCGGGCGCACTCAATGCCAGTTCCTTCTCGTATTATGGGTTTGCACATTATACATGCAATCCCGGGGTGAAGCTTGTCCAACTCAAAAAGACTATGAATTAGCTATTACTTCCTCACGAGCTAAAACAGAGGCACAAAATAAAAGATTTTGAACATTTGAGGATAACACATAAATTCTGTACTTTAGGAGGTGGTAGTGGAATACCACGAGTAGGAAGGTATGGTGGAATCATATGGAAGGTATTGGCTTAAGGGTATGGATGCACAAGCAGAATACCGCTTAGTACAGAGTTAGGCTAGCAAAGGTTTTGTGAGAGCAGACAACTGATGATGACTAAGATGCAAAGCAATATAAAGCATGAACATTGAAATAAGCATAACACATCAAGTTGTCTTCCTTGTCAGCATAACACTTCAAGCATAATAACATAAAGGTTTTGGCTATGTTGATACTTTAAGAAAATCATGCTTGTTGTTATGACCAAAGCTATGTTTGCCAAGATTAAATAAAGTTTTCATAGCCATACCTGATATAAGGTCAATACTCCCCATAAGAATCATCATATAAGGTCGATTCCGTGAAGAGAATACCAAGTGCAGCAAAAGGAACAATTAAACTTCTCATTAATATTCCATCATGGACGACTCCACACTCACGGATACAATTCTTCACCGAAGGAGTGATAGACCTCAATGCACACACCTATCTCATATAATAACCTCCCTAGACATGATACGACTCTACTTGACTCTAAAAGACAAAAGGTAAAGATAAAGATACCGGGCACTCCCCCAAGCTTGGAACAAGCCAAGGGAATGCCATTACCCCAGGAGATTTCACTCATCATCCTTGTTGGCGTTGATCAAGTAGTCCTTGGCGAAACGCTTCCATGGAAGGGGTTCTCCAGTCTCATATGAGAAGCTCGTCTCCTGAATCCTGCATTCAGCACCCAAACCCATGCGCAGAAACCTTAGTTCATACTCACAGTTCTGGTTATGTAGATCATTAATTTGCCCTTGGAGCTCTATAATTCTTTCTTCAGACGCGGTGATGCTTTTCCACATCTCCTTCATCTCCTTCAGGAAGTAGTTCTTCAGCTCGTTGGTGATGTCAAAGTTAGCTTCAACACCATGCTCGATCATCTTCTTGTACTCGAGGACTTCTTGCTCCACTTCTTCCAGCCTGGCCTGGACGCTCCCCTCCTTGATAGGTCCCTTCAGATCTTCTTGGTGAAGGACACCGTCCTCCATCCGAACAACCTGAGGGTGCTTCTTCACCTCAGCGAGGTAAGGGTTGATGACGTTGACGACGAACTCGTCCTTGGGGGAGCTTGGAGAAGCCATGGCACCTAAATTCAGCTTAAAGATTCCCTGGCAGAAACAGACCAAAGAGAAAACACGCGAAATCGCAAGATACGTTGCCGGAACAGTCCAGGAAAATTTATAGGAAAAATTTATGCACATAAAGGAAGGTAACGGACCAAAGCGGGGTCGGAGACGGGCTCCCGGGTGTCCAGGCGGCCTCCCGGCGCGGCCCAGGGGGGGGCGCCAGGGGGGCGCCTGGACTCCCTGGAGGTCGTCTCCGGCTCCACTTAGACTCGGAATTTTACTAATTTTGCAGAAACTCGTAATACGGAACTTTTATGGCGGTTCGCGATGTTTCCTTACCGTACTACATACCTTTTCTTTATTCTGCTTCTGCTGGCGTCTGAAACAGGGCTGCAACATGTTCTTCGTGGGTTGTTGTGTATATTATATTCACATCAACATTGAGAGGGTCTCCTGCTATGTAATGTTTAAGCCTTTGCCCATTCACAACTTGAGGTTTGGTGCCTTCAAAATTATTAATCTTAATTGCTCCAGACCGATAAACTTCTTCAATATGAAATGGTCCTTCCCACCTGGAAAGTAGTTTACCTAGAGAAAACCTGAAACGGGATCTGAACAACAAACCTTTATCACCAACATTAAATTCACGTTTCAGAATCTTCCTATCATGCCACTTTTTTACCTTTTCCTTGAACATTTTAGCGCTCTCGTAAGCTTCACTTCTCCATTCATCTAGAGAAGTCAAGTTCATGAGACGCTTCTCACCAGCTAGTTTTGGGTCAGCGTTAAGCTCTCTAACAGCCCAGAAAGCTTTGTGCTCTAACTCTAATGGCAAATGGCAAGCCTTGCCATACACCATCTTATAGGGGGGACATGCCCATGGGGTTATTGTAAGCAGTTCTATATGCCCACAAAGCATCTCCTAACTTATTTGACCAGTCCTTTCTATTTCTGTTTACTGTCTTCTGCAAGATCAACTTAATCTCTCTATTGGTGAGCTCAACTTGCCCACTAGTTTGAGGATGATATGGTGAAGCGATTCTATGATTAACATCGGATTTAGCCAAAGCTTTTCTAAAAGCTCCGTGCGTGAAGTGTGATCCCCCATCAGTCATGAGATACTTTGGTACACCAAACCTAGGAAAAATTACATCTTTAAGCATTTTCAAAGATGTCTTGTGATCAGCACTTTCAGTGGGGATTGCTTCAATCCACTTGGTCACATAATCAACAGCTACTAAAATGTGAGTGTACTTGTGCGAAGAAGGAAAAGGACCCATAAAATCAAAACCCCAACAGTCGAAAGGTTCAATCACTAGTGAGTAATTCATAGGCATCTCATTCATTCTACTAATGTTACCAACTCTCTGACATTTATCACAGGCTAAAACATAATTTCTAGCATCTTTAAAGAGAGTAGGCCAATAAAAACCTGATTGAAGAACCTTATGTGCAGTCCTCTCCCCAGCATGATGTCCTCCATAGGGACTATCATGACACCGTGTGAGAATGTCCTTTTGCTCATGTTCCGGTATGCATCTTCTCAGGATCCCGTCGGGACCTTCTTTGAAAAGATGTGGGTCATCCCAAAAGTAGTGCCTCAAATCATGAAAGAACTTCTTCCTTTGCTGAAGTGTTAAACCTGGAGGCAAATACTTTGCAACAATAAAATTAGCATAATCTGCATACCAAGGATCGGAAAGAGATTGTACTTTTACAACGGCAAGTTGCTCATCTGGAAAACTATCGTTAACTGGGATGGGATCATGCAGTATATCTTCCATCCTTGAAAGATTGTCTGCTACCGGATTGTCTTCTCCTTTCCTATCAACAATCTGCAAATCAAATTCCTGAAGAAGGAGTACCCATCTGATAAGCCTTGTCTTGGCATCCTTCTTTGTCATAAGGTACTTAATGGCAGCATGATCAGTATGAATAATAACTTTGGAATCAACAATATACTGTCTAAATTTATCACAAGCAAAAACTACAGCTAAGAATTCCTTCTCAGTAGTAGCATAATTCCTTTGAGCACTATCAAGAGTTTTGCTAGCATAATGTATAACATTCAATTTCTTATCAACTCTTTGTCCTAAAACAGCTCCAACAGCAAAATCACTAGCATCACACATAATCTCAAAAGGTAAATTCCAGTCAGGTGGTTGCACTATAGGAGCGGTTATTAAAGCTTTCTTAAGGACTTCAAAAGCTTCCTTACAATTTTCATCAAATACAAAAGGAACGTCCTTCTGGAGAAGATTAGTGAGGGGTCTTGAGGTTTTAGAAAAGTCTTTAATAAATCTTCTATAAAAACCTGCATGACCGAGAAAACTGCGAATACCTTTGATGTCCCTTGGGTGGGGCATCCTCTCAATAGCTTCGATCTTAGCCTTGTCCACTTCAATTCCCCTTTCGGAAATCTTGTGACCAAGAACAATTCCTTCATTAACCATGAAGTGGCACTTTTCCCAGTTGAGTACCAAATTTGTCTCCTCGTATCTCTGCAAAACTTTATTAATATTGTGAAGACAATGGTCAAGAGAAGTTCCATAGACGGATAAATCGTCCATGAAGACTTCCATAATATCCCTGCAGAACCCATGAAAGATAGCAAACATACACCTTTGAAAAGTAGCAGGGGCATTACATAAACCAAAAGGCATACGCCTGTAAGCATAAGTACCAAAGGGACAAGTAAAAGTGGTCTTCTCTTGATCAACAGTGTTAACATGAATTTGAGAGAAGCCAGAATAACCATCGAGATAACAAAAGTGGGTATTTTTGGATAACCTTTCAAGCACTTGGTCGATGAACGGCAACGGGTAGTGATCCTTCCTGTAATCAATACACATTCTATATCCAATAATAATTCTCTGAGGTATTAATTCATTTTTATCATTAGGAACCACAGTTGTACCTCCTTTCTTAGGAACACAATGTACCGGACTTACCCACTTACTATCAGCTATAGGGTAGATAATACCTGCGGCCAGAAGCTTGAGAATCTCAGTTCTCACAACATCCATCATCTTCGGGTTCAACCGTCGTTGATGATCAACAACTGGTTTAGCATCAGGCTCAAGGTTGATAGTATGTTGACAGATAGATGGACTAATCCCCTTAAGGTCATCAAGGGTATAGCCAATTGCGCCTAGGTGTTTACGAAGTACTTCCAATAATCGCTCTTCTTCATATCCTGAAAGGTTAGAATTGATAATAACAGGATATACTTTCTTTTCATCTAAATAAGCATACTTGAGCGTATCGGGCAGAGGTTTAAGATCGAACACCGGGTCTTCTTTCGGTTTTGATAAAATTCCCAAAGGTTCAACCGGAAGGTTGTGCTTCAGGATATCAGGCTGCCTCAAGAATACTTCATCTAGTTCATTTCTTTCTTGCATATGCAAATCATTCTCGTGGTCCTCCATGTATTGCTGCAAAGGATCATTAGGGGGAATAGCAATAGAGGCAATACTTTCAATAATTTTATCATCACTGGGTAAATCAGTACCACGAGGCTGCTTAGAGAACTTAGAAAAATTAAATTCATATGGCTCACCATCGAATTCAACAGAAACTTTACCTTTCTTGCAATCTATTATAGCTCCACAAGTCCTAAGAAAAGGTCTACCAAAAATAATTGGACAAAAATTGTCCCTCTCTGAACCAAGTACTAGAAAGTCGGTAGGGTATTTTACCTTTCCACATAGGACTTCAACGTCCCTCACAATCCCGATAGGGGAGATCGTTGTTCTGTTTGCAAGATGAATGGTAACATCAACTTCTTCAAGTTCACAAGGGGAAATCTCACCGATGATTTCTTCATAAAGTGAATAGGGGATAGCGCTTGTACTCGATCCCAAATCGCATAGCCCATAATAATTGTGATCTCCTATTTTAACAGATACCACTGGAGTACCTGAAATTGGGCCTTTATTCTTGGCTGTGACAAGGTTAGTGGAAACAGCACAAAAATTTATATTGGAATCCAAAACATCATTAGTAGCAAGGTCTTTAATCAACGCAACTTGAGGATCGACTTTGATCTGGTCCTCAGGCTCATCAACTCTTCTCTCACTTTTATTTATTATGCCTGTCACAAAAGAGTGCTCCTTTATCCTTGCGGGAAAAGGAGGCTTTTCATATATAACTGTAGGCAAAATAGGGTCAGCAACATAAACGTCAATAGGTGACTCTTTAAAAGGTTCATGGTGCTGGTCTCTCTTCTTTTTAAAAGAATCAACGTGAGAGGCAAAATTCTTACACAAATCAATCACTAGATGGGAATCAAGACCAATCTTAGAGCAAAAAGTATTGAAGTAATCAGTTTTCACATAGCTCTCAATATAATCATGTTCATAATTTATAGCGGGTTCAATACCTTTATCAATTTCCCAATCTTCGGTATTCCTCTGGATCCTTTCAATGAGATCCCACCTTTCTTCAACACTCTTTTTCTGAAATACCCCACTAGAGGAGGCATCCAGCATCTCCTTATCCTGACGAGAAAGCCTGGCATAAAAAATTGTAAGTATAATTTCCTTGGGAAGCTTATGAATAGGGCATTTGAGCATTAGGGACTTCAATATCCCCCAAGCTTGAGCAATGCTTTCTCCGTCACGAGACCTAAAGTTATAGATATAGTTCCTGTCTCGATGAATTTCATGAAGAGGATAAAACTTAGTATAAAAGAGACACATAAGCTCCTGCCAGTCAAGCAAGTGTGAGTTATCGAGAAGCCTATACCAATCCGAAGCTTTATCTATAAGTGATACGGCAAACAATTTTCTCATGACAAACTCCCTCGATACACCTGCAAGCTTAAATAATGAACTTAGTTGTGACAGATATAGCAAGTGTTCACCGAGATGTCTGTCTCCTGCATAACGATTAGCCAAAACATAATCGATAATGCCAGCTGGTATTTTATAAGGCACAATTTCAGTAGGGGGAGGATCAACCACCACAGGTGTGGGGCGTCTTCCCGCAAGCAACGCTCCAATAACAGGGTTATCCATAAGGACAAAGAGCAGCAATAGCAAAAACAAAAACAGAATTATAAAAAAAACTTCCTTACCAGTTTCACTTTACCAATAGCGCTACGCTCCCCGGCAACGGCGCCAGAAAACGGTACTTGATGACCCACAACCGTAAGGGATCTATTGCAGCGTTTTCGATAAGTAAGAGTGTCGAACCCAACGAGGAGCAGAAGGTATTGATAAGCGATTCTGAGCAAGAAATTACTGCAAGCACTGAAAGATAACTTTTTAGGGGTTTTCTCGATATAGGCAACAGGAAGGTAAAAGCAAGCAATGTAAAAGGCACTGAGAGTAACAAGTGGCCCAATCCTTTCTTAGCAAAGGAGAGGCCTAGCAACTGAACTTATAAAGACTAAAGCGTTCCTGAGGACACACGGGAGAGGTAGTCATGTGCTTTCACCATATTCCGTATCGATACTATGTTATGTGTTGATAAGTGTTGAGTGGGTGGACTTATGCTAGTACACTCTCTAGACTAAGATGAGTGCACTCTTATGATTAAACACCTTGCAAGCATCCGCAAATACAAGATAGAATTTAAGGCAAAAGCCTAACCATAGCAATAAGATCGAGGATCCATTATTCCCTTATGCAAAAGCGTGCGAACTGGGGTTCAGGTTTCTGTCACTCCGGCAACCCACCATAAGCATTCTTTATACACAATGTATTCTCCTAGGTCCTTAATAAGGCGAAGTGTTGGGTGTTCGACTCACACAACACCACTAGTAGAATGACAACGCAACTTAAGTATCAAACAACACATATTACTTCAACAGCATATGACTACTAACAACAAGACTTTCCCCATGTCCTCAAGAACTAAGGTAACTACTCACGAGACATAAAGGAGATCATGATCAGTGGGGATAAATAGGTGATAAACAATCTGGACATAATAATATTTCTCCAACAAAACTCAATAGCATTCACCACAAAATAGTAATCAACACCGATGGAGTATAGAGGATAGGTAGTACGAGTTACAACACAAGTTACGATTGTAAGATGAGATTTGGATGAAGATGGAGATGGTGCTGGTGTTGGGGATGATGTTGATGATGATCTCGATGATGCCCGTGACGATGGTGATGATGATGGCGATGATCTCCCCTTCCGGGAGGTGATCTCCCCGGCGGAATCTGCCCGCCGGAGATGGCTTTTTCTTCTCTGTAGGTTTCCGCCACGGAGCGGCGGCGGAACTCCGTAAAAATTCCCGTCTCTAGGGTTTTTGGATAACGGAGAGCATATATGCAAAAGGGGGCGGCCAGAGGTGGGCCAGGGGCTCCAGGCGCCCCCCCGGCGCGGCCAGGGGGGGCGCGCCCCCAGGGCGCCTGGGCACCCTGTGGCCCCCCTCTGGTTGCCCTTTCGCGTGCCTTCGTGACCCGTCTGAAAAATATCTCCCGTCAATTTTCAGGTAATTTGGAGGTATTCTTCTTCAGCAACTCAGTGTCCACTTTTTACTGCTGAATCCTGCGTCTGCTGCTTCGGCATCGGAAAGTTTGCAAACTGTGTAAAATAGACCAAAACAACATAAGAACATCACCGTAACGTGAAATATATCAATGAATAAGGATAAATTATGATACAAAATAGTGATGCATTTTGGACGTATCAGTTGCCCAAGGTCATCGCCCATGGTATTTTTTCAATAACCGTTTGCAATATCGAAACCAAATTAGCAGGCTAATTCGCCATTAGCAGGCTAATTTCCCTATTATTAATAATCCATTTATTAATCTAATTGACATTCATATTAAGCACACAATATATTTCATTTCCATATTAAGGAAGCAGAATTTCATAATTGAAATACATCAGAGTACAACATGATATAGCTTCAGCACTCAGCTACCCCATTACACAACTGCACCAACACCAAGTTCCACATGCAACGTGTAGAACCTTTCAAAATTAGCATCATAGACGGTATATAGATAGATGCATCTCATCTGAAAAATTGTTGAAGAGGAAGGCGAATATTGAGCCTTCATTCATGTTGAAGGTCTTTGCAACTTTAGGCCAGTGCCTGTGGATGATTGACCGTCCGTCCTTCGTCCTCTTCAGGAACACTTCAATATTGAACCGTGGGTGTTGTATGAAAACCTTCCGCGCCTCCTGGCCATAGAGGTGGTTTGAGAGGTAATCATCAGTGAACTGCTTTGGAAAGGCTTGAAAACAAGAATGTGCATAAAAATCTTCTCTATATTGGAAATGGGGCAAAGGAATAAAAAAAGGCAAGGTAAAATAGTTAGTACCGTCTTGTAGTGAACTGATGTCTTCTTCATTGTGCAGACAAAGATCTTCTTGTTTTTTTGTCGCCAATTTCTTTATCCTAACAATCTTTCCGAGTTTCTTGATTTGATTGATATTCATGGACAACTCATTTCCCCATATGCAAAAGGGTCGAACAGTGCATCAAAACCTTTGACATCAGGACCTACATGTGCAAGACCAAATTGTTAAAAACCAAAATATTAGAATGGTTCCTGCAATTGCACAATAATTTGCTATTAGAGAACGGACCATGCACGTGCTAACCTCGATTGTAAACCTCGGTGCTTCCCGTTCTTTCCCCGCAACACATATAAGGTAGTTAGTCATCAGGTTAAGTAAGGGTTCGCATGCTATCAGTAAAATATGCTGATGAAAAATAAGCACATTGCAGATTCATCAGATTAATTAAAGTCACACGGAAAACCCATTTGTCCAAACCAAGCATAATTAAGAACTAGGAAATATAGCACTTGTATATGTTTCTCATGTATTAAGTGCAGCAAAATTTGGTTTATTCCTCACATGCACAACAATACAAAATTCTACCCACGACAATTGGACATTGCATTGCAGAATTCAACCAAGCAGTTAACTAAACACCACAACAAATTAACCAAACATTAACTGAGCACCACATTGCACAATATAACATACTCCTAATAGAAGATCACATAGTTAACCAAAAAGTTAACTACTCCCTCCATTCCCTTATACAAGGCCACAAACTCATATTACAGGTACCAAGGTAAAATTTAATGATTGGTTTGCAAGCCAACTTTTCTTCTCGTTAACCGGGATCATTAATACACCCACATGCATGCAAGGAAGGATTGAGAAGAAAGTAGCACAGTGTCATTATGACTACATGCATGCAAGTATTAAATACGTTGCTAATACGAGAAAACATCATTAATTTTTACCTCGATTACTGTTAGTGGCCTTGTATAGTTGCAAAATATATTTTCCATAGTGGCCTTGTATAAGGGAATGGAGGGAGTACAACCAATTGTAGCAATTGTATTTGTTTGTCATGTATTTACTACAGCCAAATTCAATTTATTGCCCACATGGTGTACAATAACAGAATGCACCCACAACTATTGAACATCACATTGTAGAATTGAACCGAACAGTTAACTAAACACCACAACACAAATGAACCAAACGTTAACTGAGCACCACATTCCACAATGTATAACCAAACCAAGCATGCTTAAGAACTTGGAAATATAGCAATTGTATTCATTTGTCATGTATTTTGTAAAGATAAATTCGATTTATTTCTCACTTGGAAGACAATACAAAATTGCAGCCTAAAGAATTGAACAACACATTTGCAGAATTGAACCAAACAGTTAACTGAGGACGACAACTAATTAATAAAACAGTTAATAAGTGAGCACCACACTGCACGACATATAGAACATATACACTAGAGCAACAGATTCACTAATTAACAAAACATTTAATTAGATAGCACAATTCATTAGAATTTGTGAAGGAAAGGCAGGAGCAGCATGCGCAACGGGTAAACGGAGCATGCTTAACCGGCGTAGCTAGCAAATGTCAAGGTGCTCCTCCAAGATCTGGGGGTCGGCACGAATGGCAGCCATCGCGACCTCATCCGCGCGTGCGGCTGCGATTTGCTTCTCCGCTGCCAAATGCTTCTTGAGATCCTGGCTATACTGCGTGCACCATGGCTTAGGGCGGTGCTTATTTGGTGGAGGGGTCGGTGATTTGGGTGGAAGGTGTCGCGCTCGCGCCGACAGTCGGCGCATGTGAGATGTGCAAGGAGGAGGAGGATGGGGGTCGGGTGTGGATTATCTGCCTAGATAGACGAGGCCGAGCAGCGTGAAGGAGGGTCGCCGATGAGGAGGCGGCGCTGCAAGCAAGGAGTGAAGGTTTCAACTTCGAAAGGAAGGCGGAAAGAGGGGAAATGTGGCTTTTGGTAAGCGGGAGGGGGCGGGGAGGTAGATATTTCCGCGGAATCTGAAAATTTGGAATCACTTCAGCCAAAAAACTGGCGCGCAAAGTGTTATCAAACACGGTCCCTTATTCAAAACTGTGTACGATATGTGAACATCACAAACGATTCAGATAGCTTCACCGGTGTGTGATGAGTTTGAACGTCAAAAGTTTTGGTTCGAATTTTCATGTTTACTGTGCTCATCCACGTCATTACATAACTTGGGTACACCAAGGAGACAACAGCACACCAACACTTCTTAATCGAGCAAGTTCAGCAATTAAACAGAGCTAGCTGGCCTAAATATTACTCTAACAAATTAAAGAACGACGCTCTTAATTAAACAAAACAAACAGTACTACTAACTGGTGTTCGTCGATCTCCGCCCCCGCCTCCATGTCCAGCTCGCGCCCGATGGTCTCCTGGGGAAGGGGCTCCATGGCATCCATCACACTATACTCGACAAGCATCTCGCCATCCACGTCCGCCATCTCTTTGGAAAAGGCCGCCACGAGCTGAGCACAGGAGGATGCGATCTGGGCTTGGACGGGCTCCGTCGTCGCAAGGTATGCGGTGGAGGAACGGACGGCTGCTCGAACGCTCTCAGCGATTGCCAGCTCTTCGACCGTTGGTTGCCGACCATTGTCACAGAAGCTTCATTCAATTTGTGCGGTGACCGCCAGGAGCCGGGCGTGGGTGGCCTCGACATGGTCGTGGGCGGCGCCAGCAGGGCTAAGGCCGCTGCTGCGGAACGGACAGCTGATGTGCCGCTCTCGCCAGTTGCTATCCCCGAGGCAGATGTCGCTGCCGCCACTTGAGAAGCAACAACGGCCGTTTGGGCTGCCTTTGTCGCCCGGTCGCAGATTGCGGCGGCGCTCATGCACCTTGTCAGCACGCGCATGGTGGCTGCGGCCGCGCTCTCGCAGGAGTGGGCCACCGAAGTTGACCTCATGACGTGGGTCCACATGCCCATCTTTCACCAGCGATGATTGAAGAGTAAAATGATATTTGGGGAGCGAGCTGGTGTGCTTGAGACACCAGCTGTGGACTGTAGCCGACGCACCTTCTCGCGTAAGCCATATGCATACTATACACCAACGGTGCTCCAGGATATTTTGTGCTGCATCTCACACGGTTGGTGATAATAAATGTGTGCGATATACTTGATTTTTCATCTTGGTTTGAATTACATAATGAGGTCACAGCGGCAATGGACGGTGTTTGAATTGCTAGACCTTTTATCTGGAGTGAACATGCAACTATATGTGTGTGGTAAAAGAATTGGAATTATTCAGGGTTCGTTTGAACATTTTATACATTAAATTGGTTTTCTAGCCAGGTGCACAATTCAAAATTAAACTACATGCACATGCTCCGGTGCACCAACATGGGTTGTAAAATCATATATGTGTCCATGGGTTTATGCTTATCTCCCATGCAAGAAATGGGGATGAAATTCGAACACCACGGCACTGTGGCTCTCCGGCAAACATCGACGAACTTGCTTTGGTAATTCTAGTAAATCCAAAATTCGTCCAAATTCATGAAACTTGGCATGCTATCATGGAGCGGCATCAACATGCCGTGGTAAAAATTATGTCCCATTTGGGGCAGGTTTGTGTATAAGCTTCTCATAAACCAGAGCTTCTCACAACAAGTGTGATGGTTTCGGCAGGGAACATTTCACCTTTCTGGACGAAACGATATCCGTTGCCTCTTCTCGATTTCAGTTTTTTTCCTAGTGTCAACATAGAACAACACGAGTGTTGTGTTAATTTTTGGGATTTTTCGGGGTTCGCTTGGACATTTTATACATTAACTGGGTTTTCTATGCATTCATCTGCATAATTCAAATTTGAACTACAGGCAGATGCTCTAATGATATAAATTAGTTGAAAATTCAAATTTATGTCCTTGGTTGCCTTCTTAGGTCCCATGCAAGAAATGGGAATGAATGTCAAACACCCTGCCACCGTCACTCGGTCGCAAACATTGAGATACCTAGTTTTTAAATTCTAGTAAATCCAAAACTTGTCTGACATTCATGAAACATGGCATGCTATCATGGAGCGGCATCAACATGCTGTGTGTCACATCCCTAGATCAACCCCTGTGGTCTTTGCCTGATCATCATGTCATCATGTTTAAATTTTTGTAAAACTTGAATTGGGGAATGATCAAACCCTAGCACCAAAAGAACTCAACTAGGTTCAAACTAAAATCTTTTTCAATAAACCCAAAATGCCTTTATCAATGTTTGATAATTTTGGCAAGGCTTTGAGACCAAACCAAAATTTAGGAACATTTTTAAGGATTTATTTTTGGCACTTTGAATTTAAATCATTAGCTATTTGAATTTGAATTATATTCATATAATTAGAATATAATTTCAAATACCCCTGAAATGTTTTATGAGCTTCTGGAAAAGTCCATCTAGCAAAATAAAAATATTCAGAGGAGTTTTTGGCATTGCTTGAAATTGTTTAATTTCAAAACTGTGGCAAAAGTTATTAAAAAAGAAAACAGAAGATAAACAGAAAACAGAAAGAGTTAGAGAGTGGGAGAGTTTTACCTGGCAGCCCACTTACCTAGTGGCCCAGCCGAACGGCCCAGCTGCAGGCCCAGCCCGCTACCGCCTCCTCCCTGTCGTCTTGCTCCTCTCGCCAGGAGGACGGGAGGCGCGTGCCCGGCGCATGCGGCCACACGCCATGGCCACCTCTCATGAAACATGGCATGCTGCACGTATGGGCCCCACGCCCTTAGTCAATCACTAACTCACTGACGTGTGGGGCGAGTCCCTGCTAATTACCTAGTTTAGGATTAATTAATGTAGGATTAGCCCTGGCTCACTGACGTGTGGGCCCTGGCCCCTGACTAATTAGAGTTAGGCTTAAATTAGTGTTATCTAATTTAGTTAATTAGTTGAGACACTGACATGTGGGTTCCAGCCGTCAGGTTTGACCTGGGCTGGCGCCTTTGACTTGCTGACGTAGTGATGATGTCACTATGACGTCATAAAGCCTTTCTGGAATTCTAAATAAATCAGAAATGATTTATTTATTTCAGAAATTAGTTAAAACTTCTAAAATTCATATAAAATCAACCGTAGCTCAGATGAAAATAATTTATATATGAAAAATGATCAGAAAAATTCAAGGAATCTGTTTATGGCATTTTCATGCATGTTTGAACAACTTATGCCTGCTGATCAGGTCAAATCAAATAAATGGCATTTGAATAATCACATATGGAGTTTGAATTTGAATCTTGGATTCAAACCAACTTCATTTAAATTGTCGCCAGTTGCATTAGCTCAAACCACAGCATATTGCCATGTCATGATCATGCATCATATTGTTGCATTGCATTGATTGTGTTCTTTCTCTGTTTGTCCGTTTTGTCCCCTCTCAGTAGACGACGTTCCGACGATGAGTTCGATGACACCGATGAAGAACTATTACTATCTTCAGAAGTGCCAGGCAAGCAAACCCCCATTGAGCATCCCGATACAATCCCACTCTCTCACTTCTGCTCTCTTTTACTGCATTAGGACAACAACGTTTTGAACTGCTCTTTGCTGAGGTAGCTGAACCCCTTTCCTCTGCATGACCTGTCATTGCCACAGTAAATAGTTGAAACCTACTAGCATGAGTAGGAGTTGTTTGAGCCATGTTGTGCCTACTCATCCATGCTTGTATGTCATGCCTGCTATTGCTTAGAGTTGTGTCAGGTCTGATTCATCGGGGATGAATTGGAATGGTGATGAATATGTCCTACTATGTGTGAGCTAAGTGAGTGAACACGATTTGGTAAAGGTAGCGATGAGAGGCCATGTAGGAGTACATGGTGGGTTGTTTCACTGGAACCGTCCTTAAGAACTGAGTTCTGTGTAAGTTGTCCAATGACATAGCTACTACCACGCATTGGAATGCTTAAGTGCCCCTCTCGACTTATTAATCAACTCGATCTCTGTCCAAGAGTTGCAACTAGTTTCTGGTGTTTGTAGGTAGTGCTAGTAGTCTACCAAGTGGCACCCGGTACAGGTGGGCTTGGGTCAGACTAGGTGCAGTGGCCCGGTGTACCAAGTGGCACCCGGATGGTGGGCTTGGGAACCCTGTACACATCGTTTGGGGCCGTGAGCGACACCCCGGCCGGATCTCCCCACGGATGGAACCCGAATAGGCGATAAACCTGGACTAGAGTCTTGTGTGGTCAGTCAGGTCATGGCCGACACCCTCGCCAGGCTTCCGCTTGAAGGTTGCCGAGATACACGACGTGTACATGGCGGTAAGTGGCGAGAGCGTGTGTGAAGAAGTACACCCCTGCAGGGTTAACATGATCTATTCGAATATCCGGCTCCACGGTTATGGACTTCTTGGATGCTTACGTGGTACATAGACAAGTGAAAGTGGATACTCTAAAATACTCAAGACAAGTGTGAGTGCTATGGATGGCCTTCTCGTAGGTAGACGGGAATGGATCCATAGTGGTGTATTGATTGGTGAATATGTGGACTCGTGTGCGCCACCTCAAAAGAGTTACTTGCAGTTGTAGTTCAGGATAGCCACCGAGTCAAAGCTGGCTTGCTGCAGTCAAACTCCACCACCCTTTTGTTGATACTATTGCATATGTAGCTAGTTCTGATGTAAGTCTGGCTGAGTACCTTTGTACTCATGTTTGCTTAAGTTATGTTTTTGCAGAGAGACTTCAGTCTCGCTAGTGGTTCCGCGTGGACTTCGACGTTTAGCTTGTTACCTCAGCTACGGTCTTGTACCCTTGGGAGGGTCTTGTAGATAGTGAGGCTTCTCAGCCTTTTTCATTTGTAGTTGTCTGTACTCAGACATGTTATGCTTCCATTGCCTGTATGCTCTGTATGTCGGGTCAAGTGACCTTTGTTTGTAATAAATGCTATGATGGCTCTTCTGGGCCTTTATCTATATGAGTTGTTGACTTATGTTGTGATGCCATGTTGTACAACACATACTTGCATGTTATGCGTACGTGTAATGTGTATTGCTATGTGTGGGATCCGACACCTAGTTGTTTACCCTTGGTAGCCTATCTTACAGGGAAATGTCTCCTAGTGCTTCCACTGAGCCTTGGTAGCTTGGTACTGCTCCGGAACACTTAGGCTGGCCGGCATGTGTCCTTCTTCGTTCCTGTGTCTGTCCCTTAGGGGAAATGTCACGCGTTGTTCCTTTAAGTCCTTGTAGCTTGCTACGACTTGGGTTCATACGTTGATGACCGACACGTTCGTTGCTGGGTCATGTATGCATGTCTCTGTAATTTAGTGTCACTTTTGGTTTATAACTGGTCATGTCGGCCCGGGTTCTCTGTCACATGGATGCTAGCGACACTATCATATACGTCTGCCAAAATGCGCAAACGGTCCCGGACCAGGTAAGGTGGCACCCGTGGGGATACCGTGCGTGAGGCCGCAAAGTGATATGGTGTGTTACAGGCTAGGCATGTGTGACTTAGGATCGGGGTCCCGACACTGTGGTAAATTTTTTTGTCCCATTTGGGGCAGGTTTGGGTATATACTTCTCACAAACCAGAGCTTCTCACAACAAGCATGGTGGTTTCGGTAGGGACCGTCCCACCTTTGGGGATGGAACGATATCCATTTCCTCTTAGTGCTTCCAAAATTTTCTCGTTTCAACATAGAACAACAGGAGTGTTGTGTCAATTTTTGTGATTTTTTTGTGTTCGTTTCGACATTTTTATGCATTAACTGAGTTTTCATTGCATTTATGTGCACAATTCAAAGTTGAACTACATGCACATGCTCCAATGCATATAACTTGGCTCAAAAATCAAAACTGTGTCCTTGGGTGCATGCTTAGGTCCCATGCAAGAAATGGGAATGAATTTCAAACAATATGGCACTGTTGATTGTCGGCAAAATATTGAGATGCCTGGTTTTTAAATTTTGTAATTCCGAAACTCCTCTGAAATTCATGAAACTTGGCATGCTATCATGTAGGAGCATCAACATGACGTGGTAAATTTTTTATCCCATTTGGGGCAGGTTTGGGTATATGCTTCTCACAAACTAGAGCATCTCACAACAAGCATGGTGGTTTCGGTAGGGAACGTCCCACCTTTGGGGACAAAATGATATACATTGCCTCTTATTGTTTCCAAAAATTTTCTCATTCAACATAGAACAACATGAGTGTTGTGTCAATCTTTGTGATTTTTTGGGGTCCGTTTGGACATTTTATGCATTAACTGAGTTTTCAATGCGTTTATGTGCATAATTCAAATTTGAACTACATGCACATGCTCCAGTGCATATAAATTGGTTGAAAAATAAAAAATGTGTCCTTGGGTGCATGCTTAGGTCCCATGCAAGAAATGGGAATGAATTTCAAACACCAGGGCATCGTTGATTGCCAGCAGAACATTGAGATGCCTGGTTTTTAAATTCTAGTAAATCCAAAACTCGTCTGAAATTCATGAAACCTTGCATGCTATTATGGAGCGGGATCAACATGCCGTGGTAAAAATTTTGTCCCATTTGGGGCTGGTTTGGGTATATGCTTCTCACAAACCAGAGCTTCTCACAACAAGCATGGTGGTTTTGGTAGGGAACGTCCCACCTTTGGGGACGAAACGATATCCGTTGCCCCTTATTGCTTCCAATTTTTTTTTCATTTCAACATAGAACAACAGGAGTCTTGTGTCAATCTTTGTGATTTTTCAGGGTTCGTTCGGACATTTTTATGTATTAACTGAGTTTTCAATGCATTTATGTGCATAATTCAAATTTGAACTACATGCACATGCTCTAGTGCATATAAATTGGTTGAAAAATCAAAATTATGTCCTTGGGTGCATGCTTAGGTCCCATGCATGATATGGGAATAAATTTCAAACACCAGGGCACTGTTGATTGCCGGCAAAACATTGAGATGCCTGGTTTTTAAATTTTAGTAAATCCAAAAGTCCTCTGGAATTCATGAAACTTGGCGTTCTATCATGGAATGGCAGTCGGCTTGTTGTGGTATTTTTCGTGTCCATTTTGAGAGAAGGCGCAGTCGAATAATGATAGCCAGAAACGGCATTTTGAAAAAACAGTTGCCACTTTTATATCTCAAACGTTTGTATAATTCAAACCATGTGCGTTCTGTTAAAATTCAGGTGACGCCACGTGTCTTGGTTTTAATGGCTGTATGAGGTGCCGTGCGGATAGCTGCTTGACCTTAACTAAACGGGAGGCATGCGAGTGTCGTCCGGTGTGCAGGCTGACTGAGAGGCGTGCAAGCTGTCCTCGAATGCGGAGGCTCACCGGGAAGCGTGCGAGCCCTTTGACTTCCATGGCGGCTCGCCTTGCTGTCATCTTCTCCATTAATGGCGCCCAAGCCGCAGTTTAATTCGGTTTTTAAATATAAAACACTCATCGCAAACGTTTTAGTTAGAACACCCGTATACAAACAGACAGCTTCCCGAGGAAGCCAAGAGAAAATGTGCCGAGTAGGATTTCTGCAGCTCTTGATCGCAAACGTTTTAGATAGAACACCCGTAAGCAAAGCGAGAGCAGCGCGGGATTTGTGCATCCCTTCAACATAAACGGTTGTTTGGATGACCCATGTGCAACCATGTACAAACAATTTTTGGTAAGATTTTTCAATCCTTGTAACATTGCGATTTGTCAAAATATGAAGCTAAAAATCATAGCAGTATCTAATTTTTGCAACTAAAATTCAGTAATTAAGGATAGATTTCATTCATAGATTAAGCAGTCGTTCTTAATTTATACAAACAGTTTAACTCGACAGCTGAACCGACCAAACTTTTCCCCAATTGTTGCCAACCACGTACTGAAATAGCTAGTACAACTATATATACTAGCTAATTTTAAGTACGTTGTACAGTTCCACCACATCTATAGTTAGATGAACTGAACAAAATTGCCCCTAAATACTACTACTACTACTACTACTACTACTACTACTACTACTACTACTACTACTACTACTACTACTACTACTACTACTACTACTACTACTACTGTCGAGGGGCTTTGTACTAGTTTCGGCTGCCTCTCCTCTGCCGAGCGCGCTCAGTAAGAGGCGGAGGAGGAGGAGCCTACCGACGAGCTGGGCAACCGCAATACGGTGTCTGCCGCTGTTGCAGCTTCAACGATGCTCACCTCGAACGCCCTCTGCTGCTCCAAACGACCCATCTCGAAGCGTGGGTTCTCCTTGTAGATCTCCTGATTCCTCACCTCTGAGGCGGCGTGTGCCGCGGCCATGGCGGGGGTAAGGCTCTTTGCATGCTCGATGAGGCGCTCCTCCTCCTCCTCCCGCAAGAACTCGATGTAGCACGCAAGGTCGCTGAGGCATGGGCGGGCATCCACCTCCGCCTCCTGCCTTCGGGCGGCGGTGGCGGAGCGGGTGATAACCCCAACGGTCGCCGGTGGGCTGCCGGCCACGGCGGCCGACGACGGTGTGGCGGACACGACCACCAGCCGTGGTGGCGGAGCGGGTGATGGACACAATGGCCGGCATTGGGGTTGTGGCCATGACAGCCACCTCCCACCTTCGGGCCGCGGCAGCAGAGCGGGCGATGCCCCTGTCTTTCGACGATGGTGTGGCGGCAATGGTGGCCGGCAACAGCTGCCGACGGGCAGCGGCGACGGAGCGTGTGGTGGGTGTTCCACGCACACCCAACAGGGATGCCACGCGCACTACACTACGCCGGGGACTGCGCCGCCGCCGTGGTGTAGCCTCCTAGCTGGAGCTATCCTTTGATGAGGGCAGAGTGGCTGAGCAGCAACGACGAACCGGTGCCATTGGCGATTGTGGAAGAAGCAGACGAGGTAAGCTACAGGGAGGGAGGGGAAAATGCGACGCCGGACTCGTCGACCGTGAGGGTTTTTATTGCAGGCCAGTAAGCATTGGGATTTTGGGGAATTTCACCGAGTCGGGCGGGAAGCTTGCGCGCGAACCTGCGAGGTTGCGCGGGAACAGGCTCACCGACGATTCATTGGCGCCATCGTTTGGCCAAAAGAATGCCCCTGCGCACTGCGCGAGCTTGCGCTGTAAGCCGTCTGCGGCAGCGGGGTGACAAGACATGTGAGAGGAGGACGAAAGGCCACGCACACATATGGTTAATAAAAAAACATTTGCCATTTAGTTACCTACTATACCACTGTCCTGGATTGTAAGTATGATCTAACTAATAAAATGCGAATGCATGTCGCCAAAGATTATATAGTTGGATTTGTGTTTGAACATAGTTTTCAATTATATAATTTTTAAAACATGCATTAACATTTTGTTTGTTAAATTTGAGGGCAAAGTATGGCACAGAATATAAAGGAGACTATATAGAATAGACGGAGGTGGTAGCACACGGCTGCTCTCTACGCAGCGACGCAACTGTCGGCCGGCTTGTAGGCGACCATTTCCTGTGTGTTCAACTGCTCTATGCGTGTGGTTGCTTGTGGTTTAGGCGGCGGTGGCGCGCTCTGCTCGCGTCCCGCCGTGCGCGCTCTGCTCTCGTGTCCCTCCGGGTGCTCTTCTCTTGCCCCTCCACGCGCGCTGCCAGTGTTTGGGGTCGGCGCACGATAACGCATGTTCGTGTGCAAGCGGTTGTGCCGGGCAAGACGTGACGATGCAGTTACACGCTGCAAAAACTGCCGTGCGGACGCGCCAAGAATCCATGCCGCCCGTCCCCCTTTTATACATGCGGCCATATACCTTCATCTCTCGTCTCACACGATATAGCAAGCACACCCACGAGGACACATACAAAGAGGACATCCGACAGTTCCAATGGCACTCCCCGTGGCTCCAATGGCGCTCCCAGCGGCCGACGACGACAACGGCAGGTAGTTCACCACGCATCACGTAGTGGACAACCATGTGAGGGGGAATGCCCTCTCGGTGGTGTACACGAACGATCTAGTCTTGGTAGAGAGCTCCATCCAAACTATGGAGCAGTTCGTTGCCGAGGACACGTACCGAGTGGTCGGCTTCGACCTCGAGTACACCATCGGTCGTGCCGGGCATGATCATAAGGTTGCCGTCGCCCAGTTGTGCGTGCGACATGACGTCCTCGTCTACCACTACCACCTTGCCACAAGGCCTTGCGAGCGTTTCTCCAGGTTTATCAACAGCTCCGACTACAGTTTCGCTATAGTGGACACCACCAATGATCTAAAAGTGCTCAAGGTTTCAAACTTGAAATGCCCGAATCTTGTCAACATCCAGCACCACTACAAGGTCTGGGGCAACGACAAAAACAAACTGAACTCCCTGGTTCACCTCGTCTCGGCCATCATCGACCCCTACTACGTGAAGATGAAGGAAGAGAGCAATAAGGACAAGAACGCCTAGCACAATGTGTGGCATGAGAGACTGGATGAACAAAATGTCAAGTACGCGGCCATGGACGCGTACACAAGCTACGAGATGTATAGGTGGATCGTTGACATGAGGAACTATCTTCTTCCTGACTCAGACGAGGGATCAAGCGACATAGCAGTGGCGGGAGCGTCACAAGAAGTAGATGACTAGACGGTCGTTTCTCCTACTTTAGAATGCATGCAATTGTTTATTGAGGTGTGTGCGAATGAACTGTATAGTCACTTATGTAATTGGATGTTTATTTCAGTTATATATACACACATGTTATTCTACTGTAGACAGAGCAATTCACACGGCTTATTAGCAGCAATCGTCTGTGTTATTATTGGTCTTCGCACACATTTCTGATTACGAACTTGTTTCCCGCGTATCGCACACATCTTGTTCAGTTGAACCGTTTCCATTGTGTTACCTAATCACACATAGTTCATCCTAGTGAACCGTATGTTGTATATCACACACACCTTCATCTGGCTGCCCGTTTCTTTTGTTCCTCCTCGTCGCAAATAGTTAATTGAACTGAACCATATGCCCTTCGTCGCACACGTAACAAAAATCTGAACCGGTTTTTATGCATCCGTCATCGCAAATGTTTTGCACCTTTTTTGATAGTTCTTTTGCACCACCGTTTGCGATTATGGCATTGCACACAGTTTCATCGAATGGTCTCTTATCGTAGTGTCGCGTTAGCACCATCCTGCAGTAGTGTGCCTTGCTAATTTATTTCCGCTTTATTGATTTTTAATTGTCAAGTAAAACCGACAAGAAAAAGAAATAAAATTCACTCTTCAGAACTCATTCGTGCATGATAATGACAATCACTACTTTGATGTAAGGCAAACACATGATACCAGGATGGAATATGTACGAAAAATAGGACAGCATGGCATATTCATAACTATTTGTGTAAACTAAGCAGAAGCCATTTCAACAAATAAGAAGCAATGCAGGCTAGGCACCACATGAAGAATGCAACCAATATGACTCTGCCAAGTTAAAAGTGTCCCATCATAAATGGCATTTCAACAAATTAGAAGCAGCGCATGCTATAAATCATATGAAAGATGCAACTAATATCACAATGCATATACTAAAGGTGTCTCGTCATATTGATTGATGTGGGATACAAAAAAAATAGTTTTATGTAAGGACATGCTTAATAGACAGATGTACTATGTACTAAAAACAGGAATGCATGTCACATTAACAGGTATAATGTATAAACTAAGCAGAATAGCACATGCAATTTAACCTGATTGGAAGAATTACAATCTAGACACCATATGCAACATGCAACCACATATCACGCTGCCAAGTTAGAGCAAGCACCCGCGATGCTGGTGTAGGGGAAATGTGCCCATCAACTACAGAGCTACGTAGACTATCTTCATCTAGCCTTGCTGTTTCTTGAGAATCATGTGGGGAGGCTGACACAACATTCTTTAAATGAGCATATTTTCCCATAGTAACACACTGACATGACAGTCTCATCATAAGTGATTGATGAGGGATACACAAGAACATTAGTTTGATGTAAGAACATGGTTAATAGATAGATGTACTAGTATGTACCAAAAACAGGAAGGCATGTCATATTCAAAGGTACAATGTGTAAGCTAAGCAGATGCAATTTAACCAAATTGGAAGCAATATAAGCTAGACAGTCGGCTGGAGTGGTGAGCATGATCATCAAGGGCTTGAGAGCCTGGTGGGAGGCGGGCTGCTTCGCCACCATCATGGATATTTATTTGGCTTCCAGGTGATGCCTGTTTGTGTTGGGCTTGTCACTGGCTCGGCCAGTGCCCTCACTAGCTATTTGTCTTCTGGTGCTCCCGGGATGGTGGTTCATGTAAAAAATATCTTTCCTTATATTAATAAAGACCGACTTCGGCCTTTCGAAGACAAGATAGACACCATATGCAACATGCAACCACATATGACACCGCGAAGTTAAAGCAAACACCTGGGATGGTGGTTCATGGCGAGCAAGGTCATCAACTCTAGAGCTACGTTTACCGTCTCCATCTGCTGACACTGCACCCTTTATAACACAGAAACGTGTCTTTCCTGCCTGCGAAGAAAGCAGGAACAACTTCTCTCTTTTATTTTGTGCTTCTGTCAAGGCAGAGTCCTAAATACCCATGCATAAAAACACAATAGTGAGAGTATGGGTGAAGTGTGTGCAGAACTAGTGCACTATAAAAGTAGAAGATAGCAGGTGGCTGAAATATAAATGACAGGAAACATATGATAGCTCAACAACATTGCATGGCAAACAAATTTTGATTCTACTCCGTATGATTTTGTAATATATGAGCACATGGATGGCTGGGAAATGCAGGTACTCCTCCAGCACACCACCACATGTGGTCCTATCAAAATAACAGTCGACTGAAAATAAATAACTCAGTAGACTTTTTATGAACCATCCGATCTACAAGGAATGGGCACATGACCTTCGCCTACCTCTCGCTAGTCATTGTTGACGATCTTTCTCGAACCGCCAGCGACCAGCAACCACCGGCCCTGACCCCTCCCTCCGCCACCCCGCCCTCCCCTCGACCTTACACCACCTCCGTGCTTGGCAGCGCCCCCCGGCCATCCCTTTAATCCCGACCGACCTCCAGATCGGGCGCCGACAGCTCCTAGGCCCCACACACCCCTAAGATAAACACCAAGGTGCTGCTTCCCCGGCGTAATAGGCGGACTAGTGCCTATTATGACGGGGAATGCTTCCTTTAATTGGGAATCAACCGACTAGGAATTGAAATCTAGGGGGGCGACGAACCTCTAGCTAAGGATAAATAGTATATGAGAAGAAACCTTGTGCGTCGCAAGTTACTAGGAACATCTAGTATCAGGAAGAAGCGGTCAACTAGTGTCTTTTGTGGGATGAATACCGTGTAAGCAGACACATACAATTTGCACGAATAAGGGAAGAGGAGTACCATTTCCAGTTGCCAGTGCTGTGTCCTCCAGATGTCGCGGAAATTTGTTTTTACCGAGGAAACCAATGTTTTGGACGAGGGTGGAGCCTTGGACGAACCCATGGACAAATTGTTGACTGTGTTGCGGTGGCTGTCGATCGATGGAGGGGAAGCAGATCCAAGGCGACGAAGGACAACATAGCGGGAACAACTCCAGTGCAGTGGATGGTGGCGAAGTTGGAGCGGCAGCGGTGAGGCGCATGACGGTGTGGTTGAACTAGCTTGGGTACGGCACACATAGGCGTCCTAGAGCCAGCTTGGCCTCGGCTTCAACTACTACACGTGGAGAGCGTTGCGGTTGCGGTTGCGGTGGATGATGAGGTCGGGGTATCGGCTCCGGCGTGATGGAAGAGGGCGGCGGTTGATGGGTGGGACAGGGTGGCAGACGGAGGACGCCGAGGTTTCGCAGCTGGTGGAGAGGTAGTTTTGGCGCTCACGGAGTACGAATGGGGAATCAGACGAGGGGGGGGGGAGCTAAGGGGGAACCATGTTTCGGTCTAGGACGCGCTTGTTTTTGTTTTTTTTTTGAACAGATGGGATGCGCTTGTTTGAAATTTGGGGAAAGTACAAACTTCCCTCCATCTTAAATTTCGGACCTACTGCGGGTCGGTGGTACGACGGTAATCCCAGGTGTCCCAAATAGTGGGCAGGAGCAATTTCGGCCGAGCGCATGTGTGTTTAGGCGGCCACGGTGTATGAATTTTTTGGAGGCGGTTGTGTGGCGTCTAGATGAAGTTACAAACCTACCCCGGTTTAAACCTTTGGACGTCGCACCGGTAGGTTTCACGGGCCGGAGTTAGAAAAGTAATTTCCTTCTACCAAACATTGGTCCCGGGCGATTTCGGGCGAGTAGAGGCCCTTTTGGCACTTCGTTTGAATTTCTGAAACAGAAACATTCACGTATAGAGTACTCTTGAACTTTGAGGATTGACCTAAATAGAAAACGTTAAAATTGACCTTGTATGTTTGAAAACCTTAATAAATTATGCGCTTCTTTTTAAAATTTGGACACTTGAAAATCCTATAACTACAATTATTTTTGAATGGAGGAGATAAATTTGAATCTATTTGGTACACGACTATATATGCTATTATGTACAAAAGCAGAGCAAAGATTGTTGCCCCTATATTTTAGGTATGATTTACAAATGCCATGATCTCGAATTCAAATAGTTAAATGGACTTCATGTTGAATTCCATTTTTTAAACCACCTTAAGTTGAATTCAAATGTATGTTAGTTCCTAGCTAGCTATTTGTAATGTTTATTGTGTAACTTTCGTATGTATAATGTGCTTTACACACATAACATGAACTATACTCACGTTTATATTCGAATTGCTAAAGCGATGCATTGTCTGGATTTCAAAATATTGACTCTATGGATCAATTATGTCAAATAATAACATAGACATGCTCAAATTCGATAGAATATAGATGTCTGATGGATCAATGACTGTTCCTTATGCGAATTGCAAATATCATGATCCCGTTCTAATATTTGGATACAATTTATATTTTCAATCCATGTGTACATCAGTCTTTTACGTGTAGTTTCACACTCCATAGGGCCCTCCTCAAACACGCGATAACTTTCTCTCGCACACATATGCGCACACGGTGTATATCCATCGGTGGTCTCTCACACATGCTCACACACTCTCTCCCGAGGCGTCTTTCTCGCACACATGCTCTCGATATCACCCTCCATCCATCTCGCACCCATTTACGATTGTTTTCACTAACCTTTATCAGAAGCACTCTTCCTCTCACATGCATACGCACACACAATCCCCATCGACCCTTTCTCTATACATAGACCTGCCTACGTGTTTCCCGCACGCATATTATCTTTAGGCATGTCTCGCATGCATTGTCTCCACCTCTCTTCCTAATTGACGAATGTGAATGCAGTTGTCTCTAAAGCATAACTCCAAAACGGAAGTGGTAAATCGGTAAGAGACATCATAGATCGCACCATATCTAATGAAGTACGGTTACGACGTTCAGACACACCATTACGTTGTGGTGTTACAGGTGGCGTGAGTTGTGAAACTATTCCACATTGTTTAAAATGAAGACCAAACTCGTAACTCAAATATTTGCCTCCATGATCACATCGTAGGAACTTTATTTTCTTGTTACGATGATTCTCTACTTCACTCTGAAATTCTTTGAACTTTTCAAATGTTTCAGACTTGTGTTTCATCAAGTAGATATACCCATATCTGCTCAAATCATTAGTGAAGGTCAGAAAATAACGATACCCGCCACGAGCCTCAATACTCATTGGTCCACATACATCAGTATGTATGATTTCCAACAAATCAGTTGCTCGCTTCATTGTTCCGGAGAACGGAGTTTTAGTCATCATTCCCATGAGGCATGGTTCGCAAGCACCAAGTGATTCATAATCAAGTGATTCCAAAAGTCCATCAACATGAAGTTTTTTCATGCGCTTTACATCAATATGACATAAACGGTAGTGCCATAAATCAGTTGCACTATCATTATCAACCTTGCATATTTTGGCTTCAATATTATGAATATGTGTATCACTACGATCGAGATCTAACAAGAATAGACCACTCTTCAAGGGTGCATGACCATAAAAGATATTACTCATATAAATAGAACAACCATTATTCTCTAATTTAAATGAATAACCGTCTTGCAACAAACAAGATCCAGATATAATGTTCATGCTCAACGCTGGCATCAAATAACAATTATTTAGGTCTAAAACTAACCCCGATGGTAGATGTAGAGGTTGCGTGCCGACAGTGATCACATCGACTTTGGAACCATTTCCCACGTGCATCCTCACCTCGTCCTTAGCTAATCTTCGTTTAATCCGTAGCCCCTGTTTCGAGTTACAAATATTAGCAACCGAACCAGTATCAAATACTCAGGTGCTACTACGAGTATTAGTAAGGTACACATCAAGAAAATGTATATCAAATATACCTTTGTTCACTTTGCCATCCTTCTTATCCGCCAAATATCTAGGGCAGTTCCACTTCCAGTGACCATTTCCTTTGCAGTAGAAGCACTTAGTTTTAGGCTTGAGTTTAGCTTTGGGTGTCTTCACGGGAGTGACAACTTGCTTATCATTCTTGTTGAAGTTCCCCTTCTATCCCTTTGCCCTTTTCTTGAAACAAGTGGTCTTGTCAACAATCAACACTTGATGCTCTTTCTTTATTTCTACCTTCGCCGTTTTAGCATCGCGAAGAGCTCGGGAATTACTTTCATCATCCCTTGCATATTATAGGTCGTCACGAAGTTCTACTAACTTGGTGATAGTGACTAGAGAACTTTGTCAATTACTATCTTATCTGGAAGATTAACTCCCACTTGATTCAAGCAATTGTAGTACCCAGACAATCTGAGCACATGCTCACTGGTTGAGCTATTCTCCTCCATCTTGTAGGCAAAGTACTGTTAGAGGTCTCATACCTCTCGACACGGGCATGAGTATGAAATATTAATTTCAACTCTTGGAACATCTTATATGCTCCGTGGCGTTCAAAACATTTTTGAAGTCCCGGTTCTAAGCCGTAAAGCACGATGCACTAAACTATTAAGTAGACATCATATTGAGCTTTGCCAAATGTTCATAATGTTTGCATCTGCTCCTGCAATAGATCTGTCACCTAGTAGTGCATCAAGGACATAATACTTCTGTGCAGCAATGAGAATAATGCTCAAATCACGGACCTAGTCCGCATCATTACTACTAACATCTTTCAACTTAGTTTTCTCTAGGAACATATCAAAAACATAGGGGAGCTATAACGCGAGCTATTGATCTACAACATAATTTGCAAATACTATCAGGACTAAGTTCATGATAAAATAAAGTTCAATCAATCATATTACTAAAGACCTCCCACCTAGATAGAAATCCCTCTAGTAGCGTCTAAATGATCACGTGATCCAAATCAACTAAACCATGTTCGATCGTCACGTGAGATGGAGTAGTTTTCAATGGTGAACATCTTATGTTGATCATATTTACTATATGATTCACGCTCGACTTTTCGGTCTCCAGTGTTCCGAGGCCACGTCTGTACATGCTAGGCTCGTCAAGTTTAACCCGAGTATTTTGCATGTGCAAAACTGTCTTACACCCGTTGTATTTGAACGTAGAGGTTATCACACCCGATCATCACGTGGTGTCTCGGCACGACGAACTTTCGCAACGGTGCATACTCAGGGAGAACACTTGTACCTTGAAATTTTGTAAGGGATCATCTTATAATGCTACCGCCGTACTAAGCAAAATAAGAAGCATAATAAGATAAACATCACATGCAATCAAAATATGTGACATGATATGGCCATTATCATCTTGTGCTTTTGATCTCCATCTCCAAAGTATCGTCATGCTCTCCATCGTCACCGGCTTGACACTATGATCTTTATCGTAGCGTCGTGGTCGTCTCGCCAACTATTGCTACTACTACTATCGCTAACTCATAGTGATGAAGTAAAGCAATTACATGGCCTTCGCAATTCATACAATAAAGAGACAACCATAAGGCACTTGCCGGTTGCCGATAATTTACAAAACATGACCGTCTCATAGAATAATGTATAACTCATCACGTCTTGACTATATCACATCACAACATGCCCTGCAAAAACAAGTTATACCTCCCCTACTTTGTTGTTGCAAGTTTTACGTGGCTGCTACGGGCTTAGCAAGAACCGTTTTGACCTACGCATACAAAAACCACAACGATTTTTCGTCAAGTATGTGTTGTTTTAACCTTCACAAGGACCGGGCGTAGCCACACTTGATTCAACTAAAGTTGGAGAAACTGACACCCGCCAGCCACCTGTGTGCGAAGCACGTCGGTAGAAACAGTCTCGCGTAAGCGTATGCGTACTGTCGGTCCGGGCCGCTTCATCCAACAATACCGCCGAATCAAAGTATGACATGCTGGTAGGCAGTATGACTATTATCGCCCATAACTCATTGTGTTCTACTCGTGCATATCATCTACGCATAGACCTGGCTCATGATGCCACTGTTGGGTAACGTAGTATTTCAAAATTTTCCTACAATCACGCAAGATCTATCTAGGAGAAGCATAGAAACGAGCAGGGAGAGTGTGTCTACGTACCCTTGTAGACCGAAAGCGGAAGCGTCTAGTGACACGGTTGATGTAGTCGAACGTCTTCGCGATCCAACCGATCCAAGCACCGAACGTATGGAACCTCCGCTTTCAGCACACATTCAGCTCGATGACGCCGCACGAGCTCTTGATCCAGTTGAGCGTCACAAGAGAGTTTCGTTAGCACGACGGCGTGGTGACGGTGATGATGAAGCTACCGGCGCAGGGCTTCGCCTAAGCACTGCAACGATATGTCCGAGGTGTGTAACTGTGGGGAGGGGCACCGCACACGGCTAAGAAATCAACTTGTGTGTCTATGGGGTGCCCCCTGGCCACGTATATAAAGGATGGAGGGAGGAGGAGGCCGGCCCTCATAGGGCACGCCCAAAGTGTGGAGTCCTACTAGGACTCCCTAGTCCTAGTAGGATTCCACCTCCCACGTGGAATAGGAAAAGGGGAAGGGACAAGGAGAAAGAAGGAAGGGGGCGCCCCCTTTCCCTAGTCCAATTCGGACCAGTCCATGAGGAAGGGGTGCGGCCACCCTTGAGGCCTTTCTCTCCTTTCCCGTATGGCCCATTAAGGCCTAATACAAATTCTCGTAACTCTCCGGTACTCCGAAAAATACCCGAATCACTCGGAACCTTTCCGATATCCGACTATAGGCATCCAATATATCGATCTTTATGTCTCGACCATTTCGAGACTGTTCATCATGTCCGTGATCTCATCCGGGACTCCGAACAAACGTCGGTCATCAAATCTCATAACTCATAATAGAAATTGACATCGAACATTAAGCGTGCGGACCCTACGGGTTCGAGAACAATGTAGACATGACCGAGACACATCTCCAGTCAATAACCAATAGCGGAACCTGAATGCTCATATTGGCTCCTACATATTCTACGAAGATCTTTGTCGGTCAAACCGCATAACAACATACGTTGTTCCCTTTTTCATCGGTATGTTACTTGCCCGAGATTCGATCGTCGGTATCATCATACCTAGTTCAATCTTGTCACCGACAAGTCTCTTTACTCGTTCCATAATACTTCATCTCGTGACTAACTCATTAGTAGTTTTTTTGCAAGGCTTATTACGATGTGTATTACCGAGAGGGCCCAGAGATACCTCTCCGACACTCGGACTGACAAATCCTATTCTCGATCTATGCCAACACCACAAACGCCTTCGGAGACACCTGTATAGCATTTTTATAATCACCAAGTTACGTTGTGACGTTTGATAGCACATAAGGTGTTCCTCCGGCATTCGGGAGTTGCAAAATCTCATGTCAGAGGAACATGTATGAGTCATGAAGAAAGAAATAGCAATAAAACTAAAGGATCAAGTTGCTAAGCTAACGGATGGGTCTTTTCCTTCACATCATTCTCCTAATGATGTGATCTCATTCATCAAATAACAACACATGTCTATGGTTAGGAAACATAACCATCTTTGATTAACAAGCTAGTCTAGTAGAGGCATATGAGGGACACTTTTTTGTCTATGTATTCACACATGTACTAAGTTTTCGGTTAATACAATTCTAGCATGAATAAAAGACAGTTATCATGATATATTAGGAAATATAAATAACAACTTTATTATTGCCTCTAGGACATATTTCCTTCAGGCGCGAGGTAGTTGTTCACCACCCCTCAGTAAGCTCGAAGAAAAATCGCCAAGCCTTTGCCCCAAAACCATTTACCCTGATCCTACCATACCCAAGTCTCTGGGTTCATGGGGTATGTGCATGGAGCATGTCGAGTCGTGGGGGCCCTCAATATGATGATGAGCTAGAGTATGAATTTTCGTTGCCTCTCGGAAGCATCCCGAAACACGACGTCTTTATACACGGACACCGAAGCTTATTTAAGTTGTTGAGTTGCAATCTTCAAGGTCTTTCGACGGTCCCCAATGACAAGTCCTTCGGTAGCCTTCTCGGATATCGTGCCCAATAGCTGGTGTATACCGGGAAAGCCAACATTTTAAAAACCCACAAACTTTTTTTCCCGCCTACTTTCGTTTGGTGTCCTAGTTGTGCTCCTCCAACATCTTTGCAGCCATGGAGAAGCGCTTCCTATCATGGTCGACGACATTCTGACGACAAACCACTACATCACACTACATCATGGGTCTTTGGGGGCCGCAATACCGATGCGTTCATGACAACGCCAACGACACCCCGACAACCAATGGTCTACACCGATGGGCACAATGGGTGCCAGAAGGCAAGCTGGCGCGGACATATCTCTATGGCCCCGTCTTCAACAACAATGGAGCATGGGGACAACGTCAACCCCTCAATCATTCACAAGGCCGATGGCGTCCCGCACCATGAATGTTGTGGCGGTTCACTCAATGAAGGGGAGCTATCGACGGTCTTCCGATGCCTCGCCTACATCAACACAAGGAAAACATGGGAGCAGTGCACCACACCAGTGCGGCCAGCGTGAATCTATGAAACCCTTCAATCAAGTCGGCTGGCACCGTAGCAGCTAGACGGCCGCGATGAGATTGAAAAAAAAAATCATTTTGTTTTTAGAACAAGGCATGTTATTTTGCCATGGAATGAAGACGAAATAGGGTTGCTTCGTTGATTGGCATCTTGCATGTTACACGGTCCAATGAGCTTCATAAACAATACAAGTGGGGATAAACATACCTACACTAAGATACATTGTTTCTAATCAATCATCTCCGAAATGGCGCGCACGTCGTCACGGAGATGTCAACTCATAACCGGTTCTTCGGGGTGCATATGAATTATGCGCCATATAAAAAAATCTATTCCGTCAAGTCAAGCTCAATTTGCTTCGCACTCAATCTCATGGGGACATTTGTTTGACGAGTTTTTGTGCACCATTGCAGAAAAATAAAAAAATAATTCTAATGAGTTTTGATGCAAGCTATATAAGCAAAGGCAAGTCATAATGCAATGGAAGAATTCTTTCGCATGGCACATGCACGCACGTACTGGCATGTCGGTGCAACTAATATGCATGTGTGCATGCACACGTTTGTGGCCTCATGTACGTACCTACGTATTCTTGTATGTATATACCAGCAAGCTCGCATCCGTTTGTACCCAAATACCCGCTATATGTATAGACCGTACATATATTCAAGTATATGCGACCGGCCGGCAAGGACGGAAAGGTACGCATTCGAATACCCGGCGCAAGCTACACTTTGAAAAAAAAACATGCATGGGAGCAGCCGGATGTGTGGTCGTATAATTGGCAAGCTACAAGATTACGAAAACAAAACTCAACCGACCTCATCGATATCTGTTGAAAGGCATGCTTGAAGCGACAAGGCATGTGCCCCCTCCGTCCCAAAATAAGTGACGCAAAAATAATTTAACTTTGTACTCTATAAAATTGAATCATTTTTACGTCATTTATTTTGGGACGGAGAAAGTATTTATTTTGTTTCCTTCTTTTTGTGCAGACTTGGACATCAAGAAGAAGAATAGAAGGAAGGATTTAGCCGCGGCTGCGTACAAGCAGCAGCCCTCCCGTCCTATAAATATAGAAGAACCACGCATGCCATGGTGGCGGCATCGAGAATATCAACAAAAGAAACCCACACAGCTCCGTACGCAGAAGGCACAGGAGTGAGGGAGCACGCTCGCCGGGCAAAGGCGGGCAGTGCGTGCGCCAAGAAGAATCCGTGGAGGCCACATACATACATCTATATCTCTTTTGGGCGAGTTTGGTTGCCTGCATCGAGGTCAACCAGGCTCGCGCGGTGCAGCATTTTTTCGGACCTTGATTGTTGGGTTACCCGCATACACTGTTCAGCCCGCATAGCACGGTTCTTAATGAATCCCTTGGCTTGGTCCATTGAAAACGGCAGAATCGGCAGTTTCTCAAGAGCCAGACCCGAGCGATGCTTCCAGGCGCATGTGGGTGGCTCTCTGAAGACGTATGTCTTGAGTTGATCCCTCTCTCTCCCTAATCCTCAATCTCCTTTCTCTCCCTCTACTCCAGTGCGATCCTGTCCGGCATGAGAGTAGGGGCTTATTTGCACGGAGGTCGCGGAAGTATGTTTGAGGATCACCCTCGAATGTGCCGCGTGGCATGCGCGCGCCACCGCGGCCGGGAGCCACCATCGTTCGCCCGCCGCCGCCGCCGCCGCCGCAGTAGTGGTAGCCGCACCGGGCGAGCCAGAGCCGCACAAGCACCCCGACGCGCACCCACTGTGTGAGCATCTCCAAGCGGGTCTCCGGCAGGAATAGCTCCGATGCCGTCTGCCTCCTGCCCCACTGCTCCAACCCCGCTCGGGCCCCCTACAGCTCCGCTGCTCCCCTCCCCGCACGCTCGCAGGTCGGCCCTGCACCGCCCACGCCCGCCCGTCGGTTGGCCGCGCTAGCTGCGGCCGTGCCTCGCGCTATCTCGCCACTTGCTCCCCTGCCTCGCATCCCCTGCACACGTGCCTCGCACGTGAGGCCATGGCCACTCCGGTCCCGGGCGCCTGCTCCGCCCAATGCTAGCAAGCACGTCGGCGACCCCTTCGCTCCGCCTCGTCTCCTCGCTCGTGCGCCACCAGGGGTGGAGCCCCCACGCCCGGGGCGGCGCCCTTCTGCCGCAGCTGCTTCGTCCGCTGGCCAATGGCTTCCTCCCGCAGCGGGTCACCGCGCCGTGGCCGCTGCCTCCTCCCCGCCGCGGCGCTCGCATCCGCACCCGCCTCACCAGCGCCCTTGCACGCCTTTTTGCCGAGCTCTGGAGCGGGTGACCAGGATGCTGGCACCCTACGGCATCATGGAGTACACGAGCGAGGCGGACGCGACGACCATCCCGAGGCAGTCGCGAGGGGCCGTGGTCGGAGGCGGCGGTGTTCGAGCGGAGTTGCCTGGAGATGGAGGTAGCGCACGGCTTCTACGACGAGGGGGTGAAGGAGTGGCCCTGTCAGGCTCCGGCACCGGCCAATTTGACGGCACGCTCAACGTGTTTGAGGAAATGAGGCCGTCGGCGTCAAGCCAAACCAGGTCGTACTTGTTAACTTCTAATCATATGCATATATGCAACCAAACGCCGGGTGAAAATTGCATCTCGGTGACAAGACCCTCAATACAGGCAACCAATCAACCGGTCATCTATGTTTTTGACCCTGTTCTTGCTTACCCAAGCCCTGCTCAGCCTGACTCGTTTTTCCTTCTGAGGCCCGACAGCGAAAGCAACCAAACACGCCCTTGTGTATGCAGGGAGCAACGAGAAGACCACGGCTCGCACGACGGAAGCCAGCCAGAGAGGCGTGCCCACGGCATCGGCGCGTTCGTCGGCCTGACACGCGACGGTTGAGGTACACATGCAAGAGGATGGCCAGAGGCGGAGGGACACGCAGCAAACTACAAGAGAAATATCACATCTCACACACGGAGCCGAAGGCACACATCCAGCATCCATCAAGTAGCAGCAAGACCACGTAACACCACATCCAGCAAGACGCACGTTGGCAGGTGATCGGCGACTCAGCGTACCCTCATCCGCGAAAAGAATTCCGATGAAGATGGACACAAAGGTCATGTTTCCGGAAGGTGAGACTAATGTCTAATTCTTTTCTTTTGTCTCTCACTTACATCCAGCATGCATGCATTACATGGAGAGTACGTGCTCATCGTCGAAGACAACGCTCGTTCGATTCCGTCGCCGGCACCGTAGAGGACTTCATCGAACAAGGTGACTACACGAACATCATCAGAGTTTGTCCACAACAAGCCCTTCATCGGGTGCGGACGGAGCTCGCTAATGATGGAGCCCAACCACGCCCTTCTACAAAGTCACCTTCCTCGGCCCCGTGAGGCAGCGCTCTTGTTTTGGCGGACCATCGAATACGTCGTCCAACCAAGACGAGGTGCATCCTTCATGGCATAAAGGTTTCGGCGTACATGCCGCATGATCCTAGTCTCGGCAGACCACCGAATACGGCGTTTAGCTGAGACAGGGCATCAATCACCCCCTCCATGTCATCTTTCTTCGACCCCGTGATGTGTTTCCCTTGTCTTGGCTGACCACCGAATACGGCGTCCAGCCGAGACGAGGTGCACTATTCATGGCTTACAAGCCTCGGTGTACAGGCGGTGTGCTCCTTGTCTTAGCAGACCACCGAATACGGCGTCTAGCTGAGACAAGGCATCAACCACGCCCCTCCAGGACGTCACCTTTCTTCAGCACCACAATGCTTTTTCCTTGTCTTGATGGACCACCAAATACGGCGTCCAGCCGAGACGAGGTACACCCTTTGTTTCACACAGGTTTCATCTTCGTACGGGTGGCATGCTCCTTGTCTTAGCAGACCATCGAATACAGCCTCTAGCTAGACAGGGCATCAATCATGGCCCTCCATGTCACCTTTCTTCACCACCACAATATTTTTCCATGGTCTTGCGTATAGGTCTCATCGTCGTACCGGTGGCGTGCTCCTCGGCTTAGCTGACCACTGAATACGGTGTCTAGCTGAGACGAGGCATCAAGCACGCCCCTCCATGATGCCACCTTTCTTTGGCACCAAGATGTTTTGCCCTTGTCTTGATGGACCACCAAATACGGCGTCCAACCGAGGCGAGGTGCACCCTTCATTGCATACAGGTCTTGTCATCGTACGGGCGGCGTGATCTTTGTCTTAGCAGACCATCGAATACTGTGTCTAGCTGAGATGAGGCATCAACTACGCCTCTCCGTGATGTCACCTTTCTTCGGCCCCGCGGTGTTATCCATGTTTTGGCAGACCACCGAATACGGCGTCTAGCCAAGACGAGGCATACACTACGCCCCTCCAAAATCTTACCTTTCACGGCCTCGTGAGGGAGAGTATTTGTCTTCCCAGACTGTCGTAACCCCGGCATCTAGTCGAGACGAGGCGCCAACCACACCGGCTATGCCGATTCGAGCGTGCACTGGTTTTACACCGACGCTGGTCTCCACAAAAGAATACTCCCGCGAGGCTACCCCTTGCGTACCCCGATGAAGCAGCTACATCGTCAAGGAGTCTGAGCCAAGCAGAATCCATGCTACTCCAACACCAACTACATCAACGTTGTCAAGACCGACGAGGCGCGACGGCGAGGGAGGACATGGCTAGCACAAAGCCATGTTTTGATCAGCACGTGTACCGACGAGGACACGGGCTTTGCCGCTGCCCACACCATACACACCATCATCATCATGCATGGATATTGCACAGCGAAGACGACGAAGACGACCACATGGCTTAATCGGAGGTATCTCGTGAAGCAACCCGCGAGAGTAATTAACCGGAAGCTTTTCGAGGCCCCGGGAACCAGGAGACCACACAACGCTAGTCAAGCAGGCCGCTCGAGTAGGCCACAGAGCGCTTATTGGGATTTATATTTGTTATCCTTGAGATTAATAAAATATTGTTCCTCTCTCTTTGTTTTCTTTGTGTACAACGGTACACTGGCACACCCGCATTTTCTTTTTCCCGGCGCATGAGAGAAATCCATACTCCTTCTCTTCCCTTCATCCGGAGTGCAATAAGATTTTTCTCATGTCAAACATTCTGAAGCACAAGTGTGGAAAAAGATAGTAACATTGTCCCTTTTCTCTTTTTTCTCTCATCATTTTTTTATTTTTTATTTTTCTTTTGGGCTCTTTGGCCTCTTTTTTTTGGGCTTGTTTGGCCTCTTTTCTTTGTTTGGCCTTCTTTGGCCTCATTTATTTATAATCTCACATGGGGCAATGCTCTAATACTGATAATCATCACACTTCTATTACTTACAACTCGATACTAGAACAAAATATGACTCTATATGAATGTCTCTGACGGTGTACTGGGATGTGCAATGATTGCCTCCGGCGGTGTACCGGGATGTGCAATGATCTAGCATAGGAATGACATGAAAATGGACAAGCCATGAAAACATCATGCTAATTGTCTTACGATCATGCAAAGTAATATGACAATGATGGTGCGTGTCATAATAAACGAAACGGTGGAGTTACGTGGCAATATATCTCGGAATGGCTATGAAAATGCCATAATAGGTAGATATGGTGGCTATTTTCAGGAAGGGTGTAAGGTGGTTTGTTGCATCGGCGAAAGTTGTACGGCACTAGAGTGGCTAGCAAGGTGGAAGGGGTGAGAGTGCGTATAATCCATGGAGTCAACATTAGTGATAAAGAACTCAGATACTTATTGCGGAAAAATTATTAGCCCTTGAAGCAAAGTACTACTACGCATGCTCCTAGAGGAGAGGTTGGTAGCAACCATCACGCGCTCCCGACCTCCACGCAAAGATAAACAATCAAGACACAATGCGCTTCAATTTGGTTACATAGTTAGGAGACCATACGTGCATGCTACGGGAATCACAAACCTTAACACAATTATTTCTTTAACCTCACAAATTACCACTAGCATGACTCTAATATTACCATCTTAACATCTCAAAACAATTATAAGGAATCAAACTTCTCATAGTATTCAATGCTCTATATATGAAAGTTTTTAGTATATCTCCCTTGGATGCCCATCATATTAGGACTAAATTCATAACCCAAGCAAATTACCATGTTGTTTTAAATACGCTCAAAATAATATAAGTGAATCATGAGAGTTCAACTATTTCTATAAAATAAAGCCACCACCATGCTCTAAAAAGATATAAGTGAAGCACTAGAGGAAAATTGCCTAGCTTAAAAGATATACATGAAGCACATAGAGTATTCTAATAAATCATGATTCAAGCGTGTCCCTCTCAAAAGATGTGTACATCAAGGATGATTGTGGCAAACTAAAAACAAAGACTCATATCATACAAGACCACTACAAAAAATACACTTCCGTGATGATACGTGTTTGTCACAGTAGGTCACGTTTTCTGTCATGCATGTACATCCATGACAAATTTATGAAAGAATCAAGATGGTCATACCTGTGCTGTCGTAGAAGTGTTCCATGACATTACCAAAATTATCATCACGGAAGTGTCCACTTCCATGACGATAAATCGCATGTCACAGAAGTGCTTTCGTCAAGGGCGACCGACACGTGGCATCCATCGTAACGGAACGCCGTTAAGCTATCGGGTCCGGTTTTGGATCTGATAACCCGTTAACAGCCCCGACCAATGGAGATTTTCCACGTGTAAAATCATCATTGGCCGGAGGAATCACATGTTGCCTCACCGTTGGGACAGATGTCATCCACTCATTGGACATGAGGCGCCTATGATAGGTCGACACGTGGCACGGCCCAACAGTGGCCCATTCCGATGAAATAGGCCAGCCCAGTAAAAAATAGCAGGCCGGCCCATATAAGGCCGACGTGTGTCAGGTCCATTTGAGCCCACGACCCATACGAGATTTGCCAATTCGGCCCGTCAACGGCCCGTTAAAGATTTGACACCATTGCAGCCCATCGTCAGTTCGAGCCCGTTAACAGACCGCTATATATTTGGGCTCAATATCGACCTGATGAGATTTCGGCCTATTAATGGCCCATTCAGTGGATGGGCCAATTTTCGCGATGTACATCTTTCGGCCTTTTAGCGACCCATTTAAATGTTGGGCTAATTTTTGGCCCGGTGTGTCTTTCAGCCTGTTGACGGCCCATAAATCAGTTGGGCCATTTGTAGTCATACCTGAGTTTCGGCCTTTTAGCGACCCATTTAAGTGTTGGGCCAATTTCTGGCCCGGTGTGTCTTTCAGCCTGGTGACAACCCATATATCTGTTGGGCCATTTGTAGTCGGACCTGAGTTTTGGCCTTTTAGCGGCCCATGCCTTTCATGGTCCAATACCAGCCCGGTTTCTCTTTCGGCCTGCTAAAGGCCCACAACACAGTTGGGCCATTTACAATACGACCTGACTTTCGGCCTCTTAGCGGCCCATGCTCTTCATGGTCCAGTACAAGCCCGCTGTCTCTTTCGGCCTGCTAAAGGCCCACGGTATAGTTGGGCCATATGTAGCCCGAACTTAGTAATGGCCTGTTAACGGCCCGTGAAATCAATTGGGCCCACCTGTTGCCCGTTTCGATGTCAGCCTGTTAATGACCAGGGAGTTAAGAGGGCCGGCCATTAACTTTCGGCCTGGTAACTGCCCATTAACTTAATGGGCCCACTAAAGTTCGTACATGTCTTTAGGCCAAATTAGATAATTTGAACCCATTATGATGAGCAATTATGCATAGGACCAAAACCGATCAAGCAAAGGTACGGCCTACAGGAAAAAATGTTGCACATCCAGCATATATTACAGGAAATTACATCCACTGGGCAATCAAAGATTGATGCCAGTGCAAATAAATGAACAGAACCTAACGATCTACAACATCACAATCTGCAACCTCAGCACGGATGACGCCCATAAGCATGTTGGCAAGTTCTTGCTGCTTTGCTACACTGTCTCTGAAAACATTGATCAGTTATTGTGTCGCACGACTCTGGAACTCTGATCCCTCCACCATTGCCATCATTCCTTCAGCCATTAATTGGTTCACAAACATACATTTTTTCTGTTGCATTCGAGACAGAGGATACTTAACAGATTCAGATGGCGATTTTGGCAGGCTTGTATTATTGATAGTGGAGAGTGTCTCGACCACTACATCATAACATAAATTAGGAGGGGAACCAAACAGATTAATCATGAGTTATTGGCATATTACCTGGCCTAGATTTATTGGAAAGAAACAATGGGGTTGCCTTGCTGTTTTTAGAGTTTGTCTTCTTATCTTCAGCAGCCTGCACCAAATTAAGACACTAGCATTGCTATCATTGGCCAAGTCAGATAATAGGAAAGCAACATTGGCACAACGAACGTTTGGGAAACTAGCCAACACCAAATTAACACAATATGGCACAACTATCATCAGCTAGGTAAGGTAATACGAAAGCAACATTGACAGAATGCATGAATGGGCAACCAGAGCAGCACTACAATTCAGTAATGTGCATGATATGAGATAGTACACTCATGCGGCTCATTATGCAAAACTACCAAGCAGTTTTCTTTACAAAAATCAACATTGGCGCCTTTAACATTTTGCTACAACTAATTTTAGATCAGACAAAGGTTGGATTCACGCCAATTAAAAAAATACATGCTGATGTACAAATATAGTGATATACAAGAGGTACTTACATCAGCATTGGAGCACAGAGAATTCCCGCAAGATATTTTCCTCGAATACAATGCCAATGAAGGAAATTTTCTATCATTTAACCTTAATTTCTAAAAGAAAGATGGGTAAGAAACATGTAGAAAATATGATCAGAATGCTATAAAATTTCATGATGCGAGGATACGCACACGCTTCTTAGAATGTAGTTGACATTCTTTTGCTGGACTGGAGCGGACTAGTTCTTTGGCCACTGGATTCTGCTTATTATCAGTGGGAGTTGGGTTTCTCTATGTTGGAGCAGTATCTATAAAAAATGGAGTTGGTTTATTATCTACTGGCGTTTGGATCTTTTGCAAAGACCTGGTTTGTAACCTTTCAGATTCTAACATAGTCGTCTTCCCCTTGCATGCCTTATATAGAAGAATGGTGCTTCAACTATAAAACATGCTGCAGCAGAGATAGAATAGGTACTGAAGAATAGAAAGCTATGACATATTGACATGTATTCCCTCCATCCGGAAATAAATGGATGGGTCTAGGCGTATTTCAGTTCTAGATACATCGAGTTTTATCCATTTCCGCGACATGTAATCCGGACGGAGGGAGTATGATGTAAGAGATAGGGATACAACAGGACAACGCAGTAAAAAACACTGAAAACCCACTGCAGAACCAAAGTAATCAAACCCACTGATATGAGATAGTACACTCATGCAGCTCAGGATGCAAAACTACTAGGCAGTTTTCCTTACAAAAATCAACATTGTGGCCTTTAATCATACATTTTGATACAACTAAATTTAGATAAGATAAAGGTTGGATTCACGCGATTAACAAAATACATGTTGATATAAAAATATAGTGATATACAACAGGTACTTACATCTGCATTGGAGTACAGAGAATTCCTGCAAAAATCTTTCCTCGCAGACGATACCAGTGCATAAATTGTTCTGTCTATTAAGATTATTTTCTAAAGGAGAGATGGGTAAGAAACATGTAGAAAATATGACTAGCATGCTATAAAATTTCATGATGCAAGGATACGCACACGCTTCTTAGAATGGAGTTGACATATTTTTGCTGGACTGAAGCGGACTAGTTCTTTGGCCAGTGGAATCTACTTATTATTAGTAGGAGTTGGGTTTCTCTGTGCTGGAGCAGTATCTATAAAAACTGGAGTTGGTTTATTATCTCCTGGCGTTTGGATATTTTGCAAAGACCTGGTTTGTAACCCTTCAGATTCTAACATAGTCGTCTTCCCCTTGCATGCCTTGTATAGAAGAATGGTGCTTCAATTATAAAACATGCTACAACAGAGAGATGGAATAGGTACTGAAGAATAAAAAGGCATGACATATTGACATGTATTCCCTCCATCCGGAAAAAAATGGATGGGTCTAGGCGTATTTCAGTTCTAGATACATCCTTTTTTATCCGTTTCGGCAACACGTAATCTGGACGGAGGAAGTATGGTGTAAGAGCTAGTGATACGACATGACAACACAGTATAAAAACACTAGTTGAATGTAAAACTGTATGCTAGCGGAATACGTATAGAAAAAACTAAGGCAACATACACGTGTATGATTGGGAAACTAAGATGGCATTGCAACAGAGCACTAGAACATTACTTCAATTTAAAAAAAACATGGTATGGTAGACAGATGAAGTACATACTGATGAATAACAATGCATAAGATATTCAGAAGCATGATGTCCAAATTAAGCAGATGGCATTGCGATAGAGTAGAATGACAGTACTTGAACTTGAAAACATGTTATCATGAATTGAATAGGTACTGAAAAACAGGAAGGCATGACATATTTACATGCATGATCATCATGCTAAGCACATGGCATTGCAACAGAGTAGATACACTCTAGAACATTATATGCGTGTTGTACCCATATCACGGGCCATGTTAGAGCAAGGACCTTGTGGGGTGAAGAGGATTCAACATCTTTCTGCAAGTCTTCTGAATAACTGCCTTTACATGTTCCATTATATTGGGTATCATTGACATCAAGTTTATTGGCCTTTACATTGCTCTGTGAGGTTCTTGTGGATATATCAGTGTGTGCAATTATATCTGACGTGCATGGAAGACAACTAGTAGTTAGATTTATGTAATGAGTGCCTGTAGGAGATGACATAAATAGTAGGACTGGGATTAACTAGCAGCAACATGTCTCAAAAACTAAAGGGAGAACACATATGAAAGCTACATAATATGTATCATTTGTACTCGAGATTAACTAGATGACACACAAAAGTATTAAAGAACACCATAGGTAATACTAGAAGTGGTATAATACTATAATCACCAGCCTGTGGGATAGCATTGGCTGATGGATGATAACTATGGAACAACGTTACCTAAAGAACAAGTATCTTAGCTGAACTATGGAACAACGTTAACTCCTGAACAAGACCCGTAAGAGATCAGCATGAATATACAGTGAAATGTGATAATCTATTTTCCATGCTTAGATGAATAACAACGCCATAAATGTTGCACACAAGTAAGATGAGGGTACAACCTATCTGGCCGCCATCCATAGGAGTGAGCATCATGTGCTAACTTGTCGATGGCCCTGTAGTTGTTGTGGCTGTCCATGTTGGGCACGCGCATTTGATGCAAGGAACTGTTGAGTGGGGACTATAGCTCCCTTCTGGTGTATGCTTCCCTTGTTGGAGCAGTTGCGGTGAGTCGGAAGATGGTGTGGCTGAAGATGCAGATAATGCATAATGTTAAGAATGACACATCTCTTTGATCTGAAGAAATACACTAAGAGATCAACAGCAAGGTACGAGAGTGGTCACACGTCTGTTGACTGAGACTAAATTGGGGTCACACGATTTTATTTTATTTTGGTACTGTCTAATCTACGCCGGGTGGCTTGATGGCCGTCTTGTGCCTCCCAGCTGACACTGTTAGGAATGTTCCCCGAAGAGCCAGCGACCAAGGGCAGAGCAGCTTGCCTCCGCCGTCCGTGGCCCCGGCCAAAACCCCGCTCCCCGCCCCATCGCACTGTCGTGGTTGTGCCGCCCCCGGGCCAATCCACAAAGACTCCCCGTCATCCAGATCCGGCGGCGGCAGTACCTTGAACCTACGCAACTCTAAGATAGCCATCTAAGAGCTGCTTCCACGGCGAACTTGCGGCCCCGCACCCTTACGTTAGACACCAGCCAACCGGTAGCCTAGGAGCTCCGCCGCCTCGAGGGGTGCTGCTTCCCATTGGGAATCGATTGGCCCAGAATAAAAATTCAGACAACTAACACCTAAATAAAGTGATTTGAGATGAGGGTGCGACCTATCTGGTGGCATGGTGAAGTAGGCAGGTCCAGTTGTCGAGTCAGTGAGGCCGGCGCGGTTGCGGTTGCAATCAGAAGTAGGTAAACAACGATGTCGCGATAGTCGACGGCTACGGGGAACCAGCGCCGGGACTCTGGACGGATCCGAAGTTGGAGCCGCTCCGGCGCCGTGAACAACGGCGGGGGTGAATCGGCTCCGGTACGGTTCACGCGGCCGTCGTCGAGGCAGCTACAGCAGCACGGAGTAAGAGGCACACGGCCCAATGCACGACGGCAAATGGACAACGTCTCCGGCATTAGGGAGGAGGGCAGCTATGAAATTGGTGCGGTGGGGGGCGCCATGGAGGAGGGGCTGAGGTTTCGCGGCTCGGGAGAAGGGAGCTTCCGGGGAGAAGGTGATTTGGCGCCCACGAGGTATGAATGGGGGGGGGGGAATTGGAAGGGGAGTGGAACCATGTTTTACGGACGCATTTGTCTGAAATGTGAGGGGAAGTTACAGTTCTACCCCTGACTTTAGGCTTCTCGGCTTGGGTCTGTGTACTGAGGGTCGGGGATAGTAGAGTAACTTTGCTTCTCACCAAATAGTGGGAGGGAGCGATTTCGGGCGAGAAGGGCGTGTTTTGAAATATAGTGGGAGCGAGCGATTTCGGGCGAGGAGAGCATGTTTTGCCGATCATGGTTTATGAATTATTCGTCACATGTCATTTCGGCCGAGGAGAAGGCGCGCTTGGATGAAGTTACGAACCTACCCTCGATGCACAACGGGCCAATTAATGCATCTCCCACATAGGACGGTAATTTCGCATCTCCCATTTATTTGCTCGGCCGAATTCCACCGAGCAGAGGATATTTAACAGTTCGTTCAAAATTTGGGAGAACAAGCATCCACGTCTACCTTACCAAGTCGATTCGAATCAAATTTACAAATATTAGCTTGCCACTTCTTTTTTAGATGGAGAGATGATGCTCGGGAGTAATGTGTTTTTACATGCTCGTTGTTAGCCATTTACTATATGACAAATAGTTGACCCACTCAAAAACGGGAATCAAACCCAAAATGAAATATCTTGATTCAATGAAATAGCTCGTTCACCAGGTAAAAATAGTGAACTAAATCCAAAATTGAACACCTCAATCGAATATCATGTTGTACAATATTATAGTACTCCATGAACATGTTAAAAGTCAAATTAATGAACTTGTTTGATATACGCATATATCCGTTCATGTGTGGATTGTAGACAACATGTTCTCCAATTTAAATATTTTAATGCAAGTTTATATTGAAACATGGTTTATATCAGTCTTTGATGGATAAAACGTGACCTCCCCCTCTCTCGGACTTCTGCTCTCTCTCTCTCTCTCTCTCTCTCTCTCTCACCGACAATCTTCAATTATGTCGCACGCATCCAACACACAAACCTTGTTGTTCCTCTCTCTTTCTCTCCATCTCTCTCTCTCTCTTTGTGTGTGTGCGCGGGGGGGGGGGGTGTTTCTAGTTCGCATGCATATATACTCCCTCTATAGGTCTCTCTCGCACACTATGTATGATTCTCTAGTCCAAGCTAGATATCTCGAGTGCACTCATTGTGCGCACACAAATTCCTTGGCTCGTTGCCCGTAACTCTCTCACACACCACTCTGTCGTCTCGGAGCTCTTCCCCCTCTCTCTCAAACCCTCCATCTACCTGGGTCACACATAGACATGCATATCTCACTCGTACTCGATAAGCCCATCAAAAATTTATCTCTGTCCCTCGTTCTCTCTCCATCTCACATGCACACACACACAATCTCTTGCCTAGCTAGCCACGTATGATGGTCTCTCACTCAATTGTAGGCACACGCAGTTCCCCCTATATGTATATGACTATGACTAGCTAATCTTAGTCTCCATCACAAACATGTGCATGGTCTATATCGATTTCTCTCGAGGCGTCTTTCTATCGCGCACGTACGTCCCTCGATCTCCCACCCATATAGTACCCTCATGATCTCGAGGGGGTCTCTCTACCACAAACACACCCTCTCGCCCTCCCCATGCGTCCATGTTCTCGATGTGTCCCTCTCGACCTTTGTTCCTTGTTGGCCAGACCTCTATTGGACATGTGCTATAGGGGTGTCTCTCTTTGTTGCAAACAATCACACACTAGCTATCTTCGTGTATCTCCTCGCCTCGCTTTTCTATCTCAGAGATACATGCGTGATATGTTCGCTTAAGAAACGAAAAAACACACACTCTTTCTAATTTATCGTTTGTTGTTACTTTATCTTTCACACACATACTCTTTTTGCACACTTACTCATTCTCCTTCACACGCACTTGATCCCTCTCGACTTAGGCACTCTTCTCGGTCCATAGCATATTGATTTATTGAAAAGTCAAACATCACAAAGTTTGACCATGTACGTGGAGAAAAACAATTACATCTGGAACGGCAAACATATACCATTAGATTCACCATGAGATGTAGTTTTGTATGATGTATCTTTGGTATTGAAGATATAAATAACATTTGTGTAAACCTGATCAAAGTTTCCAAAGTTTGACTTCTAAAAAAATTACATGCACTGCATTATCGAGCGGATGGAATATCTCTTTCCCCCTCTCAGCTATCTGACGCACCACTCAGCCTTATCGGGGCTCCTCAATCTCTCTCAAACTTTATATCTCCCTGGTTCACACATACACATGTCTCGCTCGCGCTATACATATAGACCCATCCAACACTCTCTGCCCTTGTTCTCTCTCTATGTGACACGCATCCCCTAATAAGTACCATAATCCCTCACTCCATCATAGGCGCAAGCACTCCCCCCTAAGTATGATTATCTCTCACTAGCCATCAGGAACACACGTATTGTCTCCTTCCATCCATACGTCTATCTCGATATCTCTCGGGGTATCTTCTATCGCGCACACACCTTGTCACTCAATCTCCCACCCATGTAGTCCCATCACAATCTCTAGGGGATCTCTCTATAACAAACATACACACTCTCCTCCCCATGTCTGCATTTTCTCCGTACGTCTCTCTCGACCTCTCTCCCTTATTTGTCAGACCCCTCTTGGCCACGTGCTAGGGGTCTTGCTCTCTCGGTTGCAAACGACCACACACTATCTCCTCACCTTGCTTCCGTTGTCGAAGATGCAAGTGTGATATGTTTGCATAAGACACACACGTTTTTTCTCGACTTTTATCGAGTGTTGTCCATGTCTCTTTCACACATGCACACACACTTTTTTCACTCACGCTTTCTATTTCTCTCTCTCTCTCTCTCTCTCTCTCTCTCTCTAGTTAGGGACTCTCTCACGTCCATAAGCATATGGATGTTTTGAAAAGTCAAACCTCAGAAAAGTTTGACCAGGTATATGTGGAGAAAAACATTTACATCTGGAAAGATCATTAGATTCATCACAACATGTACTTACTTCATACTATCACTTATCTTTGGTATTGTAGATATAAGTAATTTCTTTATAAACTTGGTCAAAGTTTCAAAAGTTTGACTTTTAAAAAATGTTGGAACTACATTATCGAACGTAGGGAGTAGCTCTTTCTCTCTCTCTGCTATATCTTACGGGCCTCCTCTCTCACAGGAACACTCTATGCCGATGGATTATATGATCACTGTGTCAGCGTATAGCTCCGTATATTGTTTAGTTGACCGGTCAACCAGTCCACATGATGCCTTGTCAGCTCGTGTTATGTATCTTCGTGTGCTGGCCCATGTGGCAGTGGGTGAAAATAAGTAAACTAGAGGCCCATCTGACACACGGTGAAGTAAGCAAAGTTGAAACCACTCGGGGTAGCACCCCGCACGCTAGTAAATTGAGGGCGCATTGATGACACACTTCTTCCGCGTGGAGGGCGCACTCGCGCACAATTCACCACTGCGCGGCGGCATGCACAGAAGGACGGACTCGCGCACACGCAGCACACAACACACACCAGCACACGTGTACGCCGGCGTCATCGCCGGTTGAGATGGACGGCGAGGCAGCCAACAAGCAGAGGCGGCTCGAGCCAAAACCGCATCCGGCGAGCCTGGACTTCATCAGCGGCCTCCCCGACGACATGTTGCTCGTCATCATCGGCCTCCTCCCCACCAAATCTGCCTTGCGGGCCGCCCTGCTCTCCCGGCGGTGGCGCCCTCTCTGGCGCCGCGTCCCCCTCAACCTCATTGTCGACAGCTGCCTATGCGACAGGGATTGCAAACACATGGCTGTAGTCTCCCAGATCCTTTCATCGCACCCTGGGCCAGCCAGACGCCTTGACATCCGCATGTTCAGTACCAACTGCAAGGTCCAACACAAGTTCGACGAGTGGTTCTTATCCCCCGCCCTAGATCAGCTCGAGGAGCTCAGCTTTGAAGCTGGACGATGTCGCTCTCTGCCGCCGTCCGTGGTCCACCTTGCACCAACGCTGCGGCGCGCCAACTTCAGCTCCTGCTATTTTCCCCAGATTAATGTCGCGCCGCCCTTCTTCTCCCTCAACTCAAGCAGCTCGACCTCTTCGACATTGTCATCTCGAAGAAGGCTATGGAGCACCTGCTCCGCATCTGTACTACGCTCGAGTACCTTCGTCTTGAGCAGATCCACGTGTTCATTAGCCTCCACATCGCCTCGACGAATCTCCGATGGATTTATGTGTCTTGCTGGCCCCGTAATAGGACATCAATTGGGAAGAGATCATTCCAGCTATTCCACGTTATGGTCATTGAGAATGCGCCTTTCCTTGAGAGATTGCTTGTATCGGATCTAGAAGGTCCAACAAAAATCACGGTCATTGACGCGCCGAAATTGACAGCGTTGGTGCACTCGTCTGCCAAATTTTCCGAACTCTTTATTGGATTCGTAATCGTTCAGGTACAACACTCATCTTCTCCTCCGTCTTCTTGAAATTCACATTTTTTAATTTCTTCTTGATGTATTTACGACCGTCTTCCAGAAAATGATTCCCACAAGCTTGACCAAGTATATGCGCACAGTGAAGATCTTGGAAATAAAACCTATCGCCCCCAATCTGGATCAAGTTGTTGGATTCCTTACATGCTTTCCGAGCACGGAGAAGCTACTGATCGAGGTGAAACTTCTTTCCTATTAGTAAACGGTAATCACAACGTAGCTCAATTTTTTTGTAATTTTCCCAAATTACGATGACAAGTGTAGTGTTCAAAACTGCATCTACGCACTGCACCGAAACAAATGTTTTTAGTATTTTTTCTCACGTGATCACCTGCATCGTTTTTTGTTGTACTACTATAGTAGCCTAGGCTAGTCATAGTGGAAAGTAACTTAGACTACTCCAGTAACTCTATGGTTACCCTAAGAGCAAGTACTACCTCCATCCTGGTTTACTCTTCCTATTTTGTAGTATCAAAATTTGACCATTGATTTAACTGACAAAATGTTAATGCATGTCACTAAGAACTATATCGTTGGATTCGTATTTGAACATAATTTCAAATGTTGTAATTTTTAGTGACATGCATTGGCATTTTCTTACATAAATATATGGTCAAATTTTATACTAAATAAGAGGTAGTACAAAAGTGGGCTATAACGGCCCTCCACTATGTAGGCCAAAACACGTGCCAAATTCACTTGTGAAGCATTTGGCATCGATGCCCCTCCATTGCTCACCAGGTGCCCCAATCTGGATCACCTACTTTGCTCCGATGCCAAATTAACTCACGCAATGAAAAAACACTTGCGTGGGAGAGAGAGAGAGAGGACTGAGGCAATAAAAAACACTTGTTTGGGAGAGTGAGAGGCTAGTGTAGTTGGTTTGATTGATTTGTTTATACATGTGGGTATGTGTGCACAGCGGTGCCAACTCTCTCACATCGCGAGAGCGGTGCCAAAATCTTCTGATTTGACATCGATGCGTATTTTGTGGCATACTTTTGCGAAATATGGCATCGGCCACATAGTGGAAGGCAACAAATGCCCAAGCTCTTCACGTACTCCTAGGTAAATGAGAGGAAAGAGAAAGAGAGAGAGAGAGAGAGAGAGAGAGAGAGAGAGAGAGAGAGTGAAAAAATATCACTAGCCAGCCAACCCTATCGTATGAGTGAATGATATTGGTACCTCTTGATACCACGACAATCTTATACATCCAGCTGCTCTAATATGTTCTCTTCTTTTGCAGATAAAAAAGACCTGAAAGTGAAAAATGTGCTGCACTATAACAATCTCATCGAATGCCTTGATCTCCATGTTACATAAATTGATTTGATCGACTATCGAGGCAGCACATCTGAGATTAAATTGACCAGGTTCTTTGTTCTGGAGGCAAGTGTGCTCAAGGTAATGTGGTTTGGCGTTCTCTGGCACAACAATGAATGGAGTGCTGATCACCGCAAGCGTCTAAGCCTAAATGATAAAGTCTTCGCAGAAGCTGAATTTGTTTTTGAAACATCAAGTGGCCAGAGACTCGAAAACTTATTTTTCCCATTAGTGACTTGTCAGGGCGGTGGATTTTAGTTTGTACGATAATGCTGCATCCACCTAAAGTAACGAAAGTTCTTACGTAAACTTCCTAGTAATTCCCTCTTCGTAGGTGCAACATTACTCCTAACATTTGTAATATCAGTTTGAAACTTGTAATATTGCCATGTCCTATTCCTACGTTTTCAAAATCCTGAGAATCAAACAAGTCCTGAGTTGGTGATGATGTTGTGCCTGCCATCTTTCACCAATCGCCGTTAGATCTAGATCTGACGCATACAAACCAAACTTCTCCAGTTTTGCAAAAAGATGCTCGCACTTGTTCCCTATTTACAAACAACTCCTTGTCTCTCACAATCAGCCTTATCTCCTCCCCACCACATCTAGAAGGCCATGGAAAAATCTGGCGCGATGGCCGCTGCCGGCGCCGTCCACCCCCCAATCTTGGTGTTCCGTGCAATGCACGGGCATCTACGCACGGCAAATTATGTCGAACACGGCTAGTTGTAAGCAGGATAGGTCTACAGCCATGATGATAGTGACTACAGACGGTGCGGCTGACTATGGTATGCCGAACACGACGCCTATACTCAGGTGTCATCTCCAGAGTAGGGTCTTGTCACTTCACTGTGAGGAGCAGCACGTAATAATTTGGCCAACGGGTAGTACAGTGCTACTACATTGGTAGTACTACTACTACTAGTACTAGCACCACCGTCTGGATTTAGTAGTACTACCACGTCCATCTGGATTTAGTATTTCTAGCAATATCTAGTAATGCACGTCACAAAAAATGTAGTACTCCCTCTGTAAATAAATACATGGTGTATTGTATTATTCCTATCGGTGATATAACTTAATGTCTTTTTGCTACTTAATAGGATTACATGCAATTAACTAACCACTGCATGTGATGTCTGGTACTCCATGAAAGCATGCACGGGCACGGAGGGGGACGCAACTTCATTGACTTACTGCACCTGCCTTTGGGTGTATGACACGTGGGCCAACAGGTGGCTGGCCAACCTGTCATACAGCCAAAGGCAAGTGCAGTAGAGGGGCGAGGAGTAGATGGCCAACACGCACGTGAATTCAGCGCTGTCTGCACTTCTCATATAAAGGCCCCCGCCAGTCCAATCTACGAAATCCTACGCACCCAAGGGCAAGAGTGATCACTCCAATCGCAAGATCAGTTGACCAGAAGCTAGACCCATGGAGGCGATGAGCGCGAGCATCAGCCGGCTGTGCCAGATTGTCACGACGCTGGCCTGCGGCCCGGCACCGAGGAATGTATCCAGGTAGTGCTTTAGGCTGCCAGGGCGAGGGGCCGCTTGGACGACAACTTCGTCTCCTTGTTGGACGAGGTCCTCGTCGGCTTCCTCGACAAGTTCACCGTCGTCAAGAAGCTCGCGGATGACCTTGACGTACGCCTCCAGCCCATGCGCCCAGGCTCTGCGATGCCTGCCACCCTCAACGGCCTCTATGGTGACAACCTCTTCGACGCACTGGTGGCCTTGCGACTGCCCGCCGTCGTGCCAGAGAATGTCCACCTCGAGGTCGCGCTTGCCGCGCAACGCGTGGCGCACCAAGACACCATCGACATAATCACCCACGTCTACGCACAAATCATCCACAAGGACTACTACATGCAAGAGGGGGACGATAGGACGCTGGCCTTCTTGGACCGCAGGGCAACCTTGGATAGCATTGTTCAGAAGCACGTTGAGCTTGCCGCCAATGCCGCTGCTCCTCACACGTCGATTGGTGACCCGGTGCACTAGGGCGTGAGGATGCCGTTGATGGATCCGTATGTATCTTTATCTTTCCATCAAATCCATGTAGTAGTATATGGTACTACTAGTAATTATCTTACCTTTCGCATCAACTTCATAATTTTCCTACATACTCCATGCATGAACCGCGGCAGAACCAAACTTCTCATTACTCTAGGGAAAATCGTTATTTCTATCTATTGGTCGCGCCATGGAGCAGAACCAAATTTTACAAGTTACAAGTTCAAAAGGAAAAGCCTACTATGTTCGCGTCGCACCCCCACACGGTTGGTCCGGCACGCCGCTCAAGGGGGAATGTGTGCCGTGTTGCATTTTCACTTACAAGTGGGACCGCAGTTGAGCAAACCGACTATGGACAAACCCCCATCCCGCCCACCACGCGATGGCTGAGAAAACAGGAGGGAGAAGAGATGGATGTAGCGCGGACTCCAAGAAAATTGGTGTCGGATGGGACTCGTGTGGGTGGCGTGTGCCGTACTGCTAGACATGAATGCTAATTATGGCCCATGCCACCCCACTATATCGAGGTGCTGGTTACGTAGAACAAATTTCCTAGAGTCCGTGCTCAACCCTCCTCTAGCTCTCTTCTCAGCCAGCCAGCAGACGCGCGGAGCCCATCGCCTGTTTGCTCATATGCGGTCCCACATGTCCGTGAAAACACAAGAGGACCCACTGAACCTGCACATCTTTCACCTCGACGTGCTGGTGATGAAAAACAAATCCAATAAAGATCTTCGGTAGCCACTTTTGGAGTTACTCAAGAGTAGTAAGATTCTATTTACATTTTAACCCAAGATGCACATCACGTGGCTTCAACTACCACTCTGTTTTCTTTCATGACACGACCTGGATGCTGGATGTCCCACGTGTCGGCAAAAGGAGGAAGAACTCGACCAAATCTTCGGTTGTGCTCTCGGATTAGACTAGTTGTTCTAACTTAAAATTTTATTGTGCAGAATGGATGCAAGTTTTGGTATTGGGAAGAAGAGTACAACGATATATTGATAGAGCGCAATTTAGTAGATGCTCTAGCACTTTTAGCTAGCATAGAGGCTAGAGATGAGACTAGTGCACTTGTTGATAGAATAGATGCTAGACACTTCTACTTCTTTACACTCGAAGAAGAAATAAGCACGTGGGATCGAGCCTCCGCAGATCAAAAATGAATGTATCGAGAAGGCACTAATCCAACATACAGGAGCAGTTATGGAAGTTGGATATCTTCTAAAATGTATTCTCGTGGTTCTTGTTTTTCTAGTCAAAATTTTGGTGATGTATTTCCATGTACCAAAAAGTCAATGATGAAAAAAAGATATGTGTTTGCAAATAAAAATGTACGCGGCCAGGATGCGTCCACGCGTTCGGCACACAGCCATCGCATCCGAGAAATGGCCCGGACACAATCTCATTGCCCTACCCAAACGGACAGAATCCGGGCAAAACGGAGGTCCGTTTGGGGTCGTGCATTGGAGTTGGCCTTACAAGTGGGACCAGTGTTGAGGAAACCGACTATCGGCAAACCCCCACCTCGCCTGCCGCGCGATGGCTGAGTTAGAGAAACGACGAGGTTGAAGAGATTGCCGTAGCATGGACTCCACCAAATATGGTGTCAGATGGAAGTCGTGCTGGTGGCGTGTGCCGTACTCCTAGACGTGAATGCTTGTTCTGGCCCATGCCATCCTACTACTCCTACTACTTTTACTAGTAGTATCGAGGATTCGAGATGCTGGTTACGTACAGCGAACACATTAACATATGGCCCACCTCACACTGTGGCCAAATTTCCTGGAGTCTGTGCTAGGTTAAAAAGTATTCTTTGTGAGGATGGGTTGCTAGTCTCAAGTTTGAAACTTGTTGTATTACGTACGTAGACGTAGAGATAGTGCAGCATGTGAAGCTAGTACAAATAGTGTACTATTGTTGATTGGCCTCATCCGATAACCTGTTGCAATGCACATACAATTATGTATTCGGAAAATATATGTTTTCCTCGTCGCAGCACCCACTCAGAGAAGTGACTCGAAAGCCATTCATAAATTTAGTAAGTTTATCACAGGCATATCATTTTATTACCTACAACAGGTCATCAACCCACAACGATAACGATGATACATTATAAATACTAAAGTTTTCATCACACAACAAATAACAAGCAATGAAATGAACTTCAACTCAACCAATCCTCGGTGTTGGAAACGCTTGGTTTGAACCACAAGTGATTCTCTGGGAAGGGCCAACTAGTGTCAATCTCGAGACCAACGCAAGGCTGATCCTCCAGGCTGAAGCGGCCTACTATATCACGACCAGGGAAGGGAGCCACCGCAATGTCCGACGTATAGATACAGTTGCTTCTCATAAATGGTAGTAACGTTGTGTCAACAGCAGTTGGATCGCCTTTCACCATCATTGGATAGTTTTGTCCAAGGAAGAGCGAGTTTGCTCCAAGACTATCAATACTGTACTAGGGAGAAGGTGTTGGCGCTAGCACACTAGTATCCATCCCGAATACCATGCAACGGGTGTTGGAATAGGTCCAAAGAGTGCGACCATGGGAGACAACACCTGCTCCCTCAGTAGTAACATCGGCAGTGGGCTGTATACAGACAAGAAGTGGTGATCCATTGGAATTAGTTGCCAGCCGCCAGTGAGCATATGGGCCCTGCTCGTTGATACGTCTCCAACGTATCTATAATTTTTTATTGTTCCATGCTATTACTTATGATGTTTTGGATGTTTAATGGGCTTTGTTATACACTTTTATATTATTTTTGGGACTAACCTACTAACCCAAAGGCCCAGTCCAGATTGTTGTTTTTTGCCTGTTTTAGGGTTTTACAGAAAAGGAATATCAAACGGAGTCCAAACGGAATGAAACCTACGGGAGAGATATTTTTTGAGCAAAATACGCACGGGAGACTTGAGAACCACGGAGTAGGGCAGACGTGGCGTCCATGAGGGTGGGGGGCGCCCCCCCTATAGGGCACGCCCCCCTGCCTCATGGGCACCCCGTTTGGCCCCCGGTGCCCTCCTTCCTCCCATATATACCTACATACCCCGAAACCATCAGAACAATAGAGAAAACCCTAGTTCCACCGCCGCAACCTTCTGTTCCCGTGAGATCCCATCTTGGGGCCTGTTCCGGAGCTCCGCCGGAGGGGGGATCTACCATGGAGTGCTTCTACATCATCATCATCGCCTCACCATGAGTTGTGAGTAGTTTACCACACACCTTCGTGTCCACAGCTAGTATCTAGATGGCTTCTTCTCTTTCTTTGGATCTCAATACCAAGTTCTCCTCGGTCTTCGAGGAGATCTATTCGATGTAATCTCTTTTTGCGGTGTGTTTGTCGAGATCCGATGAACTATGGGTTTATGATCAAGATTATCTATGAGAAATATTTGGTTCTTTTCTGAACTCTTTATGTATGATTATAATATCCTTGCAATTCTCTTCGAATTATCGGTTTGGTTTGGCCTACTAGATCTATAGTTCTTGCAATGGGAGAAGTGCTTGGCTTTGGGTTCAACCTTGCGGTGTCCTTTCCCAGTGACAGTAGGGGCAGTAAGGCACGTATTGTATTGTTGCCATCGAGGATAAAAAGATGGGGTTTATATCACTATGTTTGAGTTTATCCCTCTACATCATGTCATCTTGCTTAAGGCGTTACTCTGTTCTTATGAACTTAATACTCTAGATGCATGCTGGATAGCGGTCGATGTGTGGAGTAATAGTAGTAGATGCATAATCGTTCGGTCTACTTGTCTCGGACGTGATGCCTATATACAATGATCATGCCTAGATAGTCTCATAATTATTCACTTTTCTATCAATTGCTCGACAGTAATTTGTTTACCCGCCGTAGAATATCAGTATCATGAGAGAAGCCACTAGAGAAAACTATGGCCCTCGGGTCTATTCTCAACATATCAATCTACAATCTACTTTACTTTTCCGCTTTTACTTTCTGTTCTTATAACCAAAAATATCAAACTATCATCTCTATCAGATCTCACTTTCGTAAGTGACCGTAAAGGGATTGACAACCCCTTATCACGTTGGCTGCGAAGTTCTTATTTGATTGTGCAGTTGCGAGGGATTTGCGCGTGTCTCCTACTGGATTGATACCTTGGTTCTCAAAAACTGAAGGAAATACTTACGCTACTGTGCTGCATCACCCTTTCCTCTTCGAGGGAATACAACGCAAGCTCGAGAAGTAGCAAGAAGAATTTCTGGCGCCGTTGCCGGGGAGGCTTACACAAAAGTCATATACCAAGTATCTATCACAAACCCTTATCCTTCGCATTACATTTTTGGAATCCCGTTTTCCTCTCCCCCACTTCACCCTTGCCGTTTTATTTGCCCTTCTTCTGCCGTGTGTTTATCGTTCGCTTGCTTATTGTTTGCTTGTGTGTGTTGGATTGCTTGCTTGTCACTATTGCTCAAAACAATACCAAATTGTGTGATTCATCCAATACCAACAATAATGATTTTATTAGCACTCCGATTGCTCCTATTACCGATGTTGAATCTTGTGAGATCAATGCTGCTCTTTTGAATCTTGTTATGAAAGATCAATTTTCCGGCCTTCATAGTGAAGATGCCGCTACCGATCTAAATAACTTTGTTGATTTGTGTGATATGCAAAAGAAAAAGGATACGGATAATGATATTGTTAAATTGAAGTTATTTCTGTTTTCACTTAGAGATCGTGCTAAAACTTGGTTTTCCTCTTTGCCTAGAAATAGTATTGATTCGTGGAATAAGTGCAAAGATGCTTTTATCTCTAAGTATTTCCCTCCTGCTAAGATCATCTCTCTTAGAAACGATATTATGAATTTTAAGCAACTAGATCATGAGCATGTTGCACAAGCTTGGGAGAGAACGAAATTAATGATACGTAATTACCCTACACATGGTTTGAACTTATGGATGATTATTCAAAACTTTTATGCTGGCTTGAATTTTGCTTCTAGAAATCTTTTAGATTCAGCCGCAGGAGGCACTTTCATGGAAACTACCTTAGGAGAAGCTACCAGACTCCAAGATAATATTATGGTTAATTATTCTCAATGGGACACCGAAAGATCTACTCGTAAAAAAGTGCATGCTATTGAAGAGATTAGTGTTTTGAGTGGAAAGATGGATGAACTTATGAAATTATTTGCTGCTAAGAGTGCTTCTTCTGATCCTAATGATATGCCTCTGTCTACTTTGATTGAAAATAACAATGAATCTTTGGATGTGAATTTTGTTGGTAGGAATAATTTTGGTAACAATGCTTATAGAGGGAACTTTAATCCTAGGCCTTTTCCTAGTTATTCCTCTAATAATTATGGTAATTCCTACAACAACTCTTATGGAAAGATGCCCTCAGAATTTGAAACTAGTGTTAAGGAGTTTATGATTTCGCAAAAGAATTTCAATGCTATGTTTGAAGAAAAATTGCTTAAGATTGATGAATTGGCTAGAAGTATGGATAGAATTACTCTTGATGTTGATTCTTTAAAACTTAGATCTATCCCACCTAAGCATGATATCAATGAGTCTCTCAAATCCATGAGAATTTCCATTGATGAATGCAAAGAAAGAACCACTAGGATGCATGCTAAAAGAGAGAATTATATAAAAGCGTGTTCTTCTATTTATTATGAAAATAAAGATGAAGATCTGAAAGTTATTGATGTGTCTCCTATTAGATCCTTTTTTTCTAGTATAAATCTTGATGAAGATAGGATTGGAGATGATTCTACTTTAAGGTGTCCCAATGATTCGGAGTTTTTAAATCTTGATGCTAAAATAGTTAAAAGTGGGAGTGAAGAGATTAAAATTTTTCATAGTGATGAACCCACTAATTTGGATTTCAAGGGATTCAATTATGATAATTTCTCTTTGATTGATTGTATTTCCTTGTTGCAATCCGTACTAAACTCTCCGCATGATTATAGTCAAAATAAAGCTTTTACCAAACACATAGTTGATGCTTCGATGCAATCTTATGAAGAAAAACTTGAGTTAGAAGTTTCTATCCCTAGAAATCTTTATGATGAGTGGGAACCTACTATCAAAATAAAAATTAAAGATCATGAATGCTTTGCTTTGTGTGATTTGGGTGCAAGTGTCTCCACTATCCCAAAAACCTTGTGTGGTTTGCTAGGGTTCCATGAGCTTGATGATTGTTCTTTAAATTTGCATCTTGCGGATTCCACTATTAAGAAACCTATGGGAAGGATTAATGATGTTCTTATTGTTGCCAATAGGAATTACGTGCCCATAGATTTCATTGTTCTTGATATAGATTGCAATCCTTCATGTCCTATTATTCTTGGTAGACCTTTCCTTAGAACGATTGGTGCAATTATTGATATGAAGGAAGGAAATATTAGATTCCAATTTCCGTTAAGGAAAGGCATGGAACACTTTCCTAAAAAGAAAATCAAAATGCCATATGAATCTATTATGAGAGCCATTGCCTTCCAAAGATGGCAATACCTAGATCTATCCATGTATCGTGCCTAGCTAGGGGCGTAAAACGATAGTGCTTGTTGGGAGGCAACCCAATTTTTTTCCTTCTGTTTAGGAATAAATATTGCATCTATCTTCTGTTTAGATGTGGTTTTGTGTTTTAATTAGTGTTTGTGCCAAGTAGAACCTTTGGGAAGACTTGTGTGAAGTTTATATGATCTTGCTGTGAAAAACAGAATCGTTAGCGCTCACTAGAATGGTCACCAGATTTTACTGGAGCGTGCTATTTAGTTGATTCTTTTTGCAGATGATTAATAGACAAATTCCTCACGTTTACCAATTTATTTCAATTTTTTTGGAGTTACAGAAGTATGCGAAAACTGCAGATTACTACAGACTGTTCTGTTTTTGACAGATTCTGTTTTTCGTGTGTTGTTTGCTTATTTCAATGCATCTATGAGTAGTATTGGGAAGTATGAATCATAGAGAAGTTGGAATACAGTAGGTTTAACAGCAATATAAACAAAGAATTAATTCATTGCAGTACCTTTGAGTAGTGGTTTGATTTCTTATACTAACGGAGATCACGAGATTTTTGTCTAAGTTTTGTGCTGTGAAGTTTTCAAGTTTTGAGTATTGCTTTGATGGACTATGGAACAAAGAGTGGAAAGAGCCTAAGCTTGGGGATGCCCAAGGCACCCCAAGGTAAAATTCAAGGACAACCAAAAGCCTAAGCTTGGGGATGCCCCGGGAAGGCATCCCCTCTTTCGTCTTCATCCATCGGTAACTATACTCGGAGCTATATTTTTATTCACCACATGATATGTGTTTTACTTGGAGCGTCTTGTATAATTTGAGTCTTTGCTTGTTAGTTTGCCACAATTATCCTTGCCGGACACACCTATTTGAGAGAGTTAAATATGGCCTAGGAATTGATGGAACACTCTATGTGCTTCACTTATATCTTTTTAGTTGAATAGTTTTTGCTCTAGTGCTTCACTTATATCTTTTAGAGCACGGTGGTAATTGTATTTTGTAGAAATTGTTGATCTCTCATGCTTCACTTATATCCATTTGAGAGTCTATTAAAATAGCATGGTAATGTGCTTTGGCTATAAAACTAGTCTTCACATGATAGACATTCAATATCAATGTAGTAAAAACTTTCACACTAAGTGCATTGAATATGATGAGAAGTTGGATGCTTGATAATTGTTTTGAGATATGAGGATAGTGATATTAGAGTCATGCTAGTGGAGTTATTATGAAATTGAGAAATGCTTGTGTTAAAGTTAGTGATTCCCATAGCATGCACGTAGGGTGAACCGCTATGTGACGAAGTTAGAGCATGAGGTATTTGTAAAGTGTCAACCTTTGTGTGGAGGTCGGGGGCACGCGATGGTTAAATCCTACCAACCTTCCACCTAGGAGCATGCGTTTATTACTTTGTTTTGATGACTCGTAGATTTTTGCAATAAGTATATGAGTTCTTATGACTAATTTTGAGTCCATGGATTATACGCACTCTCACCCTTCCACCATTGCTATCCTCTCTTGTATCGCGCAACTTTTGCCGGTACCATACACCCACTATATATCCTTCCTCAAAACAGCCACCATATATCCTTCCTCAAAACAGCCACCATACCTGCCTATCATGGCATTTCCATAGCCATTCTGAGATATATTGCCATGCAACTTTCAACTGTTCCTTTCATATGACACGCTTCATATTGTCATACTGCCATGCATGATCATGTAGTTGACATCATATTTGTGGCAAAGCCACCATGCATAATTTTTCATACATGTCACCCTTGATTCATTGCACATCCCGGTACACCGCCGGAGGCATTCATATAGAGTCATACTTTGTTTTAGTATCGAGTTGTAATTCAATAAAAGTGTGATGATCATCATTATTAGAGCATTGTCCCATGTGAGGAAAGGCTAAATCAAGAAAACCCCTCCAAAAAAAGGAAAGGCCAAAGAAAAAAAGAAAGGCCAAAAAAAGAAAAGAAAATAAAAGAAAAGAAAGGAAAAAAGGGGGACAATTGCTACTATCTTTTTCCACACTTGTGCTTCAAAGTAGCACCATGTTCTTCATGATAGAGAGTCTCATGTTTAGTCACTTTCATATACTAGTGGGAATTTTCATTATAGAACTTGGCTTGTATATTCCAACGATGGGCTTCCTCAAATGCCCTAGGTCTTCATGAGCAAGCAAGTTGGATGCACACCCACTTAGTTTATTTTGGTGAGCCTTCATACATTTTTAGCTGCATCCGTTCCATGGAAATCCCTACTCACTCACATTTATATCTATTGATAGGCATCTCCATAGCCCATTGATACACCTAGTTGCTGTGAGACTATCTCCTTCCTTTTTGTCTTCTCCATAACCACCTCTCTATTCCACACATAGTGCTATGTCCATGGCTCATGCTCATGTATTGCGTGAAAGATGAAAGGTTTGAAAGAATAGAGTATGAAAACAAGTGCTTGGCTGAAACCGGGGTTGTGCATGATATGAATATTTTGTGTGATGAAGAGGGGGCATAGCCAGACTATATGATTTTGTAGGGATAACTTTCTTTAGCCATAGTATTTTGAGCAGACATGATTGCTTTGTTAGTATGCTTGAAGTATTATTATTTCTTATGTCAATATAGACTTTTGTCTTGAATCTTTCAGATCCAAACATTCATGCCACAATTAAGAGAATTACATTGAAAAACTATGTTGGTTAGCATTCCACATCAAAAATTCTGTTTTTATCATTTACCTACTCGAGGACGAGCAGGAATTAAGCTTGGGAATGCTTGATACGTCTCCAACGTATCTATAATTTTTTATTGTTCCATGCTATTATTTATGATGTTTTGGATGTTTAATGGGCTTTGTTATCCACTTTTATATTATTTTTGGGATTAACCTACTAACCCAAAGGCCCAGTCCAGATTGCTGTTTTTTGCCTGTTTTAGGGTTTTACAGAAAAGGAATATCAAACGGAGTCCAAACGGAATGAAACCTTCGGGAGAGATATTTTTGGAGCAAAATACGCACGGGAGACTTGAGAACCATGGAGTAGGGCTGACATGGCATCCACGAGGGTGGGGGGCACCCCCCTATAGGGCGTGCCCCTGCCTCGTGGGCACCCCGTCTAGCCCCCGGTGCCATCCTTCCTCCTATATATACCTACATACCCCAAAACCATCAGAACAACAGAGAAAACCCTAGTTCCACCACCGCAACCTTCTGTTCCCGTGAGATCCCATCTTGGGGCCTGTTCCGGAGCTCCGCCGGAGGGGGGATCTACCACGGAGTGCTTCTACATCATCATCACCGCCTCACCATGAATTGTGAGTAGTTTACCACAGACCTTCGGGTCCATAGCTAGTATCTAAATGGCTTCTTCTCTCTCTTTGGATCTCAATACCAAGTTCTCCTCGGTCTTCGAGGAGATCTATTCGATGTAATCTCTTTTTGCGGTGTGTTTGTCGAGATCCGATGAATTGTGGGTTTATGATCAAGATTATCTATGAGGAATATTTGGTTCTTTTCTGAACTCTTTATGTATGATTATAATATCCTTGCAAGTTCCTTTGAATTTTTGGTTTGGTTTGGCCTACTAGATCTATAGTTCTTGCAATGGGAGAAGTGCTTGGCTTTGGGTTCAATCTTGCGGTGTCCTTTCCCAGTGACAGTATGTAATGCCCAGGATGGGACTATACCTCCTACGTGTCGAGGCACGACTTAAAGGTATAAGCCCATTCTGGAATGATCTCAAGTTTGGTATCTTTGCACGACTCAGGTAAAAGAGGGATGAAAATGCAAAAGGAGATAGTTGGCTTACACTCGCCACTTCACACAATACAGTACATAAGCAAAACATCATTCAAAACATCACAACCCGACTACGGGCGAAGATCCAAAAGAAAGATACCAAAACATAAAGCCACAGGTCCGAATTGCCCCTAGTAGAAACCACTTCTGATCGTCGAAACACGTCACAAACATACGGCCACTCTCTTCATCGAGCTCCCAATGAAGTACTTGAACCATCTTCTGCATCAAACTCGGCTGAACCTACATCTGGTGTTGTAGTATATGTGAGCCACGAGGACTCAGCAATCCCATAACCATGGGTATCAAGACTAGCAAAGCTTTATGGGTAGGAAGAGGTAAAGTGGTGAGGTTGCAGCAGCGGCTAAGCATAATATGGTGGCTAGCTTACGAGTACAAGAATGAGATGAGCATCTACGCAAACGGTCGCAACTAGTAGTGATCGCTAAAGATCCTAAACTACATACGAGTCAAACATAACCCCACCGTGTTCTCTTGTCAAAGTGACAAGAGACAGTCACGGTTACTCACACAGTTGTGTGTTTTACTTCGGATCCTCTGTCAAGTTTTCTACAACCGGACATTAACAAATTCCAATCTGCCACATAACCGCGGGCACGGCTTTCGAAAGATCATAACCCTGCAGGGGTGTCCCAACTTAGCCCATCACAAGCTCTCACGATTAACTAAAGTTATAAATATAATATCATCACCCCTTATCTTAGGGAAATTCGATCAGGCTCGGCATCCCGGTGCACAAGACATTCGGCAATGGTAAAACAAGTCCAGCAAGACCTCCCGGCGTGCCGACACCCTGATAGTAGCCGCGCGTATCTCGTCTCAGGCCACAACCGGATAGGTGATCCTACGAGTAAAACCAAACCTCGAGTTTCCCCATGGTGGCCCCGCAGTCTCCCCGTTTGGGACCAACACCATCAGCACTGGCCCCCCTGCTATGTAGAAAGAATACCCGGGGACGCGACCCCCTATGCAAATTTAATTAATTAATTAAGTTGTTATTATGAGGCAAATTAAAACCAATGTTGGGCCTTGCTGGAGGAGTTTTATTCAAAGACGAACTGTCAAGGGGTCCCCATCCACCCACCGTGTAAGGAACGCAAAATCAAGGAACATAATGCCGGTTTATCGGCGCCTAAGGTGGCATGAGTGGAACAAAACACCGAGCAAAAGGCCAAGCCTTCCACCCGTGCCCAGTATATAGGTGTGTTAATAATAATAATAATAATAGATACTGTGATATTCCAACAACAAGTTCCCTCCTGGAACGATCTTCATCTTCACCTACAACTAACAACGCTATCAGAGGGGCTGAGCAAGCGGGTAACATAGCCAAAAAGTGGTTTTCTTAGGAAGGTGTCAAATGTTAGAGGTTTCATGGCAACAAGGAGAGGGCTGACAATAAAAGATCGGTAGCGCAACATGTAACGATAGCATCGAGACAACTAAGCATGGCAATGGTAGTAAAGGTATCCAAGGGTATGCTCATCTTGCCTGGGATTCCGCAAGGGAGAAGAACGGTTCCATGAAGTAGACGGAGCAACATAGTCGAGCGAAACCTCACAACTCCGGTACAAAACCGAAGCTAACAAGAGAAGCAACCGGAAAGAAGCAAACAACACGGTAAACACACAAGCATAAACATGGCATACGATGCACATCCAAGTATGATGCATGTCCGGTTTAAATATGCATGGCATGGCAATGTGCACAAACAAAACTACAAGTTAAGTGGAGCTCAATATGCAACGAGTTGCATATTGACGAAACACCACATGTTATTTATTTAGTTGACTCTCGTTTATTTACAAGACAAGATTAAATGTTTTTAACATAGCAAGAGGTGAAACAAAAGTAAACTACCTATCTAGGCAATTTAAAAGAGGCCGGAAATACCAACAACAATTCCGGGAAAATCCCCATAACCATGTTTAGCAATTTTAAGCAAACAACAATCACACATTTTAATGTTGTTAATATGATGCGGATGACATGATCAAGTTTATGCAATTTTATTAAAAGTGAACATGAAGAGATAAGGAGTATATGTCACTGTGGTGGAAAGAAAGGGTGCCACGGCAACGATCCGAAAATGATGCACGGCAACATCTCGGTTCCGGTAACTCGTTGAGAGACCGGTGCAAAAGATGACGGAGAGCGAGTCGAACAAGATGAAAAGGTGGGGTGATCCCGTCACCGGGTTCCCACGAGTCGGCGACGAGGCAACCGAGGAGCATGACAAAAGACGAAACGGGCACGGTGCATACAAGGGAAACATCTCATACAACACGAGCATTCCACGGGTCATCGTCTCGGGGTATACCTTCGAAGCGTTCGTTTCGGGGCGGAACGAGTCGTCGAGGGAAGTAGTGGAAGTAGACGTTCTCGAGGCGGACGTTGTCGAAGTTGTCGTTCACGTTGCCAAAAGGAAGTAGTCGTTCACGGTGACGGTAGTGGAAGTAGTCGTTCACGTTCATCGGTAGGGGTACTTGTCGCATCACCGATCGTAGAGGTACTTGTCGTCCATGTGGTCTCCGAGAAACTTGACGGACCGGTTGCTCCGAGACCTCAGTCCTCATGCTACTTGCCGAAATCCAAGAGGGTCTTGGCGGGATCCATAACAACACAAAAGGGCCTCGGTTGATTGTTCAAAAGGACACGATGAACTGGTTGCCTCCGATGGCAACAAGGTTCGCAGATCGGGTGCTCGTAGAGTGGAAGAAGCAGGGCAAGGGCAGCAGAAGTTTGTAGGCCGGCGTGGGGCTCACCAGAGCATCCGGTGCTCGGGGTGGCTGAAGTTTGGTGCAGGGGCGTACTGCAGGAGGCAGGCGTCGAGCAGGTCAGCCAACACGGGGGCTCGCGCTGCTCCCGTCGGTCATCAAAGGCGGCGGCGCCATATTGCACCCGAGGGACGCCATGGAGGTCGGGATCCGTGGATCCGGTGGAGATCGAGGCAAGGGCAGGTACTTGGCGGGGCAGGAGGCTGTAGAGGCGCGGATGAGGAGCCGGAGGGTGGCGCGGCTACGAGGAGGAGGGAGCGGGGCGCTGCGGCGCTGGGGCTCCAGGCGGCGATGAGGAAGGAAAAGGGTCGGGGGATCGAGCAGGGTGGCGATGGGTTCGGGCGAGAGAAGGGAGATGGGATCGGGCTGCGAGGGAACGAGGGGTGGCGGCGGTGTAGGGAGAGAGCGAGGGGGAGTCGAATCGGGCCAGCTAGGGTTAGGTGCGAGGGAGTGGCGGCTGGGCCTGATGGGCTTCCCTCCTCTTTTCTCTTCTCCCATTCCCAATTACAGAAAATAGCCATGAAGAAAATGCGAAGAAAGGAAGGGTTTGAAACAGAATTTGGACATGGGTTTAATTTTCCCGGACTCATAAAAATGAGCTTGATCCAAGAAAATAGGAATGAACATGGACGTGACGATGATTTCAAACTCGTTTGAATTTAATTCAAATGAGTTTGAGAACGAAGAGGTTAAATGGTATGTCCAAAATAAGGTTGAGAATTTTTGATGGAGCTCGGGAAAATGACAAAAGGATTTATGGGCAAAGTTTGAGATCAAGAATTGAGATACAAAAGGCATGGAGAATATTATGCAAGTGTGTTATGGTGATTCCGAAACAATGGAATAATTATATAGCTCCATATATTAGGAGGATATGTTATAAAGAGAAGTCACACTTCCCTCGATTTAAATGGACCGAAGGTCCACACAATTTATTTAGGTTGAGACGCAAAAGATTAAAGACATGATGGCATGATGACATGATGCAATGCAAAATAAATAACACAAGCACAGAAAGAAACACACAGGAGAACCCGGAACATCTGGAATCTCTGGAATCTTCTGGGACGTCGGTCTTCGGGCGTCACAACTCTCCCACACTAACAGAGGATCTCGACCCGAGATCCTAGAGATGGCACCGGGTAGAAACGGAAGAGGAAGAGGTAAAACAAAGTTGCTTCTTTGACAAACGAGTGAAACCTCGAACCTTGAGTGGTTAAACAATCTTGAAAGAAAGAATACAACGGAGATGAACGAAGTTAAGAGCACTCCGGTAAAAGGAGGAACATTGAACATTATGAGAACCTTGTAGGTTGAAAGACTTGAAACAAGAGCTCACGGAGGACGAAAGAATTTCAAAACCACTCCGGTTAACCAAGATTGAGAAGGAATAAGAACGAAATAATTTGGATAGTACTCCGTCTGAAAATGTAAGGAATTGAACATGAACTTGCCAAGTTGGGATGATACTTGATGAAAACAACAACACACAGCCTCCGGGACAATTAAAAGAATGGCACAAGGGGTAAGAAAGATTCATACAGCACTCCGGTTAAAAGACAGGCAAAACTTGATAAGATGAGAGAATTTGAATGAAGAATACCACACTCCGGTTAAATGATAAGCAACGGAAAGAACATGATCTCGATAAAACAATATGATGGTTTGGAGAGAGCAACATCACAATGCCTCCGGAATGAAAGAATAGCATATAAATCAACGAAAGAAATGAAGGGAGAAGAAAAATGACAACTTCTTCCACAAATGAATTAGGAAATCCTCCTTACAAAGAAGGGTTGAATGGGGTTGATGGAAAAATCAACAACGAAACGAATAAGCTTGATGTGGGCTTATGGAAAACATCTCAAAACTATAAGGTGACAACCGGCCACTGACGAAAACATTTGAATGGATTGAGATCAACAAGGAGACGAAAAACTTATTTCACCGGAATGATAAATGAAGAACTTGGGTCATTTATAAGCACCATAAATAGCAACAATCCTTAGGGAAAGCTTATAGGTGAAATACAACCCAAGATAACTCCAAGAGATAAAAAATGAGGGGTTGAAAGGATCTCCTAAAGAGAAAGAAATGATGGTTTTAAATATCTCATTCTTGATAACTTGTGAATCATGAAACATGAAGGAATTGTCAAGAATGACATAACACCATCTAAAAGATAAGGAAGAAAGAATTGCAATTGGAAAGCATGATGAAGAATGCTTGAGCTCCAACAAGAATCTCGATGAAGACTTCGAGGATGAATCAAAACATGAGAACCACCATGAAGAACTCCGGTCACTACTAGGAAAAGGGCTATAGATGGAATTGATACTAATGGCGCACCAGACAAGCAGTGCGCCATTACTAGTTGTAACTAGTAATGGCGCACCAGCAGTAAAGTGCGCCATTAATGTTCTTTTTTTAATTATATTTTTTATTCTTTTTTTTACAAAACTACTAATGGCGCACTGTTCCACAGTGCGCCATTACTAGTTTAAACTAGTAATGGCGCACTATGGGACAGTGCGCCATTAGTATTGTTTTTTTTCAAAACTAGTAATGGCGCACTAACTGAAGATGCGCCATTAGTAACCTTGGTTACTAATGGCGCATTTATAGTCGGTGCACCATTAGTAAGTGGGCAGCAACAAGATATTTTGGACAGCCTCTCCTACCCACACTCACTTTCTCCCCACTTCATTCTCTCCACCTCCTCCTTGTCTCGGGTCCCTCCTCTTTTTCACCTCATTTCCACCATAGATTCATTCAAATTAAGTGGTTAAATTACCTTGTTTTGATAGGTAAGTAAGGGGGGAAGCTATATTTATGTTGTTCTCCATACAACAATGTGCACATGCACTTTTTATGGCCTAGCTAGATCTATGTATGTTTGTGGTATTGCATATGTTTGTTGTGTTGCATATGTGTTTGTGTTTGGAGGTGTACCGGTATTTGAAATGCGATAGTTGCCAATATTTTCCCGGAATGTTGATTCATTTCCGTTTCAGTGAGAATTTTGGCATGCATTAAGCATTCTTTTTTGTCCTATTTTTAGGGAAAGTCATGGCAAATTTTTTCTTGGTTCTAAAATATCGTTTTGCTCTACCCCGCAGGCGACCATGGTGCGCACGATGACCGAAGGCATCGTGAATAGGTTTTTGAGGTCCGCGAAGGCCGAGATGCTTCAAAAGAACGAGACGGAGATAAGATGTCCGTGTCGAAGATGCAAGCTCAAGAGCCTTATTGCGGACCCGGATTCCGGGCAGGTGCGGGACCACCTGCTCTTGCGTGGTTTCATGGATGGCTATCAGTGGCAAGGTGATGAAGATGACTACGAAGTCGTCCATGGGGGCCGGGCAAGAAATGAGGAAGGGCAGCAAGACAACCACCGCGGCTCGGGCGGGCGAGAAGACGAAGAATCCCCAGGAGATGATCACGACGGTGATGCTGTACACAGTCATCATGTAGAAGATGCAGGACATGATGATGAGGAAGATGCCGGAGCAGACGACGGGCATGATCATGAAGATGATGATGCTGGCGGAGCAGACGACGCTGGACCATCGATGGGCTGGGTGTAGGACCCTCATATTCAAGAGCTGCTTCTCAAGCAGACCGATAACGCAAGAGCTGCCGCCCGAGAGAAAGCCAAGATGGATCAACTTGAGTTAGACGCGGTTACTCCATTGTATGAAGGATGCAGGCCCGAGGATACCCGCCTGAAAGTAATGCTCATGGCTCTGGAGATGAAGGTAAAACACAAAATGACCGACGCATGCTTCGACGAGAACATGTCATTCTGGCACGAACGTCTTCCCAAGGGGAACAAGTGCCCCACTAGTTTGGAGGAGGTCAAGAAAATCGTGTGTCCTCTGGATTTACCACACGTGAAATACCATGTGTGCATGAACAATTGCATCATTTATCGGGACGAGCACGCGGAGTCTACCATATGTCCGTTGTGCGGCGTCACTCGATACAAGAAGAGGAAGAAAGCTCCTCGAAAAGTGGTGTGGTACTTTCCGATCACTCCTCGTCTGCAACGGTATTTTGCGGACCCTAAGGTAGCAAAGCTCCTGCGTTGGCACGCGGATAGGGAGGAGAAGAAGCGAGAAGATGACGCAAATGATCCGGAGATAGATAAAAAAGACAAGATGCTGAGTCACCCTAAGGATGCGAGCCAATGGCAAGCGTTGAACTTCGAAGACCTAGAATTTGGGAACGATCCAAGGAACATCATGCTGGGCGCGAGCACCGATGGAGTCAATCCGTTTGGCAGCCAGAGAAGCACACATAGCACCTGGCCTGTGTTTTTGTGGATGTACAACCTTCCCCCCTAGTTGTGCATGAAGAGGAAGTACATTCACATGAGTATGCTAATTGAAGGACCGAAACAACCAGGGAACGACATAAATCTGTATCTGGGGCTGCTGAAAGAGGAGCTAGACACGCAGTGGAAAACGCCAGCCAATACGTGGGACGCCGCAAAGAAAGAATATTTCCCTATGAGAGTCGCGCTGCTCACGACGGTGCACGACTATCTCGGTTACGGATATGTCGCGGGGCAGGTGGTCCACGGATTTTCTGGATGCGTCAGGTGCATGGATGACACAACGTATCGCCAGCTAGATAGAGATCCCGGGTCTTCGAAAACCGTGTTCATGTGACATCGGAGGTGGCTTCGCGATGATGACCTGTGGAGAAAACGCAAGGATCTGTTCGATGGTGAAACCGAACCCCGAGGACGCCCGCGTACGAGGAGCGGCGAGGAAATAGACGAGCTGTTGAAAAATTGGAAAGATTGCCCACTGCCGGGAAAGAAGCAAAAGGCACCAGAGCCGGGAAAGAAGCGAAAGGCGCCAGAGCCGCTGCTGAAGGTATGGAAAACGAGGTCTGTTTTCTGGGACTTGCCGTACTGGAAGATCCACCGTGTGCCTCACAGCCTTGATGTAATCACGAAGAACGTTTGCGAGAGTCTGCTTGGTACCCTGCTCAACATGCCAGAGAGGACCAAAGATGGGCCGAAAGCAAGGGCAGACTTGAAATCAATGGGCATCAGGCAGGAGCTTCACGCTATATATGATGATCATGATGATGATGATGATGATGAGGCGAAGCAGGACACGGAAAGTCGTTGCAAAGGAAAAAAGGCCAAGAAGACCGGAAATGACTACCCTCCCGCGTGCTTCACTCTAAGTCAGGAGGAGATCGAGCAATTTTTCACCTGCCTCGTAGGAGTACAACTTCCTTACGGTTACGCAGGGAAGATAAGCAGATACCTAGACCGGGCGAAGCTGAAGTTCAGCGGGATGAAGTCTCACGACTGCCACGTGCTGATGACGCAGATACTTCCAGTTGCAATCCGTGGGATCATGGACGCGCACGTCCGTGAAACCCTATTTGGCCTATGCAACTTTTTTGACGTCATCTCTCGGAAGTCTGTTGGCGTGAGGCACCTCAGAAGGCTACAGGAAGAGATCGTGGTGATACTATGCGAGCTTGAGATGTACTTCCCGCCCGCATTCTTCGACGTTATGGTGCATCTGCTTGTCCATATCGTGGACGATATCATCCAACTCGGGCCGACATTCCTGCACAGCATGATGCCGTTCGAAAGGATGAATGGTGTCATCAAAGGATACGTTCGCAAGATGTCACGTCCAGAGGGAAGCATAGCCAGGGGCTTTCTGACCGAAGAGTGCATCTCCTACTGCACGAATTATCTAGGCATCGAGAACCCGGTTGGTCTGCCCGTCAACTGGCACCTCGGCAGGCTCGCTGGATGGGGTCACCGTGATGGTCGCCGCGAAATGCATGTCGACTTCGAGGGTCGACTCGCCGAATTTGAAAGATCAAACCTGGTCGTGCTACAACACATAGACGTGGTCGATCATTGGGTGGTAGAGCAGAAAACCTTTATTGAGAAGACGTACAATGACCGAGGCCAACAGAGGACGGACGGAGATATAATCAAAGAGCACAACTCATGTTTCACGCGTTGGTTCAAGCAGAGGCTTCTGTCGTACCATTTACATGAGGATTCTTCCGCGGAAGAATAACTCATATTCGTCTTGTCACGGGGCGCCGAGCACAACCTGATGACCTATGAGGCGTACGATATCAACGGCTACACATTCTACACCGAGGCCAAGGACATGAAGAGCGATGGTTATCAGAACTCCGGGGTAACGATGGAATCCTACACCGGTAATGACAAGGACAGATACTACGGAAGGATCGAGGAGATCTGGGAGCTGAGCTACGCTGGAGAGAAGGTCCCGATGTTCCGTGTCAGATGGGCCAAGAGCGTCCTAAAAGAAGACCGGTATTTCACCACCATGGTTATACCCGAAGCCAAATCCAAGACCGCAGGCGCAAACGTCACCGCGAAAAATGAGCCATGGGTACTGGCTTCCCAAGTTGACCAATGCTTCTTCATTACCGACCCGTCAAAGCCCAGTTGTGTTGTCGTGAGGAGAGGCAAAAGGAAGATCATCGGAATGGATGGAGTAGCCAATGAGCAAGACTTCGACAAGTACGGCGACCCGAGGATCGAACATGACGACGATGATGAAGTAGCAGCATACACCACAAGAAGAAGCAGGACCACCCTACCTAAAGGACGTCCGTTCCACAGAAGAACTCCATTTGCGAAAAAGAAGGGCAAGAAGATTGTGAACAGATAGCTAGCTAAGATCGATTGTATTTAAATCGTAGCCTTCATTTCTCGATTGTATTTCATGGGCACTTTTTGAACTATCATGAATATTTTTAAATTTCATGGACACTCGATCTCGACCCCCCCTCCATCTCGATCGCTATCCCACCTCGCCAGA
>LR738710.1:494230260-494248607 GCA_902687465.1 Secale cereale
CGCCGCCGAGCACCCCCCGGTCCACCGGCCGCCACCGCCGACCCCCCGCACCCTCGATTCCCCTACTCAACCGCCACCGACGACCCACCGCACCCTCCCCCGCTCCACCGGCCGCCGCCGTCGACCCATGAACTCATGATATATTCAAAATAATAAATTTGATGATATTTTTTCATATTCATAAATATTTTCAAATAACAAATTTGATGATATTTTTTAAAAAATTATTACTTTTTTATAAAAAATATTACTGTTATGATTTAAACAAGTTTTAACATATTTAAACACAAAGAAGTGTCAAACAGCATTTTAAATGCAAAAAAAATTGGGGAGCCTGGGAATCGAACCCAGGACCTCCTGGTGGGTGTGCTGCGTGCTGACCAGTCGGGCTAGTGGGTGGGTTCTGATGGGTAGTGGGTTAGGTGGGATATATACCTGACCAGTCGGGCTAGTGACTAGAACACAATACTAATGGCGCACCTGGGGGTGGTGCGCCATTAGAATCTCCATACTTATGGCGCACAAAGGTGCGGTGCGCCATTAGTAATCCCCCCATCCATATCGCCCCCCACCGGTCGCACCCTCCCTCTCTCCCCCTCGCCAGATCTCCCCTTCCCTCTCCCCGATGCCTCTCTCTCCCTCCAGCGCCCCGACGCCGCCACCCCCGCTGAGCCGAGCGCCGCGCCGCCGATGCCCTCGACGCCCGCGCCCCCGACGCCCCGGACGCCTCTGACGCCCTCGACGCCCGCGCCCCCGATGTCCGACGCCCCCGACGCCACCGACGCCTCCCCACCCCCTCGGACGAGCCCCTCGCCCTCTGCCACGGCCTCCCCCGACTCTGCAGCAACGCCGCCGCCCGGAGCTACGCCGGCGACCACTCCATACGCAGGTAGCCATCACTCCTCCCTCCTTCCTCTCTAATCACCACCACAAAGTCATTTTAGGAATTTTAGGTTTAGACATTTGAAGAAAGTCATGGTTTAGACTCTGGTTAGGGGATTCAATTAGTGTGCTCAGTCATTTTAGGAGTTAATTGAGAGAATAGGGTTCGGCTAGTCTCCACAATATCGAGGCAAACACGTGATATGTAGATAGGAGACTAGGAGTGTCTGCAACTTCAGCAACAGAAATGTTTGGGTTTGGCATCGCACGTTTCAAGTAGAACCTATGCTAGTAGCATTAGGTTTACTACAAGCTTTAACCGAGCAGCACTAGTAGCTTTTTTAGAAAACATGCGAGAGTTGAAGCTTTACCTCCTGCCTGCCTCTGCCTTGTTTGGGGATTCTTTCTTAATGCTCCCAGGAAATAATTGATGAGAGGAGGGTTCATGATTGAGTGCTTAAGAAAAAAGACCTTTTCTGGTCAGAGAGAATGATTCCACCTGCAACCCGGGTTTTCCGCCGTCCGTGCGAATGCATTTTGCTCCTCGAATAGAGAGAACCAACTGCGGAATCCTTTCTAGATAAAGCCGGTTTTGCGTCCAAGTTGAAGGTTCAAACCATTGTTTGTTACTATAATCCTGTGAACATATGATTAGGACAAGTGATGGTCAGATTTCAGTACTGCATAACATATGGCTTAAGCAAAAATTGGAAAACAACGGGTTTCCAGTACCCATGCGCGCACACAAAACAGCAAATATAGCATGGGCAGGAGTAGCAAGGTGAAGGTCCAGTATATGCAGGAATTAACAAAAGTAGGCTACTTTCATAGGTTATCACATTATGCCTGGTCTATATATATCTCTAGCAAATAATGCTTGCATGAACCCTATAGTATAATTTAGTTACTAAAAATAACTTCGAAAACACAACAGAAAGATAGAAATTAGTACTCCCTCCTTCACTAGTGTCAAAAACCGTCTTACATTATGGGGTGGAGGGAGTACAACAAAGCAGCCAATAATTTAGTTGCCTTGTGTTGGAAGCAAATAGGTTGCTTCACCAAGCTTTTACTCATGTCATATGCTTAACCCGCAATGCACTACTTGTCTTCGAAGTTGAAACTTAACTACACCTCAATTAGCAACTAAGGTATATATGCAGATTCAGTGAAACAGTAGTGGCATCCAACACTTGTGCGGTAAACCGAGGTGCAGCTAAATTTCAAGATAACTTTCAACTCATGTCATCTTTTTAGAGAATATATGATCCTAGGATAATCTTTTGTTATTTAGAAAATGTGACTCTGGAATATTTTTTTGTTCTTTTTTATAGAATATCACCCTAGGATAATCCATGCAACAAACCTGAAACAATCATATTTGTGTTTCATATATAGCCTGAATCAGAAGAGTATATTAAGTGATGATGTACTGCATTTTTTTCCTTTTCAAATTACAATTGGACAGAGCAATCAAAAGCATTAGTCAAATCCAATTACAATTACAACTCCATTTACCATACCCCTCACACTCACTCACACTCACTCACTCATCTCCTTCCTCTCTAAATCACCACCACAAAATAATTGTGAATGACTGAGCATACTAAAATCTAAAAGATGGCTTAATAAGTCATCTGGCTCCAGAGTCGTCTCGATAGCACTTGGTTTAGTGTTGCGAAAGAGCTCGTTAGTTTTTATCTCCTTCAATCTTATTGGAAGACATGTTAGTGCTTGCTGTCATACTTTGGCATGCCATAGTCGGTGACAATTTCATCTTTTTCAGAACCCCTTTGGCTCTTGCTTTTACTAGTATGGTAGTCCCAAGTGAGATCTTTAGTTCGTTTAGCCGGTTGGTGGGCTTGATGTTCTGTTGGGGCTTTAGGTTTTAGGTTTTTTTTTTCATGTACACTAGTACTACTTGTATGTCACACTAGCACAATGATAATAATGGTGGTCATGTATTTGGTTCCTTGTTGTAAATATTTGAACTTCAAACTATTGTTTTACAAGCTTCTGCAACTTTTTCTTAATTGTTGATGCTGTTGTTATGCCTGTATTCACTGCTGTTGCTACTGTACTTGTCATGATGTTGTACTTGTGATGATGCTACTTGTGATCTTCTGAAATGACCCATTGGTGACTTCATTAGGCGGGGATAATGATTTTGCAGGTACCCCGAGAGGCCCTTGAGTTTGCTGGAATGTCGATTAACTCCCGTTCCGGCAAATTCGGGTACTCCATATGTCCTATTTTCAGCAAAGGTCATGCTGAAATTTTCTGTGAATTTTAGCATGACTTTGCTAAAAATAGGACATATAGGGTACTTGTGACTAATGCATGGGCCGGGGTATCTTAGTAGTTAATTAAGTAGGATCAAGTGCCCCTTTATTCTACCTGCATTAAACCATAGGCGGCAATAGAGCCAAGTGATTAGGCCCAACTTAGAATTCTCCTTCCCAGCTTAGCGTTTAGGATGCCTCGGTGTCGACAAACCATAAATTATAGAACCTTGGCTTTTAGGGTGCCTCGGTGTCGATAAAAACCGAAAGGATGAAAGCTTAGGCTTTTAGGGTGCCTCGGCGTCAAAAAACCCTCAATTATAAAAGCTTAGCTTTTAGGATGCCTCGGTGTCGACAAACCCTAAATGATGAGACCATGATCTTGTTCCTTGACAATAACCAACTTTTTGACCAAACTTTGTTCCTATTTAGAGAGAAACATGGCCAACAACGATGAGGCCGAGGGTTCGGGCGGCAAGGCATTCTGGGAGCTGTCCCAGGAGATGGAGTAACAACCTCACTTGTATGAGGATGCCGCCTTCCCCACCGATCCTGACATCACTGATGGTACCGCCGAGGAGGACCCCACTGATGCCACCACTGATGGTGCCGCCGAGGATGCCACCACTGATGATGGCGGTGCACGCACAGATGGTAGCCAACCGAAGAGGCAACGGAAGGACCGGCGCCCGACCGTGCTCTGCACCCTCAAGGAGGAAGTTACTGAAGTGGACTCCGACGGGAATCTAACGGCGCCCGAACAAATAGTCAAGGGGTACTCGCTTCAGCTCGGGTGCATTCTCCGGAGCACCGTCTCGATCAACAACGAGAACCTGAGGCGTCCCGACCAAGGGAATTTGCGCAACCTCCTCTTCACGAAGCTGCACGAACGATACAAGTTCACCGCTGAATTTGAAAACACAAGCCTCAAAGGGAATAAAGTGAACAATGCTGCCCTCACGAAGATGAGCACGACCCTGTCTACATGGAAAAGCACGGTGAAGAGAATGATCGAGAAAGGTGAGAGTTATGAGAAGATCAAGGAGAAAAATCCTTCGATCACCGAAGATGACTACAACGACTTCAAGATCAAGTGCTCGAGCACCGCAACCTCCGAATCAAGTCAGTGGGGGAAAGAAATGCGGGAGCTGAACTTAGGGGAAGACACACTCGGTCCCGGCGGTTACAGAGTGGCGGAGCCTATATCGGACAAGGAGGAGGCGGACCGTGCCGAGCAAGGCCTACCGCCCCTCTTCGATAAATACGGTGACAAGCAGACCAGGAACTTTGTCAGGGCCCAGTACAAGCAGGACCCGAAAACAAAGGAGCTTACCACAGATCCGAAGACCAGGGCGCTTGAGCTTGTTCTGGTAAGGAATACACCCCCGCGTAATTAGCTCCATATGGTTGCATTCTAATTAATGAAGCCAAATTTCTAAATGATTCACATTCCTTCCGCAGGCGACTGAAAGCAGTAGCGCGGGGTCGACTAAGAGCAAACCTTGGGACACGACTCTAAATAGGGCGTTGAATGTAATGAAGAACAAGGATAAGCTCAGTAAGCCGACGTCAGCTGGTCGTGTGGCCGGCAAAGGCTTGTCGACAAAATGGTCGTCATACTATAACGCTGGTGGGCGAAAGGAGAAAAAGACCAACTCGGAAAGCCAGGCGCGCGAGGTTCAAGAACTCAAGGCACAGGTGGCGCGGATTCCGGAGATTGTCCAAGAGCAAGTGCAACAACAGCTCGGAGCGACGATCACCGCCATTGTGCCTACCTTGATCGAGGGGTTGAGTGCATGGATTGCGGGCGGCCAAAAGGGGCCGCCCCCGATTCCTAGCTTCACGGCCAGCAACTCGCAGAACGCGATGGCGGGGCCATTGGTGTCTCCGGCGGAGGCGGCATTGGTGTCTTCGACGCCGGCACGGGAGCTTAATGCACCCGGGTGTACGCCGGCCGGTACCTCTGCAGCAAGCGGCCCCTCCGTCAACTGCACGCCCGCCGTTGGCGGTGCCTCGACATTAGCCGAGCTCCACGCCATCATCACGGTAACTAATTAAGCCTCTCTCGGCCGAGGACTTCATCTCCTTGCCTTTGACTGGGCATCCCTGACGCCCTACATGTTTTCGCAGGGCGGCGCCGACGTTCCGTGCACTCTCCTGCACTTCGTGAACAACGAGTTGGTCGATGTCGCCGAGGGAAAAATCGTTCAACCAGGCAACCCCTTGTTCCACGGTACCCAGATGCCACCCAACTTGTTTAGGGTTCAACTGGTTCGGGTGCTGCCAGGCTGCGACGAGGTGTTACCTCCGATTCGACCTGTCGGGGCCGACGATGATGACGTGATGACCCTCAGCGCCTGCCTGAGCTGGCCCCTGCTTTGGCCGAAGAGCCAGATTCGTTTGGGGGCGGGGGACACCACCCCAAAGACAACACCGCCAGTCGTGCCGGCGCCAAGTCATCCCCATGGCAAGACCGCCGCAACGGTGCCGGACATCCCTATGCCACTGGATCCAAACATGCATATGGCACAGGATCAGAATGATGACAACAACGATGCATTTGCCAACGTCGATCAGTACTTTGCCGATCATGGGTATGGTGGCGACTTCATGGGGCCTCCTTCTCAAGAACCCAACCCAACAAAAGACGTGCGCGATCTAGCTGGTACCGCGGAGAAGCCAAGTTGCAACAGGCGTCGTCTGCCGTTCAGCTCTTAGGACGGGCCACCTTCACCTGAGGATGTAATGAGGAGGGTGCATGTGGCGGGTAGGCCGATGCTACCGAGAAATATGCTCAATGCTGCAACCGGTGCTATGCGGAGTCTGCATGACAGTGTTCTTTCTTTGGAGAAGCGGCGTCTCAGAGAGAAGGATGTGGCATACCCGGTTTTCGCGGCCAAGGTGCCAGAGGGCAAGGGCTTTGTGGATAACTCCATCGGGGGTACGATCGTCCTGCGGTTTGATGACATCCACGCTATGTTGAACCTTCTTCCCCTGCACTACACCTTCGTTCGGCTATTTTCGCTGAGTATGGAGATGCGGATCATTCGCGACAAGACCCCGGACATCGTGATAGTCGACCCCTTCTACATGCGTGCCAAGATCTTGGGTAGCGCTGGGGACCGGCAAGTCGCGAGTTCTTACGTCGAAGGCATCATTCAGGCAAACCGAGATAAGGATAACTTCCTCGTGCCTTACTCTCCCGAGTAAGTCCTCCGCCTCAACCGCCCCGTAACATATGAATTCTTAGATTTCGATCGTTTTTCTTTTAACATTCCGTGTTTTCTGCAGTGACACACATTGCACGCTCATCCTCCTAAGCCCCAAATATTCCATGGCCACGTATTTCGACCCGGACCGTCAGTCGAACGTAGACTACACAAATGTCAAGAAGGTTCTTGATGATGTTCTCCCCGGCTACGCCAAATCTGGAGGCACCTTCACCAGGCCTATTCGTAAGACCGGCAAGCACGTGTTCTCCCACAATACGACATTCTGCTGCGTCAAGCAGCCGCCTGGCGGTCAGAAGGGTGCCTACTACGCCATCCATCACATGCAGGCGATCGTACGGGACCATCATCAACTTCTACTACCGAGTAAACTCAAAGATTAGGCCGCGAGCGTGTCGGCAATCCAGGACGCGGACATCAGACAAGAATTTTTTCGCATCCAGTCGGAGTTTGCAGAAATCATCCATCAAGATGTCCTTCGTACCTCGGGGCAGTTCTACCTCAGAAATCAATCGTCCAACAGTGACATCGACACAATGCTACAAATGCAGGCTGACAACGCCCGTGATTTCATGACTCCCACGATAGATGGCGGCTTCATCCACGCTCCGGTCCCTTGAGTCGAGTCGAAAGCAGTGATGCTGTGTCTAGTTCTGAAACATCGATTGGCTCATGTTGTAATTAACTTTAATGAACTTGTAGTATGTCTCTTTGGTTTCGAGAGTCGTTCAACTTAGATGTAATCGATGCTATTAATGTCTTGCTTTTCTCTTTCGATCATTCTGTTGCATACTTATTTATTGCTTATGTATTGTCTGTGAATTGGTACTAACGTTTCGTTTGGCTAGTGCATAGCGATGCCGTCGTATGTCGTGTACAAAGGTAAGGTTCCCGGAGTCTACGACGACTGGGAGGAGTGTCGGAGACAGGTTCACCAATTCAGCGGTAACAGTTACAAAGGGTACACCACTAGGGCCGAGGCCGAATCTAGATACGCCCGCTATCTAGCGGGAGAGGGGAGGGAGCGTTGGAGGAACCGGATGAAGACGAGTTTCATCGTGATGACCGCAGCTCTCTTCTATTTGATGGTAGTTTAGATGATCGATATCGACTTGTAATGTGAAGACAAACTAGCTACTCGCGGTCTCGAGACTTGTAATATATTGTTCTATCTTTGTTCGGTCTTTTCAATTCGGAGACTAATATGATGAATTGTATTCCGAGACTAATATGATGAATTGTATTCAGAGACTAATCTTCTATTGTATTCGATGAATCTGTTGTTGATGTGTGCTGTCTATATTCTGTCCTATTATACATTTTGTAATCTGTGCAAAAAAAAACAGAAAAATAATAATAATAATAACCTAATATTCATACTAATGGCGCATCGCATCACAGTGCGCCATTAGTATGCCAAAGGATACTAATGGCGCATCATTAGACAGTGCGCCATTACTATGCCAAAGTTACTAATGGCGCATCTTGCTGGCGTGCACCATTAGTATGCCAAAGCACCTGGGTATACATGGTCCCCTGGGAGGCATACTAATGGCGCACTACTGTGCATACTAATGGCGTATCTGTGGTGCGCCATTAGTATACCAGATAGTAATGGCGCACCAGAGGTGCGCCATTAGTAAAATATACTAATGGCGTGGCACTAATGGCGCACCACGAATGCGCCATTAATGGCCAAATTAGGTGCGCCATTAGTAGGCCTTTTCCTAGTAGTGTTGGATTGTTCCGATGTCTTTGTGACGAGAACATTGTTCTCGATGCCTCCTGTCATTTAGGGGTTGTGGCAGTGTCCCGGGGAGTTGAGCTCCGAGGTGTTGTCGTCACAAATATATCGCAGCAGTTCTGGAATACTTAAGACGGCCGACATCGAAAACTCTCCTATGCGGTTAGTGGCAAGATAACCCCGACATCACCCAGTACTGGGGAGGTAGTTCGGGAGTATTGCCATAGCTTGTATAGCGGATGAGTTTCGAAGGTCCGAGGTAAACGGTTTCCGGAAATAACTGGTTATGTGTTGAAGGATGGATACAACTGGATGTAGGATTAGAGTTGAGTGCGCGGTGCTTCCCCTGTATCCCCAACACCTGATTGCATAACTGGAAACTTTCAGAAATTAATAGGTGGGTTCATCTAGTAGCTCGTAGGCATTCTTCCAACGAATGCATGATATGGAGTTCGGGGTTCTACATTGGGTGAAGTGGTTTCTGGGCGTTGTTCCGATCGGGAGTTGCATCTTAAAGGGTCCTTGGCTATGCTGATCCGGGGATTGCAAAACCCTTTTGTAACACGTTCCATGAGCTTTCAGCACAAATATGTCGAACGAAGCTTCTATCTTGTATTTGTTCTATCTGCTCCTTGTTGCTTTTATTTATCTTTTGTTCTCCCAAGTGGCTTCTCGTCAAGCTGAGGTATCTACAGAATTCATTCGTTCAATTTTCTGTTCGAATGATATTGTGAAGATTATGTTCCAACATATCTATCCTTTGTTTTTGTTTTAATTCTGATATTCGAGTTGCTTCGATGTCAAATGTTGATTCCATACTTTCCTAATCAGTTTTCTCATATTTCTATGGGAGTGCTAATTCTTCTTGATCATCGAGATTGTCATGTTAAATTCTTCTCAACCGGTGTCCTTTGCTTCAAGTTAATCCGATCTTTTCATCATCTGCAAGATCAACTCTCAGTCTTTTCTTAATCGTGTATGTTTCATTCATCCCAAGTTGTCCTTGTTTTTCCCCACCCTCTCTCCCTTTTCTTTATGGAGCTGGAATTCTTAATGAAGTATCCATTTTATTCATGCGATATTTCTTCATTCATTTCCTTCAACGTTCTTATTGGGTGTTTTCTCAGGAAGATGCTCAGGAAACTCCAAGTTCATCATTCTTTTGTTCCCAAATTCTGCCGGTGGATGTAATTCAAGATTTTGGTGTTGAGCTTATCCTTTTCCTCATTTCACAATGCTTTCTTATTCCGGTGCTCCAATTAATCATTCTCCTCTTGCTATTCATATCCGGAGTGTACAAGGTATCTCAGAAGATTCGTGTTTCCATTCTTAATTTGTTCAAGCTATTTTGAGGATCATCATCTTATTCAAGCCATTTAATTCAACCGATGCAATATCTCTTAAGCAATCTTTTCCAATGGTGATTTCTTTAGTGGGCCCTAACCCACAGGTCTTTTTCCAGGATCTTACCTGACTCTTCTATTTTCCGGAGTTATTTTGAAATTCTTTTCAAAGTGTGACGTAAGAATGATTCCCACCAGTCACATGCCTTCTCCAAGATCGCTTTCAAATTCTTTTCATCATTGTTTCAACCTTTTTAATTCTTCATTTCGGAGTGCTCAACAATTCATGGTGGTGTATCTCATCGTCTTCTCAGATTTTGAAGACTCGAAGATGAGATCCTCTTGAATCCTTATCCGTTCTTCCAAGATTCGTGGTTCTAGCTTCTTGCCATCCTCATTGTTGTTCAGATTGTGAGGAATTCTTTTATGCCGTCCGAAGCATTTCAAGAATTCTTCCTATTGTGATCCTCCGAAGGCCATCATTTCAGAAGATTTCTTCGTTCTTAGTTTTCAACTTCGTCCTCCAAATATTCTCCATTGATGTCTCTTCGTTCGTCTACATATTCTTACGGTGGTTCATTCAAGTTTACTCTTCCTTGTTATCGTATTAATTCATTTGTTCTTTTCATAATCCTACCAGTGGTTCGTTCAAGATTTACCCAAGCTTGTGCGAGATCTCTCTTAATTCTTTCCAACGAGAATAAGTAGTATGCCAAATCCGTTTGCTTGTCATCAATTTAATTTGATGAAGGATAAGCATACAGTAAATCTTATTCTTTTCCCCGAAGTGATTAATCTCTTTTTCCAGAGTTTGTTCATCATATCATATTCTCGGTCCTAAGTTGTTCATCTTGTTTTCCGGAGCTCCAAGTTATTTCTATTACATCATTTCAAAGCTCCATCTAATTCATCGCAGGCCTTGAATCTTATTCTTTTCATCTTTTCACTTCTCATGCATTCATTACTATTAAAGACGAACTGTCAAGGGGTCCACATCCACCCATCGTGTAAGGAACGCAAAATCAAGGAACATAATGTTGGTTTATCGGCGCCTAAGGTGGCATGAGTGGAACAAAACACCGAGCAAAAGGCCAAGCCTTCCACCCATGCCCAGTATATAGGTGTGTTAATAATAATAATAATAGATATTGTGATATTCCAACAACAAGTTCCCTCCTGGAATGATCTTCATCTTCACCTGCAACTAACAACGCTATAAGAGGGGCTGAGCAAGCGGGTAACATAGCCAAACAGTGGTTTTGCTAGGAAGGTGTCAAATGTTAGAGGTTTCATGGCAATAAGGAGAGGGCTGACAATAAAAGATGGGTAGCGCGACATGTAACGATAGCATCGAGACAACTAAGCATGGCAATGGTTGTAAAGGTATCCAAGGGTATGATCATCTTGCCTGGGATTCCGCAAGGGAGAAGAACGGTTCCATGAAGTAGACGGAGCAACATAGTCGAGCGAAACCTCACAACTCCGGAACGAAACCGAAGCTAACAAGAGAAGCAACCAGAAAGAAGCAAACAACACGGTAAACACACAAGCATAAACATGGCATACGATGCACATCCAAGTATGATGCATGTCTGGTTTAAATATGCATGGCATGGCAATGTGCACAAACAAAACTACAAGTTAAGTGGAGCCCAATATGTAACGAGTTGCATATTGACGAAACACCACATGTTATTTATTTAGTTGACTCTCGTTTATTTACAAGACAAGATTAAATGTTTTTAACATAGCGAGAGGTGAAACAAAAGTAAACTACCTATCTAGGCAATTTAAAAGAGGCCGGAAATACCAACAACAATTCCGGGAAAATCCCCATAACCATGTTTAGCAATTTTAAGCAAACAACAATCACACATTTTAATGTTGTTAATATGATGCGGATGACATGATCAAGTTTATGCAATTTTATTAAAAGTGAACATGAAGAGATAAGGAGTATATGTCACCGTGGTGGAAAGAAAGGGTGCCACGGCAACGATCCGAAAATGATGCACGGCAACATCTCGGTTCCGGTAACTCGTTGAGAGACCGGTGCAAAAGATGACGGAGAGCGAGTCGAACAAGATGAAAAGGTGGGGTGATCCCGTCACCGGGTTCCCACGAGTCGGCGACGAGGCAACCAAGGAGCATGACAAAAGACGAAACGGGCACGGTGCACACAAGGGAAACATCTCATACAATAGGAGCATTCCACGGGTCATCGTCTCAGGGTATACCTTCAAAGCGTCTGTTTCGGGGCGGAACGAGTCGTCGAGGGAAGTAGTGGAAGTAAACGTTCTCGAGGCGGACGTTGTAGAAGTTGTCGTTCACGTTGCCAAAAGGAAGTAGTCATTCACGGCGACGGTAGTGGAAGTAGTCGTTCACGTTCATCGGTAGGGGTACTTGTCGCATCACCGATCGTAGTGGTACTTGTCGTCCATGTGGTATCCGAGAAACTTGACGGACCGGTTGCTCCGAGACCTCAGTCCTCATGCTACTTGCCGAAATCCAAGAGGGTCTTGGCGGGATCCAGAACAACACAAAAGGGCCTCGGTTGAGTGTTCAAAAGGACACGATGAACTGGTTGCCTCCGATGGCAGCAAGGTTCGCAGATCGGGTGCTCGTAGAGTGGAAGAAGCAGGGCAAGGGCAGCAGAAGTTTGTAGGCTGGCGTGGGGCTCACCAGAGCATCCGGTGCTCGAGGTGGCCGAAGTTTGGTGCAGGGGCGTACTGCAGGCGGCAGGAGTCGAGCAGGTCGGCCAACACGGGGGCTCGCGCTGCTCCCATCGGTCATCAAAGGCGGCGGCGCCATATTGCACCGGAGGGACACCATGGAGGTCGGGATCCGTGGATCCGGTGGAGATCGAGGCAAGGGCAGGTACTTGGCGGGCCAGGAGGCTATAGAGGCGCGGAAGAGGAGCCGGAGGGTGGTGCGGCTACGAGGAGGAGGGAGCGGGGCGCTGCAGCGCTGGGGCTCCAGGCGGCGATGAGGAAGGAAAAGGGTCGGGGGATCGAGCAGGGTGGCGATGGGTTCGGGCGAGAGAAGGGAGATGGGATCGGGTTGCGAGGGAACGAGGGGTGGCGGAGGTGTAGGGAGAGAGCGAGGGGGAGTCGAATCGGGCCAGCTAGGGTTAGGTGCGAGGGAGTGGCGGCTGGGCCTGATGGGCTTCCCTCCTCTTTTCTCTTCTGCCATTCCCAATTACAGAAAATAGCCATGAAGAAAATGAGAAGAAAGGAAGGGTTTGAAACAGAATTTGGACATGGGTTTAATTTTCCCGGACTCATAAAAATGAGCTTGATCCAAGAAAATATGAATGAACATGGACATGACGATGATTTCAAACTCGTTTGAATTTAATTCAAATGAGTTTGAGAAGGAAGAGGTTAAATAGTATGTCCAAAATAAGGTTGAGAATTTTTGATGGAGCTTGGGAAAATGACAAAAGGATTTATGGGCAAAGTTTGAGATCAAGAATTGAGATACAAAAGGCATGGAGAATATTATGCAAGTGTGTTATGGTGATTCTGAAGCAATGGAATAATTGTATAGCTCCATATATTAGGAGGATATGTTATAAAGAGAAGTCACACTTCCCTCGATTTAAATGGACCGAAGGTCCACACAATTTATTTAGGTTGAGACGCAAAAGATTAAAGACATGATGGCATGATGACATGATGCAATGCAAAATAAATAACACAAGCACAAAAAGAAACACACGGGAGAACCCGGAACATCTGGAATCTCTGGAATCTTCTGGGACGTCGGTCTTCGGGCGTCACACAGTAGGGGCAGCAAGGCACGTATTGTATTGTTGCCATCAAGGATAAAAAGATGGGGTTTATATCACTATGTTTGCGTTTATCCCTCTACATCATGTCATCTTGCTTAAGGCGTTACTCTGTTCTTGTGAACTTAATACTCTAGATGCATACTGGATGGCGGTCTATGTGGAGAGTAATAGTATTAGATGCAGAATCGTTTCGTTCTACTTGTCTCGGACGTGATGCCTATATACAATGATCATGCCTAGATAGTCTCGTAATTTTTCGCTTTACTATCAATTGCTCGACAGTAATTTGTTAACCCGCCATAGAATATCGCTATCATGAGAGAAGCCACTAGAGAAAACTATGGCCCCCGGGTCTATTCTCAACATATTAATCTACAATCTACTTAACTTTTCCTCTTTTACCTTTTGTTCTTATAACCAAAAATACCAAAAATATCAAACTATCATCTCTATCATATCTCACTTTCGTAAGTGACCGTAAAGGGATTGACGACCCCTTCTCACGTTGACTACGAAGTTCTTATTTGTTTTGATGTACCGAAGGTAGTTTAGAGTCCCGGATGAGATCACAGACATGACGAGGAGTCTCGGAATGTCAGATACGTAAAGATCGATATATTGGAAGGCTATATTCGGACATTGGAAAGGTTCTGAGTGGTTCGTGCATTTTTCCGGAGTACCGGGAGGTTACCGGAACCCCCGGGGAGATGTTATGGGCCTTATGGGCCATAAGAAGGAAGCACACTAGCCCACAAGGGGCTGGTGCGCCCCCCTTGGGAAGGAGGCCGAATTGGAAAAGGTTTGGGGGGTGGCGCCCCCCCTTTCCTTTTCTCCTACTCCTCCTTCCCATCCTCTCCTACTCCAACTAGGGAAGGGGGGAATCCTACTCCAGGTGGGAGTAGGACTCCTCCTAGGCGCGCCATAGAGGGCCGGCCTCTCCCCCTCCACCACTCCTTTATATACGGGGGGGGGCACCCCATGAACACATAAGTTGATCAGTTAATCTCTACAAACCGTGTGCGGTGCCCCTCTCCACAAAAGCACACCTCGGTCATATCGTTGCAGTGCTTAGGCGAAGCCCTGCGCCGATAGCTTCATCATCTCTGTCACCACGCCGTCGTGCTGGCGAAACTCTCCTGCGAAGTTCCACTGGATCAAGAGGTCGTGGGACGTCATCAAGATGAACGTGTGCTGAACGCGGAGGCTCTGTACGTTCGGCTCTTGATCGGTTGGATCGTGAAGAAGTTCGACTACATCAACCGCGTCACTAGACGCTTCCGCTCACGGTCTACGAGGGTACGTAAACACACTCTCCCCTCTCGTTTCTATGCATCTAGTAGATAGATCTTGCGTGATCGTAGGAATTTTTTTGAAATACTATGTTCCCCAACACCTGCTACCTTTCAAAGATGCATGATGGCTATATTCTCTGATTTTTGTGAAAAGATTGTTGAGGTTGTCATGGATGATTTTTCTATTTATGGAACTTATTTTGATGTTTGCTTAAGCAACCTTGATCGAGTTTTACAGAGATGTGAAGAAACTAATCTTGTCTTGAATTGGGAAAAGTTCCACTTTATGGTTAATGAAGGTATTGTCTTGGGGCATAAAATTTCTGAAAGAGGTATTGAAGTTGATAAAGCTAAAGTTGATGCTATTGAGAAGATGCTGTGTCCCAAGGACATCAAAGGTATAAGAAGTTTCCTTGGTCATGCCGGGTTTTATAGGAGGTTCATTAAGGACTTGTCAAAAATCTCTAGGCCTCTGACTAACCTCTTATAAAAAGATGTTCCTTTTGTTTTTGATGATAATTGTGTAGAAGCATTTGAAATACTTAAGAAAGCTTTGATCTCTACACCTATTGTCCAGCCACCTGACTGGAATTTACCCTTTGAAATTATGTGCAATGCTAGTGATTATGCTGTAGGTGCTGTTCTAGGACAAAGAGTTGATAAGAAATTGAATGTTATACAATATGCTGGTAAAACTCTAGACAGTGCCCAGAGAAATTATGCTACTACTGAAAAGAAATTTTTAGCAGTTGTATTTGCTTATGATAAGTTCAGACCTTATATTGTTGATTCTAAAGTAACTGTTCACACTGATCATGCTGCTATTAAATATCTTATGGAAAAGAAAGATGCTAAACCTAGACTTATTAAATGGGTTCTCCTGCTACAAGAATTTGATTTGCATATTACTGATAGAAAGGGAGCTGAGAACCCCATTGCAGACAAATTGTCTAGGTTACAGAATATTCTTGATGACCCACTACCTATTGATGATAGCTTCCCTGATGAACAATTTGTTGTCATAAATGCTTCTTGTATTGCTCCATGGTATGCTGATTATGCTAATTACATTGTAGCTAAATTTATACCACCTAGTTTCACATACCAGCAAATCAAAAAGTTTTTCTATGATTTAAGACATTGCTTCTGGGATGACCCACACCTTTATAAAGAAGGAGTAGATGGTATTATTAGACATTGTGTACATGAGTGTGAACAGGAACAGATCCTACGCAAGTGCCACTCCGAGGCTTACAGAGGACACCACGCTGGAGATAGAACTGCACATAAGGTACTGCAATTTGGTTTTTATTGGCCTACTCTCTTCAAGGATGCCCATAAGTTTGTTTTGTCCTATGATGAATGTCAAAGAATAGGTCATATTAGTCGACGTCAAGAAATGCCTATGAATTATTTACTTGTTATTGAACCATTTGTTGTTTGGGGCTTTGATTATATGGGACCGTTTCCTTCCTCTAATGGGTATACACATATTTTAGTTGATGTTGATTACATTACTAAGTGGGTAGAAGCTATTCCAACTAGTAGTGTTGATCACAACACCTCTATTAAGATGCTTAGAGAAGTTATTTGTCCGAGGTTTGGAGTCCCTAGATACTTAATGACTAATGGTGGTTCACACTATATTCATGGTCCTTTCCGTAAAATGCTTGCTAAGTATGATGTTAATCATAGAATTGCATCCCCATACCACCCATAGTCTAGTGGTCAAGTAGAACTAAGTAACAGAGAGCTGAAATTAATTTTGCACAAGACTGTTAATAGATCTAGAAAGAATTGGTCCAAGAAACTTGATGATGCATTATGGACTTATAGAACTGCATATAAAAATTATATGGGTATCCGTATAAAATGCTTTATGGAAAAGCATGTCACTTACCTCTCGAACTAGAACATAAGGCTTATTGGTCTATTAAAGAGCTAAATTATGATTTCAAACTTGCCGGTGAGAAGAGGTTATTTGACATTAACTCACTTGATGAATGGAGAACCCAGGCCTATGAAGATGCCAAACTGTTTAAAGAAAAAGTTAAAAGATGGCATGACAAAAGCATACAAAAGCGTGAATTTAATGTAGGTGATTATGTTTTGCTATACAACTCTCGTTTAAGATTTTTTGCAGGAAAACTTCTCTCTAAATGGGAAGGTCCTTACGTTATTGATACGTCTCCAAGGTATCTATAATTTTTTATTGTTCCATGCTATTATTTATGATGTTTTGGATGTTTAATGGGATTTGTTATACACTTTTATATTATTTTTGGGACTAACCTACTAATCCAAAGGCCGAGTGCAGATTGCTGTTTTTTTGCCTGTTTTAGGGTTTTACAGAAAAGGAATATCAAACGGAGTCCAAACAGAATGAAACTTCCGAGAGAGATATTTTTGGAGCAAAATACGCACGGGAGACTTGAGAACCACAGAGTAGGGTTGACGTGGCGTCCACGAGGGTGGGGGGCGCTGATGGGCCTCTAACCCCTCGTTGGTTACCCCAAGTGGAAGGTGTAAGATGCAGTGTTGTGGAAGTTTTTCCCTTAGCAAAGATGCCAAGGATCGAATCCCCAGAGACTCCTAGGTTCAACAAGTAGGTGTCAACTGCTAACGGCGCGGATTAGCAATCAACGTGGACCTGCACACAGATACAAATAACTTTGCTCCCAACGAGTACAGAGAGGTTGTCAATCCCTCCGGCCTTGTAGTTCACAAAGGATTAAACGCAAATGATAGTAGTGATAGATAATGTTTGCAATAGTAAATAAAAGTGAAAAGTAAATAGCGGATGTGATCAATGATGGTAATATGGACCGGAGTCTCATGATGTTCACTAGTGATGTCTCTCTCCCAAAAGACGATAAAACAGCTATGTGAGGTAAACGAATTACAGCTGGGCAATTGACAGGACCACGAACGCAAACTAATGTTGACTACATTGCAAGAAAGGTTGAGGTTCAAAGCATGGGCGGTACGCCAAAGTAAGTAGACCGAAATCCATCAATATCTACTACTAATCATCCACCTTGAGATATCTATCCAGAACATCTCGCTGGTATTAAGTTGCGAGTCCCACCCATAGTGTAAACTCAATGCAACAGACAACTGCATTAAAAGAACTTTGCGTAAAGTAAACAATCCTTGCACCCGAGGGCACAAGCACCGTTGTTTTCCCCCTTGTGGCAACAGCACAACCCCTAGACTCATGTTTCTGTCACTCAAGCTAGTCATCGAGGGGCATGAACCCACAATCGAGCATAACGTTCCCTCTTGGAGTCACTACGTACTACTTGGCCAAAGCAATAAATAACAACGGAGAACATGCAAGAATTACTTATGAACATAAATATAAAAGAGGTAGATCAAATATATTACTCAAGAACAATCTGAACATAATCTCATAATCCATCGGATCCCAGCAAACTCATCATAATAACAACATAAGGATTACATATGTGCCTCGATCATGTAGGGCAGCTCACGAGGACTAATTAGTGAAGCACAAGAAGGGGAGGAGAACATCACATAGCTACTGGTCATGGACTCATTGTCCAAGGGAGACTACTCACAACTCATCCGGGAGGCGTCCATGGTGGTGGAGAGGCTCCCGATGGTGATCCTCCCCTCCGGCAGGGTGCCGGGAAGAATTCTCCTGGTGCTCCCGATCTTGGAAGCGGCGGCGGCGGCGGAACAGAGAAGAGATCGCGAAAAAGAGTTCCCGTCCCGAGGGTTTCGAAGGACGCTCTAAATATATGCCGAAGGGGGCACC
>LR738710.1:494248617-494315689 GCA_902687465.1 Secale cereale
CGGCTCAGGGGGGGGCGCCGCCAGGGCGCCTGGAGCCCTGGTGGCCCCCCCGGCTGTCCTTCGGGCGCAAGGTAGGTTCTGGAACGCTGATTTTTTATATAATTTTTCTGGATTTTTCCTGACAGTTCTCGTAACGTGAAAACCTGAAATACAAAAACAGCCGAAAACAGAAACTGGCACCGGGGTGCACTGGATTAGTAGGTTAGTCCAAATATGATCAAAAGTGTATGGAAGTGTATGAATATCATAGCAATATCACCCAAAAGTGGCATGGAGCAAGCAGAAATTTTAGATACGTTTTGGACGTATCGACATCCCTAAGCTTAATTCCTGCTCGTCCTCGAGTAGGTAAATGTTAACAAGAATAATTTCTGTGGTGACATGCTATTAACCATATAGGACTTATTCATAGTCATATGACAAAAGCTTACTGAGACAATGATTCTATAGTAATTAAGTTGCCTCATGAGAAAATCACAAATGACTGAAAGTTTTACAACATGAAACTGAAACATCAAGAAGATTTGCAATGAACATGATGTGCAAATATGATAAAGTGATATCTAGCTTGCCCCCTTTAGTGAAGCAAAACATAAATGCAGGGGCACCTTCAAGGTTTAAGTGATGACTAGATACAATGATTTCAGAAATAACGATATCACAATCATGCAAAAGACAATGCTACTTTGGGACAATGCACATTACACTTAGAATGACAATCATGCTCTCAGTAGTTGGTGCTTTTAAAAGAAGGTGGAGACTCAACATAAAAGTAAAAGAATGGTTATGTGCTAGAGCTTTTTATTTTGAAAACATAGAAGCAATTTTGTCAACGGTAGTAGTACTTCATATGTGTCATGCATAAGACATCTATAAGTTGCAAGCCTCATGCATCGAATACCAATATTGATCGCACCTTGTCCTAATTAGCTCGGATTTCCATGGGTTATCATTGCATTACATATGTTTCAACCAAGTGTCACAAAGGGGTACCTCTATGCCACCTGTACAAAGGTCCAAGGAGATAAATCGCATTTGATTTCTCGTTTTTGATAGATCTCAACTTGAGAACGTCCATACCGGGACAACATAGAAAATAGATGATGGACTCCTCTTTAATGCATAAGCATATTCCCATAAGAGATTGAGGATTAATGTCCAAGCTAAAACTTCCACCATGATACATGGCTTTGGTTGGCGGCCCAATGTTCTTCTCTAACAATATGCATACTCATTCAACCCATGGCAAATCACCCTTACTTCAGACAAGACGAACATGCATAGCAACTCACATGATATTCAACAAAAGTGTGACAGTTGATGGCGTCCCCAGAAACATGGTTACCGCTCAGCAAGCAACTTATAAGAAATAAGATACATAAGCAACATATTCTTTACCACAATAGTTTTTAAGCTACTTTCCCATGAGCTATGTATTGCAAAGTTAGTCTGCTTAGTACAGGTGGAGGTTAGTAAAAGACTGGGAGCGACCAACTAAGAGAGCAATGACGGTCATAATCATGCAGAGCGACAAAGCAATATTGAATCAGGCATGGAAGTTATATCGCTACTCAGAAATAAAAGATCATCAAGGCTTGACAGACTTTCTTTACAGTCTTAAATATGCGTGAGCATACGCCAAGTCAATCAAAATAAATTCTTGAAGGAAGATATTACTAAACCTTACCACATCATTGGCAAACAAATCAAGTTGGTACTCCAATAACACATTGGGAATCCCCCAGCTATTTGAGACTAACCACAAGAAAACCTTAACTACTAAGCGCCATCATGCACGTAGCATCTTTATCATAGACATATTAACCAATGCAATGGAAGCAAACTCTCTTAATTAGATAAGCATGATAATTAAAGAGAGTTCAAGTAACCAACTAAACAAAAGCTCTTTGAAAAGATAAGCATGAATACTAAGAGCAGAGCATGATAGTAGCTATTAAAAGACAAAGAACACACACAGCAAAGATAGACATGAAAATTCTATGTTATGTTCTAGGTAGAAGTGGAGAGTGTTTCTCTCCCACATAAAGAATGCTGAGTTCTGACTCGTTATGAAAAACTAAAAAGAAAACTAAAAGCAAGACGCTCCAAGCATAGCACTTAACACATGAAGTGATAAAAATATAGCGGAACGAAAGACGAACTGATAATGTTGATGGAGAAGGGGATGCACGGGGGCATCCCCAAGCTTAGACGCTTGAGTCTCCTTGAATATTTCTTGGGGGTGCATGGGGGCATCACCAAGCTTGAGCGCTTGACACTCCTGAATCTTTTTATCATCTTCCCTCGCACACTTGAAAACTCCCTTCATACATAACTCATCATAATCTGATTAGCGAGGTTAGTACTCTTAATAAAATAATTATACCTTGCTGGAAATAAATATATTCTTGAAGGTCTACTGTTTCTCAAGATTGCCAAAAGGTTTTTGCAAAGAAAAAGCAAGCTCTTGGTTTGCAAAATGAAGGAAAGGCAAAACAGGACAGAATCTGTGAAAAACAGAACAACAGGTAGTAATTGATTTGTTCGGGGTACTTCTGCAACTCAAATCAAAAAACTCAGAACAGACGCACGAAATATAATTATATAGAGAACGCTGTCGAAAAAATTCAGACCAAAAAGATCATCTGGTGATTTTATACGAATTTTTCTATCAAAGGACAGAATCTGTTTCCTGGACAGCACCTCACAACTTTTGAACTTTCTAGCAATCAGAGGCTATACTTGGCACAAATATAAAAAGCAAAGATACAATGATGATGCTACTGTAGTAAAAAACATCAAGACACAACAAAAGCAAAATATAAAAATTTGTTCATGTGGGCTGCCTCCCAAAAGCGCTTTCTTTTATGCCTTTAAGCTAGGCATAATGCATAGTGATCAAGTTGTATCAATTGAACCATTATCAAGATCATCAAAAAGCTCTTCAATAATACAACTAGTCTTAAGAGGACTCTCAAATAAAGGCCTCATAGAGATACTCCTAGGTAGAAGACCAAAAGGATAAAAGTCAAGGGAAGATTCATTTATAAATTTATCAAAGACAGGTGTTTCTTCCAAGGTCTTTACAGTTTCAACCCCTTTGGCAATAGATGGATTACTTTTAGAACGGGGAGCCTTTGGAACGTGAACGAACTTAGGCTCCCTCTTTTCCGGAGTTTCTACCTTTTTGGTTTTGATCGAGGAGAAGGTAGTTCCTAGGGTGTCAAATATTTCCTCAATCTTGTCTATCCTAGAAGAGTCCAAGTCATGGAATTTGACGGTCTCCAAAATTTTAAAAAATTTATGCATGGAGCTATCAAGTCTATTCAAATTCCCTTGGATCTTACGATCCAACTCATTTATCTTATTAATGCTTGGCATCTCTAGCTCTATCTTTTCAAGTTTTTTCATAATGTGAGCTAGGGTGATGTCCTCTCGAATGCTAACAACAGGGAGATTCCCAACAAGATTTTCAATAATACTAAGAGACTCCCAAACTGGGGCCTCTAGGAAATTCCCATTGATAGCAGTATCTAGAATAAACCTATTCCAAGAAGTAATTCCAACATAAAAATTTCAAAGCAAGATAGTAGTAGGTTGCTTCTTGGTGGCTCTTTTTTGTGAATCATTAATTCTATACCAAGCATCTTTCAAACTTTCCCCACCTCTTTCTTTAAAGGTGAGAACTTCTGCCTCGTCAAAGACAAAAGGACCCAACATAATGACAACTAAAGAACGAGATAACTATTTTTGTGATTTTCGATAAAAGATACTAAAGCAAAAATTGAAAGGTAAACTAACAAGACTAAAAAGCAAAGGTAAAAGATAGCGTGCAACTCCCCTATCCTGAAGAGTGGAGTCCCCAGCAACGGCGCCAGAAAAACTCCTTGATGGGCCTCTAACCCCTCGTTGGTTACCCCAAGTGGAAGGTGTAAGATGCAGTGTTGTGGAAGTTTTTCCCTTAGCAAAGATGCCAAGGATCAAATCCCTAGAGACTCCTAGGTTCAACAAGTAGGTGTCAACTGCTAACGGCGCGGATTAGCAATCAACGTGGACCTGCACACAGATACAAATAACTTTGCTCCCAACAAGTACAGAGAGGTTGTCAATCCCTCCGGCCTTGTAGTTCACAAAGGATTAAACGCAAATGATAGTAGTGATAGATAATGTTTGCAATAGTAAATAAAAGCGAAAAGTAAATAGCGGATGTGATCAATGATGGTAATATGGACCGGAGTCTCATGATGTTCACTAGTGATGTCTCTTTCCCAAAAGACGATAAAACAGCTATGTGAGGTAAACGAATTACAGTTGGGCAATTGACAGGACCACGAACGCAAACCAATGCTGACTACATTGCAAGAAAGGTTGAGGTTCAAAGCATGGGCGGTACGCCAAAGTAAGTAGAGCGAAATCCATCAATATCTACTACTAATCATCCACCTTGAGATATCTATCCAGAACATCTCGCTGGTATTAAGTTGCGAGTCCCACCCATAGTGTAAACTCAATGCAACAGACAACTGCATTAAAAGAACTTTGCGTAAAGTAAACAATCCTTGCACCCGAGGGCACAAGCACCGTTGTTTTCCCCCTTGTGGCAACAGCACATCCCCTAGACTCATGTTTCTGTCACTCAAGCTAGTCATCGAGGGGCATGAACCCACAATCGAGCATAACGTTCCCTCTTGGAGTCACTACGTATTACTTGGCCAAAGCAATAAATAACAACGGAGAACATGCAAGAATTACTTATGAACATAAATATAAAAGAGGTAGATCAAATATATTACTCAAGAACAATCTGAACATAATCTCATAATCCATCGGATCCCAGCAAACTCATCATAGCAACAGCATAAGGATTACATATGTGCCTCGATCATGTAGGGCAGCTCACGAGGACTAATTAGTGAAGCACAAGAAGGGGAGGAGAACATCACATAGCTACTGGTCATGGACTCATGGTCCAAGGGAGACTACTCACAACTCATCCGGGAGGCGTCCATGGTGGTGGAGAGGCTCCCGATGGTGATCCTCCCCTCCGGCAGGGTGCCGGGAAGAGTTCTCCTGGTGCTCCCGATCTTGGAAGCGGCGGCGGCGGCGGAATAGAGATGAGATCGCGAAAAAGAGTTCCCGTCCCGAGGGTTTCGAAGGACGCTCTAAATATATGCCGAAGGGGGGCACCAGACGGGGCTCGGGGGGCCCAGGCGCCCCCGGCACGGCCCGGGGGGGGGGGCGCCGCCAGGGCGCCTGGAGCCCTGGTGGCCCCCCCCGGCTGTCCTTCGGGCGCAAGGTAGGTTCTGGAACGCTGATTTTTTATATAATTTTTCTGGATTTTTCCTGACAGTTCTCGTAACGTGAAAACCTGAAATACAAAAACAGCCGAAAACAGAAACTGGCATCGGGGTGCACTGGATTAGTAGGTTAGTCCAAATATGATCAAAAGTGTATGAATATCATCGCAATATCACCCAAAAGTGGCATGGAGCAAGCAGAAATTATAGATACGTTTTGGACGTATCAGGCACGGCCCCCTTATAGCGAGCGCCCCTTGCCCCGTGGGCACGCCGTCTGGCCCCCGGTGCCCTCCTTCCTCCTATATATACCTACGTACTGCGAAACTATCAGACGAACAGAGAAAACCATAGTTCCACCGTCGCAACCTTCTGTTCCCGTAAGATCCCATCTTGGCGCCTGTTCCGGAGCTCCGCCGGTGGGGGGATCTACAACGGAGTGCTTCTACATCATCGTCATCGCCTCACCATGAGTTGTGAGTAGTTTACCACAGACCTTCGGGTCCATAGCTAGTATCTAGATGGCTTCTTCTATCTCTTTGGATATCAATACCAAGTTCTCCTCGGTCTTCGAGGAGATCTATTTGATGTAATCTCTTTTTGCAGTGTGTTTGTCGAGATCCGATGAATTGTGGGTTTATGATCAAGATTATCTATGAGAAATATTTGGTTCTCTTCTGAACTCTTCATGTATGATTATAATATCCTTGCAAGTCTCTTCGAATTATTGGTTTGGTTTGGCCTACTAGATCTATAGTCCTTGCAATGGGAGAAGTGCTTGGCTTTGGGTTCAATCTTGCGGTGTCCTTTCCCAGTGACAGTAGGGGCAGGAAGGCACGTATTGTATTGTTGCCATCGAGGATAAAAAGATGGGGTTTATATCACTATGTTTGAGTTTATCCCTCTACATCGTGTCATCTTGCTTAAGGCGTTACTCTGTTCTTAGGAACTTAATACTCTAGATGCATGCTGGATAGCAGTCGATGTGTGGAGTAATAGTAGTAGATGCAGAATCGTTTCGGTCTACTTGTCTCGGACGTGATGCCTATATATAATGATCATGCCTAGATAGTCTCATAATTATTCACTTTTCTATCAATTGCTCGACAGTAATTTGTTTATCCGCCGTAGAATATCGCTATCATGAGAGAAGCCACTAGAGAACAGTATGGCCCCCGGGTCTATTCTCAACATATCAATCTACAATCTACTTTACTTTTCCGCTTTTACTTTCTGTTCTTATAACCAAAAATATCAAACTATCATCTCTATCAGATCTCACTTTCGTAAGTGACTGTAAAGGGATTGACAACCCCTTATCGTGTTGATTGCGAAGTTCTTATTTGTTTGTGCAGGTGCGAGGGACTCGCGCATGGTGTTCTACTAGATTGATACCTTGGTTCTAAAAAACTGAGGGAAATACTTACGCTATTGTGCTGCATCACCCTTTCCTCTTCGAGTGAATACAATGCAAGATCGAGAAGTAGCACTCGTCCCCATGCTCGTGATCATCATCGTCGTCATCTCCCCCTTGGTTATAATTTTTTTGAAATATAGGTGGTGGAATGTTCACAGGACCTTGGAAACACAAGAAGGTTAATTAGTAGAGAAGGGAACCTTGCTAACTCGCATGCATTTGGATGAAACAATAAGGATCCCATGGAGAAACAGTGCCACGAGTGGTGGCAGCAAAGACAAGACCCTCGTATTCAATTGTATCACAGTACACATCCGTGTATAGAAACTAATTTTTGAGCAATATCCATCCAGTCGAACCACGAAGGACGACAACAAACTTGTCGAAGTTAGCAACAACTTGATAGTTCTTGTAATTCCAAGAGCGGTTGGGAACTCGAGAAATTGCTATCTTTTGTAGATGACAGTCACCATGATCATATTTGAATGTACTAGATCATCTGCATGTGCAACCTCAGGGCACTCAGAGATTTTTGGAAGTGGAATCAGCTGACGAGTGTACACATTCACAAGTTCCCACTCACAATTGTACCCAATATAAACAACCCAATCTCCATTTACGCCTTCCCAATCCTTGCCCTCAAGCGATGGCATCTTAACATCATATGTATCATTATCAAGTGGCATCAACTTGCATAAGGCGAGGCTTCCCTCGTCCCCGCGCCAGTCAGCAGGGTCACGGCGAAGAAGATAGGGGAGATCAAACTGCTCCTGTACCCTTGGGTTCCTTGTAATGATGTTATTAGTTGAGTCGAGAATGTTCTTGAACGAACCTGGCATGCTAGCCGAGGTGGTGACGTCGCAACGATCAATGAGTTCCCCCAACACGTCATCTTTCAGATCGGGGCAAGAATAACGGGGTTGTTTCCGGCTTGTTCCTTCCATGGAGAAGACGATCGAACAATGGCAGAAGGAAGGGTGAAGGCAAATGGAGGAGGGAGGAAGAGTGTGCAACAACAGTTCCAAATCGAGAGGGAAAGGCGAAGAGTCAGTGGACGGTAGCCAGTTTGCCACGGTACACGAAGAGGCACCCCGGCCTACACGTCCTTTTGGAAATTGTACAAAAGGACTCGCCGTCATCTCACTGACATGTTGGAATGGGACCACATGTCTACGAAACATGGTGTGTAATTTCTCGTGCAAAATGCGATCTGGCCGCTTTGGCCCGAGGTGCCGTATTAGTTATCGACCTTTATTTTTTTAACATACAATCTGAGTGGATAGCTCCTGTGGTCATCACACGTGAGCGGATATATAGGTGAGCTAGGTGGGCAGGCGGCAACAATCTAAGTGCTAAAAGAGTTGATCTCGAAAAAATAGTTGATCCAATGCTTCATTTTGTTTAGATTTTCCAACTATGACCATTGGATAGAGTCAATCAATGGCTTACGTTCAAAGTTATTCTCATACTATAGAATGGTATAGGAACGTGGAGAGATTTGGTTGATTTTATATCGCGGAATAATATAAAATATTATCAGTGCAGACGCTCCACCCCGAGGTTTGTAGCTCCTTCTCGGTCATCGGGAAGCTCTTCCACTCTTTCTTTTAAGACATGAGCTTTGTTCATCCTGTTGCCGGCACGCGGGACATCTATATGCCTCCATTTGACAAAATCATACTATATGCCTACATGAGACGCGGGGCATCTAGCATCAAGGTGGCGTGTCATGCAAGAAAATGGAGATATGCAGTGCGTAAGTGAGTCGTGCATTTCGATGGCACCTAGTACTACGCAATATTTTTTTCTCCTCGATGGCACATGAATAGTGCACGTACTCAATGACAGAGAACGATATGGTAGCCATGGACATGGTCGGCCCTTTTTGAAGAGAGTACTAATAAATACGTAACTTTGATGTGTCCCGTCAACTCGCAGAACGGCGAGAAGCTTGCTTACTATGCCTTCTCCCTCACCAACACGTGCGCGGTGGATCGCAACACGAGGATAAACTTTTGCTTACAAGCGGTGGACATGCAGCAGTTCATTTGGTGTCAGATTGCCAGAAGTAGTACCATCATAATTGTTCGACTTCCGGAAGAGGAGAAGAGCCAAGCGCAAGGTCACCTACTAACCTACAGTACTACTATAGTCAAAGCTGCTCCACCTTTTTAGAGCATGGTTAATTAATATAGGCGGCTCTTGTAGCGGTACATCATTTAGAGAAAGTACTCTCTTCGTAGGATCAAAGGAAGTGAAACAAAAGTTGGAGTGGATGCTAGATTGCCAATTAAAACATGATTACATAGGAAAAAATCCTATAGCAATATATCCTATGAATCAAACGACCAATGTAGGAAAATTATGAGGGGGGTCTCGCCAACAGTGTTCCTCGGCTCGCACCTAGCACCACGGTGGTCGAACTTGGAGTCATTCATCTGGCACATGGGACCACATGTCACGAAACATGGTGTGTAATTTCTCGTGCAAAATACGATCTAGCCGTGTTGGCCCGAGGTGCCGCATTAGTTATCGACCATTTTTTAATGGCGTGCCATTCAGTTTTGAAGCACGAATAACTGGTACTGTTTGCAGAGAAAATATAAACTACTCTACCACTACTCCACCTCTAGTACTAGTAGTATAAAAAAGATATATAGGTTGGAGCTTCAGAGCTTTCTTGCTAAGGGCTGGCCACTTGCTTCTCACACTATCACCCTCTCTCCAGATCTAAAAAAGACGGCCTCTCTCTCCCTCCTCACCGGTGGTCGCAGATCTGCCGGGAAAGAAAAGGACGTGCAGCGTCGACGCACTCGTCGTCGGCGAGCGAGGTCACGCACTGAGGACAAGGCCGACCTCTCAGACCTAGCGCCCGCGCGGGATGGCCTCCGTCCCCAAGCTCGCTGCCGTAGTGCGTGCGGAGGACGATGACCATGAGCAAAGCCACTTCCCGCCGACCCTCAGGTATGATACCTCTTTTCGAACCATACCCTTGTTCTATTGCCCCATCTGCCATGTCGCTGCATGTGGACCTTTTTCCACTCCACCATCTTCGCAATTTTCTATCCTCTGCTCTGCTGGTCACGCAGACGAAAATCTTAATTTGCACTATTAAAGGAAACCCTACTTCATGCAGACTAATCCATGTCTGGGTTAAAAAAGAAAGGAAGGGAGACTGTACTGTCCAAGAGAATAGGCATCGAACCCGCATCTAGGTTGAAAAGGGGGAAATTAGTAGCTAAGGAACGAGTCTCATGTCTCTTGGTTGAAGAAGGGTAGAAAGGCATGATAACGCAATAGAGAATGACTAGGTCGATTAGTTTGTTGTCCTCACATAGGAAAAAGGTGGCTAAACATAACAAAAATAGGACATAATCCACATATGCTGCCTGGATATTTGTTGCTCTGGGCAACCATACCTCCCTCACCACTCTATGCGTCCATGGAGGTACATCGTACTGGTGTGCCCACTATCCGAATGGGTCTCCCATGCTCTTATTGCCACTTTTTTGCTGTTAGTATAATGCCAGCGGTAAAGTCAACCAATGCTACTGCTAAAGTGATGCCACATTTAACTAATGTCACACTCAGTCTAATGCCACCGATAAATTTAAGAAATGCCATTTAATGTCTCTGGATTATTTCAGGGTTAGCTGTTGATTGTGGATGTATTAAAGATTTTTCATCTAAGGCATTATAATGTTGTTGCACAGCCAGTATACCAACGATGAAACTTGTTACTACCTTCAGATTTTTGCACTGTTAATGCTTATAGATTACATACCTCACTTTCATGAGATAAGTAAATTTTCCTGTACAGTGTCACCAATATGCCAAGGCGCTGATGTCATTTTATTTTGGTTAAACTGCACAAAAAATTATGAAGACAAGAGGAAAGGTCAAGAGTGGGCACTTCCTTATCCGGCCGTTTTCTTTGATTCGGCTGGTCAAGTTTTATGTTTAATCGACTATCAAGATTGGGATGGCAATTTTCAGGTCCGCTCGAGTTCGAAATGATATATACCTTCAAGGTACATGGTTTGCAAAAAAATTATACTATCATTAGTTCATAATGCTAGTTACCTTCAGACTTTTGTATTTGGTTTAATGTTGTTGCCAGCTAGTATACCAATGTTGAAACTTGTTACCTTTACATTTTGTATTGTTAATGCTTATAGAAATCTTCAAGTGCTAGCTTATAGAGATCAGTTCACTAAAACCATTATACTCTACCCCGGAATAAAAAATTTACTCCACTATTCCACTAGCCAGTGGATTAGTGTATATTTGTACTATTTGAATGGTGTTGCATTAGAGTATCGACATATATAAGGTCTGCCAAGCTTTCCCAGAGCAACAAGTTTCAATATTGGTATACTAGTTGTGCAACAAGTTTCAGCATTGGTACAGAGGGTGTAGAGTTCACTCAAATACTGCCAGTAAAGCTAGCCGCACCTTTGTTAAGATTGGGATAGCAATTTTTCATGTTCACCCGAGTTTGAAATGATATTTACCTTGAAGGTGCATGGTTTGCAATTTTTTAATACTATCATTAGTTAATAATGCTAGTTACCTTCAGTCTTTTGTATTTGGTTTAATGCTCGTGCACAGCTAGTATACCAATGCTGAAACTTGTTACCTTTGCATTTTGTATTGTTAATTCTTATAGAAATCTTCCAGTGCTAGAGCTTATGGAAATCTATTCAGTAAAACCATTGTATTGTACCCTGTAAAAAATAACTACTCTACTGTTGCACTAGCCACTGTATTAGTGTATATTTGTAGTATTTGAAATTTCGAATGGTGTTGCATTAGCGTATGGACATAAATAAAGTGTGGCAAGCTTTCCTAGATATGTGTTCAAGAAAACTACTACCTGTTTTTCTAAATACTAGACGTTTGGGTACTTTAAACTGAACCACGAAAATGTCTTATATTAATGAAAATAGGGTGTAGAGTTCACTCAAATTATCCCGGTAAAGCTAGTCACACCTTTGTTAAAATTAATGTTCATTATGTTATCGGAGGAGGTCTGTAAGTTTGTCTCTAATGCATGTCGACTACATACCTAACATCATGATGTAATGTTAAGTCATTTCCTTTTGTACAGTGTCATTTAATTGTCAAGGCGGTGATGGCATTTTGTTTTAGTGGAACTGCACAAAATATGCTTAAAAGAAGAGGAAAGCTCAGGAATCGATCATTCTTTCAGAAAGAACTATATATGCCTTTCTGCCATCAGTCGTTGTTGCCTTATTTATTCCTTCAAACAGGTGGTTAGATACATTCTTGCTACCTTTTCCCATTAAGAAATTGGAATGCTTATATTTGTGAGTCTATGCTTCAACTAGTGCCACTTTTATAGTAATCACACTTTCAATATCTATGCAAACAGGGATGCTCGATTTTAATGGAACTGCACAAAAAGTCCAAATGGTTCAACATTAGGAGCATGTTTTCTTCCAAACCTTTATATCCAATTGGTGGCACTATGAGCTGTTCATTAAGAAGGTACATGGTTTGCTCGATCTTGCTACTCTTTTTGTACTATCATTAGATAGTAATACTAGTGGTTTGCATGTGAATGTATTGGCAGGGTGGACCTAAATGGGAGGTGCAGGACATGATTCAATGATTGGATGCTCAATTTCGATTTCACCTCTTCCATCACTGCGAACATGGATATCCTTGGTCTGATGAAGAATAGGCGCTATATTTCTGCTCTGAACAAGCAAATCAATTCAGTATGAAATTGTCCAGGTCAAAGCATGACTGTATCAAATTGTCCAGTGCAAAACATGACACATGCTAAGCGGAAGAGACATGTTTAAACCGAAAATACAAGGTGGGGTATATGTTTACTAGCTACTTGATATTTGTGCAGACAGAGATGTCTGCCCGTTGCTATTTGGCAAACACACAAAGTGACCGCAATTTTGGTTGAACTTCACAAGAGAATAGTATAGTCACTGCATGCACTGCCATTTGAAAATAGACACGGAAAGATTGGATAGTCACTTCATGGACTGGAGAAAAGTAGTATTGTACTATTTATTGGCCAACACTAGGTGCTTCATTGCTTTGGTCTGATTATACAATGGGCATCATTTTGCCTAAGTTAAAGTTTGTATTCCGAAAATAGTCTCGCCGTGTGATCAAGAGAAGACCAAACCATATTGTAGTGGATGTTCCTCCATCATGTGTGGTTCATTCTCATGGTTCCAGCTATTGGTGAAACCACTTACATTTGCAAGAGGAATTGTAGACTTCACAAACAAATTTGTCTTTCAATCTGTACTGAATGTTGGCCAAGAGAAGCATCCATGTTAGTAGGAAGAACATATGTTTTTTCTAGATCTTTGCTTTTGGAGCTACATATTTGTATATGATCTGTGAATCATTGAGATGCATTAACATGTTGATCTTATGTATGGGAATCGTACTAGTTGGTTTTAGTTGTGACTGATCTTTGCCTTTGGAGCTACATATTTGTATATGATCTGTGAATCATTGAGATGCATTAACAGTTCCTTATATCTGTTCGCTTAGTGTTTGCAAGTTACTAATCGATCACTAGCTAGCCTACTAATGCGCTCCTGGCAGTTTTAATTGTGACGCAAGATCCGAGGTGGCAGTTTTTTGAATAAAAATGCCTACCTCTGAAGAAACTGGCAAGCTGCTCTAAATAAAATGCCATGCGAATTTGAAGAAACTGCCAGCAAAAACATTCGCAAATGCCTTATCTCCCAGTGAATGTTCAACAGTTAATGCGATCATACACGTACACGATCCGACCTACTCGATCCTACACGTACACTATCCGACCTACTTGATCATACACAGATAAATAGCGGATCACGCACGTACTACCTCCTTTTTGGTTTCCAGGGCTTAATTCAAAAATCTCACCAACCAAGGTAGATGATGAGTGGTGGAATGATTTTTGACAAGGAGGGAGTACCTCATCTGGATGATTCGAGTTCGCAAATGCCTTATCTCCCAGCTAAAGTTCGTCAACTAATGCCCTCAGCTGCGACTCATTGCATGCTGCTCCACGTACTGGCTGCGAGCGATTTTGAGTGCCTGCATGTAGCCAGCCGTAATTAAGGCAGCTAACTGATGCTAAAAAAGATGCGCTTTAATTGTTGCGGGCCTTTTAAATCCGTGGAATCATTATCTACAAGGAGGGAGATGATTCGAGTGCACTCGTTTGACCGTCATGTCGGCGTGCGACCCAGCACGGACGGGACGGGACGACACAGTCAGAATTTCAGTTTATGTAGTTTTCCATGGCAAGCTGGCGCGCTAAGCCATGCCTGCTTAATTATGCATTGAATTCCGATTGCCGTCATGCTACCTTCCGCCAATAAGTACTGTTTCCCGGCCTTCTATGGTGGCACCGTGACACAACTCGCCCTATCCTCATAAGCCCCCACCAACCTGATGTCGCTCGCCACTTATCCTCGCTCTCGCCACGTCCGCCATGCCCCCGCGCCGTCCGTGATAGGCGAGGCCGGAGGCTGTCACCGTCGGAACTAGTGTTCGGTTTTTGACCGGAAGGCAGACGGAGGGAGGAGGCATTCTATTGGTCTTTAGATGGTAATGAGGAGATCGAGGACTTGTTGGAGCGCGACCGCCTGGCGGAGGAGCATGAGTTGTTGGAGCACGACCGCTTGGCAGAGGAGCAGCGTATCGCCGATTTGCGCCGCCAGCAGGACATGGAGCAGCAGCGCACCGACGCTCTGAGTCACGAGAAGAGCGCCCGCAACTGGGCCGACTACGTGGAGGCCGGCACCCGGCAAATAGCCCTGGAGGTTGTCGGGCACGCACGCGTTTGCGACGCCGATTTTACTACCAGCTTGTCAAGTGGGTTTCCCGCTTAGAAGCCGAAGCTTCGGTGGACCACAACGGCATGGAAAGGGCCAACGCGCGCGAGCAACGCGCCCTATCACACCTTTGGCAAGTCCGAGGCGAGGCGGAGGACGCCGGTGCCGACGTTTAGCGTGTACCGCAGATGGCGGCCGGCATCATCTAGTTAGCTAAGAGTAAGTTAGTACTTGTACGCTACTAGAGTATTAGTGGGAGTAGATAGTTAACTTGGCTATGATGGTTGTCATCGTGGAAGTTCAGTAATCTATATGTGGATCCGACCTGTTACTTTGCTCTGAATGTTAAACTTTCCGTTTGAACATATGGAATGGGCTGTTATTTTTTTAAATGGGTTGTATTTGTCCTCCACGGGTTTAGAGGTTGACTTGTGGGCCTACCAAGTTGACGCGTACACAATTAGGAGATGATTGTACGTGGAGAGGATGATAGCAGGGACCCGCCAAGGTCATGGCAGTACGCAATCAAGTGCCTCCTTATTTCAAGCCGATAAAAAAATGGCTCCTCCTAATGGATTTCTGACATCTGGGTCCCATGCCATTGTCAACGTAGTCAATAAACGAGAGAATTGCAAAACGAGCGGCTGACACCAGGGACCCAGCAGCTCGCCCAGTTATTTTTATTTTGGGGTAATTTGTTAAATGCTACTTTAAATATGGTGTTTCGAAGAAATGCCACTACAATTTCCAAACTATGAAAAATGCCATTTCATGCCATTTCCAGTGGCATTTTTTAAAGGCTGGAGTGGCGTTTTTCAAAGTTTGCAAAGTGCAGTGGCGTTTTCCAAAGTTTGCAAAAATTGCAGTGGCATTTTTCAAAGTTTGGAAATTGCAGTGGCATTTTTATGAATCGCCATAATTGGAGTGGCATTTATCTAATTTGTTTTTGAGACGGAAGCAGGGTGTCAAGTGGGCTGTGCGGGGCACTCTGGCATGTCTAGACAACCTTCTCTTTTATGTTTACCACAGACCAGCCCAGCAGTTTTTTTCTTTCTGAAAATGGCTAGCCCAGTTTTTTTTTTGATTTGCCAAGTAAGTCATTTTGTCAGGCCTGTTGGGCTGCAAATCTTTCAAGATGAGGAGAGCTTCATTCAGCTGGACGATAAAATTGCCTATCATTAATGAGAAATGGGATGTACATTTTTAAAACACATCAAAGCGGCAATTAGTTTCAAATTTCTTTTTTTCATTTTGAGAAATTAAGTTGCATTATTTTTTATGCGTGGACAATTTGTCGGATTTTATATGGATATACATTTATTTTTAAAATCAGTTTGAATGTGACTCGAAATTTCGTGATTAAAAACAGTTCGGACCGCACCGAAATATGCAAAATTTCGTATAATTTTTTAACCATGGCCACAATATGGGCTGTAATGCTAACAAAAAGAATATGGGCTCCGAAAAAACCTTAAGAATTAGCAAATGGGCTGTAAATTATTAGAAATAATGGCAGATGGGTTGTATGTTGTTTTCCACATATTTGAGGCTTTCCTAAAAAAAGGTTGACGCACAAGCAGTGACTGTTGGATGTCCATCCAACGGCCGTCGTGCTTCTTCAATCTCTGCTCTTCCTGCTCCAGCCGCTCAAACAAGCATCGGCGGGACTGTCTGCTCCCTCCTCCCTGCGGCCAGCTGTGCTGCCGCGCAGGCCTCACTGCCCCACCGTACTCCCATTGCTGGCCTAGCCATCCCTCTACTCACCCACACCTAATGTTATTCTCCGGCGACGGTAGACGAACCAGTAAACCCTCGTACAGTCGTACTCCCCTCCGCATGGGAAACAACTTCCTAGTCTTCCCTGCCTCCGTGTCGTTCCCTTCCTAGGCCTCGCCGACGTCCACCGCCCTGGTGCTCTCAGCGCGGCCTGGTCAACATGGTCAACGACCGACATGCATCTGAAGTGGACTGTACGTGGAGAGGCTGACAGCTGGGTCCACGGCCGCACGCAAGGAAATGCCTCCTTATTACGCACAAAATACTGATTCCTCCACCTGACATCTGGGACCCACCAAAAGGGCCTCTGTATTTCACGAAAAAAAGTTTCCGCCGCTGACAGCTCGGACCCACCAGCTATATCTTGGCACGCAAGGAAGTGCATCCTTATTACGCACACAAAAATGAATTCTCCCCCTGCTAGCTGGGTCTCAGTATAGTGGCAGGCTGACTTGTGGGCCTACTAAGTTGACGAGGACGGAGGGCTTTGTCAACTTAGTCAATATGAACGATTCTAGCTCCAGTGACTGTACGATGTCCATCCAACGGCCTTAGTGCTTCTTCAACCTATGGTCTTCTTGCTCCAACCGCCTAAAGCAGCGCCGGTCGTGCCGCCTGCTCCTGCCTCCCATGGTCGGCCGTGTTGCCGCGGAGGCCTCACCGCCCCCATACTACTCCCACCGCTGGCCAGGCCATCCCTCCACTCACCCACACCCCCTGTTATTCTGTGGCGACGGCAGCCTCACACTGCAGCCGAACCAGTGAACCCTCGTACTCCTCTCCGCATGGGCATCCACTACCGCGTCTTCCCCGGCTCTGCGTTGTCCCCTTCCTAGGCCTCGCCGTCGTCCACCGCCTTGGTGCTCTCGGCGTGGCATGGTTAATGTGGTCAATGACCGACTTCCATCGGAAGAGTACTATACGTGGAGAGGCTGACAGCTGGGTCCACGGCCACAGCCCAGTTCTTTTGTGATTTGCCAAGTAAGTCGCTTTGTCAGGCCTGTTGGGTTGCAAATCTTTCAACATGAGGAGAGCTTCATTCGGCTGGCTGAGAAAATGGCCTATCAGTAATGAGAAATGGGATGTACATTTTTCAAACACATCAAACCGGTAGTTAGTTTCAAATTTCTTTTTTTCATTTCGAGATTTTAAATTGCATTGATTTTTATGCGTGGACAATTTGCTGGATTTGATATTGATATACATTTATTTTTAAAATCAGTTTGAAAGTGAATCAAAATTTTGAGATTAAAAACAGTTTGGACCGCACCGAAATATGCAAAATTTCGTATAATTTTTTAGCCGTGGCCACAATATGGGCTGTAATGCTAACAAAAAGAATATGGTCTCCAAAAAAAACCTTAAGAATTAGCAAGTGGGCTGTAAATTATTAGAAATAATGGCAGATGGGTTGTATGATGTTTTCCACATATTTGAGGCTTTCCTAAAAAAAGGTTGACGCACAAGCAGTGACTGTTGGATGTCCATCCAACGGCCGTCGTGCTTCATCAATCTTTGCTCTTCCTGCTCCAGCCGCTCAAACAAGCATCGTCGGGACTGCCTGCTCCCTCCTCCCCGCGGCCGGCTGTCCTGCCGTGCGGGCCTCACCGCCCCACCGTACTCCCATCGCTGGCCTAGCCATCCCTCTACTCACCCACACCTGCTGTTATTCTCCGGCAACGGCATACGAACCAGTAAACCCTCGTACAGTCGTACTCCCCTTCGTGTGGGAAACAACTGCCGAGTCTTCCCTGCCTCTGTGTCGTACCTTTCCTAGGCCTTGCCATCGTCCACCGCCTTGGTGCTCTCGACGCGGCCTGGTCAACATGGTAAACGACCGACATGCATCTGAAGTGGATTGTACGTCGAGAGGCTGACAGCTAGGTCCACGGCCGCACACAAGGAAATGCCTCCTTATTACGCGCAAAATAATGTTTCCTCCACCTGACATCTGGGACCCACTGAAAGGGCATCTGTATTTCGTGAAAAAAATGTTACCCCTGCTGACAGCTTGGACCCACCAGCTATATCTTCGCACGCAAGGAAGTGCCTCCTTATTACACACAAAAAAATGAATACCCCCCTGCTAGCTGGGACCCAGTATAGTGGCAGGCTGACTTGTGGGCCTACTAAGTTGACGGGGACGGAGGGCTTTGTCAACTTAGTCAATATGCACAATTCTAGCCCCATTGACCGTACGATGTCCATCCAACAGCCGTAGTGCTTCTTCAACCTCTGGTCTTCTTGCTCCAGCCGCCCAAACCAGCGCCGGTCGTGCCTCGTACTCCTGCCTCCCATGGCCGGTTGCGATGCGGCAGAGGCCTCACCGCCCCCTACTACTCCCACCACTGGCCAGGCCATCCCTCTACTCACCCACACCCCCTGTTATTCTGCGGCGACGGCAGCCTCACACCACAGCGAACCAGTGAACCATCATACTCCTCCACGCGTGGGCATCCACTGCCGCGTCTTACCCGGCTCCGCGTCGTCCCCTTCCTAGGCCTCGCCGTCATCCACCGCCCTGGTGCTCTCGTCACGGCGTGGTTAACGTGGTCAAGGAACGGCTTCCATCGGACGTGGACTGTACGTGGAGAGGCTGACAGCTAGGTCCACGGCCGCATCAAGGAAGTGCCTCCTTATTACGCGCAAAATAATTATTCCTCCATCTGACAGCGGGGACCCACCAGACGGGCCACCATATTTCACGAAAAAAACGTTTCCCCTGACTGCTGGGACCCAACATCTACATCTTCGCACGCAAGGAAGTGCGTCCGGGCAAAAAAAACGATTAGCCCCCCTGACTGGTGGGACCCACCAGCTACATCTTCGCAGGCAAGGAAGTGCCTGGCAGTCGGGAACCACCTGTTCGAAGTGTAAGTAGCGTTGTCATTCTGGTCGCGAACGTGTACGTACATACTGGTCAATGTAGAGGCACGCACGTGTCGTAGTAGAGGCACGCACGTAGCATGTACACGTACGTACATCGGCAAGTGTGCAAGAAAGAAAATAAGGCCACGTATGTACATACGGGCAGGGTCTCGAACGGCTACTCGCGCATACGTACGGCCAGGGCTCGTGTACATGGCTGGGTCGGAATGGAGAAACAATGTCGTCGTCGTGTTCATCGGGAGCCAACCGGCTGTATCGGAACGGAATGTGTCGTCGTGTTCATCGGGAGGGCTTGGACGGAACAGCCGATGGAAACGAGGCATGGCGTACCACAGAACAGAGGACACGGCCTTGTGTTCAACCTTCCACGGTCGAAGCAGGATCCTGTTCATCGGGAGGGGTCTGGCGTACCGCAAAACGGAGGAAACGGACCTCCTACGGTCGAAACGGGGGTCCTGTTGATCGGGAGGGGTGTGGCGTACCGCAAAACGGAGGAAACATACCTTGTGTTGGAGCGCTACTGTCGAAACGGGGGTCCTGTTCATCGGGAGGGGTCTGGCGTACCGCAAAACGGGACTCCACGGGATATTGTTCATCTCCACCATCGACCCCCTCCAGCCTCCACGGTCTACTGTTCATCCACTGTCGACCTCCTCGTGCCTCCACTAGCGATTGTTCATCCGCAGGCTCCTGTTCATCTAGCCTCCACCGCGCGCTACTCCTCCTACTACTATTCAACTAGCCCTCTCCACGGGCTCCTGTTCAACAACCCCTCCATGGGCTACTGTTCATCCAGCCCTCCACCATCGACTGTTCATCCTGCCCTCCACGGGGTGGTCCTGTTCATCTAGCCCTCCACCGGGTCCTGTTCATCCAGCCCCAACCGGCTCGATCGATCGGGGTCATGTTCATCCAGAGGCAACACCACGGGGTCCTGTTCATCCACCCCCACCGGGAACTGTTCATCCAAACCCCCCAGTAACGCTCACTGTTCATCCAGAGGCAGCATCGATCGGCTTCAGTTAGCAGCAGTAGCGAAGGAATTGCTCGATCGGGTTCAGTTAATAGCCATCGATCGATCGCTCGATGTTGGATTCAGGGCTCGGCAAAAACCCGTTAAGTTCGAACACAGGGGCGTGAATGAAGATCTCTCCAACTCACGTCTACCTAGCGCCTCGCTCTCGTCTCGGTGGAAGGATTCAAGAAAACAACGGAGAGAACACACAATAGTTTATCCAGGTTTGGGCCACCGCGTGGTGTAAGACCCTACTTCCTGCTTTGGTGGATTAGCCTCGGGCGAGCTGGGATACAAACTAGTACAATGGTTCCTGGGCTCAGGAGGTGAGCTCAGGAGGGTCAGGAGGCTAGTGTTCTTTCTCCTTGTGTGGTGGCAGAATGTATGAGTCGATCCCCTTCACAGTAGGAATCTTAGCTACTTATAAAGGCGACCACGGTCCTCTTCCCCCGAAATGTCTAGGCGGGAAGGGATCCCACAACGGCCATCTTTGAGCGGGAGCACAAGGACGTTCCTACCCTAACAAAAGCAGTCTTCGCCTGCAAAAGGACCAGGCGGTGACGCGGTGGTGGGCTCGACGGTGACATCCTCCTTATCGTCCTTGCGGTCTTCGATCTCGTTGCACCAATGGGGAAACCTTTGCCCCGCTCCTCGGGAACTTGCGGCTGCGCTGTCCCCCTTGCACCGAAATGGTAACTGCGCCGCTGGCACGCGCTGGCACCCGCTCGCGCGGCGCGTCATTGCTGATATCACGGCCTCCTCCTGAGGCAGGCTTGGTCTTGGATTCTCCGCCCGTCCGGAGCACCTTGCTGAGGCTGCTCCTGAGGAGGTCTTGACGTCGTTCTCCTCGCGAGGCTTAGCTCCCTCGCGAGTGTCTTGGGCAGCTAGTTGATTAGCTGGGCCGTACCAGGCCGTAGTAGGAGCGCGTCGCGGCCCGCAGACAGGCAAGTTTGGGTACCCTAGTTCCCAGTACGCCGACAGTAGCCCCCGGGCCCAAGGCGCGCGCGGAGTTGGCTTTGGGGCGAAGCCTTAGTCGAGGACGGAGCGCCACGGGCCCCAAAGGCTGCGGGCCAGGCTGGCATGTGACGGTTGGATGGGACATGGGCGGCCCCGCCTCCCATGCAGCCTTGGTAGTCGTGCGCCTTGCCAATCGCACGACCGGTAGGGCTTCTTGTTGCCACCTCTGCTTTCTGCCTCCCAATCACTCCCTTTCTCTTCTTGCCTTCTCTGCCCCTTCCCTCTTGCCGTCATGCTGCGCAAGGCGAAGAAGAGGGGTGACGGCGAGCCTGCCGCATCGCCGCTGGTGCTCGAGTCGGTGCTGGGCCGCTCCGCCATAGTTAACCAGGAGGGTGTGGACAAGGTACGTCGCGCCTTGGCCGATGCATCTAATGAGTGGGGGGCGACCCAAGTCTGGCTTGCTTCTCGGCCGGTGGCGGAGCTTGGTGCTAACGACATCCATTTTCATCTCCACGCTATCTTCGGGGGTCGCCTTCCCCCTTTCTCCGCCTTCTTTTACGCAGTGCTCACGCATTACCAGATTCGGGCGTTACACCTGGACCCTGGGTCCATCATCCTGCTTTTCGGCTTCGCGTTCCTGTGTGAAGCTTTCGTTAGCATTTCCCCTTCCGTGGCCTTGCTTCACCACTTCTTCGCTCTCTCCTTGGTTGACAGGGGGCAGCGCTCGGGGTGCGTGTCGTTGCGCACGGTGGAAGCGACTGCTGCCTCCGGAATTGACTTCTCGCTTCACCCAACCATAGAAGGATTCCGCCGATAATGGGTGTTCGTTGACGCCGCCTCGTACAGCCCCCAATTCCATCTTCCTGATGCACCGGCGATGCCGAACTCGGGCTGGGGGCATGAGGCCCTTTCAGATCCACAGGCGGAGCCTGTGATGCTCCGACTGGCCAACCTGAGGAGGAGCGGGTTGACCCTGGCGATGGTGGTGAGGGACTTCCTTGTCCTCCACGCGATCCCACTCCAGCGCCATTCCAGCCCAATGTGGGTTCTCGATGATCGCGCGCGCCTCCAGCAGAAGCAGCTCCCTCCGGACACGCTCTAGGGACTGCTGCGGCTGCTCATCGGTGGAGTGCCTGAAGCTCGCCCTGGCTCCGCGGTTCCCTTGTACTTGGCTCCCGTAGCCGGAAAGGCTCTTTTTGAAAGGATGCCCTGCTTCGATGCATGGTGACTGTTGCCGGGGGGGCATCCCCGACCATCATGGCGACCCCTCGATGGTGACATCAGGGCTTGCGAGCCCATCCTCCCCTTCCAGGGTGGACGCACCTGGCAGAGCCTCGGGCCTGGGGTCGACTTCGTCCTTGGAGCAAGCGGACGAAGCTCAGGCGTCGGTGTTGATGGAGGTGGCGGAATGTGCCGAGGCGCCGCTGGCTCCTGAAGCGACAGAAGGGGAGGCATAGCGGCCTCCGGTCGAGGCGAGTCCAGGGAGCACCGCATTAGGCATCGGAGCGCCAGCCGCGAGCGCCGGCCGCGACCCTGCCCCGGGTCCGGGCACATCTGCTTCCAGCGGCCTCCAGCCATCCTTCGCGGCGCTAGGCAAGAGGCGGGTTGAGGGGCATCTACGGCCCTGCCCCGAGGCACCTGAAGAGGATGAAGCTGGTTGTACCCAGCAGATGCTTGTTCTTCGGTTCTTCCTGTCTTTCCCGATGTGGTTCTGCTGACCCCTCACTCTACAGGGTCTCTTCCGATTTGCCCTCACGCCGCTCAATGAGGCCCGCAGAAGCCTCCGCCTGCATCCCTCCTCTGGACCATGCCGGGCCTTCGGGAGGCCTCGCGCGAGCTCTTGAAGCCGCGCTTGGGTCTTATTGCGTAGGTCGTGCTCCCAGCCCCCGAGCGCTTCTGGGGCAAGGCAGCTCTTGGTACATCGGGAGCCCGCTCCATGCCCCTGGTCTTGCCTTTACTATGGGTCAGCAAGCTCTTGAGGCAGCTCGAGCAGATGTGCGCCCATCAGGAGCACGTCTGCTCCCTGCGCTGGAAGTACCGCGCGCCCCCGAGGGTAGCCCCGAGGCACACGCTGAACACGAGGGAGAGGCGGAGCCCCCTTTGGGCGGCGCAGATGCCGGGGACGAGCCCGGTCGTCTTCTGGAACTTGCAGTGCGCAGGAGCGTGGTCCGTCATGACCTTGTGCGGGAGGCGTCGGACGCCCTGAAGCGTCTCGAAGTCGAGGTTGCTAAAGTAGATGGGCATGTCGAGGCCGAAGGTTTGCTTTTGGCGAGGGGTTGGCGGCAGATGAGGACCGCCGTCAACCTGAGCTAGCTGTAGCACGAATCCTCCCTACGGAAGGCGGAAGCGTCGGCTGCCGCGGCTTAGGAGGAGTGTGACCGTGCCCTGGAGGAGGCTCGAGATGCCGAGCGCCACCGCATGGTCGCCGAGGAGCGTGAGTGCGAGCTTGAAGCCTCAAACGCCACGCTCGAGCGCCAGGTTCGTGCTCGAAGGGCTGCCCTTGCTGCAACTGTGGTTGATGATGATAGTCCAGCAGGCCTCTCGGCGAGGGAGGAGGCGCTGGCACTTGAGGCGATGGAGCTGAGCATGGAGCGCAAACGCCTGGAGACGATGGAGCGCCAGATAGCCGAAGCCGAGGGCAGCCTTGATGATCACGAGGTTTCCGCGAAGAAGGCCGCCAAGGAGGCAGAGCGTCTCCCAAAGGATTACCGCGAGAAGATGCGGCTTCACGAGACTCGCTTTGCTGACAAGCGCAAGGGGCTTCAGAAGGAGATCACGGCTCTTAAGAGCAAACTGGCGGATGTCGAGCGTCGTCTGCAGGTGTCGGAGAAGGCTCGCGTCGTAGCCGAGCATCGTGAACGGGCGTCGAAGAAGGCGTGTGCCAAGGCGGAACGCCGCGAGCGGGCGTCAGAGGAGGCTCGCGCCACCGCCAGGGCGGAACTGTCCTGCTTTCATAAGCAAGTGGAAGACATTTCCGTCCTCGCGGCTCAAACTGCTGAGGAGGCCGCACAAGTCCGTGGGATGCAGCACACCCGCTCGAAGATGTTTGAGACCCTGCGGCACCAGGCCGGCCGGGCCCTAGGAGAACTTCTTGGCTCGGGGGTCGCTGGCCTCCCGGTTAATGATGATGCCGGGTATCTCGGGTTCTTTAGCAGGGTGGTGGAGCGTCTTGATGGTGGGGTCAGGAAGGCTCGGCAGCTCGTCGAGGAGCAAAGCCGCAGCGTCTTGAGGAGCGCGGTCTCCCGCATCTTTGGCAACTTGCACCGTCTTGACCCTCATACGGACTTCGAGGCCCTGCTGGAGCCTGCGCCTGAGGCGGTCGCCGGCCCCTCGGAGAATTGGGTGAGCGATCACGTGGACGCGTTGGTGACGGAGCTCGTTCCGGCTATCGAGGATGCGCCGGTGCCTGAGGGGAGCAACACCGATAGTTCCGGCGAAGGCGTCAATGCTTAGTCCAGTTCCTGCTGTAAATTTGTTTTTGGTTGTGGCTCGGAGCCGAGTGAGGTGGGTGTCATAAGGCTTAAACTCTTGATGATGTAACTGAATACCGTAACGATAGGTTTTTAGGCACTCCCTTGCTTGTTCATGAGGCTGTGGCCTTAAGCCCTTGTCACGTGTCGGGAAGGAGCGTCCGGCGACCTTGTCCGGGCGCGCCTCGCGAGTACCTGCTGTGAGCGCAAGAGTGGTTGGCGGTCCGATCGCGGCCCAGACAGAATGTGCGCCCACGCCTCGCCCCTGCTCGCGAGGAGTGACATGGCGGGGTTGCGGACGTAGCCCAGCTCGGCTGAGCAAGACGAAAAAATGGACTAGCGAAGGAAACACAGCGGAAGTCACAAAACACAGACAAAAGTTCTCCCTTTTATTCAAGAAACGAGTCGCGCGGGGCGAGATCGGCTTGAAAAAGCGGATACAAAGGGAGCAAATGCGCATGGCAAAAAGGAGGGGGCGCGTCCGGCCCCTGAGCAGGTCTTCAGTCTTCTCCCCAGCGTAGAGCATAGGGCTACCACCGGCGGATGTGGGCATAGCCATTGGGCGGGCAGTGTCGATGGCCAGCGGAGAGCATGGTGCATCCACTCGGCGTGGGAGGGAGCCCCCGAGGTCCTAGGGCTATGCTTCGGAGACTCCAGGGCGTGTATAGCCCCACTCATTATTACGTGAGAGTGTCACGAGCGGAGATCTTCTGGCGTGCCCGCCCCTTCGCTTTGAGGGCCCCGCCCTGCACTAGTCCGCTCCCTCATGAACTCACCCGAAGGCGGCATTCATGAAGTGGGACACTGCGCATGATGGGGGGATGGGACCTTGGCCATAGGCCCCCTTCACGCGGTCTCCGAGCGTGCTTCGCCCCTGAGGGCTAACGTCGTTCAGAGACACGGCGTCCTAAAGTACGAGGGGGACCCCGCCCTACCCACGCTCCTAATGGCCCCTGAGTCCTTCCAGATCAGGGTCGGGCCCAGCGGGTACAGGATTTTGTGAGCAGGGGGACGGAGCCGCGGTCTTGGGCCCTCCTAGTGCGCGTAGGACAGGCTCCTGTACCACCTCCTGACGCACCCTCCACAGCCCAGGGGATGGTACGCCGGGAGGCGCGGCGTCTTGAGGTTGAACGGAGGGGGAAGAAGGCCCCTCCCCGCGCGCATCATACCCGCCTCCAGCGAGCCCCTAGTGAAATCCAGGGCAGGCTCATGCGCGACGGGTCACGTGCGGGGGGACGAGGGCCTGACCCGGGCCTTCCCTCCCCTTTCTGTCTTGACGTGGCAACCAGAGTAGCCCCCTGGCCTGCCAAGGCTCGGGGCCAGAGACACTGTTAGTCCGAGGCCTACGGCTGGTGCTGCAAGTGCCGGCCCTCGCAGCCACCTGCGTGCGTCTCATTCGCGCTCCATGGCCATGGGCGATGATGACGAAGGGTTGAGGGCTAAGAGCGCGGGATCTTCCTCCCGACCTTCCGCTCTTGAGCCCCCTTGTGCTGACGCCTGGTTGCACCCGGCGTTCGGCGTAGTTCTGGGGTCGCCTCCTGGTGGCTCCTCAACGGGGGCGCTTCCTGAATACAAAGGGCTTCGAGGTAGAGGAGCGGCGTCATATGCAGGGTTCAGCGGATCATACCCCATGTCGCCCTCGTAGGTCGCCGCGGGTCTTGACCATACGGGTGACCGGGTGTGACTGGGGCGGCACCCGGTCCCCGATATCGTCATGTGGAAGCAGAATGGCTCGGCTCTGGTGCTAGCGGCGTCGAGGAGCTCGGCCACCCTGCGGAGTAGTGCGTTGTGGCCGCTATCGAGCAACCGGCACCTTAGCAGTTCCCTTGCCACCAGTATCGCGGCCCTCATGTGAGCTTACTGCTGCGTGCTCGACGGCCCGTGCTGCCGCACGACCTTGGCGTCGTGTGGGCGGTGGGTGCTGCCTGTCCTTTGGCGGCGGGTTGGTGATGCTCATCGTGCCATCGGCCCCGATCAAGGACAGGTGGCGGCGAGTCCCGCGGCCGAAGGGCGATGCTTGAGCGGCGCGAATGCCGCGGGCTTCCACGCGCGTCTGATGCGCTTCCGCCATCGCAGTCGCGGTTTGTTGGAGCTGGGCGACACGGGGCTGATGGACGAGAGCGGGGTGAGGTCGTCGGAGAGACGAGATTTTGACACGCCCCCTACCTGGCGCGCCAAATGTCGGATTCAGGGCTCCGCAAAACCCGTTAAGTTCGAACAAAGGGGTGTGAATAAAGATCTCTCCCACTCACGTCTACCTAGCACCTCGCTCTCGTCTCCATGGAAGGATTCAAGCAAACAATGGACATAATACACAAGAGTTTATCCAGCTTTAGGCCACCGCGTGGTGTAAGACTCTACTTCCTGCTTTGGTGGATTAGCCTCGGGCGAGCTGGGATACAAGCTAGTACAATGGTTCCTGGGCTCAGGAGGTGAGCTCAGGAGGGTCAGGAGGCTAGTGTTCCTGCACCTTGTGTGGTGGAAGAATGAATGAGTCGATCCCCTTCACAGTGGGAATCTTAGCTACTTATATAGGCGATCACGGTCCTCTTCCCCTGAAATGTTTAGGCGGGAAGGGATCCCACAACGGCCATCTTTGAGCGGGAGCACAAGGACGTTCCTACCCTGACAAAAGCAGTCTTTGCCTGCAAAAGGACCAGGCGGTGACGCGGTGGTGGGCTCGATGGTGACGTCTTCCTTATCGTCCTTGCGGTCTTCGGTCTCGTTGCACCAATGGGGAAACCTTTGCCCCGCTCCTCAGGAACTTGCGGCTGCGCTGTCCCCCTTGCACCGAAATGGTAACTGCGCCGCTGGCGCGGCGCGTCAGTGCTGATATCACTCCCTCCTTCTGAGGCAGGCTTGGCCTTGGATTCTCCGCCCCTCCGGAGCACCTTGCTGAGGCTGCTCCTGAGGAGGTCTTGACGTCGTTCTCCTCGCGAGGCTTAGCTCCCTCGTGAGGGTCTTGGGCAGCTGGTTTATTAGCTGGGTCGTACCAGGCCGTAGTAGGAGCGCGTCGCGGCCCGCAGACAGGCAAGTCTGGGTACCCTGGTTCCCAGTACGCCGACACTCGGGTTCAGTAACGCGTAGCCTATAGTGCAATCGCTCGGGTTCAGGTAGAGCCCAACGCCTCGCACCCACGCGCGTGCTTGTACGAGAGAAACATGCATCGCTCGGCCCTGACCACCCACCGTAACCGGGAACACCCCGATATTTTCCTTGCCCTCGCTTCTACCACGGTTTTTTCCGTTATGGACGGCCCAAAGAATGTCATGCAGCTGCGTCACCGGCCCGCCCAGGACGAAAAGCCCATTTTCTGTCATAATTTTTTGTCATAGAAGTAGGACCCCACCACATCTATGATGATACCGTGTTTTGTCACATTTATTGTCATAGAAGTTTCATAAGTATGACTGAAAAATATTGTTCGGCCCAAAATTTCAGGAATGTGTCTTTTTTTGTAGTGGACACTCCAAACAAAATACATATCATGTGGTGGATAATAATTTAGCCTCGAGTAAAGTTACTGATAGATGAAGGCGAAAGAGGGGATGCCTTCCCGGGGCATCCCCAAGCTTAGGCTCTTGGTTGTCCTTGAATATTACCTTGGGGTGCCTTGGGCATCCCCAAGCTTAGGCTCTTGCCACTCCTTATTCCATAGCCCATCAAATCCTTACCGAAAACTTGAAAACTTCACAACACAAAACTCAAAAGAAAACTCGTGAGATAAGTTAGTAAAACAAAACAAATAACCACTCAAGGTACTGTTGTGATCTCATTCATATTTTATATTGGTATAATATCTACTGTATTCCAACTTTTCCATGGTTCATACCCCCGATACTAGTCATAGTTTCATCAAAATAAGCAAACAACACATAGAAAACAGAATCTGTCAAAAACAGAACAGTCTATAGCAATTTGAGAACTTTGCATAATTCTGAAAAATTAGGAAGACGTGGGGAATTTGTATATCAATTGTTTGAAAAAATTTCAGAATATTATCACATTCCAGTGAATTACTAAATTTTCTCCACTGGACGCAAAAGTTTCCGTTTGTCAGCAAAATCAAATCAACAATCACCGTAAGCCATCCCAAAGGTCTTACTTGGCTCAAACACTAATTAAACACCAAAACACAATTATTATAGAATTAATAATGTGTATTTATTGGAAAACAGAACCAAAAAGAAAAAAATGGGTTGCCTCCCAGCAAGCGCTATTTTTTAACGTCCGTAGCTAGGCATAAAACGTAGATCTCAATATTGTCATATTTGGTATGCAATCCATAAGTAGCTCTCATAATAGATTCATATGGAAACTTTATTTTCTTTCTAGGAAAGTGTTCCATGCCCTTCCTTAACGGAAATTGAAATCTAATGTTTCCTTCTTTGATATCAATAATTTCACTAATCGTTATAAGGAAAGGTCTACCAAGAATAATAGGACATGTAGGATTGCAATCTATATCTAGAACAATGAAATCTATGGGCACATAATTCCTGTTTGCAATAATAAGGACATCATTAATTATTCCCACGGGTTTCTTAATAGTGGAATCCGCAAGATGCAAATTTAAAGAACACTCATCAATTTCATGGAAACCTAACACATCACATAAAGTTTTTGGAATCGTGGAAATGCTAGCACCCAAATCATGCAAAGCATGGCACTCATTTAGATACATTACAACCGATCACTTTTCCAACCCTCTCAGACTATAAGCATCTCAACCGTTGGATCTGCACTTCTAGGTGTTTTCAGTCGTTGGATGCACCTTCCACCGCGCTGGGAGCACTAAACAGACTGGGCCGATGCTCCTGCAACAAAATCAGCAATCTGCTGTTGTTTGGGCCTGCTGGGCCGATGCTCCCACCACATACGCATGTATCACGACTGGGCGAAGAGCAGGTACGAGGCAAACGTTTCTCACCTCGCCTCCACTCCCTGACCTCTCGTCTCTCTCTCCTCTATTGTTTGGGATTTTTTTTGCGCAGCCATCGCCGACACCCCATCCGTGGAACGGCACCTCGTCTTCACCCAGCCGCCGTCATCCACCTTCTCACCTTTTACTCTGAAGATGCAACAGGAACGGGTTGCACTCTCAGATCGGTCGCAATGCAACACCAGCGAGGCACGAACCAGATTTGTTACTATGTTATGCAGGTCACGCCGTCGCCAGATCCAACCTCGGCCGGAGGTATGTTTAGCACCTCATGGCAGCCCTAAACAGAGTGGTTCAGAGAGGCTGGCATGGAGACGATGGGACGGATGCCTTCTCAAGGTGACCACGGCGAGGTTTCAGTAGGTCCATGGTGAGATCTCTGTAATCGGTGTTATGTACCATGAAGCTTTCATGGATTTAATTTTGAGGTTCGGTCACCCTTTATTCTATGGTACCTATTTAAACAATTCAATAGATTGTTGATTTGGTTTTTGTTCTATATGGAGACGATTTCATCTATAGATTATAATATCAGCTCTTCTTGCCTTGCCGGCCTGGAGACGCAGTTGGTCGCATGACTTGGGCAAGAGTGTCTCACGTCGCATGGTGGGGCGACACCATGGTGCCGCGGTATGAGGAGCAAACCATCGCTGTCGATTGAAGTCCAGTAGCCCGAGATTCAGTAAGAAAGTCAATGTTGCTGCAGGACTTTAATGGCGCATGATGCGCACCACTTGGGGCGGTGGATAATTGCAGGTCAGTTTCCATGCCGAAATGTGATGTCTCCGTCCATATGAGTCGCCTCGGTTCGTCTGTTCCATTCCCACCCCTTTCGCGGCTTCATCTCCTCCCAAGTCATTCTCCATAAAATTTGGAGTACATCTTCTGTTGATTTTGTTTCTTCTACTCCCAACTGAATATAGATGCTCTTAGTTGACAGATTGGTGAGCTATGGAGAGGCGATGGCCATGGTGGGCGTGAAGCCACAATGGTAGCGGCGGTGGCCACTTGCCCAATGGAGCCGAGGAGAGCCTATGACGATTAAGTGGGCCTCAGGCGATGGCGGCGGCGGCAGCTCCTGCACGAGGATCTCCTCCACTACCCATGTTGCCTCCTCGCTGCAGGACCTATCTTCACTTCAACCTGTAGATACATCAATGCCTAACTCACATCCTGCTCCCATTCCCTGATTTCCTATAAGTACTCCAATTTTATAATTGATAGGACGATGTGTCTTGTCCAGAATTGTTTCTATGGTTTAGATTCTAGAGCAAACGTTAGGTAGAAGATTTGCACATTATGAACACTCATCTACATCTTTGTTATCTGATTATCTATCAAGAGATTATCCTTGTTAGTGCATGAAAAATGTTTGATACTTGTTCCTGGTTCTTGCAAAATTTTGTGTACTTGTTTCAGATCTAAAAATTAATCCCATGTAACTTCAGGTTACACCTTCTCGGTCTTCTACTACTTTCAAATTAGCCCAATAGAAGGTGAAGTTATTTAGATCTGGTAGCAATAGTGGATTGCATGTATAAATTATATGATGCATTATCATTTTGAGGAAGACGCACAATATTGACATGATGTTGCAAGGCAACACATATTCTGTTTCCGATCAACAAGCTATTATGTGATATTATTCCTTCTGCTTAGTTATTTCAACACTTACAACTTGATGATGTGCTTACTTTTGACTAATCAGACTAAAAGAGCTTGCTAACTTATATAGGAAAATAAGCTAATTTGCATGATGTACCTTTTGCTGAAGAGTTATGTGATGCAACTAAAAAGAAGGGAGAAATAAGCACTGCTCTGCAATTAAATTCTAAATATTGAAAATGCTAAAATTCATATATGTATATGGGTTCACTAGCTAGTGAAGGAGAGAAGCTTATTGGAGTTCTTATTTTAAGATGGTTCAATGAAACATCATCATTATTTGTTACGTACTAAGAATTTGCATGTCAGCAGATTGGTTTTGAATCTAAATAATTTCCCTAACACAGATGTCGTGCCACTATACTGTTCAAATGTTATTGAATATTTTTACCATTCGTTCTCGGGGCACAACAACATAACACTTTTTTTACTACTAACAAAGAAGTTTGTTTAGTAAAATTTTAGTTTCATACTCGGTGCCTTTGCGTATACATTTATGAAAAAGACTATCATTTTATTGTCAAAATAGACGGGCACGGCAACGCGCGCCACTATGGTCAAGTAATCCATAATCTTAATCTTAATAGTAGGTTCCCACTCATCATAAAGTTTTCTAGGGATTGAAACTTCTAATTCAAGCTTTTCTTCAAAAGATTTCATCATAGCATCAACAATATGTTTAGTAAAATCTTTATTTCCATTATAAGCATGCAGAGAATTCAACATGGATTGCAAAAAGGAAATACAATATATCAAAGAAAAATTATCATAATTAAATTACTTGGAATCCAAAAGAGTGGGTTCATTGCTACTTAAAGTTTTGACCTCGCCAATCCCACTTTTATCAATTTTTGCATCAAGATCTTTAAACTCCGAATCATTGAGACACATTTTAATTAAAGTTGACTCATCTCCAGTCCCATCTTTATCAAGATTAATATTAGAAAACAAAGATTCAATAGGAGTCACATCAATACCTTTAAGATCCTCATAATTATTCCCACAAAACTAGAAGAACACGCTTTCACAAACCAATCTCGTTTAGCACGCATCTTAGCGGTTCTTTTTTTGCATTCATCTATAGAAATCCTCACAGCTTTTAGGGATTCATTAATAACATGCTTGGGTGCAATACATCTAGCTTTCAAAGAATCAATCTCAAGAGAAATTATATCCACGTTCCTAGCCAAATTGCCAATCTTATGCAATTTTTCTTCAATCAAGGCATTGAAACCTTTTTGTGAAATCATAAATACTTTGACACTATTCTCAAAATCAGAGGACAAGTTATTATAATTTCCATAAGAATTGTGTAGGAACTACCATAATTATTAGAGGAATTACTAGGGAACGGCCTAGGATTGAAATTACCTCTATACGCGTTATTACCAAAATTGCTCCTACCAACAAAATTCACATCCATAGATTCATTATTTTTCTCAATCAAAGTAGACAAGGGCATATCGTTAGGATCAATAGGATCACCCTTGCTAGTAAATAATTTCATAAGTTCATAAATCTTTCCACTCAAAACATTAATTTCTTCAATCGCATGCACTTTTTTACTAGAGGAATATCTTTCGGTGTGCCATTAAGAATAATTCACCATAATATTATCTAGGATTTTAGTAGCTTCTACTAAATTGATTTCCATAAAAGTACCTCCCGCGGCCGAATCTAAAAGATTCTAGAAGCAAAGTTTAATCTGGCATAAAAAATTTGTATGATCATCCATAAAGTCAAACCATGTGTAGGGCAATTTCTTATCATAAGTTTCATCCTCTCCCAAGATTGTTCAACATGTTCATGATCAAGTTGCTTAAAATTCATAATATCGTTCCTAAGGGAGATGATCTTAGCAGGAGTAAAATACTTGGAAATAAAAGCATCTTTACACTTACTCCATGAATCAATACTATTTTTAGGCAAAGATGAAAACCAAGTTTTGGCACGATCTCGTAATGAGAACGGAAATAGCTTCAATTTAACAATATCATTATCCACATCTCCTTTCTTTTGCATATCACATAAATCAACAAAATTATTTAGATGGGATGCGGTGTATTCACTAAGAAGGCCAAAAAATTGATCTTCCCCAACGAGATTCAATAAAGCGGCATTAATTTCACACGATTCCACACTAGTGGCGGGAGCAATCGGAGTACTAATAAAATCAACATTATTAGTGACAGGATTGAAGAAGAGGTGTCTAGAGGGGTGTGATTAGACACTCAACAAGAAAAGTAGCAGTTTTTAAGTTCTTTAAGTTGAGGTGGATTTTTTCGCACAATTTCAAACATTCACAATAAATTTCAAGCAAGCATGACAAGAGTACATAAGCAGCGGAAAGTAAAGCATGCAAGTTGCAAGAAAGTAATGGGATGGGATTGGAGTGTGCAAATGCAATTGGAGACACGGATGTTTTTGGCGTGGTTCCGATAGGTGGCGCTATCATACATCCACGTTGATGGAGACTTCAACCCATCAAGGGTAATGACCTCGTGAGTCCACGGAGGGCTCCACCCACAAAGGGTCCACGAAGAAGCAACCTTGTCTATCCCACCATGGTTGTCGCCCACGAAGGACTTGCCTCACTAGGTTAGATCTTCACGAAGTAGGCAATCTCCTTGACCTTACAAACTCCTTGGTTCAACTCCACAATCTTGTCGGAGGCTCCCAAGTGAAACCTAACCAATCTAGGAGACACCACTGTCCAAAAGGTAATAAATGGTGTGTTGATGATGAACTCCTTGCTCTTGTGCTTCAAGTGATAGTCTCCCCAACACTCAACTCTCTCTCACTTATTTGGATATGGTGTGAAGAAGATTTGAGTGGAAAGCAACTTGGGAAGGCTAGAGATCAAGATTCTTGTGGTTGGATTGCAATATCTTGGTCTCAACACATGAGCAGGTGGTTCTCTCTTAGAAAATGAATAGTGGAAGTGTAGGCACGTTCTGATGGCTCTCTCTCTAATGGACAAGGGGTGGAGGGGTATATATAGCCTCCACATAAAATATAGTCGTTACACACATTTGAACCAACTCGGTCAGACCGAATAAACAAACTCGGTCAGACCGAAGCTGTTCAAAATGTGAACGTTGGACATTTCGGTGGGACCGACAGAATCAACTCGGTGAGATCGATGAGTTAGGGTTAGGGCAAAACCTCAACTCGGTTTGACCGATTACATAAACTCGGTGAGACCAATTTTGGTAATAAGCTAACAGAGTTTTGGTTATGCAAACTCGGTGGGGCCGATTCACTCATCTCGGTGGGACCAAATTGTTATGAAGAGGAAACAGAGAGTTTGCATTGCCAACTCGGTGGGACCGATTGCCTATTTCGGTGAGACCGAAATAATTGCAATAGGCAACAGGTAGTTTGCAATCCCATCTCGGTGAGACTGAGATCCCTATCGTGAGACCAAACTGATTAGGGTTTGTGGTAGTGGCTATGTCAAGTGAACTCAGTGGCGCCGGATAGATCGAATCGGTGGGGCCGAGTTTGACTTTTAGGTTTGGGACATATGTGGAAATGAGAAAGTGGTTGAGGGATTTGGAGCATATTACTAAGCACTTGAGCAAGTAGACCATTAAGAAACACCTCATCCCCTTTTAATAGTACTGGCTTTTCCTATGGACTCAATGTGATCTTGGATCACTTAAAACAAAAATGTAGAGTCTTGAGCTTTTGCCAATCTTTGTCCTTAGCTTCTTGAAAAGGGTTCCACATCATGTTGTCCTGCCACTCCACTGTTGAACTCATCTGAAATATACTAGCTAAAAATATTAGTCCAACAAGAGATATGTTGTCATTAATTACCAAAATCACCCAGGGAGAACTTGTGCTTTCAATCTCCCCCTTTTTGGTAATTGATGACAATCATACATCAAAGCTTTAGATAAAGATATAAAGAATAACAAGTAAAGATTCGGAAGAACATGTAACAAGCATATGCTCCCCCTACATGTATGCAAACATGTAAATACAGAATATAAGAGCATGTGAATGCATAAGCATGTCTGAGCAAGCAATGAGTTACATGTATCTTGGCTATATGCATCAGAGCAAATGATGTTGAATGTAGAAAATGTACCTCCATGTTTATGGGTCCTCCTTGCAAACAATATGTGCAGTAGCAAGAGATCATCATGCACATGGATGTGATGCATATACTTACCTTGTGGTCTTGAGCTGGCTTTGGAGAGGTTGAACTTGAGAAAACAATGTTAGATAACACAAGATCACCTACTAAGCAAAGCACAGTGAGTAACCACAAAAATACCAAGATTTGGATGACATGTAGAGAGTGAGTACTTTAGTACTCTATATAAATATAGACATGTCCCCAGAGATTTTCTTCCCTTGAGTGTCTTTCTCCCCCTGAATCTTATATTCGATAATGGGAGAAGATACGGTAAAAGAAAATCAGAGCAAACTAGCACAAATGAAAGCAGAGTAAAATAGTCAAAGTAAATACTAACATGTCTTTCCCCTCTTGAAAACATGTGACTTCTCTCCCCTTTGGATAATAAGCATCTGGGCATAAGCTTGGATGTGCTTTCTCTCTCCCCTCTATGTGATAAGATTTGATGTGCTCTCTCTCCCCCTTTGACATCAGTTTCCAAGAAGGGATCTTCTAGAGCATGAGTCAAATAGGTTGGGTCCTTGGGTCACATTACAAAGCAACATGTATATTAAGATGCTAGTAGAGGATAAGAATCATTGAGTGGAGCTGGAATAGATATGCAGGATGCAAATGGCAGAATCTTTTCTCAGTATTGAAATCAGTGTGGCCGATTTATTTGCATCGGTGACACCGTTTTCAATACAAAGAATAGATTTTATCATCTCAGCTCACTTAAATATAATCTCACAAAGATTTGAAGGGAATTAACTGAAGAATTTGCAATGAATTTGATGCAGAGAATAACAGATAAAAGAAAGAAAATCTAGATGAAGTTTTTTTGAAAGGGGAACAAGCCAGAAAAAGAATGCAAGAACATAGAGAAACACTAGAGAACTTCATCTAGAAATGGTCGGCGATAGAGTCACCTATGTTAGAGTATATTGATTTAGGAGTCAAGTGAGAACACTTGATCATAGGTCATACTCATCATTTAATCTCAAAATGGGGTTGCCATTTTTCGTTTAAGCATTTTGGTGTATTCACATCTTGTTGAGCTGCTTTGACCCATGTCTTGGGGTAAAGCTTCTCTAAGATGGAACAACATACCTTGGGTGGTGGTGCTGATCGTGATCATGTAATTGAACTTGTGTTGGATGCTCAAGGTTGATGTAGTTCATCAAGAGTTGGGAGCACCACTTGTAATTTGAGTTCATCTACCTACATGGGTCAGATTTGCAAGGAAGAGAACTTGTGTATCCAAAATGACAAGCATGAAAATTTGATACCAAATGAAATTTGATATATAGAGAAATTGTCAAATGGTATATTGTAAGGATTCATGCTTCCTTGATTTCAACAACCATATTGCAGAGACTTGGTGATGTAAAGATTGCTTAGGATGTGAGTGAGTTGCAATCTCATAGATTTGGGTTCATCCAAGTACCTACAAGGGTTAAGTGGTATGCAAGGGTACAAGTAGATCCAAGACATATGATCATCATCATAAGAGAAACATCAAGGATTATTCAAAGAATAATTCCTTACATACATTCAAAGGAGTTACTACTCCAAGTTTGAGGCTTCAATAATGTTCAATTCACCTCTCAAACGGCAAAATACTTTCTCATCAAGTGGTTTGGTGAATATATCCGCCAATTGCTTATCTGTACGAACATGTTTAAGATCAATGTCTCCTTTAGCAACATGATCTCGAATGAAATGATGATGAACTTCAATATGCTTAGTTGGATAATGTTGCACGGGATTGTGAGCAATTTTAATAACACTTTCATTATCACAAAGCAATGGAACATGTTTCACATTTATCCCATAATCTTTAAGAGTTTGGCTCATCCAAAGTAATTGAGCACAACATGAACTGGTGGCAATGTCTTCCGCTTCGGGGGTGGATAAGGATACTGAGTTTTTTTTCTTGGAGGACCAAGATACAAGCGATCTACCAAGAAATTGACAAGTACCTGAAGTGTACTTTCTATCAACCTTGTCTCCGGCATAGTCCGAATCGGAGTAGCCAACAAGATCGAGAGCAGACCTCTTAGGATACCAAATGCCAAAGTTTGGTGTGTGAATTAAGTATCTCACTATCCTTTTCACAACCTTAAGATGGCATTATTTGGGGGACGCTTGATATAGTGCACACATGCACACACTTAGCATAATGTCGGGACGGGAGGCAAATAGATATAATAATGAACCAATCATAGAGCGGTAAACCTTTTGGTCAACTGGTTCGCCATCCTTAGTCAGGTCAAGATGTCCACTAGTAGGCATGGGTGTATGCATACCTTTGCATTCTTGCATGATGAACTTCTTGAATAAGTCCTTGGTATACTTGTTTGAGAAACAAACGTACCCTCCTTAGTTTGCTTGATTTGCAAACCAAGGAAGAACTTGAGTTCACTCATCATAGACATCTTGAACTTCTCCGACATAAGTCTTCCAAACTTTTCACTAAAATGAGGGTTAGTCGAGCCAAATATGATAGCATCAACATAAATTTTGCACACAAATAATTCACCATTAACTCTTTTAGTAAAAAGTGTTGAATTCCCTATTTCAAAGCCTTTTCAATAAGGAACTTGGTCAAGCATGTATACCACACTCTAGGAGCTTGTTTAAGACCATAAAGAGCTTTGTGAAGTTTGTAAACATGATTAGGTTTCTTGGGATTAATAAAGCCAGGAGGTTATTTAACATAAACTTCCTCCTCAATTTCACCGTTCAGAAAAGCACTATTAATGTCCATTTGATATAAAGTGATATCATGATGATTGGAATAAGCAAGTAAGATGCATATGGACTCAAGTCTAGCAACTGGGGCATATGTCTCACCGTAATCCATACCCTCGACTTGAGTGTAGCCTTGGGCGATGAGACGGGCCTTGTTCCGTACAACTTGTCCATCTCCATCTTGCTTATTGCGAAACACCCATTTGGTACCGATGATGTTTTGGTTGTTGTCAGGCTTCTCAACCAATGTCCAAACTTGGTTTCTCTCGAAGTTATGTAGTTCTTCATGCATAGCGTTCGCCCAATCCGGATCATCAAGAGCATCTTCAACCTTCATAGGTTCAAGGTTAGATATGAAAGAGTAATGTTCAAGGTTAGATTTAGAGCGAGTGATTCTCCCGGTTTGGATATCATCATAGATTTGCTCTACAGGATGATCTCTAGCAATTCTTGCTCTAACTCATGAGAGATTTTGCTTGGGTTAGGGTGGAACATCCTCTTAATTTTCTTCTTCTTCTTGTCCTTCTTCATTATTGTTAGTGTTGTTGTCCTCTTGTGGAGGTGGAGAAGGAGGTCGATGAGGTTCATCTTGAAGCAGTTCCTCGTTTCCTTCATCTTGGCGTGTCCCACTTGTGGATGCCTCCAAGTCAACTTGTGGTTCACCTTGACGTGAAGTTGAGGCTTCCACTTGAATGGATGAAGTATTCTACTTCACCTCCGTTGGGTGAATCTTGCCAATAGACAAGTATTGTATTGCCTCCAAAGGGTCTTTGTCTTCTACATCAATTGGTAATTTCCCTACTTGCGAGCCGTTAGATTCATCAAACTTCACATCTACCGTCTCTTCAACCTTTCGGGTGAAATTGTTGTAGACACGGTAAGTGTGAGAGTTTGAGCCGTAACCGAGTAGAAAACCTTCATGAGATTTAGGAGCGAATTTCGAACGATGATGCTTGTCAAGAATGTAATACTTTGAGCCAAATACTCGAAAGTATCCAACTTGGGGTTTGTTACTGGTGAGAAGCTCATATGATGTCTTGCCAAGAAGTTTGTGAAGATATAGTCGATTTGTAGCATGACAAGCTGTCTCAACCGCTTCTGCCCAAAAGTGTTTTTGGCGTCTTGTACTCATCAAGCATCATTCTCGCAATTTTGATGAGTGTCCGGTTCTTCCTCTCAACAACTCCATTTTGTTGAGGTGTGTACGTAGCCTAGAACTCATGTGAAATCCCTTCTTCGTCAAGAAAGGTGTCCACATTGGCATTCTTGAACTCCGTTCCGTTGTCGCTCTGAACCTTCTTGATCTTCACTTCAAATTTGTTTTGGGCCTTCCTAGCAAAGTTCTTGAAGATCTTTTGGACCTGTGATTTATCATCAAGAAAGAACACCCACGTAAATCTTGAAAAATCATCAACAATGACCAATCCAAAAGAGTTACCACCGAGACTCTTGTAAGCATTGGGGCCAAAAAGATCCATGTGAAGTAGCTCAAGCGGTGTTCTCGTGGTCATGATGTTCTTCACGGGATGACTTCCTCCAACTTGTTTTCCTGCTTGACAAGCACTAAAAAGTCTATCCTTGTCAAATATAATATCTTTAACACCAAGGATATGATCACATTTAATAAGCTTATCAAGATTTCTCATGCCGACATGACCGAGCCTTCTATGCCACAACCAACCTTTAGAAGATTTAGCAATAAAACAAGTGCGAGGTTGGGCTTTCTTAGTGAAGTCAATAATGTATAGGTCACCTCTACGAATGCATGTGGAGACCATATTAAGATTATCTCTATGAAAGACTTGGCAATAAACATGAGTGAATAGCACATTTAAACCAACATCAACTAACCTAGACACGGAAATAAGATTATAGCCGAGAGATTCTACAAGCATGACATTCTTGATCGAGCTATCATTGGATATGGCCACCTTACCAAGGCCAAGAACTTTACCCTTAGAGTTGTCACCAAAGGTAACATAATTTCGTGCACCATCATTTCTAGCCAGCTCATCAAACATGTCCTTATATCCGGTCATATGATCCATGCATCCACTATCAAGAACCCATTCCTTTCCTCCGGCCGCGTAACCACGGAGAGTAGCCATAAGACCGAAGTGTCTCATTTGTTCATCAAGGTCAAAGTCACTATAATCATCCTCATCATAATATACATGTTCAATATCATCTTGTGATTGATCAACACCTAGAGAGAGTGATTCATTAGTTATGTGATCATGACAATGTTCATCTTTATGAATTCTAATGACTTCCGAGATGATATTACTAATGATTCCTACATCTCCTTTCGCACGCATAAGGTCACGAAGCTCAAATAAACATTCATCAAATTTGGGATCACTAGTGTTCATCTTATTTAAAGCAATGGACTTTTGAAGGATCACATTTAGATTTTCAAAGAGTAGTCCGAAAATCGTTCCTTAAGAAATTTCCATATAGTGTAAGCACATTTGAAAGTTGGTAAGCAAATAATAAAATTTCTAGGCAATCCTCTAGTGATAAGATGAACAGTTCTAAGATTGCGAACCATGTCAAGATGTTCATCGGAAGTTGGATTCAAAGTGTCAATGGGGGGCACATAAGGGCTAACAATATACTTGTTCAAATGGTATACATTGAAGATCTCAAGCATGTCATTTTTCCATTCCTTGTAAAATTCTCCATCAAGCATAGGTAATCTACGTATAATACTCCCAATCGTAGACTCATCCATCTTCCTCCAATGGTGATTACACCAAAGCAATGAAGAGCAAAGCTCTGACACCAATTGAGAGGATCAAAGAAGAGGTGTCTAGAGGGGGTGATTAGACACTCAACAAGAAAACAAGCAGTTTTTAAGTTCTTTAAGTTGAGGTGGAGTTTTTAGCACAAATTCAAACATTCACAATACATTTCAACCAAGCATGGCAAGAGTACATAAGAAGTAGAAAGTAAAGCATGCAAGTTGCAAGAAAGTAAAGGGATGGGATTGGAGTGTGCAAACGTAATTGGAGACACGGATGTTTTTGGCATGGTTCCGATAGGTGGTGCTATTGTACATCCACGTTGATGGAGACTTCAACCCACTAAGAGTAATGACTATGCAAGAACACGGAGAGCTCCACCCATAAAGGGTCCACGAAGAAGCAACCTTGTCTATCCCACCATGGCTGCCACCCACGAAGGACTTGCCTCACTAGGGTAGATCTTCACAAAGTAGGCGATCTCCTTGCCCTTACAAACTCCTTGGTCCAACTCCACAATCTTGTCGGAGGCTCCCAAGTGACACCTAACCAATCTAGGAGACACCACTCTCCAAAAGGTAATAAATGGTGTGTTGATGATGAATTCTTGCTCTTGTGCTTCAAGTGATAGTCTCCCCAAAACTCAATTCTCTATCACATATTTGGGTATGGTGGAAAGAAGATTTGAGTGGAAAGCAACTTGGGGAAGGCTAGAGATCAAGAATCTTGTGGTTGGATTGGAATATCTTGGTCTCAACACATGAGCAGGTGGTTCTCTCTCAGAAAATGAATAGTGGAAGTGTAGGCACGTTCTGATGGCTCTCTCTCTCTAATGGAGAAGGGTGGAGGGGTATATATAGCCTCCACACAAAATCTAGCCGTTACACACATTTGACCCAACTCGGTCAGACGGAATAAATGACCTCGGTCATACGGAATAAACGACCTCAGTCAGACCAAAGCATTTCAAGATGTGAACGTTAGACATTTTGGCGGGACGGACAGAATCAACTCGGTGAGAATGATGCGTTTGGGTTAGAGCAAAACCTCAACTCGGTTTGACCGATTACACAAACTCGGTGATACCAATTTTGGTAATGGGCTAACAGAGTGTTGGTCGGGCAAACTTGGTGGGACCGATTTGCTCATCTCGGTGGGACCGAAACGTTACGAAGAGGAAACAGAGAGTTCGCATTGCCAACTCGGTGGGACCGATTTCCTATTTTGGTGAGACCGGAATAATTGCAATATGCAACAGAGAGTTTGCAATCCCATCTCGGTGAGACCGAGATCCCTATCGGTGAGACCGAACTGATTAGGCTTTGTGGCAGTGGCTATGTCAAGTGAACTCGATGGCGCCAGATAGATCAAATCGGTGGGGCCGAGTTTGACTTTTAGGTTTGGAACATATGTGGAAATGAGAAAGTGGTTGAGGGATTTGGAGCCTATTACTAAGTTCTTGAGAAAGTAGACCATTAAGCAACACCTCATCCCCTTTTAATAGTATTGGCTTTTCCTATGGACTCAATGTGATCTTGGATCACTTAAAACAAAAATTTAGAGTCTTGAGCTTTTGCCAATTTTGTCCTTGGCTTCTCGAAAAGAGTTCCACATCCTCTTGTCCTACCACTCCACTATTGAACTCGTCTGAAATATTCTAGATGAAAATATTAGTCCAACTGGAGATATGTTGTCATTAATTATCAAAATCACCCTAGGATCACTTGTGCTTTCAATTAGTATTAGAAAAGTTGCACAATCTGGTATTCTCTAGATCCATCGTGACAAAGCAAGCAATTTAACACATGAGCAACAAACAAAAAGACGAATGGAAACAGAGCGAAGGAAAAAGGCAAATATTTTCAAAAATTGTTTTAGAAGTGGGGAGAGGAAAACGAGAGGCAAATGGTTTGCCCTAGATCTCTCCGGCAACGGCGCCAGAAATTCTTCCTGCTACTTCTTGAGCTAGCGTTGGTTTTTCCCTTGAAGAGGAAAGGGTGATGCAGCAAAGTAGAGATAAGTATTTCCCTCAGTTTGAGAACCAAGGTATCAATCCAGTAGGAGACGAACGCACAAATCACCACTACCTGCACAAGCAATCAAACAACTTGCACCCAACGCGATAAAGGGGTTGTCAATCCCTTCACGATTACTTGCAAAAGTGAGATCTGATAAAGATAGATAAACAAAAGGTCAAATATTATGGGGTTTTTGGTTTATAGATTGGAAAGTACAAGATTGCAAAATAGTAGATCGGAAACTAATATGATGGAAAATAGACCCGAAGACATTGGTTTCACTAGAGGCTTATCTCTTGATAGAAAATAATACAGTGGGTGAACAAATTACTGTCGAGCAATTGATAGAAAAGCGCAAAGTTATGAAGATATCTAAGGCAATGATTATGCAATATAGGCATCACGTCTGTATCAAGTAGGCTAACTCCTGCCTGCATCTACTACTATTACTCCACACATCGACCGACTCCTGCCTGCATCTAGAGTATTAAATTCATGAAGAACAGAGTAACGCTTTAAGTAAGATGACATGATGTACAGGAATTAACTCAAACAATATGATGAAAACCACATATTGTTATCCTCGATGGCAACAATACAATACGTGCCTCGCTACCCCTTTTATCACTGGGTGAGGACATCGCAAGATTGGACCCAAAGCAAAGCACTTCTCCCATTGCAAGAAAAACCAATCTAGTTGGCCAAACCAAACCGATAGTTTGAAGAGAATTACTAAGATGCCAAATCATGCATACAAGAATTGAGAGAAGATTCAAATAATATTCATAAATAAACTGATCAAAAATCCACAATTCATCGAATCTCGACAAACACACCGCAGAAGAAGATTACATCGGATAGATCTCCAAGAAAATCAAGGAGAACATGGTATTGAGAATCAAACAGAGAGAAGAAGCCATCTAGATACTAGCTAAGGACCCGTAGGTCTGTGGTAAACTACTCACGCTTCATCAGAAGGGCAATGGTGTTGATGTATAAGCCCTCCATGGTTGAATCTATCGGATTACGGGCTCCGCAAACCCAAGAAGTTCGAACACAGGGGCGTGAACGAAGATCTCTCCCACTCACGTCTACCTAGCGTCTCGCCCTCGCCTAGTGAAGAGATTCAAGCAAACAACAGGTGAAGCACGCAAGAGTTTAACCAGGTTTGGGCCACCTTGTGGTGTAAAACCCTACTTCCTGATTTGGTGGATTGGCCTCATGAGGGCTAGAATATGAACTAGTACAGTGGTTCCTGAGCTCAGGAGGAGAGCTTAGGAGGGTCGGGACGCAAGAGTTCTTGCTCCTTTGCGTGGAGGCCGAGTTTGTGGATCTGCTTGACTTGTCTTGACCTCCCCTCATTGTTTAGGCGGCCAGGGTCCTCTTCCCCCGAAATGTTTAGGCGGGAAGGGATCCCACAATGGCCATTTTTGAGCGGGAACACAAGGACGTTCCTACCCTGACAAAAGCAGTCTTCGCCTGCAAAAGGATCGAGTGGTGACGCGGTGGTGGGCTTGGTGGTGACATCCTCCCCGTCGTCCTTGCGGTCTTCGGTCCTGTTGCACCAATGGGGAAACCTTTGTCCCGCTCCTCGGGAACCTGCGCCTGCGCTGCCTCCTTTGCACCGAAACAGCAACTACGCCGTTGGCGGGCGCTATCACCCGCTGGCGCGGTGCGTCACTGCTTACATCACTACCTCCTCCTAAGGCATGCTTGGCCTTGGATTCTCTGCCCCTCCGGAGCACCTTGCCAAGGCCGCTCCTGAGGGGGTCTTGACGTTGTTCTCCTCGCGAGGTCTAGCCCCCTCGCGAGGGTCTTGGGCAGCTGGTCGATCAGTTGGGCCGTACCAGGCCGTGGCAGGAGTGCGCTGCGGCCCGTAGACAGGCAAGTCTGGGTACCCTGGTTCCCAGGATGTCGACAGTAGCCCCTGGGCCCAAGGCGCATGCGGAGTAGGCTTCGGGGCGAAATGTTAGCCGAGGACGAAGTGCCGTGGGCCCCAAAAAGGCTGAGCTCCAGGCTGGCGCGTGACGGTTGGATGGGACGTGGGCGACTCCGCTTCCCACGCAGTCTCGGCAACTGTGCGACTTGACAACTCCTTGGTGTGGGCGGCGGGGCAATTATGGTCGCGCGTGAGTGGCCGACGATAGATCTTCTTGGCCTATAAATAGGGGGTGAGGCACCACATCTCTCACTTGACTGTTGCACATCAATCCCTGCTCCTCGCACTTCTCCGAGGGCTTCCATGGCGCCGATACGTAGGTTCTTGGCCGCGGAAAAGGGTAAGAGCCCGATGGTGGAGCCTGAGTGGCTCCCCCTGCAGAAGAGGCGCCGTGATTCTTCAAGAGCGTCCCTAAGACCGACGGATGCACGCACATGTTGCACGCAGGCGCCGCCAGGATTTCCGCTTCCCTTAGGTGCTCCGGCGATAGACGGACGAAGCGGGGCCGGTGACAGGGGTGGTGCAGTTAGCCGCCCAGAGAGACGGGCGACTTCTCGCGCCTTGTTGTCGTCCCATACCGAGGACGATGTCTGTGATTTCATCAAATGGGCGGGAGCCCCTCCGCATTCTTGGATCCTCCTTCCTCCATTCCCGAAGGAGGTGCTCCCGGCTCGCAGCCGAGTGACGATGCAGCTAAGGCACGAGGGGTGCCACCTTCCCCCTTCGTATGCCGATGTGGAGGTGGTCTCCTCTGGCTAGGTCTTCATGACCTGGGGTTGGGGCGTGGTGCACCGCGCCTGCGCCCCCGCTGGGAGGCACATTCTTCATTTCGCGATGGACGGGATGGGCACGATGACCATCAAGGTCTTCGGGGAGGACGGCTGCCGGCTGTCGTGTGGCGCGGGGGACGGGCTCACCGGCAACCAATCCCCATGCTGCCAAGGCAGCAAGGTCGGGGGTGAAGTGCTCGCCATCGGTTGCGCCTCCGATTCCTCTGGTAGCAGTTACACTACCCCTGAGACGGCCTCGAGCTCCGACGAGAGCTACGAGCCGCCAAGTCGCCGCTCCTATCGCCGGAAGGAAACAGCGTCCTCCCGACGCCGTCGTTGTTGAAGGAGTTGAATCTGTATTCCTTGAGAGCGATCCTCTTAGCTTGGTCCGTGCGGGACAACATGGACGGCCCCATGAGGGCGTGTAAATCCTTGTAATACTTTTGCTATTATCTGATGTTATAAACTTATGTTTCTCATGAGGCCCTCTGCTAGATCATGACTTCCCCTTCCTTCTATCCTCGCGGTAGTTTAGGGCCCTACGCCTGCGAGACCCAGTCCCTAGACAAGCCTCATCCTACGCTGGCATGCCAGGTCGCGATGCCGTGGTCAAGGCCGGGAGGTGAGTGACCCAGGGTCCGGTAGGAGCCCCGGAGGCGCGATGCTCGGGAGGTCCCTCTTGGCATGCAGGCAATCGTCCACCAGGGCCGTCGAGAAGGGCTTTCATGTCCCAGCGGATTCGTGATTACAGTGGGTGGAGATGTAGGTGCGCGAGTAGATGCGGCATTGAAAACTTATCTTAGCGAACCCCGGTGGTCAGGTGGCGGTGGTACTTGATTTTCTATCACCTTTCCTTCAGGGTGAGGCTCTGTGCCCGGGCTGTCTTCGCGAGGAGGTGGCAGCGGTCGCTCCCAGGCCACCGAACATAAAGGGCGCGGCTGCCGAGGCCCTAGGGGCGAAGGTCACGGAGCTGGTGGAGGCGTTCCTCCAGGCCACTGCTACCGCGGTCGAAGAGGCGGAGACTGGTGATGATGCGCTTGGTGATGTCTGATTTGCTCCTTTCCAGAGAGAGAAGTGCGAGTGCCTCGAGGAGGCGTAAGAACTTTGTTTGAATTTGAAGAACTTGGTATTGTTGTAATAACTTGATGATTTCCGTACTTGCTTCCTTTCATGTTTTCTTAGGTGCTCTGGGTCGGCAGGGCCCAACCCCGCGCATACCTCAATCGCCATTGAGCCCTCCGGGTGATCGAGGTTATCGTAATAACTAGACTCAAGGGATGAGGGGCTACGTGGCTAGTGAGGCCCCTGGGTCGCGATGCCCAGGGGTCCCCCTTGACGTTCAAGCGATCCTGTTTGCGTTCTGCGTTGGCAGGGCCCAGCCCCGCGCATACCTCAACCGCCATTGAGCGCCGGGCTCAAGGAGTGAGGGGCTACGTGACTAGTGAGGCCCATGGGTCGCGGTGCCCAGGGGTCCCCCTTGACGTACGATCGGCTCTCATGAGGGAGAACGAGCACCATACCTTGCTCATGAGCCTTCGCCTGGGATGAGGGCGCGAGAAGGCCAGGTGTCTAGGCACCTGGTAGGGTGGTGTCCGCCAGGCGTGACCTGAGCATAGCCCCCGTGCCTAGCCCCCCTCGCGACACCCATCCAAGGAGAAGCTGTGAGCATCGTGAGCTGAAAAGCTCCCTGAGGTTGGTGCGACCACTCGGAGCCGCCCTCAGTTGTTTATAACTAGCACGGCGCATAGAGCTACCACACTTGAGCGGAGTGTGGGCATAACCGCGCCTTGGTCGTAGCGTCCAGCGCGGAGCTTGTTGCTTCCACTGGTTCGTGGGCATAACCGCTCCTCGGTTGGTTCTGCCAGCGTGGAGCATGGCACTTCCACTTGACCATGGGAAGGAGCCTCCCACCAGGAGAGACTCTAGGGCGTGTACAGCCCCGTCCTGACACGTGGCTTGCACGGCAGGACAACCAAGGTGTATATGGGCCCTCTTCAGGACAAGCTGAACGACTCTCAGGAAGTTCTTGTGAGCTTACGCATCACTCATGAGACCCTACCCTGAGGCGGGTTGCGCCTGAGTCTTCTTCTGCAAAATGTGAAAAGAGAGGTGTTGTGTCGACCTGCGCCGAGTGCATCTCTAGAGGGTATCGCATGAGAAGGCCGCGGCACCAACGACCCCAGGAGGTGACGTCACGGGAATGGCTCGCGAGATAGAGCTCAGCCGCTGGATTTGTCGATGCTACAGGGACGGACCCGAGCACAGACGCCGTCCCCAGTCTTCTCATGCAACGATCCAAAAGAAAAACAATTGGCGCACGGTTTCCGCGTGAGCGAGGCACCTTCCACGGGCCCCTACTTACCCATCCACGATTAGCCCATGCGAGAACAAGGCACCAAGGACCATGGGAGGTGATGTCACAGGAATGGCTCGCGAGACAGAGCTCAACCCTTGGGTTTAGCGACACTGCAGGGACGGACCCGAGCACAGACGCCGTGCCACTCCTTAATCCTGGGGCGGTCACGAGTGGGCTTGCAAGGGCTCATGACCTTAGCGGCGGTGAGAACGCCAAGCATGCAGATAATGCGAATAGGAAGAAGCAACTAGCCTTGATCATGCACAAAAAGGAGACAACTGCAGGGGAATAGCCCCCAGCCGCCCGAGGATGATGCAGCCCGGCGGGCGCCCTCGATTGGATACCTGAAGCGTCACCTGATACTTGTCGAAGAAGAGTTGGGGTAGCTGAAGACGCGAGCCATGCGGGTCGCTCCTGAAGATTGTCGGGCTCCTGAAGCACAGGGGCTCCTGAGGCTCTCAGCGGTCGCGTGGGTCCGGTTCTCGCTCTGTGCGGACTGCCTGCCACTGAGCCTCCCGAGCCCCCAAGGCCTGGCGCGCGAGGTGCTGGAACGTGGTAGCTGCGTTGTGGAAGCCGAAGACTGTGCAGACGTAGCTGCAGGGGAGGGCCCTCCTCCGACCGACCGCCGTAGGCCAGAAGGGCTCCAAAGAGGCGATCAGTTGAGACCCGCGACGTCAACGCAGACGCGGAAGCGGTTTCTCGGGCTGCGGGCAGGTAAGCTCGGGGTTGTGCGGTTACGCCCACCACGGATGAGCCTTGCATACTGAAGTTCTTCGGTAACCTGGTCGATGAAGTCCTGAGCCCCTAGCGTTGTGCGGTCCACGCTGGGCTCACAAAAACGAGCGTCAAGACACGCCTGCGGGTATTGCCCAAACACCTCCCTTGAGATGCTGGTCAGGCCAAAGACGCTCCAGAGGGGAGCCCCCATGCCCGTCCTGAGAGGAGCTTCGGGCGCGCCTCCCTATGCAAGGGTGGAGGGTGCCTCGTCGGCAAGCGTGAGTCCTGAGGCGGAACCATCAGGAGCCCCCGCGTCCTGAGGTCCGTTGACGAGCAGGTTCTTCTTCTTCTTGGGGGTGGTCTGCAGGGCGAGGACGGCTCCATCCTCATCGGAGTATTCGACCGTCGCAGTCTGGTAGGCGTGCTCCAGGGGACGCACCGCTTCCTTCTCGTCGGAGGCGATCGTGATGACTCCGCCACTCCCGGGCATCTTGAGGACGTTGTAGCCGTGATGGGTCGCCGCCATGAACTTGGCGAGGGCAGGATACCCAAGGATGGCATTGTACGGGAGGTGGATGTTGGCGACGTCAAAGTCGATGAGCTCGATATGATAGTTGTTGCGGTCACCAAAGGTGACGGGAAGGTGGGCTTGCCCCATTGGGAGTCTGGAGCCATCCGTGACTCCGTAGAATGGCTTGGTCGGATGGAGCTGATCGTAGGGGACCTGGAGTGTCTCGAAGGTCTGGACGGAGAGGACGTTGAGTCTTGCTCCGCCGTCGATGAGGGTCTTAGTCACGAGGACGTTGTTGATGGTCGGGGTGCAGAGCATTGGGAGAGCGCCTGGGGCTGCGGTGCACTTGAGCTGGTCCTTGGGGTCGAAGGCGATGACTTGCTTGGTCCACCTGAGGTTGCGCGCGGTGTCAGGCCTGGGAAGCGCCGCGTTCACCTCACGGGCTAACTGCTTGAAGATGCGATGGGAAGCCGGAGCATGGGCTCCTCCCAAGATGCACGCAACTGCACGCGGCTCCTGGAAGCCCCCTGCCCCATCTCCCTGGCGGTCGTCGTCGTTCCTTCTTGGCGGTGGTGGCAGCGGAGGCAGGTCTCCGTTGCCCTGAGGGCGACCCTCACGAGGCTGGTCGTGCCAGGTGGCATCACGAGGCTGCGCCTGCCAGTGGTCTTCACGAGGCTGTTCGCGCCACCCTTGGCGCGAGTTCCTGCCGTCCCAACGTCTTCCACCTCGGCCTCCTCCACGGCCGTAGCCGCGGTTGTCGCGCTCAGGGCGCTGCCAGATGCGCCCGCCGCGTTTCTCCCTGAGCTCCTGGCAGTCGTTAGTGTTGTGGCTGTGGACATTGTGGAAGACGCAGTACGGACGGTTGTCTCTGGGGGGGGGGTCATCGTAGCCACAGTCACGCTTCACTTCTGGCTCCGCAGCCAGCACAGCGGGCCCCTTGCGCTTTGCTTCTTTGGCCTTGGTCTTCTTGTCGTCCGCGTCCGCCTCAGGCAACTCCTGGAGGGAGAGGCATCCTTCCTCCGCCCTGGCGCACTTTGCCGCGAGCTTGAACATCTCGAGGGCTGTGCACAGGTCCTCATGGATGGCGAGCTCCTCCCTCATCCTGACGTCGTGGACACCGTCGGAGAACTTCGAGATGATGGCCTCGTCCAAGACCCTAGGGATCCGGAGGCGCATGGTGTTGAAGCGTTGGATGTACTTTTCCAGGGTCTCACCCGGCTGCTGTCTTGCGCGGTGCAGATCCGCAGCCGCCGGGCCTCGGTCGCGGGTGACTTGGAAGTTGGCGACGAAACGCTCATGAAGCTCCCCCTAGGAGGAGATGGATCCCACGGGGAGGTTCAGGAGCCAGGAGCATGCGCCATCCTTGAGAGCCATGGGGAACCAGTTCGCCATGACCTACTCAGTGCCGTTGGATGCCTCGATGCTTAGCTCGTAGAAGTTGGAGGAACTCCGTGGGGTCGGTGGTGCCGTCGTAGTGAGGAGGCAGGTCCGGCTTGAACTTGCCGGGCCAGACGAGGCGCCATAGCTCAGGAGCTAAGGCACGACATCCAGCCACGCTCATGATCACAGGCGCCCCCTGCGCCTGCGGTGATGGTTCTTGGGGCGCTGGCGCCACCACCTCCTACGGCGCACGGTCCTGGCACTGCGGGCCAGGGGGCCCGCGAGCCCCTGCCTGGGGATGCGGAATCACCTGGCACCTCTCCTCGTCACGTGTGTGGGCTCTGCGTGGCGGCTCACGCCGTGGAGCCTCGCGCCAGATCTCCTGGCCGGCACCGTAGAGTGGGGGCGGAGCCGGGACTCCATGGATGACGCCGCAGCCGGTGAGGATGAAGGCGTCGCCATGTGGCCATCGCGCCGCACGGATGGCGGCAGCGACGAGTCCTGCTGCTCGTGGACGGCCGGGTCGTTGGCTGCGTTGGCGACCGGCGAGTTGGGGTGGAGCGGTGCACCGTTACCCGCGGGCGTCGTCTAAGCGACGCTCGCAGCGCGGCGGGCGGCACGAGCTCGACGTGTGTCCACCATGGCTGTGGAGCGAAGTCGACGACGATAACGGGACGAGGTCGTCGGAGAGGCGAGATCTTGACATGCCCCCTACCTGGCGCCCCAAATGTCGGATTACGAGCTCCGCGAACCCAAGAAGTTCGAACACAGGGACGTGAACGAAGATCTCTCCCACTCATGTCTACCTAGCATCTCGCCCTCGCCTAGTGAAGAGATTCAAGCAAACAACAGGTGAAGCACGCAAGAGTTTACCCAGGTTCGGGCCACCTTGTGGTGTAAAACCCTACTTCCTGCTTTGGTGGATTGGCCTCAGAAGGGCTAGAATATGAACTAGTACAGTGGTTCGTGAGCTCAGGAGGGTCGGGAGGGAAGAGTTCTTGCTCCTTTGCGTGGAGGCCGAGTTTGCGGATCTGCTTGACTTGTCTTGACCTCCCCTCATAGTGAGGATCCTAGCTACTTATATAGGCGGCCAGGGTCCTCTTCCCCCGAAATGTTTAGGCGGGAAGGGATCCCACAACGGCCATTTTTTAGCGGGAACACAAGGACGTTCCTACCCTTTCAAAAGCAGTCTTCGCCTGCAAAAGGATTGAGCGGTGACGCGGTGGTGGGCTTGGTGGTGACATCCTCCCTGTCGTCCTTGCGGTCTTCGGTCTTGTTGCACCAATGGGAAAACCTTTGTCCCGCTCCTCGGGAACCTGCGCCTGCGCTGCCTCCTTTGCACCGAAATGACAACTGCGCCACTGGCGGGCGCTAGCACCCGCTGGCGCGGTGCGTCACTGCCTCCTCCTGAGGCAGGCTTGGCCTTGGATTCTCCGCCCCTCCGGAGCACCTTGCCGAGGCCGCTCCTGAGGGGGTCTTGACGTTGTTCTCCTCGCGAGGTCTAGCCCCCTCGCGAGGGTCTTGGGCATCTGGTCGATCAGCTGGGCCGGACCAGGCCATGGCAGGAGCGCGCTGCGGCCCGCAGACAGGCAAGTCTGGGTACCCTGGTTCCCAGGACTCCGACAAAATCCCCCTCTCGCAGAGTACCGAAAAAGGCCTCCAGATGGGATCTCCCAGGTACAGAAGGTTACGGCGGTGGAAAAGTGGTTTCATTGCCTCCTCTGGTGTTTCTGGAATATATGAGAACATATATGCTGAAGAATTAGGTCAGGGGAGCTGCGAGGGGCCCACAAGGGTGGGGCGCGTCCTACCTCCTGGGCGTGCCCTCCCCCCTTATGGCCGCCTCGCGGCTCCTCCGACTTGATCTCCAAGTCTTAAGGGTGTCTTCTGGTCCAAGAAAATTCATCACGAAGTTTTATTCCGTTTGGACTCCGCTTGGGATTCCTTTTCGGCGAAACTCAAAAATAAGGAAAAAAATAGAAACTGGCACTGGGCTCTAGTTTAATAAGTGAGTCCCAAAAATAATACAAAATAGCATATTAATGCATATAAAACATCCAAAACAGATAATATAATAGCATGGAGCAATCAAAAATTATAGATACATTGGAGACGTATCACCACCTCCCACTGGGGTCTCCAATGATGTTCCGCATTGAGGAGGTCATCCAAAACGGGGTGGTGGTTGCTCTCCTTGCCCACTTCACCAACACATTCGATGTCTTCTACCTCCTAGGCCGAGTGTTTTAGTGTGGCTGCGAGTTCATCGTTTTCACCACCCACAACATGTTCAAGGAGTACACCAACAACTTCCCCACCGCGTCGCGCATGCACACTCTTTTGTACCCCATCGACAACGCCCCGGAGGAGCAGTGAAGAGCGCCCGGAGGAGGAGGGAGGTGGAGAAGACGGCAGCTAGGGTTCTAAACCCTTTATCTTTTTTTGAGTCTATGTTATGTTAAGTTGTAATTGAACTATGTTGGAGATGCAATGGGCTTGTTGGCCCTTTTATTAAGTTCTATTATTAAGGTTTCTATCTATTCTATTATTAAGTTCTTCCTAGTTTGAACTATGTGATCGTGCTATGGGCTTGTTGGCCCTATCTACATATTTGTTGATTGTTTTCTTAGAGAGCTCGCTTTGTTAGTAACCACCTAGTGCATGCAGCCACAAGGAACCCTTCTCTTTTTTTTACACAAGCCACAAATATGTAGCGACCTAGCTAGTGCATGCAGCCACAAAAATATAAAACATATTGTTCAATTTATCTGTTGTAGCAAAACGGGTGTAGATGTGAGTGGATTGAAAATGTTGAAACTGATCGTAAAAAACGATGCTCTAAATCGAGGACATAAGTGTGCTAGAAGAGAGGAACCAGCGACAGTGACCATCGCTGCATCCGTGGCGGCTGGCGTGCACGAATGAGGCTTGGTTAGTGCATCGAGGCGGCACGCATCGGCGCATACAAGCTCAGTCAACGCATGCAGGCTCGGTCGGTGGATCATGGCGGCATGCATCGACGCTTGCCGGTAGGCTTGCCGGGTGCATGCATAGCAGGCTTCTATCGTGGCAGCGCACTCATGCTTTTAATGCAAGGACCAGCTCAACGAAACCATGGCCCAACGGTCGAACAGCGACACCGCCCAACGCGGCCCCACTTGTCAGGTCCAATGGATGACATAGTCCAGAGCGTCCCACTCGTCAGAGTTAACGATCAAGCCATTGACCCGACGGCAATGTCCGTTGTGACCTGTTCTGAGGGTTTCGGGAAAGGGAGTGGGGGAAACTGAGCAAAATTTAAGAGCGCGGGGATGAATGAGTAGAGCTAAGGAACCACGGGCACAGATGTAAAAAAACAATACATATTCCTTCGACTATGAGATCATGCAACTCCAGGATACCGAAGGAATACCTTGTGTGCTATCAAACTCCACAACATAACTGAGTGATCATAAAGATGATGCACACGTATTTCCAAAGGAGTTTGTTGTGTTGGCATGGAACGAGATTAGGATTTGTCACTCCGTCTATCGGAGAGGTATCTCTGGGCCCTCTGGGTAATACACATCACAAGAAGCTTGCAAGCAAAATGACTAAGGAGTTTCTACTTCTCGAGCTTGCCTTGTATTCCCTTGAAGACGAAAGGGTGATGCAGCACAGTAGCGTAAGTATTTCCCTCAGTTTTTGAGAACCAAGGTATCAATCCAGTAGGAGACCACGCGCGAGTCCCTCGCACCTGCACAAACAAATAAGAACTTCGCAGCCAACGCGATAAGGGTTTGTCAATCCCTTTACGGTCACTTATGAAAGTGAGATCTGATAGATAGGATAAGATAATATTTTTTGTATTTTAGGTATAAGAACAGAAAGTAAATAAAGCAAATAAGGAACAGCGGCAGAAATTGGCTAGTTGACGGGAAAGTAATATGATAAAGATAGACCCGGGGGCCATAGGTTTCACTAGTGGCTTTTCTCATGATAGCAGAATTCTATGGTGGGTGAACAAATTACTATCGAGCAATTGATAGAAAAGCGCATAGTTATGAGAATATCTTGGCATGCTCATTATATATAGGCACCACGTCTGTAACAAGTAGACCGAAACGATTCTGCATCTACTACTATTACTCCACACATCGACCGCTATCCAGCATGCATCTAGAGTATTAAGTTCATAAGAACAAGTAACGCTTTAAGCAATATGACATGATGTAGAGGCATAAACTCAAGCAATATGATATAAACCCCATCTTTTTATCCTCGATGGAAACAATACAATACATGCCTTGCAGCCCCTGCTGTCACTGCGAAAGGACACCGCAAGATTGAACCCAAAGCCAAGCACTTCTCCCAGTGCAAGAACTATAGATCTAGTAGGCCAAACCAAACCAATAATTCAAAGAGACTTGCAGGGATATTATAATCATACATATAAGATTTCAGAAAAGAATCAAATATTGTCCATAGATAATCTTGATCATAAACCCACAATTCATCGGATCTCGACAAGCACACCGCAAAAAGATTACATCAAATAGATCTCCTCGAAGATCGAGGAGAACTTTGTATTGAGATCCAAAAAGAGAGAAGAAGCCATCTAGCTAATAACTATGGACCCGAAGGTCAGTGGTAAACTACTCACAACTCATTGGTGAGGCTATGGTGTTGTTGTAGAAGCACTCCATGATCGATCCCCCCTCCGGCGGAGCTCGAGAACAGGCCCCAAGATGGGATCTCACGGGAACAGAAAGTTGCGGCGGTTGATTTAGGGTTTTTTCTGTTGCGTCGAGTTTTTCAGGGTATATATATATATATATATATATAGGATGAAGGAGGGCATCGGGGGAGCCAGAGGAGGCGCGCCCTGGACCCTCGTAGCCGCCTCACTCGTTCCCTCGCATGTACTCCAAGTCTTCTGTGAAGATACTGTTCCAAAAATAACTCTTCCAAAGGTTTCATTCCGTTTGGACTCTGTTTGATATCCCTTTTCCGCGAAACACTGAAATAGGCAAAAAAACAACAATTTGCACTAAGCCTTGGGTTAATAGGTTAGTCCCAAAAATAATATAAAAGTGTATAATAAAGCCCATTAAACATCTGAAGCAGAATATATAGTAGCAGGGAACAATAAAAAATTATAGATGCGTTGGAGACGTATCAAGCATCCCCAAGCTTAATTCATCCTCGTCCTTGAGTAGGTATATGATAAAAATAGAATTTTTGATGTGTAATGCTAACCAACATAATTCTCAATATAATTTCTTTATTGTGGCATGAATGTTCAGATCCGAAAGATTCAAGATAAAAGTCTATGTTGACATAAGAATAATAATACTTCAAGCATACTAACAAAGCAATCATATCTTCTCAAAATAACATGGCCAAAGAAAGTTCACCCCTACAAAATCATATAGTTAGGCTATGCTCCATCTTCGTCACACAAAATACTCAAATCATGCACAACCCCGGTTTCAGCCAAGCACTTGTTTCATACTTAAAATTTTTCAAACTATTTCAACTTTCACGCAATATATGAGTGTGAGCCATGGACATACCACTATGTGGAATAGAGTGGTGGTTGTGGAGAAGACAAAAGAGGAAGATGGTCTCACATCAACTAGGTATATCAATGGGCTATCGAGATGCCCATCAATAGATATCAATGTGAGTGAGTAGGGATTGCCATGCAACGGATGCACTAGAGCTATAAATGTATGAAAGCTCAACAAAAGAAACTAAGTGGGTGTGCATCCAACTTGCTTGCTCACGAAGACCTAGGGCATTTGAGGAAGCCCATCTTTGGAATATACAAGCCAAGTTCTATAATGAAAATTCCCACTAGCATTTGAAAGTGACTAAACAAGAGACTCTCTATCATGAAGATCATGGTGCTACTTTGAAGCACAAGTGTGGAAAAAGATAGTAGCATTGTCCCTTTTCTTTTCTTTTCTTTTCTTTTTTTCTTTTTTCTTTATTTTCTTTTTTAGCTTTTCTTTTTTTGGGCCTTTCCTTTTTTTCTTTGGCCTTTCCTTTTTTTTCTTTGGGACAATGCTCTAATAATGATGATCATCCCACTTATATTGATTTACAACTCGATACTAGAACAAAGTATGACTCTATATGAATGCCTCCGGCGGTATACCGAGATGTGCAATGAATCAAGAGTGACATGTATGAAGAATTATGCATGGTGGCCTAGCCACGAATACAATGTCAACTACATGATCATGCATGGCAATATGACAATGCTGAAGCGTGTCATAGCAAACGGAACGGTGGAAAGTTGCATGGCAATATATCTCGGAATGGCTATGGAAATGCCATGATAGGTAGGTATGGTGGCTGTTTTGAGGAAGGTATATGGTGGGTGTATGGTACCAGCGAAAGTTGCGCGGTACAAGAAAGGCTAGCAATGGTGGAAGGTTGAGAGTGTGTATAATCCATGGACTCAACATTAGTCATAAAGAACTCACATACTTATTGCAAAAATCTACAAGTCATTAAAACAAAGTACTACACGCATGCTCCTAGGGGAAGGATTGGTAGGAGCTAACCATCGCGTGATCCCGACCTCCACACAAAGGATGACACTCAATGAAATACCTCATGTTTCAAATTTGTCACACAACGGTTACCATACATGCATGCTACAGGACTTGCAAACCTTAACACAAGTACTTCTCAAATTCACAACTACTCTACTAGCATGACTCTAATATCACCATCCTCATATCTCAAAACAATCATCAAGTATCAAACTTCTCATAGTATTCAATGCCCTTTATGTGAAAGTGTTTACTATACCCATCTTGGATGCCTATCATATTAGGACTAGTTTTATAACCAAAGCACGTTACCATGCTGTTCTAAAAGACTCTCAAAAATATATAAGTGAAGCATGAGATATCAATAATTTCTACAAAATAAAACCACCACCGTGCTCTAAAAGATATAAGTGAAGCACTAGAGCAAAACTATCTAGCTCAAAAGATATAAGTGAAGCACATAGAGTATTCTAATAAATTCTAAATCATATTCATCTCTATCAAAAGGTGTGTCCAGCAAGGATGATTTTGGCAAACTAAAAAGCAAAGACTAAAATCATACATGACGCTCCAAGCAAAACACATATCATGCAGTGAATAAAAATATAGTTACCCATAGACGAAGACGAAAGAGGGGATGCCTTCCCGGGGCATCCCCAAGCTTCGGCTTTTGGTGGTCCTTGAATTTTACCTTGGGGTGCCTTGGGCATCCCCAAGCTTAGGCTCTTGCCACTCTTTGTTCCGTAATCCATCAAAGCCATACTCAAAACTTGAAAACTTCACAACACAAAACTTAGCCAAAAATCGCGTGAGCTCCGTTAGTATAAGAAAACAAATCACCACTCAAAGGTACTGTAATGAACTCATTCTTTGTTTATATTGGTGTTAAACCTACTATATTCCAACTTCTCTATGATTCATACCCCCAGATACTACTCATAGATTCATCCAAATAAGCAAACAACACACGAAAAACAGAATTTGTCAAAAACTGAACAGTCTGTAGTAATCTGTAACTTTCGAATACTTCTGTAACTCCAAAAAAATTGAAATAAATTGGTAAATGTGAGGAATTTGTCTATTAATCATATTAAAAAAGAATCAACTAAAAACACTCTCCATTAAAAAATTACAACCAATCTCGTGAGCGCTAAAGTTTTTGTTTTTTACAGGATGACCACATAAACTTCACACAAGTCTTCCCAAAGGTTCTACTTGGCACAAACACTAATTAAAACACAAAACCACATCTAAACATAAGCTATATGCAATATTTATTCCTAAACAGGAGCAAAAACAAAGAAAATTAAATTGGTTGCCTCCCAACATGCGCTATCGTTTAACGCCCCAAGCTAGGCATGATATAAGAATAGATCTAGGTATTGCCACCTTTGGTAGGCAATTCTTCGATTAAGCACTTATAATTCTTAGGAACTTATTTATTCCTATTGATAATCAAACTTCTAGGCAAGAAATCAAGAAATTCATTTGTAGCAAAGGGTTCCCTTGCAAAAGTGAGAAAGTTGGGATGAACACTTATGGATTTGAGATCCGCAATTTCCTTACTAGATGATTCACCTTTATTTTTCGGAACATACATAAACTTGGCCAATTTAGTGGTAGAGGGACTCGAAGTAATTTTCACAGCAGAAAGAGTAGACCCTACATTAGTGATAATATCCTCAAGTTTATCTATTCTAGTGGAATCTTGATCTATTCTCTCTTTAACTATAGGTTCTTTTTCCTTAAAAAAACCAGAATAACTCCTACCTTGGATCCATACTGCATAATTTGGTTGTGGATCTTTTTATCCAAACTCTCAACCAACTCCACAGTAAGAACTTTTTTTTCAATAATTTCAAGCCTTTGCATAACATGTTCCAAAGTTAAAACAGTTCCATTAACCAGAAGAGATGGTGGGCCAAACAATTCTGTCATAGCATTATAAGAATCAAAAGTATGGCTACCCAAGAAATTCCCTCCGGTAATGGTATCAAGAATATATCTATTCCACGGAGTTATGCCAACATAAAAATTGCGAAGAAGCATGGAAGTGGAAAGCTTCCTAGTAGATCTATTTTGAGCATTGCAAATTCTATACAAGGCATCTTTTAGATTTTCCTCCTTCCTTTGTTTAAAATTAAGAACCTCACCCTCGGGAGTATTGATAATGATAGGCGTGCTAGCCATGACGGCAAGGCAAAGCGAACGGTAAACACATGGAAAAAGAAGTGCAAATAAAACGGCAAGGGTGAAGTGGGGGAGAGGAAAACGAGAGGCAAATAATGTAGTGCAAAGGATAAGGGTTTGTGATAGGTACTTGGTATATGACTTTTGCGTAGATCTTCCCGGCAATGGGGCCAGAAATCCTTCTTGCTACTTCTCGAGCTTGCATTGTATTCCCTCGAAGAGGAAAGGGTGATGCAGCACAGTAGCGTAAGTATTTCCCTCAGTTTTTGTGAACCAAGGTATCAATACAGTAGGATACCAAGCGCGAGTTCCTCGCACCTGCACAAACAAATAAGAACTTCGCAGCCAACGCGATAAGGGGTTGTCAATCCCTTTACGGTCACTTACAAAAGTGAGATCTGATTGATAGGATAAGATAATATTTTTAGTGTTTTTGGTATAAGAACAGAAAGTAAATAAAGCAAATAAGGAACGACGGCAGAAATTGGCTAGTTGATGGTAAAGTAATATGATAAAGATAGACCCAGGGGGCATAGCTTTCACTAGTGGCTTCTCTCATGATAGCAGAATTCTACGGTGGGTGAACAAATTACTATCGAGCAATTGATATGAAAGCGCATAGTTATGAGAATATCTAGGCATGATAATTATGTATAGGCATCACGTCCGTAACAAGTAGACCGAAACGATTCTGCATCTACTACTATTACTCCACACATCGACCGCTATCCAGCATGCATCTAGAGTATTAAGTTCATAAGAACAGAGTAACGCTTTAAGGAAGATGACATGATGTAGAGGGATAAACTCAAGCAATATGATATAAACCCCATCTTTTTATACTTGATGGCAACAATACAATACGTGCCTTGTGACCCCTGCTGTCACTGGGAAAGGACACCGCAAGATTGAACCCAAAGCCAAGCACTTCTCCCATTGCAAGAACTATAGATCTAGTATGCCAAACCAAACCAATAATTCGAAGAGACTTGCAAGGATATTATAATCATACATAAAATATTTCAGAAAAGAATCAAATATTGTTCATAGATAATCTTGATCATAACCCCACATTTCATCGTATCTTGACAAACACACCGCAAAAAGATTACATCAAATAGATCTCCTCGAAGATCGAGGAGAACTTTCTATTGAGATCCAAAAAGAGAGAAGAAGCCATCTAGCTAATAACTATGGACCCCAAGGTCTGTGGTAAACTACTCACAACTCATTGGTGAGCCTATGGTGTTGATGTAGAACCACTCCGTGATTGATCACCCCTCCGGCGGAGCTCCGGAACAGGCCCCAAGATGGGACCTCATGGGAACAAAAAGTTGCGGCGGTGGAATTAGGGTTTTTTCTATTGCCTTGATGTTTTCAGGGTACATGGATATATATAGGAGGAAGGAGGGCATCGGTGAAGCCAGAGGGGGCCCATAAGGGTGGGGGGCGCGCCTGCCCCCCATGGGCGCGCCCTGGACCCTCCTGGCCACCTCTCTCGTTCCCTCGCTTGTACTCCAAGTCTTCTGTGAAGATACAGTTCCAAAATTAACTCTCCCAAAGGTATCATTCCGTTTGGACTCCGTTTGATATCCCTTTCTGCGAAACACTGGAATAGGCAAAAAACAACAATTTGCACTGGGCCTTGGGTTAATAGGTTAGTCCCAAAAATAATATAAAACTGTATAATAAAGTCCATTAAACATCGAAAACAGAATATATAATAGCATGGAACAATCAAAAATTATAGATACATTGGAGACGTATCAGGAGTTAGTTATGAGATGATGTATTACGGAACGAGTAAAGCGACTTGCCGTTAACGAGATTGAACTAGGTATGGAGATATCTATGATCGAGTCTCGGGCAAGTAACATACCGACGAACAAAAGGACTTACGTATGTTGTCGTAACAGTTCGACCGATCAAGATCTTTGTAGAATATGTAGGAACTAATATGGGCATCCAGGTTCCGCTATTGGTTATTGACCGGAGAATTTTCTCGGTCATGTCTACATAATTCTCGAGCTCGTAGGTGTAGCGACCCGACCCGAATGGATCAAGTCTCTGTGATGAAGTGCCATCCCTGGATCGGTATGCTAACACACACAGTACTCAAGGATTTATAACAAAGGTAAATCACATGTATAAAGTATCGTAAATACTATTACCTCAATCGATCATAGCGGAAGCAACAAAGGTTGTGGATTCCCATCAACACCAACGGCAAAGTTGAGTGTAGACATCACAACCCTAACGTAACACTTACTTGTCGAATAATTCCTGCAACATGAGACGTTGCAGCCATGTAGGTCAGTACATTGAATGTACTGGAAATTTCCCACTATAATGAGAATGATGAACAATGCCTACAACTACATGCATATTTGGCTGGTGGAGGCTGTAAGGCTGTTTTTGCATAAAGCTGATTTTTCCCTACCACAAAGAAATGCATTTATTTAACTACTTTGTTAAATTTAAATCATGAACAATTGAGAATGGTTCCTCCATCTCAATCCCAAACCAAAGTCATTATTAACCCAACAAGTTAATTAAAAGTGTTGAGATCAACAAATAATCCACTTCTAGATACTCAAAGATGTCCATAACCGGGGACACGGCTAATCATGATCAGTTTGTACACTCTGCAGAGGTTTGTGCACTTTTCCCACAAGACTCGATCGCCTCCGCTTGGTTTCTCGCACTACATGGTGTTTGAGAAACGGATGACCGAGACACAGTCTTTCAGAAGCATTCACTCTTTACCACGGGTGGACCGGTACACCTACATTCCTCCTACATCTGCTATTCCACCACTGAAAGAGCTCACACAACTTACTCATACTATGCCAGAGCCCATAATGGCTTGTGGCTGCACACGGAAGTTTCTAGGCATGAAAAATATTATATGATCCCTTTGAGCCTGGGTGGCATTCCAATAGGGTGATCACTCGGTTCCTCCGGGATCCCCTAGGACAACACTGGTTTCTCCAGGTGCCCGGCAACCACTGGGTGCTCCAGGGTGCCGCAACCAATCCACCCAGATGTGTATTAAAGTAGCCACTTTAAGTTGAACCATTAATTAACAATCTCACATCTGTCATGGATACTCTCAAACCCAAACCACGTCTACGAGCATAGCATGGCAACCTAAGCATAACGTAGAAGTAACTCCCAAGGGTTTGAAAATAATGCAGGTAATAGGTTCTACCTCAAACTACTTCCCGGTCCCACAAGTTAAGAGTTCCTACTCATGCAATGTGTTTGAGGATATAACTAATGCAATGAAAACTGGGTATTGGAAAATATGATCAAAGTGTGAACTTGCCTTGTACTGACGTTGTAGAAGATTCGCACTCAGAACTCGTGATAGATCTACTCGTCACACTCCGGTCAATCTATCGTAAGCAAGCAATAGTAACCACACATAAGCAATCACTCAAAAGATCAGACAGAGCGAATAAAACACTTCGGAAAACTTCAAAGACAAATGAATGACTCTTGAAACATAAAACAATTTCTAACAGTACCAAAATTATGTGAATTTGGCCTTATCAGAAAGTTTAGGTCAAGAGCTTCGATTTGCAAAAAGAATCAGCTAAAACGGAGTTATAAAACTCAAGCTATGATCAAAACAAGTTCAAATTCAAATCTAGTTGAATTCAAATTTTAAAACTTTCAAAAACATGTTTAAGTTGTTTTACTGGAAAGAGGGGATCGTAACGAAGACGTGGGCGTTGGTTTCGTTGGATTTGGACCAACGAGCAAAAAGTTATGGCCGTTTGAAATTTAGGGCCTAAACTATAAAATAACTTCACATATAAGTCCCTAGCCGAAAACTAAAACAGAAAAAGAAAACTTAATGAACGAACGTTCATTTTCTAACCCTAACTAGTGGGCGTTCACTAGATAGTTAGATCTAAAAAATAAAACCGATCTAAAACGAAAACCTAACTAAACAGAAAAACCGACGCGGTTTTTATTACCTAGGCGGTTTGGGCGCGGAAACCGGCGGTTCGGCGGTGGGGAACCGGGGCGGCGGATCGGATCGGACCGGCGGTGAGCTCCGGCGAGTCCGGCAACTCTGGCGAGGCGAGGCAGCTGCGGCACGGCGTGGTTCGGGCGGCGCACAGCCAAGAGAAGGCGAGGGGCAGCGCGGGGCGAGGCTGCAGCTAGAGGCGGCGACGGCGGTCTACTGCGGCAGCGGCGGCGCAAGATGCGGGAGGAGGGGAGGCGAGAGGACGGCAGGGCGGCGCATTTATAGCCGGGGCGGAGGAGCAGCTTGCGGGAGGGGCAAGGGAGGCGGTGGCGTGGCGTGCACGGACGCCGAGGTCAGCCGGCGGCGGGACTCCCAGCGGAGTCCCCTTTGGGGACGACGGGCGAGCTGGGCTGGGCCTGGCTCGGGTGCTGGGCCGCCCAGTTCGGCTGAGAAGATTTTTTTTTCTCTTTAAACATTTTTTTAAACAGACATAGAAAACGAATAAAAACAAAATAAATAAAAATATCCTATAGGCATATTATATATCAAAATTTTCAGAAAAAGAAACCCTACAATATGAACATTTTTCTACTGCAAAATAAAATCCTCACAAATTCTAATAAATAAAAAGGTGCCACTGTTACAATAAAACCCAATAAAAATCATTTTAACAATACCAAAAAGACTTGAAATTTATTTATCTCTAATTTTATGATGTAGGGAATCATGTTACCCTATTTTCCATATATTTTATTTTTGGAGAAAAATAATTTGTAAAAACCAAATAACTCAATATTTGAAATTGAGTTTGAGAAAATTTCAGAAAGAATTTCAACTCATATTTCCTATAATTTGAAGAAGTCATTTTATCTTCTCTCAGGAAAATCATTGAGTTGCATAAAGTTTCTGAATTGAAAATATTACGAGAATGAAATTCAAAAATCATTTCAAAGCCCTTTATCATTTAAAATAAATGGAAGAAGTCATATTATCTTCACTCTAGGGTTTTGTGTTGAAAAGAATTTTGAATTCCCTCGGAGATCAAAAAGCAAAGTGAAAGTTCCGGGAAAGTCATTTTATTCCCTCTCATTTAACTTTAAAAAGTTTCAAATTTCACTCAATGTCACACAGCACATCAAACAACAATCAAATCTATCTATTTATTATAACATTCCAAAATTTAGAATTTTGGGATGTTACAAGCCTACCACGCTTAAAATGAATCTCGTCCTCGAGATTCAGAGAGGCTAGCAAGAAATAGGTTAGGGTTTGGGGCTCTTCTAGCAAATCCATTGATCGGTCTGGTCTAGGGGGCTACCACACTTAGAAACATGGATACGGTTCCATCAAAACTCAGGTACTCCGTTCTTTGGGTTGACGGTGTCGGTCTTCTCAAATCTCTAGGATAATTCCCTCTCTGGGCTCTTTCATTAGTAGCATAACCTTTGTCCTCAATTCTTGAGTCCTTTCATCTTGGTAAGGCTCTTTCGAGACTGGTTCTTCTTAACTGACAAATCTGGCATCAATACTAAACAAATATTGATCTCTCATGGTGGTCATGAAACAATTTAACTAGGTCCCTGCAGAAAACGGTTCTGGGCTTTATCCTCACCGTATATCCTACGGATGGCAACAGTTGCCTTGTACAGGAGAAAAAATTTCTATACCATTCTAAGGTTTAAACAAGGTTTTGACATCGTCGTCTCTCAACTATAGGTAAGTCTCTCAGATTTACCATCCCGTATAACAGAGGCGAATAATAAGAGTAAGTCGGTATGGTGATCAATCCATCCCACACCCAAATCATTACCTTGTATATGGTTTAGTAAATCTCGCATTCTAACACTCGGTCATCCTCACAAGCATTGCAGAATTTCATCTTGTTGACGAACTGAGTTCGGATATATCCATTGATTCTGCAATCCAACCAACCATCTATCGTGTTTCACAACCCTCGGGTTTAACGTAACCACCTATAAGATCGTATGTTGGCAAAGTCGTACTTCTTCTAGGGGTTTTCCTTCAGCAAGAATGTGCTTGCTTCCTTGACAGGTCCTGGGCCTGTGGGTTATGGCTCATCTCATACTTGTCACTAGTAACACTTGGTCTCATCATTGGGTTGCAACTGGTCATACTTCCAACATCCAACTTCCTTGGTTCTCTTAAATCCATCCAATTTGTTTGGTATCCCTTTCTTCTCTGGGTACAAAACTGAGTGTAATTACTCACACTCATCCTTGGGTAATCCATTTCAAGTCTGACATATCTAACAACTAGCTGGTGTATTCAAGTAGTGGTGTTGGGTTCTACCACACTTAAAATGAATAACACTAGTTTCTTCAAAATCTCGATCCATGTATCATGTCTTGACTTATCACTTATATAGTAACAACTCATAAAATCCAAAATCAATACCATGATACCAACTGTATTGATTCTCAACTCACTCCGATCTACTTCTCTTCCATTGCATGCTTCAACTCAACTACTTAGCACCAATCTCCTTCTCCTTGGAACATTCTTTAGCAAAGTGCCCTGCTTCACTACAGCAGAAACATATTACTTCTGACAAGTCTCGTGGTTCCCTTATAATTATGTAGCCTCCTTTAGGTCCTCACCTTGTGGGTCCACTTCAGAACTTGTATATCCTTAACTCGTCCTTGGAGTCAATATTGCTCCACATCTCTAGCATTACACCCTCTTTAAATCCAAATGTACTTCTTTCCTTCATAACCTTGGGGTAGGCTTCATATCAAGAATAAACTCCTATTTATTTGGGCAATCTCCACTATTTGGAGCAACACTTTCCATTCTATTGGTCCAGGGTTCACTCAAAAAAAGTATCGTCCTAAACAAAATGCACTGGTTCATCTGTAATCCATATTCTCCTCATATCAAATCTTTTATTACTTCCTGAACCATTATTCAACACTCCAATTACAAAGGTGCTTCACTACGAATGTTGTCATCCACATACTTGGGTATGGTCAAACATTCCTCCCATCTTTATTCCTTTGTCCTAACTAAGGAAGCTTCAGTCCCACTGGAATTGTGCAATGTGATTCTTAAAATCCCCCCTCTTTTGCTTCGTCCTATTGGTCGTGTGCTTCGTCTCCATCATCTCTGCCTGCACCTTACTCAAGCTTTCCCGGGTATAACGAAGTCTTGCTTCGAGTATTTCTCCAATCTAACGTATGGCCTCCATAGCAGCTTCACGAACAGAATCGAAGAAGGTTGTTCGTGGTACTCGAGAGATGAAAAAGTATTGACCCATGGTTTTTGGGCAAACTCCTTTCACACGATGGAGGTGTACCTCCACTGTGACGCCCGGATAGTTAAGCTACAGTAACCCTCTGGAAATAATGCCACGTCACCACGATTACGGTTACTAATTTCATGTTAGTTCAAAAGCGATCCAAATTTGAATTTGAATTGAAGTCAAACCATAAAAGTTTTCAAATGTCAAAACTAAAATGTTCATCACGTGGGAAATAATTCCTAATTAATATTGGTGTAGAAACAAGCATCTGTATAAGTATATAAGTACCCTTAAATGAATAGAACAGTGACTTACACAATTAATTAAATGCCCTTTATAAAATATAAAATATTAAACTAAATTACTTAGGTGCCAAACTTGTCGTGGCAGGAGCATGTATTGGAGCACTATTTTAGGTTCTACTGTGGTAATTAATAAAACTAAAATTAATTAGAAAATGAATTAAAATCGAAAGGAATTAAATAAAATGAAAAGGGAAATACGTAAAAGAAAATAAACAACGCACCCCC